>CM061069.1:42712806-43914727 GCA_030762895.1 Sophora flavescens | reverse complement strand
AAATATCCATACATGTACTTATCCATGGCAATCAAACAAACGGGACAAGCGAGACAAAACTAACTAGAAAAGAGATTTTATTTTTATTTTTTTCAAAAATTATTTTCTGCTAATAACAACAAACCGAGTCCCCGACAACGGCGCCAATTTTTGACCGCATTGCCGCCACGCGCCAAAAAGAACGAGCGTTTACAAATTAATGCAAGTATAGAGCGACAACTCGAATCGTCTCTCAAGGACTCTTTAGGTGTTGTTATTATTAACGAGAAAAGTTAGAAAAAGTTAGAATTTGGGGTTTTGAGATTGGAAACTAAATTAAAGAAGCAAAAGCAGAAAACAAGGCAAGAAAATGAAGCGAGTTACCAAATAAGCTAAAGCGATTAACCCTCTTGTTCTCAGTTTCCCACTATCATTGGTTCATGCAAATCCTAAGCAGATACTAATCCCCTCCCGGTTGTAGCAATAGTTAACAAACGAAACCACTACTACGGATGTATGTTCCTATTCCCGAATTAAACAAACGGGGTTAAGCCCTTCGTGAACTAAACGAACACGAAACGAACACACGCGAATTAAACAAACGCGATTAAGTATAAGAACATAGCATCACCGAAATGAATCAATACAATACTATACATTCCTGAATTAAACAAATAGAGACGTATAGCATCATATTGAATAGAGAGAAGTAAGTGAAAACAGGAAATACAAGAACCTCAAGTGTTAACAGAAACCAATTACAGTAGATTAATCTAGGAGACTAGTTCTCCATTACAAAAGAAAGACAACAAACTAAAAGGAAAACAATAGCTAACAAGTTCAGAAACTAGCCAAAACTGGCTAATTCTGACTCTCTCCTTCATTTCTGCCTAAGACTGCTTATATACACGTTTCTGGAGTCAGAGTACTCGCGAGGCGAAGCACTGATCGCGAGGCGAATTACATGAAAGGTCTGCAACTCTATGTCTTCTCGCGAGGCGAGCACACACTAGGGAAAATCAGAAATCTAAGCAGGGGGTCTAAGTTACACACAAAAGGGAGATCACCAAATCCAACAACTGCCTTCCTCACAAGGGAAATTTAGTGTTCACTCAAGCACTCAATTTTAGTCAGGCTGACAACATTTCACTCAGTTTCACTTTTAAGAGCACTTCCCATAAATTTGATTTTCATCTCAAAATGATTCCCACAGAAAACATGCAAGCAACATCAGAAGGTCTTTTATGGGTTGTAATGGGGCCTGGCTAAGGGTAGGATATACAAAGGAACTAGGCTGAAGACCCTAGGAACTAAGAGAGCATGAACATTATTTACACTTTGAAATTCACTCAAGTTCCTTTCTTAATTTTTTTCTTTATGCCTTGGGTGACTACAACCTTTTTATTTCTTTTTGGCATTTTTTTTCACTTTTATTTTTTTCTTTTTTTTTTCTTTTTTTTTTCTTAAAATTTTTACACTTTCTCTTTTTTTTTCTTGTTCTCTTTTTTTTTTTTCTTTTTCCAATCCCAAACAGCACATTGCACCTGGTAGCCACCCCAAACTTAATTTCTTGCACCCATTCTAAGATTACATGCTCTCCTAATCCTAAGATCGGGCTAACATGGTTTTCCAGATTTTTGGGCTTATAACATTAGGTTATCAAGAATTAACAGGCTAATAGGCTCAATGGGGCTAATTAGGGAACATGCATTAGGAATTGGTTTATTCAGGCCAAGTAGCTATTTACAAAGAAAATGCCTAAATCATTTGCTACACACATATAATCATGCAAACCAAAAAGAGATTCAATCAAATTCAGGAAAGTGCAATCAAAAGTGATTTTCACACAGTCAAAAACATGTTGGAGGCTCAAAACCTCACCTGGACATTTTTTTTTTTTTTGCAAATTATTTGAAAGAGATTCTATCCCTAGTGTGTGCTTCCTATCACCCCAAACTTATCATAAATCATGCCATCATAACAAAATCTCAAAGTTCAGTTTTCAATCATATGGGGATCATTTTTCTTTTCAAATTTTTTTCCAAATCCTAGGGGGAAAACAGTCAACACTATCATGCAATTCATCTATGCAAAATCAATCAAATCCATCAAACTTGCCAATAAAAGACTCAACACACAAATACTCCTTAGCTTCTCAAATTATTCAGGAGCATTATTGACAATAAAACAGAAATAAAGCAAAGAAAAAATAAATAAATTAAAAGAGCAAGGTAAAGAAAAACTCATTGAGGGGCGGTTCCATCGGGATCCCACTGCTTGTAACATAAGTCCCACGTGGTAGCCAAAGGACTGAAATTCATTCCAAGCCTCCTTAACTTGCAGCTTTGATGCGGAGGTGAGCACTTGACAATTATAATAACTCCACCCAGTGCGGCGGACTTCTCACTACCTCTCGGGTCACAGATGACCTCTTTCTCAATAAAATCTCCCCAATAGAAGTGGGGCTCAACCTCTTGGACCGGCCATGGTGCAAATTCCAGAGGCTTGAACTCCATCACCGGTTGTTCCACAGTGGGAGGTAGCTGCTCAATGGATAGTGTATTTGGAACTTCGGCTGAACAATCGGTATCACTCTCACTATCATCCTGCAAAATAGAGTCAAGAAATGGCCACAAACAAGACACGGGTTAGTGTAACTTAGTACATGTAGTAAAAGAAACTGAGTTAGTAAAGGTCTGATTGTCTGGACTCTCTGCACACGGTTCATCCACCCCATCATTCTCAACACATGCATTTGATTCCACGGGTTCTTCATTATCCTCAAGCTTTTTGCCTTGATTGTCAGGATGGAATGTATAAGCTCGAGGCCAATAAGTAGCATTTGTCAGAATGGGGCATGCCTCATACAGGTGCTCAGGAGAGCCGCACATGCCACAAAACGTGTCTCTTTGAAACAATTGCTTCAAATAAGTGAGCTTATCAAGTAAGATCCATAACCGGACAAATTCAGCAAAATTTTTTTTTTTTTTTTTTTATTTTCTGCTAATAACAACAAACCGAGTCCCGACAACGGCGCCAATTTTTGACCGCGCTTGCCGCCACGCGCCAAAAAAAACGAGCGATTATAAAATAATGCAAGTATAGTGCGACAACTCGGATCGTCTCTCAAGGACTCTTTAGTGTTGTTATTATTAAGAAAAATTAGTAAAAGTCAGAATTGGGGGGGTTGTTTGGATTGAAACTAAAATAAAGAAAAACAAAACAAACCAGAGAAAAGAAACAAAGCAGTTTAAAAGATTAGCAAATAAACTAAAGACGATTAACCTACTGTTCTTGGTTTCCCACTATCATTGGTTCAAATAAATCCAAGCTCTAAGCGGATTCTAATCCCCTCCCGGTTGTAGCAACAATTAACAAACGAAACCGCTACTACGGATATATGTTCCTATTCCCGAATTAAACAAACGGGGTTAAGCTCTCATGAACTAAACGAACATGAATGAACACACGCGAATTAAACAAACGCGATTAATTATAGGAACATGATATCACCGGAAATAAATCAACACAATACATTATACTCCTGAATTAAACAAACAGAAATATAAAGCATGGCATTGAAGAGGGAAAAGCATACAAAACAGGAAAATACAAGAACCTCAAGTGTAATTAAAACCAATCACAGTAGATTAATCTAGGAGACTAGTTCTCCATTACAAAAGAAAGACAACAAACTAAAAGGAAAACAATAGCTAACAAGTTCAGAAACTAGCCAAAACTGGCTAATTCTGACTCTCCCGTTCAGTTCTGCCTAAAACTACTTATATACATGTTTCTGGAATCCAAGTCCTCGCGAGGCGAAGCACTTCTCGCGAGGCGAATTATGCGAAAGGTCTGCAACTCTATGTCTTCTCGCGAGGCGAGCACATCCTTCGCGAGGCGAACTCTTCAGCTTCCAACTGTTACGCCCGTGGCATTCAACACGCCCAAACCGTGATGGCTTCTGATCTTCCAATACTCGCGAGGCGAAGGAATGCTCGCGAGGCGAACGCTTCAACTTCAGAATTGCCACGGCTGTGATCTTCAACACGGGCAAGCCGTGATCGTCTCTGACTTTTTCATGGTTGCAATACTCGCGGGGCGAGAGATTATTCGCGGGGCGAGCGGCTCCAGATTTATTACTTTTTATTAACCTGAAAATAGAAAATAAAAGTAAATAATTATTCAACTCTAAAACAGCTAAATTAACTTAAAAACAATTTACAGACTCAAAATATTACTTAGGAACAATCAAGTCTAATTTGGGTAAAAATGATATAAAATATGCACAAAGCCAGGGTCTTGACTAGTTATAAAACCAGTCAAACAGAGGCTCATCAAATACCCCAAACTTTAACTTTGCTTGTCCCCAAGCAAACTACACTCAAAAACTTAAAAAGACTCAAGACCTGGCAAGCTTAAGAATTCAATCAACTTTTACACAGATTTCAAGCAATTTATCAAAATATTTTTCAATGTTCCCCCCTTTCCAAGCAAAACAATCCAATCCCCACATTCATTTATTCTAAACAGTTGAGAAATTAATCATTCAGACAATCAGAAATCTAAGCAGGGGGTCTAAGTTACACACAAAAGGGAGATCACCAAATCCAACAACTGCCTTCCTCACAAGGGAAATTTAGTGTTCACTCAAGCACTCAATTTTAGTCAGGCTGACAACATTTCACTCAGTTTCACTTTTAAGAGCACTTCCCATAAATTTGATTTTCATCTCAAAATGATTCCCACAGAAAACATGCAAGCAACATCAGAAGGTCTTTTATGGGTTGTAATGGGGCCTGGCTAAGGGTAGGATATACAAAGGAACTAGGCTGAAGACCCTAGGAACTAAGAGAGCATGAACATTATTTACACTTTGAAATTCACTCAAGTTCCTTTCTTAATTTTTTTCTTTATGCCTTGGGTGACTACAACCTTTTTATTTCAACACTTTTTATTTTTATTGTTTTTCTCTTTTCTTTTTCTTTTTTTTTCTATTTCTTTTCTATTTTTTTTCTTCTCTTTTTTTTTTCCAAATTTTTTTTTTCAATCCCAAACAACATATTACACCTTGCAGCCACCCCAAACTTTAGTTTCTTGCACCCATTCTAAGATTACATGCTCTCCTAATCCTAAGATCGGGTTAACATGGTTTTCCAGATTTTTGGGCTTATAACATTAGGTTATCAAGAATTAACAGGCTAATAGGCTCAATGGGGCTAACTAGGGAACATGCATTAGGAATTGGTTATTTTTAGGCTAAGTAGCTATTTACAAAGAAAATGCCTAAATCATTTGCTACACACATATAATCATGCAAACCAAAAAGAGATTCAATCAAATCCAGGGAAGTACAACTTAAAAAGTGATTTTCACACAATTTAAAACATGTTGGAGGCTCAAAACCTCACCTGGACATTTTTGCAAATTATTTGAAAGAGATTCTATCCCTAGTGTGTGCTTCCTATCACCCCAAACTTATCATAAATCATGTCATCATAATAAAATCTCAAGTTCAGTTTTCAATCACATGGGGATCATTTTTTTTCAAAAATTTTTTTTCAAATCCTAGGGGTAAACAGTCAATACTATCATGCAATCCATCTATGCAAAAATCAATCAAATCCATCAAACTTGCCAATACTAGACTCAACACACAAATACTCCTGAGCTTCTCAAATTATTCAGGAGCTTTATTAAAAACGAAACATAAATAAAGCAAGAAAAAGAAAATTAAAAGAGATAAGGGTTAAGAAAACTCATTCAGAGGCGGTTCCACCAGGATCCCACTGTCTGTAACATAAGTCCCACATGGTAGCCAAAGGACTGAAATTCATTCCATGCCTCCCTAACTTGCAGCTTTGATGCGGAGGTGAGCACTTGATAATTATAATAACTCCACCCAGTGCGGCGGACTTCTCACTCCCCTTCGGGTCACAGATGACCGCTTTCTCAACAAAATCTCCCCAATAGAAGTGGGGCTCAACCTCTTGGACTGGCCATGGTGCAAAATCCAAGGGTTTAAACTCCATCACTGGTTCCTCAGGGGGAGGTGGCAAACAGTTAGTTGGGGTTCTTGTGTCGCTTCATTTTCCGCACTTTCTTCATTCACTGCATTAACAAATTTTTCACCTGCTATACATGCAGAAATTTCAGCACACACCAAACAAAGGTTAGAGTTAGTACACATATTACAAGAAAATGAATCAGAAAAATCTACAATGTCTGGAAATTCTGCAATTAGTTCATCATCCACCCCTCTACTCTCAACACGTGCATCTAAGACCAAAGAGTCTTCTTTATCCTCAAGCACGGTGGAGCAAATGTTCTCTTGATCCTCCTGATCCATATGGATGCTTTGCTTAACATACCTTTCAAAATAGCAATCTACACACAAAGCATTGCCATCACAATAACAATCATCAGGGGATTCAACACACAATTCAGTAACAGAAGTATCAGTATCAGACTCATCCTCAGAGGTATTTTCAAGAATAAATTGTGCCTCTGTAGGTTCTTCAATGGGCTGTGGAGCTAGCATTGCAGCTGAGTTGGAGGTAACTGGATCAATTAGAGCCCACAAATTCTGAGATTCAGCTTGGCTCCTCTGGTATTCAGCCTCCATCTTCTGTTGAAATTCCTCTATCATCCGTTGAGTTTGCTCGGCCATCCGTTGATTGTTCTCTTCCATTTGTTGTAGCATTGAAGCAATTTTATCCAAGGTGCTCTGTGAAGGTTCGGAAGGTGCAGAGGTGGTCACTTGGCTAGGATAGTATGGTGGCGGCTCACTAAAATTAGGATAATACATGCAAGGTGGTAGTTCATAATAAACATTAGGAAAATATCCATACATGTAATTATCCATGGCAATCAAACAACCAGACAAGCAGACAAAACTAACTAGAAAAGACAAAACTAACTTTCTGCGAATAACAACAAACAAGAGTCCCCGGCAACGGCGCCAATTTTTGACCGCGCTGTCGCCACGCGCCAAAAAGAACGAGCGATTATAAAAATGCAGTATAGTGCGACAACTCGAGTATCGTCTCTCAAGGACTCTTTAGTTGTTGTTATTATTAACAGAAAATTAGTAAAAGTTAGAAATGGGGGTTTTGAGATTAAAATTAAATAAAGGAAACAAAATAAAAACAGAGTAAGAAAAGAGATTAACAAATAAACTAAAGACGATTAACCCTCTTGTTCTTGGTTTCCCACTATCATTGGTTCAAATAAATCCAAGCCCTAAGCAGATTCTAATCCCCTTTCAGTTGTAGCAACAATTAACAAACGGAATCGCTACTACGGATACATATTCCTATTCCCGAATTAAACAAACGGGGTTAAGCCCTCATGAACTAAACGAACATGAATGAACACACGCGAATTAAACAAACGCGATTAAGTATAGGAACATAGCATCACTGAAATGAATCAACACTACACTTCACATTCCTGAGTTAAACAAACAGAAATATACAGCATGGCATTGAAAAGAGAAAAGAAAATAAACTAGGGAATACAGAACCTCAAGTGTTAATAGAAACCAATCCCAGTAGATTAATCTAGGAGACTAGTTCTCCATTACAGACTTAAACACAAAAGAAAAGAAAGGAAAATAAACTACTACTACTGACTACCAAAGACTAGCCAAAACTGGCTAACTCTCTGACTCTCTCCTTCATTTCTGCCTAAGACTGCTTATATACACGTTTCTGGAGTCAGAGTACTCGCGAGGCGAAGCACTGATCGCGAGGCGAATTACATGAAAGGTCTGCAACTCTATGTCTTCTCGCGAGGCGAGCACATCCTTCGCGAGGCGAACTCTTCAGCTTCCAACTGTTACGCCCGTGGCATTCAACACGCCCAAACCGTGATGGCTTCTGATCTTCCAAGACTCGCGAGGCGAAGGAATGCTCGCGAGGCGAACGCTTCAACTTCAGAATTGCCACGGCTGTGATCTTCAACACGGGCAAGCCGTGATCGTCTCTGACTTTTTCATGGTTTCAATACTCGCGGGGCGAGAGATTATTCGCGGGGCGAGTGGCTCCAGATTTATTACATTTTATTAACCTGAAAATAGAAAATAAAAGTAAATAATTATTCAACTCTAAAACAACTAAATTAACTTAAAAACAATTTACAGACTCAAAATATTACTTAAGAACAATCAAGTCTAATTTGGGTAAAAATGATATAAAATAAGCACAATGTTCTCAATTGTGATGAGCCTCTGTTTGACGCAACGGAACCAAATTTTTGGTCGCGCTGTCGCGCACGCGCCAAAAAGGACGAGTGGGTTTAAAAGTGTAGTATAGTGCGACAACTCGGATATCGTCTCTCAAGGACTCTGAGAATATTATTTTTCACAAAAAAAATCAGTTTTGGGGGGGGGTTTGGATTGGAGTGCAAAATAAGAAACAGCAAAACAGAGCAATCAAAAACAAGGCAGTTGAAAAGGGATTATCAATAGTCAAAAACAGATTAATCTATTGCTCTCGATTCCCCACTATCATAGGTTCATACAATTTCCAGGCCCTAAGCAAATTCTTATCCCCTCCCGGTTGTAGCAACAATTTACAAACGAAACTACTGCTACAGATACATGTCCCTATTCCCGAATTAAACAAACGGGGTTAAGCCCTCATGAACTAAACGAACATGAACGTACACACGCGAATTAAACAAACGCGATTGATTATAGGAACATGATATCACCGGAAATAAATCAATACAATGCATTATACTCCTGAATTAAACAAACAGAAATACAAGGCATGGCATTGAAGAGGGAAAAGCATACAAAACAGGAAAGTATAAGAACCTCAAGTATGTGGAAATCAATTACAATAGATCAATCCTAAGAATTTAGTTCTCCATAACACAAACGAAATCACAGAGAAAAGTGTAAAACAGAAAATGGAGAAGCAAGAGTCCCTACAAAATGTTCAGAACAGCCTTTTATACAAATTCTGAAATTAACTAGCTCGCGAGGCGAGCACACATTCGCGAGGCGAATTTCATGAACAGCCAGCAACCTTTGGCATTCTCACGAGGCGAAGTTCTTCTCGCGAGGCGAGGATATGAAGAGTTTTCTCCTTACGCCCGTTATGGCCATCAGGGCCTAACCGTGATGCTTTCTGACTTCCAGACTCGCGAGGCGAATGGATGCTCGCGTGGCGAGACTCTTCAACTTCAAAACTGCCACGGCCATGACCTTCAACACGGGCAAGCCGTGATCGTCTCTGACTTTTTCAGGTTTGCAAGACTCGCGGGGCGAGACCTTCTTCGCGAGGCGACCCAGAGACTTAGCAATTTCTTGGAACAGTCAGGCTTCGGGGTCGCGTGGCGAGCATGGCTTTCGCGGGGCGAATCCCCTGTTCTTTATTTTCTCAACTTCTACTTAACCTGAAAACAAGGAAATAAGCATAAGTGTATTATTTTGACTTAAAACATGCTAAATTAACTTAAAACTACTCTAGAGACTCAAAACCTTGCTTGAGGACAATCTAATCTAATTTGGGTGAAAATACGATATAATTTGCACAAAACCCTGGTCATACTAGCTATAAAACTAGATGAGCCAGAGGCTTATCAAAATACCCCAAACTTAAACTTTGCTTGTCCCCAAGCAAACTAAGACTCAAAAATCAAAAAGACTCAGGATCTGGCAAGCTTAAAAGATTCAACCAACATTGCACAAATTCAAGCAACTTCAAAGACAATTTTTCTTCATTGTTTCCCCCTTTTCAAACAGAGCAATCCCCACATTCATTTATTCCAAACAATTGAGAGTTTCATCATGAAAACAATCAGAAATCTAAGCAGGGAATCTAAGTCACACACAAGAGGGAGTTCACCAAATCCAAACAACTGCCTTCCTCACAAGGGCATTATTTGTTCACTCAGTCACTCAATTTTTGTCAGGCTAACATTTTCACTCAATTTTCACTTTTAAGAGCACTTCCCATAAATTTGATTTTCATCTCAAAATGATTCCCACAGAAAACATGCAAGCAACATCAACAGGTCTTTTATGGGTTGTAATGGGGCCTGGCTAAGGGTAGGATATACAAAGGAACTAGGCTGAAGACCCTAGGAACTAAGAGAGCATGAACATTATTTACACTTTGAAATTCACTCAAGTTCCTTTCTTTATTTTTTCTTTATGCCTTGGGTGACTACAACCTTTTTATTTCTAATACTTTTTTTTTTTTACATTTTTACACTTTTTTTTTCTTTTCTATTTTTTTTTATATAATTTTTTTTTTCACTTCTTTTTTTTTTCACAAATTTTTTTTTTATGTTATTATTTTTTTTCTTTTTCCCAATCCCAAACAACACATTGCACCGGGTAGCCACCCCAAACTTTAGTTTCTTGCACCCATTCTAAGATTACATGCTCTCCTAATCCTAAGATCGGGTTAACATGGTTTTCCAGATTTTTGGGCTTATAACATTAGGTTATCAAGAATTAACAGGCTAATAGGCTCAATGGGGCTAACTAAGGAACATGCATTAGGAATTGGTTATTTTAGGCTAAGTAGTTATTTACAAAGAAAATGCCTAAATCATTTGAAGCAAACACATAATCATGCAAACCAAAAAGAGATTCAATCAAATTCAGGAAAGTGCAACTTAAAAGAGATTCTCACAGTTAAAAACATGTTGGAGGCTCAAAACCTCACCTGGACATTTATGCAAATTGTTTGACAGAGATTCTATCCCTAGTGTGTGCTTCCTATCACCCCAAACTTATCATAAATCATGCCATCATAACAAAATCCCAAAGTTCAGTTTTCAATCACATTGGGATCATATTTTCAAAAATTTCAAATCCTAGGGGGAAAACGGTCAACACATAATATGCAATCCATCTATGCAAAAATTAATAAAATCCAATAAACTTGCCATAACCAAGACACAAACACAACTCCTGAGCTTCTCAAATTATTCAGGAGCTTTATTAAAAACAAAACAGAAATAAAGCAAAGAAAAAAAGAAAATTAAAAGAGCAAGGTAAAGAAAAACTCATTGAGGGGCGGTTCCACCGGGATCCCACTGCCTGTAGCGTAAGTCCCACATGGTAGCCAAAGGACTGAAATTCATTCCAAGCCTCCTTAACTTGCAGCTTTGATGCGGAGGTGAGCACTTGACAATTATAATAACTCCACCCAGTGCGGCGGACTTCTCACTACCTCTCGGGTCACAGATGACCTCTTTCTCAATAAAATCTCCCCAATAGAAGTGGGGCTCAACCTCTTGGACTGGCCATGGTGCAAATTCCAGAGGCTTGAACTCCATCACCGGTTGTTCCACAGTGGGAGGTAGTTGCTCAATGGATAGTGTATTTGGAACTGCGGCTGAACAATCGGTATCACTCTCACTATCATCCTGCAAAATAGAGTCAAGAAACTGGCCACAAACAGCACACGGGTTAGTGTCAGTACAGTTAGTACATGTAGTAAAAGAAACTGAGTTAGTAAAGGTCTGATTGTCTGGACTCTCTGCACACGGTTCATCCACCCCATCATTCTCAACACATGCATTTGATTCCACAGGTTCTTCATTATCCTCAAGCTTTTTGCCTTGATTGTCAGGATGGAATGTATAAGCTCGAGGCCAATAAGTAGCATTTGTCAGAATGGGGCATGCCTCATACAGGTGCTCAGGAGAGCCGCACATGCCACAAAACTGTGTCTGCTGAAACAATTGCTTCAAATAATTGAGCTTATCAGTAAGATCCATAACCAGACAAATTCAGCAAAAAAAAAAAAAAATTTTTATTTTTATATTTTCTGCTAATAACAACAAACCAGAGTCCCCGGCAACGGCGCCAATTTTTGGTCGCGCTGTCGCGCACGCGCCAAAAAGGACGAGTGGGTTTAAAAGTGTAGTATAGTGCGACAACTCGGATATCGTCTCTCAAGGACTCTGAGAATATTACTTTTCACAAAAAAAATCAGTTTTGGGGGGGGTTTGGATTGGAGTGCAAAATAAGAAACAGC
Source organism: Sophora flavescens (assembly GCA_030762895.1). NCBI lineage: Eukaryota > Viridiplantae > Streptophyta > Magnoliopsida > Fabales > Fabaceae > Sophora > Sophora flavescens. The sequence continues at coordinate 43,902,743 of CM061069.1, read as the reverse complement.
AAAACAGAGCAATCAAAAACAAGGCAGTTGAAAAGGGATTATCAATAGTCAAAAACAGATTAATCTATTGCTCTCGATTCCCCACTATCATAGGTTCATACAATTTCCAGGCCCTAAGCAAATTCTTATCCCCTCCCGGTTGTAGCAACAATTTACAAACGAAACCCACACTCTGAGATACATGTCCCTATTCCCGAATTAAACAAACGGGGTTAAGCCCTCATGAACTAAACGAACATGAACGTACACACGTGAATTAAACAAACGCGATTGATTATAGGAACATGATATCACCGGAAATAAATCAATACAATGCATTATACTCCTGAATTAAACAAACAGAAATACAAGGCATGGCATTGAAGAGGGAAAAGCATACAAAACAGGAAAGTATAAGAACCTCAAGTATGTGGAAATCAATTACAATAGATCAATCCTAAGAATTTAGTTCTCCATAACACAAACTAAATCACAGAGAAAAGTGTAAAACAGAAAATGGAGAAGCAAGAGTCCCTACAAAATGTTCAGAACAGCCTTTTATACAAATTCTGAAATTAACTAGCTCGCGAGGCGAGCACACATTCGCGAGGCGAATTTCATGAACAGACAGCAACCGTTGGCATTCTCACGAGGCGAAGTTCTTCTCGCGAGGCGAGGATATGAAGAGTTTTCTCCTTACGCCCGTTATGGCCATCGGGGCCCTAACCGTGATGCTTTCGACTTCCGGACTCGCGAGGCGAATGGATGCTCGCGTGGCGAGACTCTTCAACTTCAAAGCGCCACGGCCATGACCTTCAACACGGGCAAGCCGTGATCGTCTCCCGACTTTTTCAGGTTTGCAAGACTCGCGGGGCGAGACCTTCTTCGCGAGGCGACCCAGAGACTTAGCAATTTCTTGGAACAGTCAGGCTTCGGGGTCGCGTGGCGAGCATGGCTTTCGCGGGGCGAATCCCCTGTTCTTTATTTTCTCAACTTCTACTTAACCTGAAAACAAGGAAATAAGCATAAGTGTATTATTTTGACTTAAAACATGCTAAATTAACTTAAAACTACTCTAGAGACTCAAAACCTTGCTTGAGGACAATCTAATCTAATTTGGGTGAAAATACGATATAATTTGCACAAAACCCTGGTCATACTAGCTATAAAACTAGATGAGCCAGAGGCTTATCAAAATAAATTTTTGAACGCGCTGTCGCCACGCGCCAAAAAAAACGAGCGATTATAAAATAATGCAGTATAGTGCGACAACTCGGATCGTCTCTCAAGGACTCTTTAGTGTTGTTATTATTAACAGAAAATTAGTAAAAGTCAGAATTGGGGGGTTGTTTGGATTGAAACTAAAATAAAGAAAAACAAAACAAAACAGAGAAAAGAAATAAAGCAGTTTAAAAGATTAGCAAATAAACTAAAGACGATTAACCTACTGTTCTCGGTTTCCCACTATCATTGGTTCAAATAAATCCAAGCCTATTCTAATCCCCTCCCGGCTGTAGAAATAGTTAACAAACGAAACCACTACTACGGATGTATGTTCCTATTCCCGAATTAAACAAACGGGGTTAAGCTCTCATGAACTTAACGAACATGAATGAACACACGCGAATTAAACAAACGCGATTAATTATAGCAACATGATATCACCGGAAATAAATCAACACAATACATTATACTCCTGAATTAAACAAACAGAAATATAAAGCATGGCATTGAAGAGGGAAAAGCATACAAAACAGGAAAATACAAGAACCTCAAGTGTAATTAAAACCAATCACAGTAGATTAATCTAGGAGACTAGTTCTCCATTACAGACTTAAACACAAAAGAAAAGAAAAGAAAAATAAACTATTGAAAGTTACTACTACTGTCTACTGACTCCTACAGACTAGCCAAAACTGGCTAACTCTGATTATTCTCTTCATTTCTGCCTAAGACTGCTTATATACACGTTTCTGGAGTCAGAGTACTCGCGAGGCGAAGCACTTATCGCGAGGCGACTTACATGAAAGGTCTGCAACTCTTTGTCTTCTCGCGAGGCGAGCACATCCTTCGCGAGGCGAACTCTTCAGCTTCCAACTGTTACGCCCGTGGCATTCAACACGCCCAAACCGTGATGGCTTCTGATCTTCCAAGACTCGCGAGGCGAAGGAATGCTCGCGAGGCGAACGCTTCAACTTCAGAATTGCCACGGCTGTGATCATCAACACGGGCAAGCCGTGATCGTCTCTGACTTTTTCATAGTTGCAATACTCGCGGGGCGAGAGATTATTCGCGGGGCGAGCGGCTCCAGATTTATTACTTTTTATTAACCTGAAAATAGAAAATAAAAGTAAATAATTATTCAACTCTAAAACAACTAAATTAACTTAAAAACAATTTACAGACTCAAAATACTACTTAGGAACAATCAAGTCTAATTTGGGTAAAAATGATAATAAATAAGCACAAAGCCAAGGTCTTTACTAGTTATAAAACCAGTCAAACAGAGGCTCATCAAAATACCCCAAACTTGAACTTTGCTTGTCCCCAAGCAAACTACACTAAAAAACTTAAAAAGACTCAAGATCTGGCAAAACATGGCAAGCTTAAGAATTCAATCAACTTTTACACAGATTTCAAGCAATTTATCAAAATATTTTTCAATGTTCCCCCCTTTCCAAGCAAAACAATCCAATCCCCACATTCATTTATTCTAAACAGTTGAGAAATTAATCATTCAGACAATCAGAAATCTAAGCAGGGGATCTAAGTTACATACAAAAGGGAGATCACCAAATCCAAACAACTGCCTTCCTCACAAGGGAAATTTGTGTTCACTCAATCGCTCAGTTTTTTTTGTCAGGTTATCAACAATTCACTCAATTTCACTTTTCAGAAGCACTTCCCATAAATTTGATTTTCATCTCCTAATGACTCCCACAGAAAACATGCAAGCAACATCAACAGGTCTTTTATGGGTTGTAATGGGGCCTGGCTAAGGGTAGGATATACAAAGGAACTAGGCTGAAGACCCTAGGAACTAAGAGAGCATGAACATTATTTACACTTTGAATTTAAATCAAGTTCCTTTTTCATTTTTCATTTTGCTTTGGGTGACTACAGCCTTTTTATTTTCTAATACTTTTTTTTTTTCATTTTTACACTTTCCTTTTTTTCTTTTTCTTTTTTTTTTCTTTTTTCTCTTTTTTTTTTCATTTTCATTTCTGTTTTTTTTTTCTCAATCCCAACAACACATTTACTGTAGCCACCCCAAACTTAATTTCTTGCACCCATTCTAAGATTACATGCTCTCCTAATCCTAAGATCGGGTTAACATGGTTTTCCAGATTTTTGGGCTTATAACATTAGGTTATCAAGAATTAACAGGCTAATAGGCTCAATGGGGCTAACTAGGGAATATGCATTAGGATTTGGTTATTTTAGGCTAAGTAGCTATTTACAAAGAAAATGCCTAAATCATCTGAAGCAAACACATAATCATGCAAACCAAAAAGAGATTCAATCAAATTCAGGAAAGTGCAACTTAAAAAGTGATTTTCACACAATTTAAAACATGTTGGAGGCTCAAAACCTCACCTGGACATTTATGCAATTTGTTTGACAGAGATTCTATCCCTAGTGTGTGCTTCTTATCACCCCAAACTTATCATAAATCATGCCATCATAACAAAATCCCAAAGTTCAGTTTTCAATTTCACATGGGGATCAAAATTCAATTTTTCAAATTTTTGAAGTCCTAGGGGGGAAACAGTCAACAATTAACATGCAATCCATCTATGCAAAAATTAATCAAATCCAATAAACTTGCCAATACTAGACTTAACACAACTCCTGAGCTTCTCAAATTATTCAGGAGCTTTATTGGAAACAAAACAGAAATAAAGCAAAGAAAGAAAAAAAAATTAAAAGAGCAAGGTAAAGAAAAACTCATTGAGGGGCGGTTCCACCGGGATCCCATTGCTTGTAACATAAGTCCCACATGGTAGCCAAAGGGTGGTAGTTCATTCCATGCTTCCCTAACTTGCAGCCTTTATACGGAAGTGGGTGCTTGACAATCATAGTAAACTCGCCCAGTGCGGCGGACTTTTCACTTCCTCTGGGGTCACAGATGACCTCTTTCTCAATAAAATCTCCCCAATAGAAGTGGGGCTCAACCTCTTGGACCGGCCATGGTGCAAATTCCAGAGGCTTGAACTCCATCACCGGTTGTTCCACAGTGGGAGGTAGCTGCTCAATGGATAGTGTATTTGGAACTTCGGCTGAACAATCGGTATCACTCTCACTATCATCCTGCAAAATAGAGTCAAGAAACTGGCCACAAACAGCACACGGGTTGGTGTCGATGACAGTTAGTACATGTAGTAAAAGAAACCGAGTTAGTAAAGGTCGATTGTGCGGACTTTCTGCACACACGGTTCATCCACCCCATCATTCTCAACACATGCATTTGATTCCACAGGTTCTTCATTATCCTCAAGCTTTTTGCCTTGATTGTCGAGGATGGAATGTATAAGCTCGAGGCCAATAAGTAGCATTTGTCGAATGGGGCATGCCTCATCATACAGTGCTCAGGAGAGCCGCACATGCCACAAAACTGTGTCTGCTGAAACAATTGCTTCAAATAAGTGAGCTTATCAGTAAGATCCATAACCAGACAAATTCAGCAAATTTTTTTTTTTTTTATATTTTCTGCTAATAACAACAAACCAGAGTCCCCGGCAACGGCGCCAATTTTTGAACGCGCTGTCGCCACGCGCCAAAAAAAACGAGCAATTATAAAATAATGCAGTATAGTGCGACAACTCGGATCGTCTCTCAAGGACTCTTTAGTGTTGTTATTATTAACAGAAAATTAGTAAAAGTCAGAATTGGGGGGTTGTTTGGATTGGAGTGCAAAATAAGAAACAGCAAAACAGAGCAATCAAAAACAAGGCAGTTGAAAAGGGATTATCAATAGTCAAAAACAGATTAATCTATTGCTCTTGATTCCCCACTATTTGATGAGCCTCTGTTTGACTGGTTTTATAACTAGTAAAGACCCTGGCTTTGTGCTTATTTTATATCATTTTTACCCAAATTAGACTTGATTATTCTTAAGTAATATTTTGAGTCTGTAAATTGTTTTTAAGTTAATTTAGTTGTTTTAGAGTTGAATAATTATTTACTTTTATTTTCTATTTTCAGGTTAATAAAATGTAATAAATCTGGAGCCACTCGCCCCGCGAATAATCTCTCGCCCCGCGAGTATTGCAACCATGAAAAAGTCAGAGACGTTCACGGCTTGCCCGTGTTGAAGATCACAGCCGTGGCAATTCTGAAGTTGAAGCGTTCGCCTCGCGAGCATTCCTTCGCCTCGCGAGTCTTGGAAGATCAGAAGCCATCACGGTTTGGGCGGGTTGAATGCCACGGGCGTAACAGTTGGAAGCTGAAGAGTTCGCCTCACGAAGGATGTGCTCGCCTCGCGAGAAGACATAGAGTTGCAGACCTTTCATGTAATTCGCCTCGCGATCAGTGCTTCGCCTCGCGAGTACTCTGACTCCAGAAACGTGTATATAAGCAGTCTTAGGCAGAACTGAACGGGAGAGTCAGAATTAGCCAGTTTTGGCTAGTTTCTGAACTTGTTAGCTATTGTTTTCCTTTTAGTTTGTTGTCTTTCTTTTGTAATGGAGAACTAGTCTCCTAGATTAATCTACTGTAATTGGTTTCTGTTAACACTTAAGGTTCTTGTATTTCCTGTTTTCACTTACTTCTCTCTATTCAATATGATGCTATACGTCTCTGTTTGTTTAATTCAGGAATGTATAGTATTGTATTGATTCATTTCGGTGATGCTATGTTCTTATACTTAATCGCGTTTGTTTAATTCGCGTGTGTTCGTTTCGTGTTCGTTTAGTTCACGAAGGGCTTAACCCCGTTTGTTTAATTCGGGAATAGGAACATACATCCGTAGTAGTGGTTTCGTTTGTTAACTATTGCTACAACCGGGAGGGGATTAGTATCTGCTTAGGATTTGCATGAACCAATGATAGTGGGAAAGCGAGAACGATGAGGTTAATCGCTTTAGCTTATTTGGTAACTGCTCTATTTTCTTGCCTTGTTTTCTGTTTTGCTTCTTTAATTTAGTTTCCAATCTCAAAACCCCAAATTCTAACTTTTTCTAACTTTTCTGTTAATAATAACAACACCTAAAGAGTCCTTGAGAGACGATTCGAGTTGTCGCTCTATACTGCATTAATTTGTAAACGCTCGTTCTTTTTGGCGCGTGGCGACAGCGCGGTCAAGATGCGTGTACCAATTTGAAGTTGCCCCGGTTAAAATGTCTTGGCAGAAGTGAATCAAAAGCTTATCATCTTGAGCGTATGATGCCATCTTCCTTACATAGATGGTCCAATGGTTTTTGGGACAACTGGTTCCTCGATATTTGTCAAAATTGGGCACCTTAAATTTCGGCGGAATTACAACATTTGGCACCAGACAAAGTTGAGGCATCCCTAAGACCATAACTATTTACCCCTTCAATGGCCCATAGTCTTTCCTCTAGCACTTCCAACTTTTCTTTAGATTGGGAATTCCCTCCTAACTGATTCACTGGAGTTTCATCGTACATATTCTGAGGGAAGGAGTATGGCATGTAGGAGGATCCAAAGTTTGGCATCATTTGAGTCCCCTGGGACCCATAATGTAGGATGTATTGTGGGGTTTTTGGATTGGCAGAAAGTGTCATCGTTGGGGTGTTACCATCTGTAGGGTTGATAGTTTGTGTTTGTGGCATTTCGACAACATCGGTTGGGGTTTGTGTCTGAGTGGTATATTCGGAATTTTGAATGTCATCTTGTGGGCAGGGGGCGGTAGGTGGAACAAATCCACGAGGCAAGCCGTATGGGGGATTGTTTGGGTAAAATGAAATATGAGTTTGGTTGCTTGGATAAACGGTGAGAGGCATCATGTTCCCTGGTTGGTTGTAGCAATGAATAGGAATCTGAGCAAAACTGGGCGGGATAAGAGGTGTGGCCAGATGTCCTTCGTTTGAGGCTGGAGGGTTCTCCTCTATGTTCTTTTCCTTCTGCATTGCTTGTAGGATCTCCATCATCTTAGTCATCTGATCCTTGATTTCACTGACTTCATCCCTGATCTCTTGAACTTCTACTAGTTCATCCACCATGACTCTTGTCTGTGATCGAGTGCGATAAGGGTGTCTTGGAGCAATTGCTCAAAAAACCATACTGTTTTAATTAATAAAAGAAAGAATAAATGAATAAAATCAAAAGAATGAAAAGAAACCAATTAAACTCCAATTTTGATAGGAAGACCGTTGCATACACTTATAGCAAGAATACTCATCCTGCAATAAAATCTAGTGGTATAATTCCCTCTAGTTTGATTGCAGTTGATGTCGAGTCCAAGGGAGAATCCACTCCTCGATAGACCACATCTGTACTAGCAATGTTGTTGTTTGATGACACCCATATTTTTATGCAGAAAACACATCGTTTTTAGGGTAAAAGTATAGTTGATGAAATATCTAAGGGAGAATTCACTCCTTGATAGATATCATCTGGAAAAACAGCATTCCACAAAAATTGATGAAAACTTCCATTTCATTATATGAATATTGCAATCCAAACATGAGTCTTTGGTCAAATAGAAAAACAATACATCGAGAGTTTTCATATTTCTAAATCCGTCTTCGAGGACCGCAAAATACTATGTTAAGAGCTTCATCTTCTTTTTCCTGAATCCCTTTGCAAGCTTCCCAAAATGCTTGAAGAACTCAGTCACCTCTGGCGGTATCTGGAGGAAAGGGTTCTTGTGAACCTGAATTGATACTTCTTCAAATCGCTCCACCAACTGGGAAGTATGATATTGAAGTTTACCAATCATGTCTTCATATTTTCTTCTTTATGCTTCCCTTTCATACACTACATCCCTCACAACCAATTTCCATCCCTTTACCCATTCCGCTTGACGTTGAGCTTCACCTCTTTCAGTTTCTTGTATTTTGGTCCTGAGCCAATTTTCCCTCGTATTAGCTTCCTCTAATAATTCACGATATTTGGCAGCTTCGGTCCATCCTCGATCAGAGTAAAGTTCGGTTTGGGCCAAGGATTTTTGTAGAGATTCAACTCTCTCCTTTAGTATCTGTATTGTTTCGACATGAATCCCTATGTTCCACTCATGCTTTCTTCTTCAAAATTCTGACTAGCGTATTTTCTTGACATTCCACCTTTGCTTGCAACTCTTGAATCTCTGCTTCTTTTTCCTTTCTTGCCCTTTTCATGCGACATGGGGCTTCGTAGGAATCAGCACATTCATCTCTCAAATTCTCAATCTGTAAATTTAGCTTTTGCACCTGGCTTTGGATTTTGACAATAGTTACTTCTGCAACTTGGTTCTTTTCATCAAAAACCCCCATCTGAGCTTTTAGAACTTCAATTTTTTTTCAGCATTTAATCTTCTGTAAGAGGATTGTTTTCAGCACTGGGAGGGGGTTTCGGTTTTGATGGACAACCCCTTCTTGCCTCTCTCCATGCTTCATATCTTTTTGTTCGAGCTATGATCCGCCTTCCTAACTCATCACGTCCTTTTATATGAATATTGTCCCATGTTGACCTTATTGCCATTGTCTGGCTCTTGATGCTTTCACATTCTTGATATAGGAAAGATGATCCTCCAAGCATCTCTTCTGGGGGTTCATCTTGTGTCCACCTGAGTTGGCACATTACTAGAGCTGGTGAATATGACACACATCCTCTAGGTCCCATCAATGGGACAGTCGGGAAACTTCCACAACTGAATATAACTGAATCTCCATTATACCATGGGCACATCCATCTAAATGACTGTGAGTCGACCTGATCAAACTCTTGTTTCCATTCATATAGCTTGCATGACTTCAAAGGCATGCGAATGAATCCTTTTAATGGGTCATATGTTCTATCAATTTTGTTACCAGCATACAAGTGAGTCATGATCCAAACATATAGTATTGGTGTACAACATCGCAACTTTCCTTGTTGATTCTGATGACAAACTTGTAGTGAGAGAAAAGTTTCAGCTAAGATAGCAGGGACTAAATTGATGCCATATTCCTCGACTCTGTAGAAGACATCCATAGCCGATCGATCAATCACATCCGGAATAAAGGGAAAAAGCATCAGTCCATAGACAAGGAGAGCCAATAATCTATTAAAGTAACCCATCGTTGTTTTTGAGCCAACTCCCTAAGGTAACCTTCCAAGAATCGCCTCTTCAAGGCCGTAGTGTTTCCTTTTTCCATTTTATTTGATTGTTCCGGTTTAAGCTCCAACAGACTTGCTATCTTCCCATCTGCCACATATTGTCCATAATACAAATAGACACACGATCCCTTTTGGATAGGCAATCTCAGCATGTAAGCATACGCCTCTATGGTCGGAGTTATATCTAGGTCGGGCAATTCAAAACATCTCAAAGTTGAGTTCCAATACTGAGCAAATGCGCTTAGAGTGGAGGAATACACAATAGATCCAGTATCCTCCCATACTTGTTGTTAAAGTTCAAACCTGCCTTTTTTGAAATTTGTTGACTAATTTCCCATAAGCTCTGGACATCATTGAGTGTCACGTCGATCTTAATGTTGTTCTTGGAACTGCTTGCATTGCTAGTACTCTTTTCGACACTAGGTCCTTCCATTATTTGCTATAAGATTAAAACTAAGGTCTTCCTGTTAAGAAGCACAAATAAAGAAAAAATTAGAAATGAAACAAAAATGCCCTACATGATTCATGTTGCATGAGCCCTAGTAGGGTTGGGAACCATATGTCGGGTATGTTGTCAACGCACTACCTTCACTATGACATGCCGCTTATTAGAAGTGCAATAATATTCGAACATGTCATTCGGGCTTGGAGCAACGATGTGTCGCCCTTTTTTTCTTTTTAGAAAACTTCATAGTAAATATGTATGTGCATGGCAATTTATGCTTATGATGCGAGATAAAAAAATGGAGAGAGAGAAAGAGTATGCTCCCTTTGTCCTAAACTAGGTAAAACTTAGAGTTGGACACACCTGAGGCGATGATTCTAAACAGGTTGGCTACTAAGTTTGCTCTATCAGTGAAAATCGGGTAGGGTTTGGACTTCTAAAAGCCATGGTCCCCAAATTGCCCTTATCCCGAAAGATAATGATCCGATTCATGAATCTAGCCACAAGTATGGATAAACCCTCTCAATATGACCATCCCATAATATCGGGTACAACCTGAGTGGTGAATCAACAAATATCAAGGAGGTACAAGAACTCTTCAATGACAATGTCGAGACACCACCTAATCCTTGGGTTTTGAGCAAGCTCGGGTATAGAGCCAAAAGTGTGTGCAATATGTGATTATGATGTGTGTAATGGGAGCATACAAACCTTCACAAAAACCTACTAAAACAAAACTAACCAAAATCTTCAAAAATAACAAACAACACCAACACCAAAGTTATCTTCCCTAAAGTTGCAAGAATATACAAAGACATTTATGTGAGCATTTAAAACTATTTACAAAAACAAAAACAAAGAGGGGTAAAACTAATATTTTCAAAACTATTAAAAGAAGTTGCACAACCAACTATGATAGGCCTGACTCTCAAAAGTCCCCAGTGGAGTCGCCAGCTGTCGCGACCGTCCAGTCCGGGCGTCGCGAAAATAAGGTAAAAACAGAGGAGTCGTCACCAATATTTTATTTGAGAAAAACATTGGAAAAATCATTTATTTAAGGTAAACTGATCTTTTTAAAAAAGAGAGAGATTTGAATTCGGGAGTCGATTACGAGTAGGGAAGGTGTTAGCACCCTACATCGCCCATTTAAAAAAATGGTACCTCAAGTTAATTGTGCCAAAATTTTAATAACTTTTTAAATATTTGTTTTACCCCAAAAATTATTTACAAGAAAGAATTATTTTTATTGATTTTTGTATTTTAAAATTTATTGTTCATAAAACCTAAATAAGGTTGAACACAGCACATAAGTCCACAGGGCAACCTCAAATCTAAGGGATTGAACATGACACCGTGTCCATAGAGCATCCCTAAATATCAGAAGTTTAATTATTTTGATTAACTATTTGAAAACAAAAAGAGACACTAAAGTAAGGAAAATGTAATTTTGGCTTGACAGAATGATTGATTCTGCTCCTACGTATTCCAGGGTGCGATGGGAAAATCAAAGCCACGTAGTTCTTTAGAAAAGCTTGATTGGTTGGTTGATTTTAATTTGTGAAAAGGATTTTCATTTCTTGATTTTTTTCTTTGATTTTTTTTAGAAGGGATTTTTAAATTTGGAAAAGATTTTTTCATTAAGAAACAAATAAGCACAAAACTTTCCCTTTTTTAAAGAAGGAAATGATTTTTAATTTTTTTTTTGATTTCTTGATTTTATTTTTGAAAAGGATTTAATAGAAAGAATTTTTTAAGAGTCTTTTTAGTTTTTTTTGTTTGTTTCTGGCCATAAATAAATAAATAAATAAAACACAAAACCAAAGCCTAGTGGTTAGCCCATAGCTTATATTCCTTTCTGATGGGCCTTACTACATCTTTGGCCAGTTAGAAACACTTAAACAACAACAAAAAGAAAAAAAATTGAATCTAACAGACAGAGCCCAAATATTTTTTTAGATTCAGATTATTATTCATTATTTTCTGTTTAGCCCAAATTTTAATGGAACAAAAAAAGGACAAAATAAAAACACCAATTTGGGCCATAAGCTGCAATTAGAAGCCCAAACCATTAGAACCTAATACGTAATAAATAATAATATCATAAAACAAAGTTAAAAGAATAAAAATGAGGAGTGAAATGAAGTTGGCACAGGCAAACACAAGAAGAGGGGGTTGAATTGTGTTTGTTACTTATTTTGACAAAAACCCCTTTTTGAGAAACTTTTTCACAAGTAGAAGATAAAAAGATTAAGCACACAAAAAATCCTTTGTAAAAGATTAACAAAACCAAAATCAAATCCCACAGTTAGTAAAAATAAATAAAAATGTAAAAGATAAGGGAAAGAAAATTCACTCAGGTATTTTATCCTGGTTCACTCTTTTCCAACCAAGAGCTACGTCCAGTCCCTTCTACTTGAAGGATTTTCTTCACTATTTCCAAATAGTTTCTACAACAAGTATTCTTCACCTCTCCATGCTACAAGTATTGCTTTCTTCCCAAGCCTCTTCAGGCCCTAATACAATCACAGGGTTTTTTCTGAGATCTTTCTAACTCACTATATGTGAGGGTATGAAGGTTTTAAGATCTACTGAATATTTTTACAAATATTCAACCTTAAGAGTTACAGACTTTTGCTTTAAAACAAGAATATGAGCTTTGAATATCTTGTAATTGATCAAATGGCAAAAGTCATTCTTCAGTGCTTGAGACCTTCTACATATGGAGTGGTCTTCAACTTCTCTTGTAAATCTTCAACGGTTATTTGAATAGTCCCGTTATAGAGATAGCATTAAATGCATGATATCCGTTAAGACTACTAGCTTGATTTTGGGCGAGTTGAAAAGCTTCCTTGGTTATCAGAAAATCACAAAATGGAGGCTCGATGTTATGAGCAATTGTATCTTAAAAACTTTCTTTCTTATTTTATGTATAACCCAGCTTTTGTCCAGCAATAAGGATGTCATCGTACAGATCGTTTTGCAATTCCAACTGTACTTTTTGCTTTTTGTATTTCCTTGATAGTACTATGAATTTTCTCAAAGGAAACAAGACATTAATCGGATAAAAACAAATGGGAATAACAAATATCTATTTGAAATAAATTCAATCATTTGAAATAAATTCATCGTGGACCAGATTGCATTAAATCATATTCAAGGTAGTAAAGATATAGAACATATAGAACCGTCTACTTAGTTTAAGAACGCATCTACACAAGATTTTATTATGCTCGTCCATTGGTGTGGTAGAAGCGTTCGTCCACACAAGTATTTGGACTTGCTAAGTCCTTAGAGAGACTCCGTCCAATGACGTGGCACTATGGACGTCACTGAATTTTGGTTAGGCACTATGGATGTATACTTAAGTTTCAAAGATAGCACTCGTCTGCTGACATGGCAAGATGGACGCGCTTATTTTCAAGTCTTTGGACTTGTTGTACCTAACAAGTTATTTAGGTATTCATTTATAGCCTCGTCTACTAAAGAAAACAACAAGGTAATTTTACCACAGTTCTTGAGCAGCCCGTCTACAGGGGTGGACGCGTATTTTTCAATTGGAACTTATCCCAAGTTTATTTTACTTGTAAAAACATTCCTGCATAACTGAAAGCACTAGTTAGATCTCAACTAACACTTTGCCAAACAAATTTAATCCTTTTGTTACCATCAAAACCTAGAGATTAAATAAACCAGAACCACTTTGGTTCCAACATGAAAGGGAAGCATCAGAGGGCCTCTATCGTTACCAAACTGAGAGAAGGGAACCCAGGAGCGCCTGACAGTGATGTGGCGTGAAAGGGTGGGCGGCGCGGCGGTGACGGGGCCCGACGGAGCTTGGTGACGGCGGCGAGGGTGGCTGGGCGGTGTTCGTGCAGGATTGGGCGGAGGCGGCTCTACGTAATCAGGGACGGGTTTGTGGTGGCTGAGGCAGAGAGCGGCAGTGGAGGGGCGAAATGCCCACCGACGATGGAGAAGGCAAGACGGCGAGTCGTCCGCTCGGTGGGTGGCGGCTGTCACTCGGATCTGTGTTTGGGCGTTCGTGGCGGCGCTGCAACGACTGGGAAAGTGAAGACTGACGGTTCACGGCGGAGTCCGTGGTAGATATGGCGGCGGTTCGGTGGTGTTGTAGGGACGCCAGCGGAGCAGCAATGGCGGTGGTCCGGAGCTCTAGAGGAGGCAGCGGCATGGTGGGGTCTTCTTCTCAGATCTGCATTATGTTCTTCTTTCTTTTTTGTTTTATTTTGTATTATTATTATTATTATTATTATTATTATTATTATTATTATTATGAAATAGGCAACAGAATGAAAAGGATGGATTTTATTGAAAGTGAAGTGAGACTCTTAGGCAAGAGAAGGAGAAGAACAGTGGAAAGAGTTCTCAGTGTATATTCTCACTATTTTTTTTCTGATGAGATCCAGAACCTCTGTTTATATAGTAACAAAAGGGGAAGATGATGCCAAATTCGTTATTGGTTTCTTGAGGAGAAGGACGAAGGTGCAGAGGGCTGGTGAAATGGTGGTGCTCCCACTACTCTGAAGGTTGCAGCAGATGCAGGGGTTGTTCTCCTTATTTTAGAAAAAAAAAGTACAAGAAAATAAAAATGAGGAAATAAAAAAGCAAGCTGGTTTACTTGAAATGGAAGAAGACAAAGAAATGATGGAAAAAAAGGACATAATTAAAAATTATTTTTATATTTTTTCAACTAAAAATCAGAAGTCTTTTTTTTTTGGATCATGGGCTCAACAAGCCACTTGCAACCAGATATGAAAATGGGCTATACTAATCCTATAATGGGCCAAGAACAAAAGCACTTCTTTTCCTTTTGCAAAGTTTTAATATTTATTTATCATTAATATTTTGTTCATTGTTTTTTCAAAACATTAATTAAAAAAACATCCGGACAAAATTAGGTGTTCCCAATGCATAAGAAAATTCTTTTAAACCTAAAAGTACATGAAAACTAATTAGTTAAGTGAATGGATAAAGTAATTTAAATTTCCAACGAAACCATCGTGGTTCTAATCACAAGATTGAATGTTAGAGAGTACTGCCTCCACTCGATATTATAAGAAACAAATAAGTCCATTTGTTTAGTCGAAAATATTAGGAACATGTATCAATTTTCACATATATTAAATACTAATTTCCAATTTTACCCTTATTTATAATATGATTTATATTTCCGAGATAAATCAATTTTCATGCAGGTGAGTTGGTTCATCAATACTAGAAGGGATATTTTTGGAAATATATGAGTATTAATTATAGTTAGCTCATTTGACTTTTCATTTGCCTTTATGACTTATGATTTTATCTCTTATAATATGGACCAGAGGGAGTATTAGTAATCATAGGGGCATTGATGAAAGTCCTTGGCAACCATGCTTTGTGACGAGCAAAAGCCTTTCAGATTTCATTTTAGCCTGTAAACACAATTGAAGCCAATAATTTTGTGCATTATATTTTGGGTAGAAGAACCCCATCTCCCATGTGAAGGAAGAGCATTGATCTTGACACTCCTTGCTTGTTGTCATCGAACAAAATTATG
Organism: Sophora flavescens; assembly: GCA_030762895.1. Taxonomy (NCBI): domain Eukaryota; kingdom Viridiplantae; phylum Streptophyta; class Magnoliopsida; order Fabales; family Fabaceae; genus Sophora; species Sophora flavescens. Next base: position 43,887,508 of record CM061069.1, on the reverse strand, counting down.
TTGTCGCCAAAAATGATATCTTTGTATATCTACCAATTAAAAGCTTGAAACGTGCATAAGTGTTAATAGGTTATGATTTTATTTTATTAAATGACAAATTGTCATTAGTGGGAGACAGGGAATGTGACAGAGAGTGAGATAACATATCTTCATTCTTCACCATCACGGACAGTGGCGGTCCTTCATTGTAGTCAGGGAATCTTAAAATTTGGACTTGGGTCTAACTCAACCCCAAAAGCCGGCTTTTAAGGTGAGGACTGCCCAAGCCTTATAAGCACTACTTAGGACATATCTCTAGTCGATGTCGGACTCTCAACACACCCCCTCACGCTCAGGATTGGACATCTGAAGCGTTGACTAATGCGAGTGGAATAACATGGATCTCAACACACCCCCTCACGGCACGCCCAAGTCAGGACATCTGGAGCGTGGACAAATATGGGTGGAATAATAGAGATCTTGACCCAATAACAGATCTAGGATAGACTCTGATACCATCTTAAAATTTGGGCTTGGGCCTAACTCAACCCCAAAAGCCAGCTTTTAAGGTGAGGACTGCCCAAGCCTTATAAGTACTACTTAGGCCATATCTCTAGTCGATGTGGGACTCTCAACAGGAAGCAATGACTCCTCCCAATTTTTTATTTTATTTTCTTAAGTATTATAAAATTTGTTTAAGGCACCCCTCATGTCTTGTCTTCAGTAATAATCTTGCACAGATAACCAACCTTCACTACAACAGAATAGACTTTTAATACCGCACCTTTAATAGCATTTCCGTGTGGAAATGCTATTAAAAGTGATGGGGGACTTTTAATAGCGTTTCCCTAAGGAAACGCTATCTTAGGTATCACCTAAGATAGCGTTTCCGTGTGGAACCGCTATTAAAAGTGCCACTTAGGAAAAGATAGCGGTTCCACACGGAAACGCTATCTTAGGTGATACCTAAGATAACGTTTCCTTCAGGAAACGCTATCTTAGGTATCACCTAAGATAGCGTTTCCTATAGGAAACGCTATCTTAGGTCTTCAGAGCAAAATTAAACGCGCGCTCGGCCTTCCCTTTGTTTCTTCCTCATTTTCATTCTACACTGTTTCCTTCCCTCTGTTGCATGCCATCTCTTTTTTCTTCCCTCACCTTCGCCATTGCTCGCCGCCGCTGCTACTCCGAAAGAGAAAGAACCCACTCGAACCCAAACCCCTGTGCCGCTGCTCCTACTGCCACCGCGAGTTCTCTCCATACCCGCCGCTGCTCCTACTGCCACCGCGAGTTCTCTCCATACCCCCATCGGTTATAGAAGAGCCATCAACATCAACCTCTATTTTACACGAGTCTCATGCTAAGAGCTTCACACTCTGGCTCAGGGTCTGTGACACAGTCACAAGGGCGCATTCCCGGTTGAACCCAGTTCCAAGTTTGCAGCTTTATTGGAACCCACTTCCAAGTTCACAGTCTGTGTTCAGGTGATTTTCTATCATTTACAAATTTTATTTCCGGACATTCTTAATATTTGTGGGAGTGTGTTTTTATCCCTTGTACTAAACGTGAAAAATATTTATTCCCACCTCATTTTTCCGGGAATATTCAGACATGCTGGTACCAAACACTACATTTGGATAGTGGAATCCACAACTGGGTTCGTTTGTTAATCTCATGTTTATATGCAATTGAGATTTAAAAACTGGTGGAATTAAGCTATTTGTGCAAGCATTCCAGTGTGTTGTTTTGTTTCTATGGCATTGACTTCTTATTTTGAGAGTTCGTTTTGCTTTCTATTGTCATGGTATTTTGGGGACAAGCTGACCTTTGGGATGTCCAAACACATTGTAGGGCTGTGAATTATAATGGTCTCAATTTTAAAGTTCTTACTTGTCTTGTTATTTGCTAAATGGATGAAATTAGATTACCTAGTGATCTTTGTAATGTGTTATTTTTACAACTTCTATTGGAACTTGATATAGCTATGATTTTCCAATGAAGATGGGGTACCTGATATATTTATGTCATGACATTGTATTTTTACTATCCTCTTGTGTGTTCATAATTTATTCAGATCTTTTAGCTTTTGTTAGAGTAGTTTACTGGTTGCATACAAATTACAAAGGTGTTGAAGGTAAAGGAGTGGTTATTCCTGGCTATTTTTAAGATTTGTTTTTGGAGTTAGGATGTGATAGGGGTTCTGTGATCCATCCTTTTGGGAATTTATGCTTTAGCCTTATTAATTCATAGTATTATGGTTGGTAGTAAAACATGATTGTAGATGTAGATAAGTAGTAATATTGTTAACCTAAAAAAAAATAAGTAGGAATATTGACTGGCAAGATGGTTTGGTTGCTTTGTTTTCAATTTATCGTCAATGAGTGCAACCATCTTTAACAAGAAGGCCTCTAACAGTTCAAGCTACATATAGGTATTCTATCTGGTGTTAATTTGTTATGAGATCTATGTAGTTTGTCTGCATGAGTGCATTGAATTAGTTACACGATGTGATGTATATGAATAGTTGATAAGAGTCTTAATTATGTTAATTGCTTAGTTATAGAAACTTAAGGGTTTCTGGGTTTCATTTTATACTTGTGCCACACTTTTTGTTAGACATGTGAGCAGTAGTGATTAACTTGGAGCTGAGAAGTTTTTATCTCTGTTATTTAGTGAGAACATTGGGGAGAAAAATCTAAACATGGTAAAGAACCATTTTGGGATGCTTTGATATGTCAGTTTGATATGCCCCAGCTCGTTCAACTTATCTAGTAGCTGCCTTGCCATTGGATGCCAAGATTGAAATCGAGTGCATAGCTGCACTAAAAGCACCGGTTGGTTCCTTCAGCAAACTCAGGTTAATAATGAACGTGGAATCTTAACCTAGTATTGGAGTTTAATTTTGGTTTGTCCTCCTTGAATCATGGTGCTCTTGTCATTACTATTATTGCTCTAGTATCCTGATAGGAAGGAATTTAATCATCGGATTCTCTCTCAAGATTATGTGCCCCATTAAAAGGGAAAGAAACTAAGTCAGCGACAATGTGTTTTGTTTGCAGCCTTTCATTCCTTTAATCTGTATACATTGCATGTAGACCTCAACCACTCTAAACTCAAAGTAAATATGTTTAATAAATATTTTTGTAGATCGGAAAAGCATGGATCGGAAATGGATGTCTGCCAATCGTTTAACGAAGGAGTATGAGGATGGGGTGAAAGAGTTCATTAGTTTTGCAGTTCGGCATGCGGAAAACCCTAATACAATCATATGTCCTTGTTTAGATTGTTGTTATGCAAGGCGAGTTAGTGCAGCCGATTTGGAAGAACATTTAGTGTGTAATGGAATTGATCAAAGTTATACATGTTGGACAAAACATGGTGAGACAAGAGCTGAGTCTAGTGAAATGAGGAATCGTGTGAGATATTCATCATACGATATCGACACAAATACTTATGAGGGCGATCGTTTTGAAGACATTGCAAATGCTGTTGAAGAGGATCTTCGGGATTGTCCTCAAATGTTTGGGAGGTTGGTAAGTGATGCAGAGCAACCATTGTATGATGGATGTACTAAATTCACAAGATTGTCGGCGATGTTAAAGTTGTATAACTTGAAATCGGGCAACGGATGGACTGATAAGAGCTTTACGGACTTACTCACACTATTGAAAGACATGTTGCCAGATGATAATGTGCTTCCTAGTCGGACATACGAGGCTAAACAAATGTTACGCTCTATTGGCATGAGCTACGAGAGGATACATGCTTGTCCTAACGATTGCATTTTATTTCGGAATGAATGTGCATCGTTACAGATGTGTCCTAAATGTAATGCCTCACGATATAAGAAGAAAGAATCAGATCCAGAGAAGGTTGTGTGGTATTTTCCCATAATACCCAGATTTAGGCGCATGTACCGTAGTTCTGTAGATTCAAAGCACTTTACATGGCATGAGGATGAAAGGATCAAAGATGGCAAGCTGCGGCACCCGGCAGATTCTCCGCAATGGAAGAAATTTGATCGTGATTATCCCGATTTTGGGCAAGATTCAAGAAACCTACGACTTGCATTGGCTCTTGTGGATTTAACCCGCATGGTGTTCAAAGTAGCTCTCACGAGTACATGGCCTGTGATTTTGGTGATTTATAACCTATCCCCATGGCTATGCATGAAGCGCAAATTTATGATGTTATCTATGTTAATTTCTGGGCCCAAACAACCAGGAAATGATATAGACGTCTATTTGACTCCTTTGATTGAAGACTTGAAACAACTGTGGGAGACATGTGTGGAGGTGTATGATGGGTATAAGGAAGAAAGTTTCAATTTGAGAGCTATGTTGTTTGGGACAATTAATGATTTTCCAGCCTACGGTAATCTGTCAGGATATAGCATCAAGGGTCAGTGTGCATGCCCTATATGTGAAGAGGGTGCAGTTGGATGCGGTTAGAACATTGTAAGAAGAATGTCTTTCTTGGGCATCGTAGATTTTTGCATCCAAGTCATCATTACCGGTGGTGGAGAAAGGCGTTCAATGGGAACTCGGAAGAAGGCAGAGCTCCTTCACCTTTGACGGGTGATCAACTATTTGAAAAGGTAAAGGATTTGAATATCCAATTCGGTAAACCTTTTGTGAGAGATATTGTCACAAGAGGGTGGAAGAAAAGGTCGATTTTCTTTGAGTTGCCATATTGGAAATCATTATATGTAAGACATTTCCTCGATGTGATGCACGTTGAAAAAAATATCTGTGATAGTGTCATTGGTACGTTACTCAATGTGCCAGGGAAGACTAAAGATGGCATCAATGCAAGGTTGGACTTGGTTAGTATGGGAATAAGAAGAGAATTGGGACCGACGAAGAAGGGTAAAAGTACATATCTTCCTCCGACTGCTTACACTCTATCTAGAAAAGAAAAAATTGTTTTTTGTAAGTTTCTTGAAGGAGTTAAGGTTCCGGAAGGGTACTCTTCAAACATTAGGAACCTCGTATCGATGAAAGATCTCAAGTTAAAAGGTCTAAAGTCCCACGATTGTCATGTTCTCATGGAGCAGTTGATACCCATTGGTATACGGTCTATTTTACCTAACAAAGTGCGGGGGCCTTAACTAAACTCTGTTTCTTCTTCAAGGCAATTTGCAGCGAAGTGATTGACCCTGGGAAGTTGCCATCATTGCAAAGAGAAATTGTTGTGACTTTATGCGAGCTTGAGATGTACTTTCCACCTTCATTCTTTGACATAATGGTTCATCTAACCATTCACCTTGTTAGAGAGACACAACTGTGTGGGCCAGCTTATATGAGATGGATGTACCCGATTGAGCGTTATATGAAGATATTAAAACGGTATGTGAAAAACCGATCCACGACCAGAAGGTTGTATTGTTGAACGGTATATTGTCGAAGAAGCTGTTGAATTCTGTACATCGAATACCTATCCAATGCTGATTCTATAGGGCTGCCAAAGTCTCGTCACACATGGAGAATGATGGGGCAAGGAATTACTGGAAATGAAATAGTGACTATAACAAGGACAGAATGGGAGCAAGCACACTTATATGTTCTGCACAATGCCGATGAGGTTGAGCCATATGTTGAAAAACACAAGGACGTGCTTAAGAGTTTGTATCCAAATAAGAATCAAAATTGGCTAACTAGAGAACACAATCGTTGTTTTATAACGTGGCTAAGAGATCACATTTATGCAGAGTTGATTTGAAAATGCTACTTTGATTTCAAATAGATTGAGATGGTTAGCCAAAGGTCCAAGTTTGCATGTATTCTCTTACCACGGTTATCAAATTAATGGGTACACATTCTATACAAAAGAACAAGATGGTCGGAGTACAATGCAAAACAGTGGTGTGACTCTAGTAGCTCAGTTGATGCATATCTCAAGTGCCAAAGACAGAAACCCAATATATGCAAATATGTCATACTTCGGCGTCATTGAACGCATATGGGAGTTGGATTACACAAAGTTTAAGGTTGGTGTGTTTGGTTGCAAGTGGGTTGACAATAATAACGGTGTTCGATTGATGAGTCGGGGTTCATGCGGGTGGATCTTAATAGGGTGGGGTATAAAGATGAGCCTTTTATATTAGCATCTCAAGCTCAACAAGTGTTCTATGTCACTGATCCAGCTGATATGAAAAGGTCCATTGTTCTTTTGACTAACAAAATAATTACTAATGTTGATGATCAAGACCATCGAGATGTTGATATTGAAGATGATCCTTTCGTCGGGACATTACAATCACTTGAGATTGATCCAACTAGGGATGATGGTATGTATATGAGAGATGATCATGATGAGGGGCTTTTGGTCAATCCACCATTTCGTACTAATAAAGGACAAACAAATCTCAATCCAATGAAGAAAAGAAAAAGGTTGACTTAAACATGTATGTAGTGTTTGTGTTTAAATGAACTTTCTGATCCTTTTATATTATAGTTAGCATCTTCCGGTAATACTAGTGTTGATTTTGTTATTCATAGTTGTTTTATATTTTGCATCAATTAATGTTATATTAATGTCCATTGATGTTTTACTTGTATCTAATATTTTTGTAGGTAAATGGCATCTTCAAGTAATTCTAGTGATGCCAAAACGGCGAGACGTGGGCCAACAGTTATGAAGGCGATCATCCGCGCTAGGAGTAAAGGTCAAAAATTTGATGTAATTTACTTACTAATCTAAGGATTTCATAATGTTGTTTGATATCTAGATTTAATTACTTTATTATTTTTATTAGGTTGAATGGAATTCTTTGGACCAACCTATTCGTGCTAATGGTAAAATATTGAAGAGTTACATTGGGGGTCCCAATTATTTGTTCTAATTGGAAGGATGAAGCTTTGGATGGTTTCAAAGAGAGCATATGGGCTGATGTACAGGTAATTGTTAAAATTTATAAATTATATTGTAAACTATGTAAACATACTTACTTTGACACGTTGTTTATATTGTTTTGCAGATGTCTTTTAATGTTGATGAATCTCGGAAAAAATTTGTACTTCAGGAAGCTGGTAACCTACATAGGGCATTCAGAACTAGATTGACCAAAAAATTTCTAAGAGATGCCAACGGGAATATCAATGAGGAACCTCCATCAAAATATCCACACATATCAAGGGATGAGTGGACAGATTTTATAGCAATACGCACAGGAGATGCTCAATTCCTGGTATGTTTAATATCACGTTAGTCCTTATAATTTTATAGCAATACGTACATATGACATTAACCATGTATTAATATTACTTATATGTGTCTGAATAGAAATTAAGCAATGAAAATCGCAACAGGGCATTAGATCTTGCATGCCCTTACAAAGCATCACGTAAGGGGTATGCTGACATTGAGGATGAATTGGTATGTATATATATATATATATATTTAACTGCATGTGTGGTAAATATGACTTTTAAACTGTTTGGTTAATATATATTATCTCAATATACAGATGCAGGAGGCGGGGCCAGAAGTTAAGAAAATTAAACGCCATATTGTGTGGAGGAAAGCCCGCGAGAACAAGGCGGGTGTAATTGACAACAAAAATACGCAGACCGTGTGGAATAAATGTGTTAGTAGACTAACGTTTACATTATCATTTGTTATTTTCTTATGATAATATATAATAATTTTAACATTTGCATTTCACCAATAACTATGTGTCAGGAGGAACTCATCACGATCTGCGGTAGAGGAGAGATACAAGACTTTGGTCGCCAGGATATTCTTGCCAAAGCCCTAGGTGTGCCGAGAGAACCCTGGTCGTGTTAGGGGTGTGGGTTTCGGCTTCTCACAAAAAGACTACTTCCCACCCGAAGGTCTTGCAAGAAATAACTCGGAATCGAAAAAGTGGGAGACATTGGTGTCTCAACTCTATGAAAGATTGAACATTTTGGAAGAAAAGCTGAAACAAAAGGATGATGAGGAGAGGCAGGCTAATTTCACAGCCCAAGCAAGCGTCAAAGATAGTTGCACTCTACCATCGCACAAGAGGCTTCGAGAGGTAATGCATGCCTTTTTTTTTTACTAATATTGCATTCGCAGATTAAATACATTCAATTGGATGCCTTAATTCTGACTTATTCATCTATCATTGGATTAGGGCGTCAACTCATGTCAACTATATTTATCGACCCCAAACTATCGTATGGTTGCTATGGGTAAAGTATACAATGAGCCGGGTGTTACACTGCACACTGGACCAGTACCCCTTAACCATGTGAAAGTTGGAGTTGATGTTGCAACTGAGGGGGATGCGCCATTGCCGGTACATATTGATCGTGCAGATGTGATGACAGTAGGAGATGCAATAGGTACTTATGTGGCATGGCCAATTGATCTCGTGGTTGTAATTAATATGGTATGTAATTGCATTTTTCCACCTTTTCATATACGGCATATATGCATTACATTAGTTGATCACTAACTGGCATATTGAAATGTAAAATTTCCAGGCACCTGCAAAAGCTAAAGGCAAGGGCAGAGTGTCTGGATATACAAAGGAGTCAATTACAACCCCAGAAAATAAAGGAGGCAACTCTGAGGCCAACCCTCCTACAGCTGGTTCAACTACAACTTCTCTGGAATATTTGAATTTCCTTAAAATACATGAACGAAAGAATATGAAAAATGCTGACCAATTGTACGTAGAGATGGAACAAAATATTTTTGGTCACCATTTCATTGAGATGCTCAATACTGAAAATATCAGAGAAGTTGTAAATCATGAATGGGTATCTGCCTCCATTATTTCCGCATATATCAAGTAATAAATCAGGCTTAAAGTGTACAATATTTTTTTAGTCTTTCCATTTAAATATTGATGTCATTGGTGTAATCCATTTTTATATTTTAATTGAAGGTATTTGTATGAAGAATTGTTGCTTCCAAAGGAAATAACGAGGAGGTTTCTGTTCTTGTCCCCACACCAAACAAATACATACGGCTACTTGGGAGGGATTCACACGGACAACGTATCTAGCTGACCGGTTTGCAACTAAAGAAAGAGAATATCAGCCCTTGTTTTTAGCGCCGTGCAATGTTGGGTGAGTCGCTTATCCTATAGGACTTAATTCACAATAATGAATTACATAAAAGTTGAGGTGCTTAGGATTTGTTATCTCAACATTTTTGTAGGAATCATTGGGTCTTTGTGCGCGATAAATATTGTTGAAGAGATTATTTACTATCTGGATCCCTTGTATGTTGATCCTAGGGATCGCCTGGAATTAAAGAATGCATTCGATACGTAAGCATGTTTTTATATTTCGATTTTCTATGATTACATTCGATAAGTAAGCATGCGTGTGTTTGTGATGATTGAAAATATGTTTCTTAATGAAGTCTGTTTGATTTTGTGATTAGTGCTTTGCAAGTTTATCGCACAAATATCGGAGCTAAGGTGCCGCGTTTAAAGGCAACCAACATTAAATGGATTCAGATACAGGTATATTTGCAAAAACTTAATGCGCAATTAGATAAAAAAAACTATATTGATTTACTATTTTATTTTTTATAGTGCCCAAGACAACCCAACAAGACAGATTGTGGGTACTATGTCATGCGTTTCATGAAGGAGACTATCTTGCGAGAACCAAGTTAAAATACCAATGGCGGTATGTTGTTTACTTAGCTTTTAATCGTGATTTGTTCAAATGTTTTAGCAATTGTAACTTAATTTATTTAATTTTTATGTCGTGATACTTCCACGACTTCAAATGCTCCACATACTCCCAACGCTCAACTATCTGAAGTCAAGGAAGAGTGGTGTCGCTATATTGTTGAAAAGTTTGTTTGATTATGTCAAATTGATCCACGATAGTTGCAGCAATACTCATTGGTATGTGAATAATGCTTTATATTTATCAACCCCAAACTATCTATGTATTTGTTTTTCATTGGTACATGCCTTCGAGTTGATGTGCATGGAAAGGAGAAAATAAGTTCAAACTTGCACTTTTTGGTTCACACAAATTCAATCAACATCTATGTATTTCGCTCAACTGATTACTATTTTCTTCTCCAATGAGTGCTCTGCTGCTTTCGATTTCTCTTTCTCTCCCAAACTAAATGTGTTGTTTAGGTTCTTATGTAATATGTTTAGGATCTATTGAAATTTAAGCATGACTTGGTAATTTAAGCTTGATTTCGTAATCTGTTTATTTGAATTCCTTTGTATCAGTTATAATTTAGTTATCTTTTATTTAAGTGGTACATTAATATCATTTTTCTTCTATGTATCGACATCGAACACATAATCGGAAAATAATCGATTATCAACCACCGCAACATGGAATTACTTGGAGGTGATTCTCTTGAGATGGTATGATCATATTTAATTATTTATACATACATGATTTGTTTCTTGCTATTATTTTTGTTAGACTTTGTTAATACTTGATTTGAATTCTGTTTCTTGCTACGGTAGTATTTACCTAATTAGTCTGCTTGTATCCCAATGTAACAAGGTTAGTCTTTGTGGTGGAAATACAGTATGTATGCTACAGAGGCTTTGGATCACATTTTGACACATTACTTTGGTGTTGTCTTGGTCTCATGAAAAACAAACAGAAGCTGTAAATGTAGATTAATTGTAGATGTATGTTGGTTTTCTGATTTTGGTTTCTTAAGGATTGAGATCTGGTATAGTTGCTGCACTTTGATTTTGTCTTACTCGTGTGAATTTGAATACTTTAGAAACAGAGTGGTGTACTTATATCTGGTTATATTTGAACACTTAACTGCAGTGCTGAACACTTATATTTGAACACTTATATTTTGAACACATTTTGAACAATTGTGTTGACTGCAACAATTGTGGTTTTTTTGTGTAGTTCAATATGCAGGAATAATGGATGTAAAAGTTAAGAAATAAAATTAAAAAAAAAAGGGCTTTAGATAGCGTTTCCTTGTACAAACGCTATCTAAAGTCAGACTTTAGATAGCGTTTGTACACGGAAACGCTATCTAAAGTCACCTATTAATAGCACTTCCTAAATGCTATCTTTGCTAACGAGTTTTAATAGCGGTAGCATAGATAGCGATTACAAACGCTATTAAAAGGCATACGGAAACGCTATCTAAAGTCTAATCTGTTGTAGTGCTTCTTTTGGCCACTTGCTTTCAGCTGGATATGCTGTATTCAAAAGTCAGTATAATAACACTTAGATACCTTAAGCGATGATTGTACAAGCAAGTGATATGATACCAAGTAAGGTTAATTCCATTTTAGAAAATGGTTAATTGCATGTATTACTATAAGTGGGTTACTCAAGAGTCAAGACAAGATTGTGTAATATGATGAAGGATGAATTTTTTATTGACAATACGGTGATTTACATTGGAAAAAAAAAATAGTTGAAACTTTTAGTTCTGGTTCAATCATTGATAATTTCAAGTGTTTAAAAGAACAAAGAGCAATATTTTAAATATAGGTACATTTTACCTTTTATATATTTTATTGTTAATTGGCATTAATATATTATTTTGAAGCCTACAAAATTATATATAATTCATATGAATTTTAATTAGATTATTTTAGTTAGTAACCTGTGGCTCCCCACCCCAAAAGATCACGGAGTTGGAGACTTAATGGCCTGAGAGACGTACATATTTGTCCAAGAGTGGGTGGAAGTTATTAGATCCTATTTCAATGTAAATTAATGGTCCAGTAAATGTAACTTTATAGCACTTTAGTTAATTAGCTTCTAGAGGGAAAATTAGTTAGTGTCAGTTAGTTAGTTGTAACAGATACAACTTGTATATAAACATTGTAATGAGCTTTTGTTGAATGAGAATTCATATTCCACAAATTCAATTCTTGTAATAGAAGTGGGCGTCTAATGGTGCGAAAAAAATATATTTGGCTTGCAGTTATTACTCGTAAATATGGTTCTGGGATGAGAAGGTGACAGGAGGTTAAATTTCGTGCATGATTGAGAATGAGATGCGGTCGAATTAGTGGCAAGATTGTAATGTGCATATGGTCTGGATTGCTGTGAGGTGAAGACGGAAATTCTGTTATTTGAAAACCTACCTTTGACACTTCGGTTGATAACTTGATATACATATTTCTTTTACATTTATGATTTATATATAGCATATTTACTTTAATTTATAATATGGCATGCCTCCATATCCACGTACTCATATGCCTATGTACCCGTGTCAAAAGTAGATATTCCGAAAACATTTTCAAAGCAGAAGGTGAAATTGAGGAAGGGTGATTGATTGACAAGTAGTGCTGTTATTTGGACACAAATCAAACGTCGGATATCGTATTTTTTATATTAATCTCAATAAAACTTACCAGGCCCGGTATCCCGATACACATGCAAGATACGATGTCACATACTTTGATGTCTAGGAAGTGTCCAAAAAACATTTACGATTGACAAGGTTATAATTAGTTGCTTGTGTGATGTGGAATTGGTTAGAGAGAACTAATACTTGGAGCTTCAATCAAGATTGCTGCTAGGTGGCTACATCCTACATAAGATTCTGACTAGCTGTATGCAACGTCTTCAATGCTCCAGGGAGAGCTTGGAGTTTCCATGCTCCTTGATTTTATACCATAGATTTAACAATAAAATACTCCAACGGTCAAGATTAAAAGGGCAAAATAGGTATTATGAAAATCATAATTTTATTTAATTTTAAATTATTTTTTTAAATTGAAAAAATGAAAGTAGGCAGGGAAGGCAGGGCGGCGCTGTGGCTGGCAAAGATCGGAGCTTTCACAGCCGCCATGGTGGCTTGGATCTGCCATTGACGCGGCGGCGGAGGAGGGAGAGGGACGGTGACGCCGGAGGAGGGACGGGGAGGACCCATGGTTCTCTTCTGGTTCATCATATTCCCTAAACGCGGATACTGCGTTTGTCATTCATTGCCGCTATGCCGTTCACCGCCGCTACGTCATTCGTTCGCCATAAATGAAGACGGCAACTTTGATGACTTCGAGACCTCTGAAACCGCCGTTCGAGGCTGTATATGGGGTGGGAACCACCTGAGCAGCCCCCTCGATACAATCATCATCACACTATACTCACCACAACCGCCATGGTTGTTGTAAGGTGGCGGTGCGTGGGTTCACTCTCAAGTTCTTTTTTTGTTTTTCTTTTCTTATCTTTGGTGGAGACTAGAGTGGGGTTCGATTTGATGATTGAAGTTTGTATTTCTTTTCTAGTTACAATTTCTATTGTGATTAATCGATCTCAGCATGGAAGGCGGAGATTTATGATCGCCTTCACCATCATCAATAGCTAATGGCGATGTTTCTTCTGCCACAGACGGCGACGACAGTGCCGTCGCGCTGGCCAAAGACGCTGCCTTGCATTTCCAGGCAGTTCAAGTACTCCGCCCCTGCCATCGTCGATATGCTTAATGTAAGACCCGATTTTTCACTGTTTACTTTACTGTTTTATATCGGTAAAATAGACAGAAATGTTTTTTTTTAATTATAAAACCTAGAAAATTATTTTGGATAAACCAAGATTCCCATACTCTACATTACCATAGAGAGTTACGATTAAATTTTGGGTCGAAAATTCAGACGAAACCCGATCTGTGTTTTAATGACAGTAAGAATTTTACTGCTCAAATGACCTAATTTTAACTCGTGAACGAAATAATTAGGATTTTTATGGAGTTTTCAACTATTTAGGCTATTTTAAAAAAATTCACTTAAAAAGTGAAATAATATATATTATGCGGTCATTATACGAAATCGGGTGAACGACGGAGCTGAAAACTGGATTTCCGGGACCCGCTAACGGATAAAAGGTTAGTCTTTTCATGGTAACTCATTAGAGGTGAGTCACGAGGATGACTCACTAGAGTCATGATGGCTTTTTAGGGAATTTACTATTATGTCCTTAATGTTGGTTTTAATCACAAATTTGTCATTGTACAAGATTACCATTTTGTCCCTAGAATTTTATGCTTTGGACCCTTCTAACCCTAGAATACCACGGCCCAACCCTCCTTCATGAGCCCATTTCACTTCTATAAAAGGCATGATCATCTTCTTCATTAAGCTTTGTTCATTTTCTCTTAAAAAGCTTAAGTTCCATAGCCTTGATTTGTGAAGGAAGTGTTTGATTCCTTGACCATTTTTTAATTCCAAGAGGTACATCATACTCTTCTCACTTAGTTATTATGATGTTCTTCAATTATTTTTGTGTTTTGAAGCCTTGTTCATAATATGTCATCTTAGGGTTTCTAATTTCAAAAATTCATAGTAAATCATAGAAAAATCTAATGAGCATGAAACCAATTGCCATGATCTTAGTATCCTCTCTATATTTAAGATCAAAGAGGAGGCATCAAACAAAAATTTCTCGCCCTTTGAACCCAACAAGGCCGAACCCTAGTTGTTGTGGGGGAAGGACTTTGTTTATTTTTTTTAACTAGTTTTGCTTGATTCAATCTTATAACTCATATATGTATTGAATCCATGATTATTGAATCAAAAAGAAACCTCCAAGACATTTTGTTGCTCATGGCCAAAATTCTTTTTTTTTTTTTGAACGGTTGGAATATTTGATTTCAATCTTTGTATGTTAATCTTCATTTTAGGGTTTTAAGTGATTGAGAATCATTAATCCAAAAGCTTAAGATTTTTAGAAATTTTTAGTCCTAAAATCACACCAAGCCCGAAACCAACATGTAGGAAAATATGTGTTTTTGATTTGTTATATTGTTGATTGGTTGTTGTGTTGTTGAAGGATAAGCTAGTATATCGGGTACGTGTGTTACCAACGCTTGGTTTTACGACAAAACTTTTATTGGAAGAAAATCTTCTAGAGGTAAGGGGATTACCTAAGGGATTTTTCTGATAGCTGTGTGCAATTGTTTGTAGTTTGTATTATTTATTGGGTGTATGTAATTTTTACGTAGTTAGCATTGATTGTTTTTTAATTATCTACTTTTAATTATTTAATTATCTGCATTTGTTTGTTATTTTATTTATTTGCATGTAAATAATTGCCATTTGCTATATTATTGGCATGATTGCTATTGATGTTGATTGTGGACTGAAAAGCCTGATAGTGGTCAGTGGTCAATTAAATATAAGGTTAAAAGTATTAGAAAACTTTTTATGAAATATTGAGTTTAAATTAGTGGAAAGTAGTAATATATTATTACTTAATTATTTGATTGGTGAAAATGGGTAATAGTGGAAAATAATATTATTTTAATGATTTAACAGCGTAAGAGTGTTTGATGAGTCATAGTGAGGACGTAACCGTGAAAATATTTTAGCACTGCTAATTTGTACGTAAGAAAATTCTAAATATTAGAAAATGGTATTTTAAGAAAATAAGTTTCAAAAATAATTTTATAAGGGTGTTGGAAAAATTATTTTATTAGAAAAGTCATGTTTTGACTTGAAACGTTTTAAAAACATCAAACGTCGGACAATTCCGACAATATTTATAGAAGTATTATTAAAAACGGTAATATTAGTTAAAATGGAGAAATTGTCTCAAAGCAATACTTTAAGTTCAAAATATTGATTTTTGAAATAAAATGAATTTTAAGTGATTTGATGATTTTATAAAGCGAATTTCCAACGTAAAAAAGATTTTCTGTAAAAAATGGTGTTGTTTCTGATAACTTGGATAAGTTGAGGAAATTTTGTTTTGTTTTGTATTTCACAAAACGAAAACGATTTTAAAGGTAAAAAATGGACCTAGAAGCCGAGACGTCGGGCTTCTAGTGTTAAAAGATATGGACAGGGTGTCCCAACGGTGAAGTTATGGACTAGATGTCCTATAAAACGTGTATTGATTTTTGTGAGCTAAAATCTAATGATTTTTTGCACATTTTTGACTTGGAGTCGGTTATTTTTGGAATGATAGATTAAACTTAAAAGTTTAAAACGGTGGATTGGTCATGAAACTTTTAGCTCCGACAAGGAAATATTGAACACAAAGAAAATGACATGAACAAAACATTTTACATGCATTTTTGGGGCAGACATGCCTTTGCATAGGACTTGAATGCTTGATGACAAGTATTCATGAAGTTTGCATCACTGTGCCTTGATGGACATATGACCACGAAACCATATACTATAAATAGTAACCACTATGCCTCGTTTTGGATAGTGATATGGTTAATTTAAAACCTACCTTATTGGCAACGATTCTGCCTTATTTGGCAACGAGAGCCTGATCAACTCATTTATTTGGTGGTTGAAGCTTCGGAGATTAGGTATCAAAGTTAGATGATGAAAATTGAAGTGTCATTGTTTTTAAAACGACGACGACTCTCAGGTAAGAAACTCTTTGATAAATAAATTGTTTATCTTTGAATATACATATTAAATGTTATTTGAGTGTCGTGCATATGGTTATCGTTTTAAAATCCATATATTGGTTCTCACCATTGCATGTTTTATTGTTGGTCTCTTTTCTGTGTGGCGTATATTTCTATCTGAGTATAGATGGATCCGGCGATGCCACTGGCACACACGGGGGTTCGTTCCCTCCATTTTGAGGATGCTGAGAACATCAACGTGTGGGTTATTAACCCGGGAGCCCTCAACGTGACTTATACCGGGCATATACATACTGTAAAGGGCACCATAGAGACGGGGCCACAGCGTGAGCATCGGACGAAGGAGACCATAGATGTATCTTTACCTTTAATGTGGTTCCTACAACAGCACCTGGTTGATCATGGGGAGCTTGAGGTACAACTGTTAGCTGAGGCAGTACCATCACCGGCATCACTTCCAGAGGAGATGGTTATAGATCCGGAGGAGGATCTGGAGGAGTTCATTGAGGATGTGCCCGAGTACATTCCTCTTGATGACGACGATGATTCACCAGACGAGGGTACAGTCACGTCTTCATCCGATACTTCTGCGGGGAGTGGGATTGACCACCATGGTCTTCCCAATTGGTATCATTAGATACTGACCAGCTGTAGGTAGGTTCCATTTTTGGGGTAGTGACTTCGTCAGTCTATTCTCGCTATTGAGAGCCATGTTTTTGTTATATGGTCATAGACGATTCACTACGTGTCTGTTATACTTTTATTTCTTTACTTAGTTATGTTGTGAATGGCCTGTTCTAATAAAGGTCCTGTTTAGTTATATAGTTTGTACAAAACTGCTGATGCATATGATGATATATAGATATATGTTACATTTGAAAATGTTGTTGTATGTTGTCAAGTTAAAAAAAAATATATCATCACCATTTTTGGTATTAAGAAAAGGGTTATAAAATATTATTTTACGAAAGTATCTAGCATAATTAAAGTTTTTTTTCCACAACAAGTTACTATTTGATAACCCAAGAAGGGGTGTCGCATTTGTGGTATTAGAGCCGGTCGAGTCTTTCGGGAATGTTTGGGGAATAGGTCTGTTGTGTTGATGTTGTGTGTTCTCTGATTAAGATTTGTTTGAAATTACTTCTTAGAAGTAATGTGTTCATAAGTAAGTAAGCGTTTCATTTTCTGGTTGTGGTCTAACTGATGTGGTCTTGTAGGTCAATTATGGAACTGCAACCAGAAGGTGGACGTGGACGTGGACATGGACGAGGACGTGGACGCGGTCGTGGAAGGGGTCGTAGAGGTGGTCCCTTGGATGGTTGTGGCAATGAGGTCTATGATGGTGGAATAGATTATACTGCTCAAGAAATGGATAACGTTGCGGCTACTATTGCTATGCAGACAGCTGCTATGGCTGCTCAGACCCAACAAGAGGCGAAAGGTAGAGGTTTGACTACATTCAGATGTCAGAATCCTTCACAGTTTCACAGGGATCCTGAACCTGAGAAAGCACACTTATGGATCCAAGAGTTAGAAAAGATCTTTGAACTTATTCTTACCCCAGAAGGAGTTAAGGTCTCGTATGCAACATTCTTACTGGTATGAGGGGCAGAGTACTGGTGGAGAGGTGCTCGACAACTGCTGGAAGCTGATCATCAGGGAATTACTTGGAATGTTTTCAAAACTGCATTTCTGAACAAGTATTTTTCGGAGAGTGTTTGGATTGAGAAAGAACAAGAATTTCTACGATTATACCAGCGAGATTTGACTATGGGGGAGTATGCGGCGAAGTTCAAATCGCTCGCCAAATATTTCCGTTTCTTTCATGCACAATCAAATGAAAGCTGGAAATGTGAGAGGTTTGAAGTAGGTCTGAGGTTCGATATTAAAGAATCTGTGCTACCACTGCAACTCAGGAATTTTCAAGCTCTAGTTGAGATGAGCATGAAGATAGAACATATGAGGAAGGGAAGAGACAATAGAGAGAATGCTGGAGGACCTTCTCGATCCAAGAACCAGTATCAGAATCAAACCCAGAGTTAGAAAAGGAAACAGGATCAGAGGAAGCCTTATTTCTGACCACCAAGAAATAACCAGAATCAGCAACAATATCGTCCGAATGTTACTGCAACTGGAAGTGGAGGCCAAAGGAATCAAAATCAAGGTCAAGTTAGAAAATGCTTTAAGTGTGGGGATCCAAATCATATGGCGGATAAGTGCCCAGTCTGTGGAATCAAATGTTTCAACTGCAATCGTTGGGGACATTTCGCTAGGATTGCACTACACCAAAACGTTAATCTGCTGTCAACAACACCAGGACAAATAAACCGACGGCGAAGGGGAGAGTTTACACTATGATCGGCGCTAAAGCTTCGAACTCCGATGAGCTCGTATAGGGTGATCGCGACATTGACGGTAATCTCTTAACTGTACTTTATGATTTGGGTGCGACACATTCATTTATTTCGATGGATTGTGTGAAACTGTTGAAATTGCCTATTTCTTCATTACCATATAATCTTATTGTTTCAACTCCAACTGCTAAGCCAGTTACTGTCGATTCTATATGCTTGAACTGTCTTATTATTATTCAGGATAGACATTTTCTTGTTGATATGATCTGCTTGCCTTTAATACAGTTAGATGTAATTTTAGGCATGGATTGGTTATCTTCTAACCATATACTTATTGATTGTGCCCACAAAACCTTAATTTTTCCTAGGGATGAGATTTCTGTATTTTTATCTGCTAATCAAGTAAAAGCTTCTTTGAAAGAGGGAGCTCAATGATACATGTTACTGTTTTCCTTAGACATTAAGAATAAGTTAGACTTATAGAGTTCGCGATTGATCTGGTACCAAGCACTGGACCGATATCCATGACACCATATCGTATGTCGCCATCAGAGCTCAAGGACTTGAAAAAGAAATTGGTGGAACTGATGAGGAAAGAATTTATTAGACCCAGTGTGTCACTGATGAGCCTCTGTTTGACTGGTTTTATAACTAGTCAAGACCTTGGCTTTGTGCTAATTGTATATCATTTTTTCCCAAATTAGACTTGATTGTCTCTAAGTAATATTTTGAGTCTGTAAATTGTTTTTAAGTTAATTTAGTTGATTTAGAGTGAATAAAGTATTTACTTTTATTTTCTATTTTCAGGTTAATAAAAAGGAATAATTCTGGAGTTTCTCGCCCCGCGAGAAGGCTTCTCGCCCCGCGAACCAGAAGGTGACTGTTCCTGAAAATTGCAAAACTTTCTGTCTCGCCCCGCGAAGAAGGACTCGCCTCGCGAGTACCTGGAAGTCAGAGAGCATCACGGTTTACCCGTGTTGAAGGCCACGGGCGTTACAGTTTGGAAGCTGAAGAGTTCGCCTCGCGAATGATATGCTCGCCTCGCGAGAAGACCAAGAGTTGCAGACCTTTCGCATAATTCGCCTCGCGAGAAGTGCTTCGCCTCGCGAGGCCTTGGATTCCAGAATTTGTATATAAGACAGTCTTAGGCAGAACTGAAGAGCTAGTCAGAATTAGCCAGTTTTGGCTAGTTCCTGAACTTGATAGTCTTTTGTTTTTCTTAGTTTATTGTTTTCTTTTGTTATGGAGAACTAGTCTCCTAGATTAATCTACTGTAATTGGTTTTATCCATACTTGAGGTTCTTGTATTTCCTATTTTCATTTCCTTTTCTCTTTTCAATGCCATGCTTTATATTTCTGTTTGCTTAATTCAGGAGTATATTGTGTTGTGTTGGTTTATCTCGGTGATATCATGTTCCTATATATAATCGCGTTTGCTTAATTCGCGTGTGTACGTTTCGTGTTCGCTTAGTTCACGAAGTGCTTAACCCCGTTTGCTTAATTCGGGAATAGGGACATATATCTGTAGTAGTGGGTCCGCTTGTGAATTATTGCTACAACCGGGAGGGGATTAGAATCTGCTTAGGGCTAGGAATTTGCATGAATCGATGATAGTTGGGAAACCAAAAGCAGTAGGTTAATCGCTTTAGTTTATTTGTTAATCTGTTTTACTGCTCTGTTTTCTTTCTTTGTTCTGTTTTGTTTTCTTTATTTTAGTTTCAATCCAAAACCCCCCATTTCTAACTTTTTCTGTTAATAATAACACCTAAGAGTCCTTGAGAGACGATCCGAGTTGTCGCTCTATACTACATTATTTTCATAACCGCTCGTTCTTTTTGGCGCGTGGCGACAGCACGGTCAGTCACCGTGGGGAGCTCCAGTTTTACTGGTATGGAAGAAAGACAGAACTTCTCGTTTATGTGTGGATTTCCGTCAGTTG
This sequence comes from Sophora flavescens, assembly GCA_030762895.1. Taxonomy (NCBI): domain Eukaryota; kingdom Viridiplantae; phylum Streptophyta; class Magnoliopsida; order Fabales; family Fabaceae; genus Sophora; species Sophora flavescens. Next base: position 43,866,937 of record CM061069.1, on the reverse strand, counting down.
AACAAAGTGACGATCAAGAACAAGTATCCGCTTCTGAGGATAGACGACTTGATAGATCAGCTACGTGGAGTGGCAGTTCTCTCAAAGATAGACTTATGATCGGGCTATCATCAAATTTGTGTGAAGGAAGAGGATATCTCGAAAACAGCGTTTCGAACATGCTATGGGCATTATGAGTATCTTGACGAATGCTCCTGCTATATTCATGGATTACATGAATAGGATTTTTCTTCCTTATCTAGATCAGTTTGTCGTTGTCTTTATAGACGACATTCTAATTTATTATCCTAGTGAAGAAAAGCATGTTGAACATCTCAGTGTGGTTCTTCAAATTTTAAAGGAGAAGCAGTTATACGCGAAACCCGAAAAGTGTGAGTTTTGGTTAGATCAAGTTCAATTTTTAGGAGACGTCATCTTGAATGAAGAAATCACAGTGGATCCGTCAAAAGTTGAAGCTGTTGTAAAATGGGAAAGACTGAAGAAGGTAAGAGAAATCCATGGTTTCGTGGGTTTAGCTGGATACTATAGAAGATTCATCGAGGGATTTTCCAAAATAGTAGGACCTCTTACCCAATTAACTGGGAAAGACCGAGCATTTACATGGATCAAAATGTGTGAAGAAAGTTTTCAGGAGTTAAAGAGAAGGTTGACTATGTCACCTGTGTTAGTATTACCTGATCCTAAGGAGCCTTTCGAGGTATACTATGATGCTTCGCATCAGGGATTAGGTTGTGTACTGATGCAAAACCCAAAAGTTGTAGCTTATGCTTCAAGGCAATTGAAGATTCACGAGAGGAATTACCCTACTCATGTCTTAGAATTAGCAGTGGTGGTTTTTGGTTTAAAGATCTGGAGACATTTTTTTTACAGAGCGACATTTAATGTTTTCAGTGATCATAAAAGTTTGAAATTCCTTTTTGATCAAAGAGAACTCAACATGCGACAGAGACGTTGGTTGGAATTTTTGAAGGATTACGATTTTCAACTATAGTATCATCCTGGGAAAGCAAATGTAGTAGCGGATGCCTTGAGTAGAAAATCTATGCATGCATCTACAATGATGGTTAAGGAACACAAATTGTTAGAACAATTCCGAGATATGTGATTAATAGTTGATATGTAGCCAGGAAGGCTTTGTTTAGGTATGATCACTATTTCCAATCAATTGATGGAACAAATACGAGAGAAACAAGAAAGTGATCAATACCTACAAGGAGAAAGGGAATTAGTGAGAAAAGGAGCGATATCAGAATTTAAAGAAGGAACGGATGGAATTTTAAGGGTCGGCAAAAGGATTTGTGTACCTGACAATGCTGAACTTAGAAAGTTAATTTTGAAGGAAGCTCACAAAAGTAAATTGAGTTTACATCTGGGAGCCACCAAGATGTATCAAGATCTCAAGCAGTTATATTGGTGGTATGGGATGAAGAGAGATGTAATAGAATATGTAGCTTCATGTTTAGTCTGCCAAAAGGCTAAACACGAACATCAAAGACCAGCATGAATGCTACAATCTTTGGACGTTCCAGAATGGAAATGGGATGGTGTTGCGATGGATTTTGTAACAAGTTTGCCAAGGACTCGAAAGGGGAATGATGCCATATGGGTTATAATTGATCGATTGACCAAGTCAGCTCACTTTTTGCCCATCAACATAAATATTCAATGGAGAGATTAACTCAGTTATACATTGGTGAAATTGTCAGATTACATGGTGTACCTTCGAGTATTATTTCGGATCGTGATCCGAGATTTACGTCAAGGTTTTGGCAAAGTTTACATAAGTCACTGGGAACGAAACTCAGATTGAGTTCGGCTTATCATCCACAAACGGATGGACAATCAGAGAGGTCAATTTAGTCACTGGAGGACTTGTTGAGAGCTTGTGTATTGGAACATACAGGAAGTTGGGATGAATTTCTACCGTTGATAGAATTCACCTATAATAACAGTTTCCACTCCAGCATAGGAATGGCACCCTATGAAGCTTTATATGGTCGATGGTACAGAACACCATTATGTTGGTACCAAGATGGTGAAAGTCTACTGTTAGGACCATATATTGTGCAACAGACAACATAAAAGGTGAAAATGATTTAGGAGAAAATGCGGACAACTCAAAGTAGACAAAAACATTATGCAGACAAAAGGCGACGACCTCTTAAGTTTGAGGAAGGCAATCATGTGTTTCTGAGAGTCACACCAACGACTGGGGTTGGCAGGGTAATTAAATCCAGAAAACTCACACCTAAATTCATTGAACCTTACCTAATTCTGTGTCGTGTGGGTCCAGTAGCCTATAAAATTTCTTTGCCACCATTTCTTTCCAATCTTCATAATGTTTTTCATGTTTCACAATTGAGGAAATATATTCTTGATCCATCTCATGTAATCGAACCCGATGTTGTACAATTAAAAGAGAACTTGTCTTATGAGACTACGCCTGTACGAATCGCAGACAAGACGATTAAGCAGCTCAGGGGTAAACAAATTTCCTTAGTCAAGGTTATTTGGGATAATACAACTGGAGAAGCAACGTGGGAAGTTGAGGACAAAATGAGATTACAATATCCTGATCTTTTCACAGGTGCATAATTTCGAGGACGTTTTTTTTTAGTGGGATAGTATTGTAACACCCGGTTTTTCACTGTTTACTTTACTATTTTATATCGATAAAATAGATAGAAATGTTTATTTTTTTATTTTAAAACCTAGAAAATGATTTTGGATAAACCAAGATCATACCCATACTCTACATTACCGTAGAGAGTTACGATTAAATTTTGAGTCGAAAATTCAGACGAAACTCGGTCTGTGTTTTAATGACAGTAAGAATTTTACTGCTCAAATGACCTAATTTTAACTCGTGAATGAAGTAATTATGGTTTTTATGGAGTTTTCAACTATTTATGCTATTTTAAAACTTTTCACTTAAAAAGTGAAATAATATATATTATGCGGTCATTATACGAAATCAGGTGAACGACGGAGCTGAAAACTGGATTTCCGGGACCCGCTAACGGATAAAAGGTTAGTCTTTTCATGGTGACTCATTAGAGGTGAGTCACGAGGATGACTCACTAGAGTCATGATGGCTTTTTAGGGAATTTACTATTATGTCCTTAATGTTGGTTTTAATCACAAATTTGTCATTGTACAAGATTACCATTTTGTCCCTAGAATTTTATGCTTTGGACCCTTCTAACCCTAGAATCCCACGGCCCAACCCTCCTTCATGAGCCCATTTCACTTCTATAAAAGGCATGATCATCTTCTTCATTAAGCTTTGTTCATTTTCTCTTAAAAAGCTTAAGTTCCATAGCCTTGATTTGTGAAGGAAGTGTTTGATTCCTTGATCATTTTTCAATTCCAAGATGTACTTCATACTCTTCTCACTTAGTTATTATGATGTTCTTCAATTATTTTTGTGTTTTGAAGCCTTGTTCATAATATGTCATCTTAGGGTTTCTAATTTCAAAAATTCATAGTAAATCATAGAAAAATCTAATGAGCATGAAACCAATTGCCATGATCTTAGTATCCTCTCTATATTTAATATCAAAGAGGAGGCATAAAACAAAATTTTCTTGCCCTTTGAACCCAACAAGGACGAACCCTAGTTGTTGTGGGGGAAGGACTTTGTTCATTTTTTTAAAACTAGTTTTGCTTGATTCAATCTTATAACTCACATATGTATTGAATCCATGATTATTGAATCAAAAAGAAACCTCTAAACCATTTTGTTGCTCATGGCCAAAATTCATTTTTTTTTGAACGGTTGGAATATTTGATTTCAATCTTTGTATGTTAATCTTTGTTTTAGGGTTTTAAGTGATTGAGAATCACTAATCCAAAAGCTTAAGATTTTTAGAAATTTTTAGCCCTAAGATCACACCAAGGCCGAACCAACATGTAGGAAAATGTGTTTTTGATTTGTTAGATTGTTTATTGGTTGTTGTGTTGTCGAAGGATAAGCTAGTATATCGGGTATGTGTGTTAGCAACGCTTGGTTTTACGACAAAACTTTTATCGGAGGAAAATCTTCTAGAGGGGGGGGGGGGGGGGTTTCCGATAGCTGTGTGCAATTGTTTGTGGTCTGTATTATTTATTGGGTGTGTGTAATTTTTACGTAGTTAGCATTGATTATTTTTAAATTATCTGCTTTTAATTATTTAATTATCTGCATTTGTTTGTGATTGTATTTATTTGCATGTAATTAATTTCCATTTGCTATATTATTGGCATGATTGTTATTGATGTTGATTGTGGACTGAAAAGCCTGACAATAATCAGTGGTCAATTAAATACGATGTTAAAAACATTAAAAAACTTTTTTATGAAATATTGAGTTTAAATTAGTGGAAAGTAGTAATATATTATTACTTAATTATTTGATTAGTGAAAAATAATATTATTTTAATGATTTAATGGCGTAAGATTGTTTTGAGTCATAGTGAGGACGTAACAGTGAAAATATTTTAACACCGCTAATTTGTACGTATGAAATTTCTAAATTTTAGAAAATGTTATTTTAAGAAAATAAGTTTCAAAAATAATTTTATTAGGGTGTTGGAAATATTATTTTATTAGAGTTTTAAGTGATTTGACGATTTTATAAAACTAATTTCCAACGTAAAAATGATTTTCTGTAAACAACGGTGTTGTTTCCGACAACTTGGATAAGTTGAGGAAATTTTGTTTTGTTTTGTTTTGTGATTCATAGAACGAAAACGATTTTAAAGGTGAAAAATGGACCTAGAAGCCGAGACGTCGGGGTTCTAATGTTAAACGATATGGACAGGGTGTCCCAACGGTGAAGTTATGGACTAGATGTCGTATAAAACGTGTATTGATTTTTGTGCGTTAAAATCTACGTATCTAAGACTGGTGCATCAGTCTAGATTTTTGTGATTTGCACATTTTTTACTTGGAGTCAATTATTTTTGGAATGATGGATTAAACTTAAAAAGTTTAAAACGGTGGATTGGTCGTGAGACTTTTAGCTCCGACAAGGAAATATTGAACACAAAGAAAATGACGTGAACAAAACGTTTTACATGTATTTTTGGGGCAGACGTGCCTTTGCATAGGACATGAATGCTTGATGGCAAGTATTCATGAATTTTGCATCATTGTGCCTTGATGGACATATGACCACGAAACCATATGCTATAAATAGTAACCATTGTGCCTCGTTTTGGACAGGGATATGGTTAATTTAAAACATGCCTTATTGGCAACGAGAGCCTGATCAGCTCATTTATTTGGTAGTTGAAGCTCCGGAGATTAGGTATCAAAGTTAGATGATGAATATTGAAGATGAATATTGAAGTGTCATTGTTTTTAAAACGACGACGACTATCAGGTATGAAACCTTTTGATAAATAAATTGTTTATATTTGAATATACATATTAAATGTTATTTGAGTGTCGTGCATATGGTTATCGTTTTAAAATCCATATATTGGTTCTCACCCTTGCATGTTTTATTGTTGGTCTCTTTTCTGTGTGGCGTATATTTCTATCTGAGTATAGATGGATCCGGCGATGCCACTGGCACACACGGGGGTTCGTTCCCTCCATTTTGAGGATGCTGAGAACATCAACGTGTGGGTTAATAACCCGGGAGCCCTCAACGTGACTTATACCGGGCATATACGTACTGTAAAGGGCACCATAGCGACGGGGCCACAGCGTGAGCATCAGACGAAGGAGACCATAGATGTATCTTTACCTCTAATGTGGTTCCTACTGCAGCACATGGTTGATCATGGGGAGCTTGAGGTACAACCGTTAGTTGAGGCAGTACCAGCACCAGCATCACCTCCAAAGGAGATGATTATAGATCCGGAGGAGTTCGTTGAGGATGTGCTCGAGTACATTCCTCTTGATGATGATGATGATTCACCAGACGAGGGTGCAGTCACGTCTTCATCCGATACTTCTGCGGGGAGTGTGATTGACCATCATTGTCTTCCCAATGGGTATCATTAGATATTGACCAGCTGTAGGTAGATTCCATTTTTGGGGTAGTGACTTCGTCAGTCTATTTTGGCTACTGAGAGCCATGTTTTTGTTATGTAGTCATAGACAATTCGCTACGTGTCTGTTATATTTTTATTTCTTTACTTAGTTATTTTGTGAATGTACTGTTCTGATAAAGGCTCTATATAGTTATATAGTTTGTACAAAACTGTTGATGCATATGACGATATATAGATATATGTTATATTTGACAATGTTGTTGTATGTTGTCAAGTTAAAAAGAAAAAACAATTACCACCATTTTTGGTATTAAGAAAAGAGTTATAAAATATTATTTTTTGAAAGTAACCAAGCATAATTAAAGTTTATTTTCCGTAACGAGTTATTATGTGATGACCCAAGAAGTGTTGTCGCACTTAAGCAAAGGATTGTCTCCGATTGGCCCAAAGGTCTGTCTCTTTCACTTAATCTCCCCCTTTTTCATTCCATTTTCATGTTCATAACTCAATAAGTATTTGATTGTGATTAGCTTGGTTTTTGATTTTTAAATCCTTCTTTGTCCGTGAAAAAATTCAATCTAGTTGACACAGGGTTCGTCGGAGAGAATGGCTTATTTCCTTATTTCCCACCTTTCTTTCTTCTGTTTTTTTTTAAAATTTTATAATGAAATACTTAAAATAAACCCTGGAGCATGGAAACTCCAAGTTCTCGTTGGAGCATTGAAGACGTTGTCGTTGGAACACAAAGAACATAACTAACAGTGAAGGACATTTCTACAATACTCCAACTAGTATGTTGAGTATCCATCCTCCTTGAATTGTAATTGGCTCTAGCTAGTATCCAGTTAAAAATAAGGATTTCATAACCGGTTACTTCCCGGTTTTTGTTTACTGTCACAAAAAGGCTTCCCGGTTACCTCTCAAATATTTGTGAACTAATTTTTTTTTTTTCTATAAATACTTTTTTTTATAGTGTTACTGTTCATCTTCTCTTAGTTTTCTTTCTTCCTAACAGAGCAAATAAACCCATCGAAGCTTGAGCTTTCGCTCTCTCCTAGAGCTTTTTCCTCACAACTTATGAAAGTTATGATGTCTTTTTTTCTTGATCAATACAGATTTCCTTCAAGCCTTTCTTCTCATTAGCAAATGAGAACGTGCGCTGTAATAAGAAACATCGAATATACCAAATCCATGGCTGAGCACTAAACAAGAGTAACCAAGACAAGATCATCCAATGTGGAAGGCACGAAGAGAGTTATAGGCAGAAGGGTCACACTGAAGCTCTTCACCTTCTTCCAACTTGTCCACACCCAGTTGCCCCACCTTCACTGAAACTTGTGGCCCCAAAGAAGATGAAGATTTTTTTCGAACCCTGATAAATAATTTAAAATAAAAAATTGAGAGGTGTCTACAAAAAAACATAGTGAGGGGAGTATAAACAAGACGTGAATTGCCCCCATAAACATATATGTATAGCAAATTTTGTCAAATGTTGTCCAAATCAGTTACAGGGGATGTTCAATTTCTTTTGTTTTTGGTAAAGGGATGTTCAAATTTTTATTTTTTATTTTCTGTAAAAAGGGATGTTCAAATTTTGTTCGTGATTATTCTGACTATCACAAAGCATATAGAATACTTGGGAAATCAGTTTGTCTTGTTCAAAGGTTCTTGTATTTGCAACTATAATACTAGCATGGGTCGAAGGTTGAAGACAAGCTTGGGGATTGGGTGCCCGATCCATCCACCTCTCTCATGGCACATGGGTCAAATGCCAGCAAAAAACAAAACCGTTTCATCCGGTTGCATGTTGCCTAAGTTCCTTGACCAACCGGCTGCTTGATGTTAATTTTTGTCTAATATCGTTCATCAATTATAAAAAATAATAAATCTACTGTCACCAACGAACGATAGAGGACCAATCCTCCAAGTTTACTAGAGTATTTAAGACAAAGCCAAGGTGGTGAGATTGGTTGAACCAGCAAGAGTCATTGTCAAACCTGTTTTTCAACAGGATTAGACATCTATATATAGACCTAGTGATTGGACCTATTGCAAATAAGGTGCGCATGCGATTGTCAAGGTAACTTGGTGTATTTCAACATGATGACTGAACTAGTATAGAGTATTAATAACCTTTTTCCTGTTTTGAATATCACTCCTGAGCTCTTTACATGATTTGATCTTAAGACTAGGGCGCATGATTTGCCGCTTGACTTTGGAATAAAATTGTCATTTGGAATTTCATTATCAGGCAAGGGAATACTATTCGTTCCAAATTAATGGAATCTGTCACTCTATTACTAGAAGCAAAAGTTTAACTACCATTCTAGCATATGTTTTTACTAAAAATAACACAAGTAACCAATAAGACCAAACATAATTACTGGATACCTGAGTTTATTAAACATATTATCAGTGATTTGACTCCTGTCGTGTAACACAATTATTCTTTACTGTCATTGCTAGTCTTGCCACTATCACCACCACTATATATCTCCCTCAAATGGAGAGTGACTGTTGAATACTTTTATGACAAGACAAATAGAAACACGGAATAGAACACAAGATGTTGGATTTTTCATAAGTCATGTGGGTACCCAACCAACAGTAACAAGTGATGACCTGATTGTTCTTCTGCATGGTAACATTCAGCGACTGTACCCTATTAACGGAGCAGTTCTGCATATTCAAAATCATATCCGTCTCTGATTTTTTCAAATGAAATGCAAGTGCAATATCAACACTTTCACGGGCCTATTGGTACAACCAATCAAATTTAAATGCTTTATTATCTTCTTAAATTATTACTTTAATGACTAATGAGTATTTGATTGATTAATACAATAGGCACCATGTTCATACAAGATTTATTACTTACATTGACTTGTATTTAAGAAAAGTGGTTTCACCTGTACACTCTTCCCATCACCAAACACAACAAAGATAATAGGGTAATAACAAACGTGGTATTTGTTGAAATATAAGGCAATTGGAACTCACAATTGCTAAATAACCAGAATAGTGGTTTTAAGCAAGAACAAAGTTGCACACTAATTGAATTACCAAAGCCAGACAAAAGGAATTCATGCTCTGACCATTATTTTGTCAGTGTTATTATACATGTAAATCACTGTATCCTAAAGATGGCTTATTAATTATATGAGAGGAAATTTTTCAGATCAGCATGTACAGATAAAAACTCTGTATGGTGCAATAATGCAATGTCCTTCACTTTGTGAAGATTAAGGAATAGAAGCACAAAGAGAGAGACAAAGGATAAGCAATCTACAACAAACTCAAAACAATTTACAATTGCAGAAGAGAGTTACTCACAGAATTTTATGATGGATCAAAACAAGTTTCTCACACAACAATTGGCCAATACTATAAGATCAATCCGTCCTTCACAATTTGCTCCAACCAAGATGCTATATCTGACATAGGTGGACGCTCACTTGGATTTTCCCTAACAGCAAGCTCAGCTATATCAACAAGCTTAAGCAAAGGCTCAACATTTCTTGGAAGAGCTACAAACCGATCAATTATGGCAGCTGCCTTCCCTTGTTTGATCAAAGGTACTGCCCAATCAACCACATTTGGCGGCGAAAAATCTGTGTCATAAGCTTTTCTTCCACTTAGAATCTCTAATAACACAATTCCAAAGTTATAAACATCACTTTCCAGGTCCCCATTAAGATCCTTGTCACTTGAAGTAAGAAGTCCAAAGTCTGCAATTCTAGCCCCCCACTCTGAATCCAAAAGAATGTTTGAACTCTTAAGGTCCTTATGAACAATTGGTGGAAATAGTTCCTTGTGAAGGTACTCAAGGCCCTTTGCAGCCTGCATTGCTATCTTTAACCTGAGGCTCCAATTAAGAGGAGAAAGGCCACCATGTAGATGATCATAAAGTGTCCCATGAGGCATATACTCATAAACAAGCAACCTCTCTCCCATTTCAGCACAATAACCCAACAAGTTAACAATATTACAATGCCGGATTTTGCATAAGATTTCAAGCTCCATCTCAAAATCGCGGTTATTGGTGTGTATTATAGTAGCAGCATTTGCTCTCTTAACAGCAACCACTCTCCCATCTGCCAAATTAGCTTTGTAAACAAAGCCATAACTTCCCCTACCAAGCTCATTAAACTCCTTGAACCCATTGGTAGCATCTTTCAACTCAGAAAGCCGGAAAACTTGAGGCGCCCCAGGACAAGAAGCTACTGAAGGAGAAGTGTGTAGACCAACATTCTCTTCATCTTCCTCCTCCTTTTTCCCTATGCAAGACTTAGAATTTTTCTTCTTCCTCCCACTATTGGCAGCAACCAAACGTGGGAAAAGACACCCACAAGTCAAAATCAGAAAGAAACCCAAAACAGATGACCCAATTATAAGAACCATCCTACCCAAATGATGCCAATTATGCAACTCAGGAGAGGAATGAAGACCACAAACAGAATGGCAAGAACTGTTCTGGCAAAGAGAACAAGCAGTGCAAACTCTATCTGAATTCTGAGTACAAGGGCTAGACAAAAAGAAACCTTGTGAACAATTTGACCCACAAGGGGAACAAATCCTCAAACCTTGTCTAACACATAAACTAGTCAAATCTGGTCCATTCACCACGCTCACATTAAAGGCAAACTCCCCAAAATTACAAGAACTACCCTTGCATAAACCAGGACTAGAAAGTTCCAAAGGAGGATCAAAATCAGGTTTTGAAGCATTCACCAACCAACAATCGGGTAAAAGATCATCTTCCCTAATACCACAAGTGGTGTAATCCGAAGAAGCAATAGCTAAAAAGCCATAACTTTTAGGAACCATAGAGGAATTCAAATTACCCCAACACTCCACAACGTGGTTATCTTTTCGGATCCCACAAAAATGGTTAGCCCCAGCTGAAAGGGAAACCAATCGAATCTCCATCGGTGGAGGATCCGAAAACGAATCCGGGTCGCCCCAACATCTCAAATCGCCCGAAACGTTAGAAACCCCGCAAACGGAGCTTCTTCCAGAAGCTAAAACGGAGAAACTTTCCGTCACGTTGGAATTGGAAACACGCAAACGGGTCGAATCGGGTCCCCAACAAACAAGTCCTCCGTCGTTGACCTCGCCGCAGGTGAAACCTTCACCGGCAACGATCTTGTTCATTTCGAGGTTGCTGTTAATATAGAACGAGTTACTCTGTTTTGCTATCAACGTGTTGTTCTTTGTTCTAGAAACTTCCCAGCAATCCACGGTTCCTGAACCGTCGTGATCGGCGAAGTAGGATCCTCTAACGGCGCAAACGTGGTTCTTCCCAGCGGCGATGTGGGAATAAGCGGTGTTCTGGTACGCCGGAGGTACCAAAACGAGATCTGCACCCGGTTTCGATGTTGCTGATGCAACGCCCCAGCAGTATGCTTGTGAGGTGTTTGCTAAAATGCCGCAGAGAAACCCTTCGCCGCCGGAGAGTGCTGACATGGCAGGGACGGTGGTGAAGTAAGATGAAGAAGACGGAGAAGAAGAAGAGGAAGAAGACTGTGAGGAAGAAAGTGGTGAGTTTGTGATGTTTTTTCCCCAGCAAATAACTTCTTGTTTTCCACTTGCGTCTATGGCGCAGAAGAACTCGTCTTCCCCGAACGACGCGGAGATTGGTCCCATGGTGCCGAAACCGTGTGCGTTGTGGGAAGAGAGAAGTAGAAGAAGAAGAAGAAGAGAAATATAGTTGAGAATGAAGAACGCAGTTTGCATGGTTGAATTGGGCATTGAGGATGTTTCATGGGTTGAGTTGTGTTGTGTCTGTGTGTGTTTGTGTGTGAATGAGATGAGGGTGATGAGCATGAAACAACGTGGGTGTCGCCATTTTTACTGTTTCTATTCGGATCGTTACAACCTGAATGTACCGAACTAGTGGAGTTTAGTTACTGTCAACTTTCTTCTTACTTTAATAACAACATTTGTCTTATTAGATTTACTTGGTCGGAAGATTCTTGTTACACACTCTGAAAGTTTCTTTTCTAGTGATGCTACTTTGTTCATAATCCTACGTAAATAAAAAGAAAATTATTCATAATTAGAAGCTTTTTGTTATATATTTTATTTTTGATCGATCTAGAGAAATTATTATAATCATTTAGGGTATTCAGATTAAGTGCATGTATTACACCAATCAAATCATTAATTATGATAGACTATAGTTACTAATTAGTTAACTATTATATGTATAGTTATTTTAAGATCCTTGCACTAAATAAAAGTAGTTAGAATTAGGCTATAATAAGAAGTTTATATAGTTTGTTTTGCATAAGGTTTTACGTTCAAATTTTAGGTTTGTAACAGAAATAATAATAATAATAGGTTAAAGTAATATTTTGGTCCTTATACGTGATACGAATTTTCGATTTGGTCCATATACATAAAATATTATTAAAATGGTCTCTATATATACAGAAAATCTCCCTTTGGTCCTTGTGGTACAAAATTTTAGCGACTGATTTAATAATTTTTTGCTCGTATAGGGACCAAACGGATAACGTATAGGGACCAAATGGAGACTTTATGTATAGAGACCATTTTAATAATTTTTTATGTATAGAGACCAAATCGAGAATTCGTGTCATAGGGATCAAAATATTATTTTAACCATAATAATATAATATGAATGTCTTTGTTATAAGAAGAAAATTACTTACCGCAAAAAGAAGTGAATAACTTCGGTTCCTCGATTTTAAAGATCCTTAGATTCTTTCAAATATTTTATTCTATACTGTTTTTTTATGTCCAAATCTTATTATAGTGTATGACCTTGAATAAAAAATATAGTGACCAATAGAAATGAAATACAGTGATAATTAACAAAGCTAATATCACACTTATTTAGTAGAATAGTTACAAAAATTTCTCTCACTCCGAGATTACTTAACAATTTCTCCCCCGTTTTCTTTAGTAACCCCGATCTAGTGTTTAAATTTTATTCGCTAAAATATCATTTTAGTGTCTTAACTTATTTTTTAGATTCGATTTGGATTCTTAATTTTTAAAAGTTTCAATTTGGTCCCTTAATTTATCTCTGTTGACCTAAGTTAATCATCTCCCATTAATAAAGTCAGTAACAGTGTTAAACGAGTTTCAATTTGGTCCATTATGTTTAAAATGAATTTCAAATTGGTCATTTAAATTGTTAACTTGTTTCAAATTGGTCCTTTAAATTGTTAACGAGATTCAAACTTGTCCTTTAAATTGTTAGCGAATTTCAACCAGTCCTCAAAAAATTAACACTGTTACTAACTCATTGACGGAGATGATTAACTTAGGTTAGGAGATACAAATTAAGGGACAAAATTGTACCTTTTAAAAGTTATGGATCAAACTGAGTCTGAAAAATAAGTTAAAGGATCAAATTAAATATTTTAAAAATTAAAAGATCAAATTAAATGTAAAAATTAAATTAAGGGATCAAATGATATTTTAATCAACTTTATAAAGTTTACACTGTCATAAAAACACCAATAATGGCCCATAGTTCTTCTCTTATATTGGTGTACTTTTCTACAACTACGAGTTTTTTAGTTAATCATATTGGTCTCTCCAGCTGAAAGCTGAAAGTTAAAATAATGTTTTTGTCAGAATGAATAGGTTACGGTGTGGGTCACGTATCTAAAAGAGATTTTATCAGTACGCAGTAGAGGGCCCTGTGACCAGTAACAAGCGAAGAAAGTGTAGTCGGTGAGTGTGAACGTCCTCTACGGAATGAACAAGACAGCCAACTTCCAAATCCATTTCAAGAGGGATAATGTTTTTTGAACATATTTTATGAACATAATATAATTTTTTTTTGTTTTTTGTGATATTTTTAAAACAAGTATATATAAAAATAATAAAAAATAAGTAAGAGATAAAAATAAATATATATAATATTATATATGATATCTAAATTTTGTATTCAAATATTAGAACTATACCCATAGGTTGATGATCGGGGAGTGCGGGTTCTGCGAACTTTCTGAAAGGACAGACATTTAATTTATGATTCCTTGTGACTTCTTACGTAAGTAAATTATGAGCCACTTTTTACGTAATTGTGCACTTCAATGCCTTTTGGGCCATAAACATTCCTGAAATTATAACAACTAGACTTAATATATAGTCTGCTATTTTATTTTAACATGTAATTTTGACATTATATATAATATCGTATATTTTTATTTTTATTTTTTATTTATTTTTTATCTTTTTGTATATATATATTCAAAAAATATTTTTATCTCTTACTTATTTTTTATCTTCTTACATACATATATTTAAAAAAATGTATAATAAAAACAAATGGACATCATATTTGTGTTCATTTTGTGTGTTCAAAAATCATTTTCCATAAATAGTAGTAGTCAAATATCCACAACTTCTCTAGCTAGTTAACGTACGCTTTGAATAATATAATGTTGTAACGTATTATTATTGCCTAATGAAGTGACAATCCACTTCTATGTGTTTGGTTCTCTCATGATAAACATGATTAGCAGCTAGGTGTATAGCTGCTTGATTGTCACAGAACAGTCTTGTGGGAGAACTACAAGGAACCTGCAAACATTTGAGCAATCCCTGCAGCCATATAATCTCATTAGCAGCATAGGTCATTGCTCTGTACTCAGCCTCACTAGATGACCTAGAAAATGTGGTTTGTTTCTTGGTGTTCCGGGTTATAGGACCTGTTTCCAATTTGATAAGGTAACCAGTTATTGACCTTCTAGTCAAAGGGCAATAGGCTCAATCCGAATCACAATATGTTGTCAACTGAAGGTTGTTGTCCTTTGGCAGCAGAATCCATTTGTCTGGTGAGGATTTTAGATACTTAAGCACTCTCAAAGCAGCCGCCCAGTGCCCTTGTCTAGGAGCCTACATAAACTGACTTAGAACATGCACAAAATATGTTAGATCTGGTCTAGTAATGGTTAGGTAGATCAATCTACCAATAAGCCTTCTGTATTGTGAAGGATTTGAATAAAAATCACTTTGGTCTATAGCTAACTTTTGATTCTATTCTAAAGGAAAGGATGCAGGTTTGCATGCTAGCATGCCACATTCATAGAGAATGTCCAAAACATATTTTCTTTGGCACAAAATCAGTCCTGTCTCTCCTCTTGCTAGCTCAATTCCAAGGAAATACTTAAGAATTCCTAGGTCCTTCATGTGAAAGCATGTGCTTCAGTGAACAACTATGAAAGTTATGCCTTGTGTGTAAGTGAATAAACTATGATCCAATTGAGATTCAAGAAAACCATAGGCAATAAGAGATTTAGAGAGTTTAGAGTACCAATTTCTTAATGCTTGCCTAAGGCCATAGAGAAATTTTCCCAGTCTACAGACTAATCCCTCCTTGGACACTTGATAACCTTGTGGTAGATCCATGTATACTTCATCTAGTTCTCCATGTAGAAAGGCATTACTCACATCCATTTGATGGAGTTGCCAACCTTTTTTGCAACAGCTATGGATAAGAGGCACCTGATTGTGGTCATCTTTGCCATTGGTGCAAAAGTCTCATTGAAATCCTCACCTTCTACTTGTGTGTACCCTTTTGCAACTAACCTAGCCTTGTACTTCTCTATCCCTCCTGTAGACTTGTATTCACTACAAAAAAACCTTTTTATCGATCGAAGAATTCGGTCGCTAAACATGCTAATTCGGTCGCTATCTTGTTTAGCAACCGAATCAATGGGGTAGCAGAAACCCTGGTCGCTAAACGTTTAGCGATTGAACTTGTATTTCGGTCCTAAGATAGCGACCGGTAATTCGGTCGCTAAAATATATATTTCGGTCGCCAATGAGTTGGTCGCATGATTAGATAACCGAATTTGACGACTGATATTCGGTCGCTGTTTCGGTCGCTATTCATGAAAATATTTTTTTCCTTGTAACTTAAGCCTAGCGACTGAATTTTGTTTTTCAAAAAAATAACACCATTGATTTTTAATTTCTGATATAAACAGAGTACATCAATATTTTTTTTATTAGATAAATAGAATACATAAATATAATAATGTACTAACGATCCAAAACACCCCGGTCAATATGGCCAAGAAAACACATAGATTAATTAACGCAAGTTTAATAATGTTTATCAAAAAAAAAATATTGGACAGAATGAAGATATCAAACTTGTGCATGATGTACTAATTATCCAAAACACATAGATAAATTATTTAGTTCATCAATTCTCCATTGGGATGAACATGTAAAAGCGAGAACTCTCAAGGTACTTAAACTTTGTCAATGCACCAGTGGACAGCAAATACAACTCCCTGATACCCTTTGTGTTCGTTGCAAAATATGGGCGATCCACATGGATTACTATCATCCCATTGAACATATTTCCGAATTTGTCTTCAATAGTCATAGCACATGGTAATCCTTTTCCCCAACGACAATAGAATGATCACGAAATCGAAATTAAATCTTGCAAATACACACGAACAATTTAGTATTGATTAGTTTAAGCCTTAATCATCTTAATTTTTCTTCGACCGTTATTCTTCACATGATGAGATACTGTATCTGGTCCTACGCTGTGCAGGAGGTTGTTCCCGATGAAGGATATCATGCTCCCCACCACTGTAAACTTCATTATCTGCTTCTGCAGATACAACAGTTGACTCATCTTCTAAATGTTCAGAGTGGTTCCTTTTCAGCTGCTCAGTTTCATCCTCACCTTGTGATTCTTCTCCATCATGAAAATGTGACACCTGCTATTGTTCACTGCGTCTACAATGATTTTGTGTCTGTCCCTGTACTAGCAACAAAAGGAAATACACTTTCATAGAAAATGACATCTCTTGAGACTATGAAATCCTTGGTTCTCAAGTTATAAACCTTCCGTCCCTTTTGTCCAATGGGATAGCCCACAAAAATACATTGTTCTGCTCTTGCATCAAATTTATCTTTATTTTTAGATGTATTTCTAACTTAGCAAAGACAACCAAAAGTCGTCATGTGTTCATATGAGGGTGTCTTGTTAAACAACATTTCATAAGGTGTTTTGCCTTTGTTAGCAACAACAGGTGTTCTATTTATGATATATTCCGCAAGCACACATTCCCCCTAAAACTTCAAAGGAAGGTTCCCTTGAAATCTTTGAGCCCTAGCCACATTGAGGATATGCCTATGCTTCCTTTCCACCCTTCCATTTTGCTGTGGTGTGGCGACACAATATGTTTCATGAGAGATTCCTTCTTGTTGAAAGAATCTCTTAATCACAGAGTTGACAAACTTAGTCCTATTTTCACTCCTCACTCTTTTTATTCTCTTATTGAACTGAGTCTTGACCATACTATGAAAATTCATAAGGATATTACTTGTTTCTGTTTTCTCTTTCATTAAGTATGCCCAAGTTCATCTAGAGTAATCATCTACAATGGTTAAGAAAAAATAGGAGCCATTATGGGAAGCAGTGTGATACTTTCCCCACAAGTCACAGTGAATGAGATCAAAAGGTTCTTTGGCTTTATTATCACTTTGATTGAAACTTAGTCTACATTGTTTAGATCTATGACATATATCACAACAATCAATCTTATTAAAACTAAAGCTATTATTAAGAAAGGGAAAGATACACTGTAGAGCCTTATTAGAAGGATGTCTCATTCTTTCATGCCAAAGAGTTGTGAGGTCTTTCCCAGTTGCCAAAAAAGATCCTCCTACTATCCTCTTGATCATGTAAACTCCATCTTGGAGCTTACCCAATCCAATCATCTTCATTGAGTCCTGGTCCTGAATTTCACAAGAGTTCACAGTGTAAGTAACTTTGCAATTCAAACCATGTGTCAGTTTATATATTGAAATCAAGTTACAATTAAAGCTAGGCACATAAAGAACATTATGAAAAGTTATGTCTTTATTAAGATGGCATGTTCCCATCTTATCTACAACTACTATGTCTCTAGCAGGCACAATTATCTGAAAAGGTTTTTCTATCTTCTTCACTTTTTCTAAAAGATTGAAGATGTGGGTCACGTGGTGTGAAGCACCACTATCAAGAACCCAATTTTACCCTTTAACTGTGCCTACATTACCCGCCATATCATCATGATCCACATGAGTGCCATGAAGGGCATGTCCTATGGCATTTTGATATGGTTCTTTTGTTTGTTCCTCTTCAACATAAGCATGGTGTGCAGTGTTGTCTAGCATTGCAGTTATGTTTGAACCTCTTTGAGTTCTTCTCATATCCCAATTAGGTGGGTACCCTACTATCTCAAAGCATTTGGCTTTGATATGCCCTATTTTGCCACAATGGTCACATTTTGGCCTTGGTCCCTCTCTACCCTTATGCTTGTTGTTGTTGGAGTAGAAAGTAGAAGCCGATTCACTTTTGATGTTCCTCTCCTTCTCAACTTGCAATCTTGATTCCTCCTTGAGAACATGGTTGAATGTTGTACGCAGAGAGGGCAAAGATTTATAATTGAGGATTGCTGCCTTGATATGCGCATATTGCTCACTATCTATGCTTCCAAGGAATAGATGTACTTGGTTCTCCTCTTCCCTTGTCATCAATGCTCTTGAAGCTCCACAGGTACACTCTGGCAAGGGTTATAGCTCACTCAGCTCATCAAGTAGCTTTTAAATTGAGTATAGAAATCTTTGACACTCGTCCCTGATTCTTGTTGAATCAAGCAAAGTGCGCCACAATTGGTGCACCCTAGGTGTATTCCTCTGGGCGAATCTTTCTTCAAGATCGTCCCAAATTTCTTTTGCAGTAGCGGCGTGCGAGATGCTGGCATGGAGCTTGGGGTCGACCGAATTCAAGATCCATGCCAATACCATGGAATCTGCCTTGTCCCACACTACAAGAATTTTCGCTGTTTCCCAGGGCCTATGACCCTGGGAAATCCATAAAATCCGTGGGAAAATACACATTTCCCAGGGATGACCCACGGATTTAGATCCCTCGGTTTTCAGCTGGTCGGAAACGTTTCCCAGGGCGAAGAAATACCCAGGGTTACAGCCTTGGGAAATTTCCCAGGGAACTATCCCTGGGAAATATTTCCCAGGGATAGATCCCTGGGAAATTTCCCAGGGTTCTAACCCTGGGAAATATATGTTTTGTTTAAATTATAAATAAAACCTTATATACATTAATTTATGCTAAAGTGGATAAATAAATAATTATTATTTTTATATGAATGCATCAACAAAGAAATTAACATCATAATTCAAGCAAACAATTTGTTCAACACAAAATGTTATTCAAGTCATATTTGTTCAACACAAAATGTTATTCAAGTCATATTTGTTCAACGAAAAATAATAAACATAATAAACATGATAAGTAAAATAAACTAAGAATCCCCATTATAAGGCTCCTCAACAAAATGGTCAAGAGAGTCGTCATCCTCCTGAGCACGCTGGGGTCGCCCGACTAGGCCGCTGCCGTCATTGTGGGGCTGCTTCAGCAATCGCCGTGACTTGTCTCCATCGGTTGTCGCATCGTATCCATCATCACACGATGCTCCTCATCCCTCTCGCCGCTCCCTCTCTTGGGAAGCGACCAACATCTGCCTCAATCGAGCAATCTCCGCAGACTCCGAGGGTAACGCCTCGCATGTGGTGGACGCTCCAACCCTAAGCTCTAACTCTGCGCGAGGCCCCTTTCCGATAGTTGCGGCAAGGTCCCCAAGACCGCACAAACGACCCTTTATACTTGCCGCCGACGACTTCGCCCAAACATTCAGCGCAAGTCGCTCGTCCTCCTGTGGGTTAGCTGGGGTGGATGGTGAAGAGGCTGATGATTGAGACCTATGTTGACTCATCCTCTCATGAAACTCCTCCTGTTACAATACATCAGACTATCAAAATTTGAACAATATGTTACAAGATAAATTATGTAGAAAAATGGACAGAGTTTCCCCTAAAACTACAACATCCCAATGTTTACAAACAGAACACCGCAATTTAAATCCATAAATCATCATCAAAAGCTCAATAGGATGCACACAAATTCTCATGTCCAAACTAGTTATAACATTTCCAATGTCGAGCAAAGTATCAATAGGTCCAAATATAAAGTGACTCTACAGACTCAGTAATCAAAACATGAATAGTATGTTACACGATTAATTATGCAGAAAATTGGACAGAGTTTCCCCTAAACCTCAACCTTTACAAATTGAACACCACAATTGAAAACTGCAAGTCATCAAAAGCTTAATAAGATTCACACAAAGCAATATATTCAACTCCCTAAAAGCCAATGCTCAAAAGCCAATGCTAAAACTAGTCATAACATTTGAGGCTCTCTACCTCTCAAGTCCAGTAAAGTATGAGTGTTACAATATCTATTAAATTCAATAGCTTCTTCAAAAATCAAAAGGGCATATTACCTGAGTGCGCTTGGAGCGCTCATCTATGTACTTGCCGGTAGCCTTCCTAGTATGGGTGCGTTTGTGAACCTCATGAATCTGTACTCCTCGATTATACTGGCGAGCCTATAACACAAGCATAGATGATTAAGATAACAAGTAATGAACTATGATGTTGGAATAAATACATTTAATGCATAAAGAATGACAGTATGAGCATACCATACGACCTGCCCACTGCGACTGGGAAATGCTTCCTCCTGTGTGCAGGCTCCCACCCTTTTCTGATGCTCTATTTTTCTTTGCCTGAGCAGAATTTTTTTTAAATTGATCAGAAGCCCAATAACGACGCAACTCCTCCCAAATACCATCTCCAATCCAGGATCGCTGTATGCCACTCTCACGAGCCTCCCTAAGCATATCAGAAAGGCGTTCGGAGGCTTTATGGTGAAAGATCCTCTGGATCTCTGACTCATCTTCGTTCCTCCTTGCCGCCTGACCCTGTTTTAAGATAAATAATAATTGTTATACTAATAGTTTCGGAAATAATAAAATCCACATTAAGTAAATTGAAATTTGCTACTTACTCTAAACGCATCAAACATACTAATCCGCTCATTGTCAGTGAGTTTTCCCCATGATGTAAATGCCCTATGATACCTTTGCTGGATAACAAACGCGATGGCACTCGGTTTGCTCTCTTACAAGGAAGGAACCTTAACAGTAAAGACGCATGAACCAATCAAACACATGGTAATAAATTATGATACAATGCATGAATCAACCAAACACATAGAAATTTAATTAATTCTTACCCGTTACCACTAGGCCTAATAATAGGTCGACCATCGGGCATGAGCTCAACTACCTCTCGCCGCATCTAGCTCCTCTAGCTCCACTGGCTCCACCGACTCCTCTCGGCTGCTCATGCACATCTCGCAATCAAGGTGAGCGTGAATAGCCTGGACTATATTGTTGCTCCTCATCCACACATCTTTGAAGGAGATGCTCTATAGTGTGCATGTGTCGTGACCCCCGGGGTGGGAATCATATCGAAATGAGGCGATGTAGGTGCAACACGTGGAGTCAGTGAAGGTGTTTGTTGTGGTGGGCGCGATGTAGGTACATGTGGGTGTTGTGCTGACGATGCAGAGGTAAGCGTTGAAGGCATACGTGAGTATCCATCTATAGACTCACGAATCACTAAATTTGTGGAAGGTCTGTTCCGATGACGACGGGGATTTGGACGGGGGTCAGTATCAACCATAATACCCTTACCCTTATCGATGGGTGGAGGTGGGTCACGTCCTGCAGACATGTCTAAAGAGCAATTTAATGTTAAAACAAAAGTTGTCAGATATAGCAATAATATAAGTTATCTAAGTCATTAAAGTAAACAAATATAACTAACTAATAATCCAACAGCCAAAAATAAGTTATCTAAGTCATAAAGTCAACAAGTATAACTAACTAATAATCCAACGACCAAAAATAACTTAACCATCCAAATCATAAAGTCTTGAAGATCTAATACAAATTAACTACAATTTATTCAGAATTTGAGTCATCGTCTTCAGTCCTGTTGAGTCATTATCTTCTTCCTCATCATCTTGAGATCCTGTCTCTTCATGTTCTTCGTGGAATTATCGTCTTCTTCATCCAAATGCTCCTGGATGGATGACAAATTGTTGATATTCACTTCTTCACAAGCGACTTGCAAGTCCCCTAAGCCATCAATAGGGTCAACTTCAATGACTTCACTACATGTGACATTACATCCACTTGATAAGGCACCTCTCCCTCTGAATCATCCACTTCGATGCTACCCCTTGGTGTTGTCTTGATGGCGACGGACCAACCTCGTTTGTCCTTACGAGTTGGTGGATAAGGCACGTAATACACCTGTCTCACATTTTGTGCTATGATAAACGGATCATCCCTTTGATATCTTCTACTCATTCGGATGTCCACAGTATTACATTTCGGGTTAAATTTTGTGCATCTACCGGACGGATCGAACCGATTACAATAAAATAGAACTATTATTTTAGTATAGTCTAAAGAAGGGTACACCAGTTCATATATATGTTGGATCACGCCGTAGAAGTCATCTTCAATTCCTTCGTGAGACCCTTTACATGGACCCCGCTTGTTGATGGTTTTTTTGCCCTCCGTCCATGATTGGGTATGAAATTTGTACCCGTTCACGAAGTAAGTGTGCCATTCTTTGACTTCGTATTAGGACCATCGGCTAAGTTCCTTAAGTGTTTGTTGATGGGAGTTGGTTGCTCACGGTAAACCTACATATGTCAATTCTAAAAAATCATGTCTACATTTTACTCACAATGGATAATTCAAAGATTTTTAAGATACTAACTTGTTGCTTAAACCAGATTGGAAACTCAAGCATGCATACGAGTGGGATTGTTCTTGCTCTTTGCTTTTGCAGATATCAAGAAGGCATTGTAAAGTTGGACAATATATATTATAAGCACAAAAATATATACTATTAGGTATTCGAAAGAAAAAGATACGAAATGCGTACTCAAGGTATGGTTTAACTTCGGTACAATTGATCAACACATGAACATGAGCCGACTTCCTCTCTTTGTCCGATAACCTGGTGAGAGGTCTCCTTCCGGAAGCACGACCAGGCTGGCAAAAGACCGACAAGGTTAACGGATGTCTTTCACTTTCACTTTCCATTTCATTCCTACTATTTTTTGGTGACAACATGAAGTTCTTGAAATAATGGGAACAAAAATGGGTTGTCTCGCGGTGTAAGTAAGACGCATGATTGATCCTTCAACCTTAGCCTTATTTTTCACCGACCGTTTTGAATCACCCATGAATCTATAAAACAACAAGAAGTTCATAGTCATATCCTTTCACTTGAATGGAAAAAAGTCTAATTAAAATTCTATGATGGTTATATTACCTTTCAAATGGATACATCCACCTATATTGAACCGGTCCACCAAGCCTCGCTTCATACGCGAGATGTACTTGGGAGATGCTCCATAGAATCAAAGAAACCAGGGGGAATATTTTCTCCAACTTGCATAGAATTATGGGAATATTTTGCTCCATCCTAATCAGGTCATTCTCCCTCAACGTTGCGAGCACAAATCCTTGAAGAATTGACTCAATTCAGTAAGCGGATTCAATACATGCACGGGCAATGAACTAAAAGCAATAGGAAGTAAACATTCCATGAATACATGACAATCATGGCTTTTCATCCCATGCATCCTTCCTTTGTTAACATCGGCACATCTTGCTAAGTTGGAAGAATAACCGCCGGCATCCTAAGTTACGTTATCCAGCGACAAACGGTCTTTGCTTCATCGACAGTTAAAGTGTAACTAGCTTTCGGTTTTAACATATTCCCATTAGCCTGCGACTTTAGCTCCAACTCCGGTCGCCTACAGTACAAAGCTAAGTCCATTCTTGCCTTCTCATTGTCCTTGGTTTTCCCACTGACATTCATGACAGTGTTTACTATGTTATCAAAAAAGTTCTTCTCTATGTGCATAACATCGAGATTGTGTCTCAACAAATTATCTTTCCAATACGGGAGGTCCCAAAAAGTACTTCTTTTTGTCCAGTTATGGCCTTCCCCGTATCCTTGTAATTTGGACACACGACCATTGCCAGTGACTTTTGGTAGTTCTCTTACTCTACTCCAAATCTCTTCCGGTTTGAACCTAGGCGGCGGTGCATCTTTTTCAACTTCCCCCTTTTTGAAGGCATTCTTATTCCGTCTAAATGAATGATCCATTTCCAAGAACATACGATGCGAGCCAAACCAAGAACTTTTCCCCCCGTGTTTCAAGGTAAAGGCCTTTGTATACTCCATGCAATGTGGACATGCCAATTTACCATGAGTCCCCCAACCAGACAACATACCATAAGCAGGGAAGTCATTAATGGTCCACATCAAAGCTGCCTTCATTATAAAATTTTCCTTCCTTGCGATATCGTACGTCAACACGCCGCTCCACAACCTCTTCAAATCATCAATCAAAGGCTGTAAATAAACATCAATACCAGCCTTCGGATTGGATGGTCCCGGTATGAGACACGTCAAAAACATATAAGGTTTCGACATGCACATATTAGGAGGAAGATTGTATGGAGTAACAATTACGGGCCAACAAGAATATGGTGAAGCCGACGCTTGGATATACGGGGTAAAACCATCGAAGCTTAAACCAAGTCGTACATTACGTGGATCCGAAGCAAAATCAGTATGTACCCGGTCAAAGTGCTTCCATGCTTCGCCATCGGATGGATGCCGTAAGACGTCTGAAGTTCTTTTGTTCTCAAAGTGCCATGTCATTTTTCCTGCAGTTTGCATTGATGCGAACATTCTCTGTAGCCTTGGAACTATTGACAAATAGAACATCGCCTTTACGGGAATTGGTTTGTTATTACTTGTCCCCGGACTTGGGAGGGCAATACCTCGAAGCTTGACAAAATTTGCATTTGACCAAAGCTCCATCATTTATGCTGAATTCATTGTCGTAATACAACATGCATCCATTAATGCAACAATCAATCCTCTTGACTTCCAATCCAAGCTTCGACACTAACCTCTTTGCACCATAATAATTCTTTGGTACAACTCCTTTTATAGGTGTCACGTCCTGAAGCATTTTCATAAAAAAATCCAAACACTTTTCAGGAATATTCCAATTGGACTTGCAAGCTAAAAGCCACACACACAGCGATAATTTAGAGTCTGAGGCCCCTTCAAACAATGGCTTTTTTGCTGTCTCAGTTAAAAGATTATAAAATCTTTGTGCTTCCTCATTCGGAAGATCTTCAGTGTTATCGTAATCATGCGCCTCGTTTACCCCGAGAGCATCAACCACCATCTCCTGCATTGACACAAACTGTTCCCCACATCCCATATCTGCACGAGTGCTTGAGGCACCCGTGCAATTCTCGTCAACCCCTAAATCAACATGTGGCACTTCTTCACCATGGAGAGTCTAAATCCAGTAATTTTCCTGGAACCCATTCATATACAAGTCAGTCTTCACAAGGTCTTCACTCTTAATCTTTCGACATCGGCATTTAGCACACGGACATCTAATTCGGTTTCCATCATCGATGAAACACTTTTGTCGCTTTGCTTGGGTAACAAACTCTTCAACCCCATCTACGAAAGTTGGTTTCTAACCCCTTCTTTTCGGATATAGCCTATCATACACCCAACTACGATTCGAAGGATAACAATCCATCTTCTGCATATTAATAAAAAATCCAGATAAATTTTAACATTAAATTTCAACATGTCCACTTAGAGATAGTATTAGCATCGTGAATAGGGAGGTACAACTACAAGCAATGAGCTAACAAGCACACATATTTTTAAATTTTATGTGAATGATTTTACGGCATTTATCTTACCACACTCCAAAAATACTCAAATAATGCAAATCTTTGGAGTTGTAACTAGCACAAAATAACCACTAAAACCCTTTGAAGTTGCCGTACAAAACTAATAACTATCTTCCAAAGAAGAAACTGGTTACCACAAATAGCTTATTTACCATCAAAGGTCCCTATATTAACATAGTAACCATATGCATTAAAATTAAAACAAGTTCACGAGTATAGGGTAAAAAGAAAATTTGCAGATAGGTTCATACTAAACCAAAGTTCATCCGAACTTCCAAATCTTACCCTAGACGCATCAACACCCCGTTTAAAAGCAATAGTTTTCAGGATCATATCTACAATAGAATATAGATATCATATACAAGCAAACAAAGATACAACCATACCAGTCTTAGAACAATATATTGAAATCACTTAGTTAATAACAAACAATAAAATAGAGGTGTAGAAATCTCACGAGTTCTTCGTGGAATGATTCTTGAGAGAAAAGATAACTTCAGACTTCTTTATCCACTACTTGAAATCCGGATTAAAGACTCCTCTTGATGACATGGGCATTTGGTGACATGGGCAAGACTCCTCTTGATGAATCGGAAGAACACTACATGACAAGCAATAGGGAACCATGAGAGGTATTGTCATCCACATGAATGATCTTGCTGTCCAACACACAGACTTCCACCAATATCTAAATCACTTGAAGAATTCAGACACAAGTTCCCTAAAAATCATTACTTAATTTCCTGTAAATAGTTGATTACTCAAAAATTAAAATTCAATGCACACTATTAATTTATATACTCATGATTCAATAACGGACTATTGTTGATTTAATGGAAAGTAGGAAAAATCAATGACATGTCATACTAGACTTCTTGTTTATTTATACTCGGGGATTATATAGATTCCGGTTTAGTATATCTTACTCCCGACCTCCGGTGGGGACTGTGGAGTACCTTACGAAACATACTTTCCAATGCCAACTGCAGCAAAGGATAAACCTTGGTACTCTATTGAACAAGGAAGTGTTCATTTCACGATAATATCAATCGACCATGACTGGTCGAAAATTCCGATCGGGTAAAATGAGGGGAGCCATTATTTTGTTTATCATATTTCTATTTTAATTGAATAATTACATACCATATGTAACTTTTCTATTGAAGTATGCATGGATGCGAAAGGACGTGGCATCGTTAATCGACAAAAAACTCCTTGGCTAATCTTCATGGGGTAAGTGAGTTGTGCACATTTTTAAACTATAGGCTTTTGCTAGTTCACAAGCATCTTTGGATCAATCTATTAAGCATAACATTCTTACATGCAGACATAGACCGATGTACACCTCATCTCCAGGATTATTTTCCACTGACAACTTGTTTAATAAAGCTGTGGAGCCATTGCTATTAGAGAATAAGGTTAGCACATCAAGCTTATTATACATTTATACCTTAGTTTATGTTCCTTGTAATAGCAGTTGACTCTATATGGTGATCATGAAGCAGGTTGATTTGGTTCTTTTCGGCCACGTGCATAATTATGAGAGGACTTGTTCCATTTATCAAAGTGAATGTAAAGCCATGCCTACAAAAGATGGAAAAGGAGTTGACACATATGATAACAGAAATTACAGTGCCCCCGTGCATCTTTGTCATTGGCATGGCTGGCTTCACCTTAGATGATTTCCCAAACATTGGTGTAATAATTAATTATCTCTTCATTATACTCTCTTCTAACCAATCCTCCACTCTCCCCATATTTTCTCTTCTTTCTAGATAATTACATAACATATATAGGTTCATTCATATGTATACATCCATATCTTCATGACCATGCTTATGGTTTTTCCCTAAGCAATCAAATTGTCTGTTGTCATGCATGGACAGGTGAAGAGCTGGAGCCTGAAAAGGATTTCTGAGTTTGGTTATTTCAGAGCACATGCTAAAAGGACAGATTTAAACTTGGAGGTTATTATTTACATGCTTATACTCCAATCTCAGTGAGCACCATAGAAAAACAAGTTAGAAATGACAAGTTCATGTTTTACTCCTTCAATCTACATCTGTTTCTATGTTGCTATCCATTGATCAAGGATTTCTCAGTGGATGTGTTTTCTGTGCAATCTCTTTTTTAATAAAAGTTCTCCTCACAAGGATAACAAAGAAACTATAAAACACAAAACAAAAACAGGCATCTCATTTAAACAACAAATAAGCAAGAACAACAGAACAAAGTGATTATTCCACATCAAGTCTAAATTTTCCATCTTCCAATTTATCACTCTTTTGAAGCATACCAATGTCAACAAAGCACCTTGATATTATAGCTGCTAATCAAATAGAATTAATTAACCTTAAATTAATTTGGCATAATCAACCTCAAGATTCTTTCCTTCCCAACTTCACTCACTTTCCCTCTATTCTCGATATGAGCCTTGTAAGCTAGAAAACCACAGAGCATAAGGGAAGGATACTGTTAAGACAAGTGAAGAAAACTAGCATAAGGGACTAGCTTACCGAACGAAGGACGGAGGCGCGACCAAAGGACCGAGTCGTGACCGAGGAGGAAGGCGGCACGGCCGGGCCGGAAAAGGGACCGGGAGACGAAGGTGGGTGGGGGCAGCGTTTAGCAAGGGCGCGAAGGAAGGAGTGAATGCAGAAGGAGACTTTGAGAGTGGGTTAACACCACTTTCCCACGGCTTAAGCCGTGAACGGAGGAAGGCGGCACGGCGGGACCGGAAGTGGGCTGGGAGGCACGAAGGTGGGTGGGGGCTGCGTTTACCTAGGCGCGAGGTGAAGGAAGGACCAGAGTGCATGCGGAATGTGTGGGTTAACACCGAGTGCCGCTCCTCTTTACGACGGCAAAGGCCGTGGGAAATGCCGTGTAACCACTTTCCCACGGCTTAAGCCGTGGGAATTTCCGCTTCTCTTTACGACGGCAAAGGCCGTGGGAAATGCCGTGTAATCTTCACACGGCTTATTCCGTGGGAAAATAAATCCTTTTCCCAGGGTTCTACCCGTGGGAAACAACAAAATCTGCTAGCTGCGGCCTAACCCGTGGGAAAACAAGCGGGAATGTTTGACGCTTATTTTCCCAGGGCTCAGACACTGGGAAAACTAGCGAGAGTTTTCCCAAGGCTTCAACCGTGGGAAATATTATAATTTCCCAGGGATTTATTTCCTTGGGTAAAAATCCCTGGGAAATAGCTTAATTTCTTGTAGTGCCAGCTCAAGAAATCCGCAGTTTGCGCATTGGGTTTTATGATGGATCCATCGATTAAACCAACTTTGGCTTTAGCTCGCAAGGCTATCTTCATCGAATTTGCCTAGGTCCTGTAGCTGTCTTCATTGAGGACTAAAGCAACTAGCGGAATCCCAGGGTTATCAGAGGTGTTCAACAAGTAAGCTGGATTTGGGGGTGGATCGACGATGCTTTTTCCCCCCACCAGAGGAGGTATGATTTTCCTTCTCTGTTGGCTTTTTCTCATCCCTAGAATCGTTGTCCTGCTGTGATGCCACATTGAGATAATATTGAATTGTGTAATTCTTCTTTATTTTTGTGTATATTGATTGAATTGAAAGATACAAGGGTGTTCAGCTCTTTATATAGTTGCTGCTCAGTGAGGTCCTAACTACCAAGTTTGTTATCCCTAACTAACAAGACTGTTATAGACTATAACAGAAAAACAGAAAAAGGAAAAGCCATGCCAATCTTTATGCAATAAGATAGAAGCATCCTCAACTGCTTATCTATGGATAAACTAAATACAACTAATTAACTGCATTCTTAATACAAACTAAAGGATAAGCAGTGAGTTAATACAGCCATCTTATTAGATTCCTAGATTTAGAGACTAACATAACTGATATTTACAATTTCAGAGATTAAAATATTAAAAATGATAATTTTATAAAATTTGGAATTAATTATGTGTGCTTATATAAATTCAGGGATTGAAATAATAGTTTTTTGTTTGATGTTTAATATAACATTTAAAGTTTTTTGTTTTTTGAATAGAATATAACATTTAAAGTTGAATGAGAGATTCTTGCAGTTTACCCCTACCATTTGAATTTGCGTGTAACGTTAAACCAGTAGCATCGTACGTGTATATTCATTTCGTTTGGTTGCAGCCAACTGGTGATCAGATTAAAAGCACCATGCATATCCCCCGGCTCTCATTTTGGCTTCTTTCTTCATTCTTTTATGGTTTCTCATGTGATGAATTTGTAAAGTATTTTGTTGTGTGAAGTTAAATGGATAAATTCTTGTTTACTAAAGTGAAACTTCTTAAACTGAAGCATCAAATATAAGACAAACATGTAACAATATGGGTAAGACTAGCTATACAAGTAATACTTCATTTATAAAAAATCTATACGTTTACCAAAAAAAAAATCTATAACTATTTTATCATTATCTTTGAATTTATGCAACATCAACGACATTCGAATAAAAAATAGATGCAATTTAATAGAAGTTTAATTTTAATATATTATTGTTGTAAACTTTTTATACCGTCAATCATTTTTATCATCCAAGGTATGATTTCTAATGTAGATACTATAAAAACTAAATATTTTAATGATGTGACATATATAATTGATTGTTAATATAGAAAATCACACAAAATATATTATAATTGATGAGTATAATTGACGAGCAGATCATAGAGCTACATTTAGTATAACTGTTACTGTTCGATTATAATTAGTCTCTGTTAAAATTTATTCACTTATATATATTCTGATTCTGAGATGTACCCTGAGGTGGACCCGTGTGTGTAACTACATCATATATAAAAATCGATATCAAATCTAATCTATAATTACTTGTTTGGCTTTTCTCGCGTTCATGGATCTAGAGCTAGAAATTTTACTATCGCCCAAGATTTTCTTGGTGAGGTGTATGTGCTTGTGCAGCTGTTAGAATGACCTAGAACTTCTAAACCATTGATTGGATCACGTGGATGCCCAGTCAGAGCTGTCTGGCCTCTCCTTTCTTTGTCTTTTAAACAAAATAAAATAGAAAAAATGGGGTAAGGTCGAATAGACAAATAGAGATATTTTTATCATATTTCTGTGAATAATATCATATTATATAAGTTAAAATTTTATATATAATATTAACATGGTATAATATATGATAATATATTATTGACTGGAATATGATATGAGTGATCTATATCCAAAGAGACATGTTTGAAGTTGAAACTTGGATGGTTTCCTTGGTGCCTGTGGGGTACAGCCACCACTTCCACAATTGGGGTGCTTGCCTGCTTTTGCTGCTACTGCATGTGAACCACCATCCACTATGTTCCATCTTGGTCAAACCCGAATAAGAAGGGCTGTGTCCCTTTCATGCACCAAAACTACTATCCTATTGGTCCCAATGGTACATATTTATGTTGATTGTTGACCCCTTACAAAGATCTTAAACAGCAGCAGCCAGCCAGGACGATAAACAATTATCTGGGTGTACGAAGATGTAGTTTTCATACGGATGGAACGAGACACATCGAGTCATCGAGATGTGGGACACCAAATATTCTTGCATAGATAAGAATTTAACTATGCTACAAATTAACTCATGGATCCATGTGAGTCTCACAGCTTGTGTGGTGAGTGCTCAAGTTAGAATCAGTAAATTCTTTTGATATTTCAAATTGACACCGTATCCGACAACTATCTTGAAAAGCTTGCTGTGTTATTGGATTTAGTGAAAAAAATTAATATAAAGTATAAAAATTAATATCCGACAACTATTTATATGGTGTTGTAGTGGATTTTTGGTGTATAAATAGCATTGCTCAAGATTAGCTACGTAGTTCTCTCATTAACCCCCCCCCCCCCCCCCCACACACACACACACACACACACACACATATATGACATATCAAGTGAGATAATCTTATTTATGTGAGAGTGAAAAGAACAAATCATAGTCATTAGATCCAATCATGAATAGTCAAGATTAAAAGTTAGTTAAAAGATTAAAAACTCACATGACTTTTTTGTTTTAATCTTGATCATTCATGATTGGATCTAATGACTAAGATTTGCTCCTCACATCGGTAGTGGGATTCGAACTCACGACCTTATGAGTTATGAACCGTATCCTTACCAACTGGACCAACCGTCGTTGGTTGTTCTTATGATTTTAGGATATATATTGTCAGAAATTTGCAAGAACATTTTCCGTCTATTGTAGGCCGAGGTAAACTTTCCCCAACCGCACATTTTGACAAATGATTCAGAGGAGAAGCAGATGAGGAGGAGGCAACGATTCTGCCAACGATAGACCTTGGAGGAGAGGTCAATGGAGATGGTCACTCTGCAAAAAGGGACAGTTGGTGATGAGTGGCTAAGCAGCAACATGGCGATGATGATGTGCGCCCTGAACGACAGCACTCTGGGGGTTTGAAACAGTGGTCACGCAATCTCATGGCGGTTTTGTGGTGGCAGTTTGAACGACGTTAAGGAGCGGAAACAATGAGATGATCTGGTAGTGCTTGTCGTGGCGGAACAATAGCGACTCGCCGCTAGCTCCAGATCTAGACTCGAGGCGATCTGTGTGAGAAGCGTGACCGTGTACGGTGACTTGGACAGGGACGAGAGTTGGCGGTGTGCGGCGGTTTCCGTCCTCTAGGCCTGGTTTCCCATTATCTCCATTTCATCACCCAACTCTCACTCTCTTGCACAAAAAAAATAAAAAAACAAGTGTGCTGCTGATGTTGCCACCCATGTCAAGGTTGGAGAAACTTTAGACAACCTGGAGTGACTTGTTATTGTTACATCTTTATACTTCCCACTTCCTAGCTCCAATACTTCATTGTGCTATATATTTCAATCTAGTATTTAATTAATTAACATAGCTTAGCTGGATGAGTTTTGGACTAATATCACTTGTGTATGAGTTGCGTGTTCAATTGATCCGTTTTTGAAATTTGGCAAATCTACACAAGCAATTGAAGGGAAACCAAAGATATGATTCTATTATCCAACTCGAGAGGCAAAACTGAAAAATGAAATGTTGGGGGACACCAAAAATTAGTAGTTGCATGGTGCTAACAAGGAGCAATTCCAAATATATATCGATATGATTACTTGTAAGGAAGACACAATTCGTGCTACGCTTGATTGAAATGCTCCAGGGGAATAGTACTTCTTGTTCTTGCTGAGAGAATGTGTCATTAATTGTTTGTTAAGGGTTTGTTGAACCTGCAAATGCAATATAAAAGCTAACGAGAACAAAACTACCACTTTCTATTATTTTCATGTGAAAATAGAAATTGAATAAATTCCACTATATATGAAATGGAAATGATCTATCTCGTTGCATTGTGGCAAGATTAGAAATAAGTACTTGTTGGATTTAGCAAGAGTTCATGTCTTCCTTGATCTTAAACATTTGCTAAATTTAATGCACGAGCATTATTCACTACAACAGATTAGACTTTAGATAGCGTTTCCGTATGCCTTTTAATAGCGTTTGTAACCACTATCTATGCTACCGCTATTAAAACTCGTTAGCAAAGATAGCATTTAGGAAGCGCTATTAAAATGAGACTTTAGATAGCGTTTGTACACGGAAACGCTATCTAAAGTCAGACTTTAGATAACGTTTC
This sequence comes from Sophora flavescens, assembly GCA_030762895.1. Lineage (NCBI taxonomy): Eukaryota > Viridiplantae > Streptophyta > Magnoliopsida > Fabales > Fabaceae > Sophora > Sophora flavescens. Next base: position 43,833,578 of record CM061069.1, on the reverse strand, counting down.
CGTGTACAAACGCTATCTAAAGTCACTTTAGATATCGTTTGTTAATAACAAACGCTATCTATTCCCCCCCCCCCCTCTTTTTTTTTTTATTTTTACATATTTCTTAACTAAATCCATTCCTGCATATTGAACTACACCAAAATTCATTTATGCAAAGAGGATGGAAATCTGTGAGAAATAAGAACAAACATATATATATCAATGAACAAATCTACCAATGTTACTGAATTAACCATCAATGTCAGAAATGTGAATTGTTCAACAAATAACAAGAAACTAATACAAGTCATTGTACCTGCCCTAATGAACAATGTTACTGAACCATCAATGTCAGAAATGTTCAACAAATAACAAGAAACTAATAAAAGTCCTCCATCACAGTTGGGTAAGCATCCTTAAGGTCAATAAAAGCAATGTCCTCTGGAAAACATCTTTGTTAGCCTTCATGTCAACATAGCATGCTTCATTTATTTTTTTGGTGTAAAAGCCTGTCGGGTCTGTAAGCAAACACAAGCACCAAATCAATATTGTTTGAACTAAGTGTACCAGGACCAAGAGAAGATAGTACACATCCACCGAGCTAAAGAGAAGGCATGTATATGCTGAAAAAGGTGTATATCAACCACCATTTCCAGATTCATTAGTTATAAAATAAATTAAAGATTGCCAATAGAAAAGTATAACCATACGTCCTGTTGGTTGTTATAGAAAACTCCCATAATGAACATTTTATGAACAAGATTTTGAAATTTAGCATCAATAACCCAATCACCAAAGAAAGAAAGTGCTATATACAATTTCATGTAATATTTATAAATTGCCATTCACTTTCTGCATCCTACGAAGCCAAAACATACACTTGTAACATGCATTACTTTGTGATCAAAAGCATTATTCGCATACCAATGAGTATTGCTGCAACTACTGTGATCAATTTGACATAATCAAACGAACTTCTCAACAATATAGCGACACCAATCTTCCTTGACTTCAGATAGTTGAGCAGTGGAGTATGTGGAGCATTTGAAGTCAGGGAAGTACTGCAACATAAAAATTAAATAAATTAAGTTACAATTGCTAAAACATTTGAACAGTCACATTTAAAAGCTAAGTAAACAACATACCGCCATTGGTATTTTAATTTGGTTCTGCAAGATAGTTTCCTTCATGAAACGCATCACATAGTACCCACAATCTGTACTGTTGGGTTGTCTCGGGCACTATAAAAAATAAAATAGTAAATCAATATAGGTTTTTTTTATCTAATTGCGAATTAAGTTTTTGCAAATGTACCTCTATCTGAATCCATTTAATGTTGGTTGCCTTTAAACGTGGCACCTTAGCTCCGATATTTGCACGATAAACCTGTAAAGCACTAATCACAAAATCAAACAGAGTTCATTAAGCAACATATTTTCAATCATCACAAACACACACATGCTTTTTTTTATTTTGAACCACAACAGCCACAACCCAGTATATGTCAATTCAACACATGTTCTAATGTCAAAAATCAAAAGCACATTAGGACCATGACAACTTGCAACATGTATCTACCATGGAAGCCATTCGACAAAATCATAGAAAATCATAAATATAAAAGCATGCTTACTTATCGAACAGATTCTTTAAGTCTGGGCGACCCCTAGGATCAACATTCAAGGGATCCAGATAGTAAATAATCTCTTCAACAATATTTATCGCAAGACAAGACCCAATGATTCCTACAAAAATGTTGAGATAACAAATCCTAAGCACCTCAACTTTTATGTAATTCATTATTGTGAATTAAGTCCTATAGGATAAGCGACTCACCCAACATTGCACGGCGCTAGAAACAAGGGCTGATATTCTCTTTCTTTAGTTGCAAAACCGGTCGACTAGATACGTTGTCTGTGAATCCCTCCCGAAGTAGCCGTATGTATTTGTTTGGTGTGGGGACAAGAACAGAAACCTCCTCGTTATTTCCTTTGGAAGCAATAATTCTTCATACAAATACCTTCAATTAAAATATAAAAATGGATTACACCAATGACATCAATATTTAAATGGAAAGACTAAAAAAATATTGTACACTTTAAGCCTGATTTAGTACCTGATATATGCGGAAATAACGGAGGCAGATACCCATTCATGATTTACAAATTCTCCGATATTTTCAGTATTGATCATCTCAATGAAATGCTGACCAAAAATATTTTGTTCCATCTCTATGTACAATTGGTCATCATTTTTCATATTCTTTCGTTCATGTATTTTAAGAAAATTCAAATATTCCAGAGAAATTGTAGTTGAACCCAGTTGTAGGAGGGTTGGCCTCGAGTTGCCTCCTTTATTTTTCTGGGGTTGTAATTGACTCCTTTGTATATCCGGACACTCTCGCCCTTGCCTTTAGCTTTTGCAGTGTGCTGGAAATTTTGCATTTCAATATGCCGTTAGTGATCAACTAATGTAATGCATATATGCCGTATATGAAAAGGTGGAAAAATGCAATTACATACCATATTAATTACAACCACGAGATCAATTGGCCATGCCACATAAGTACCTATTGCATCTCTTACTGTCATCACATCTGCATGATCGATAGGTACCGGCAATGGCGCATCCCCCTCAGTTGCAACATCAACTCCAACTTTCACATGGTTGAGGGGGCTTGGTCCAAAGTGTGCGTGTAACACCGGCTCATTGTATACTTTACCCATAGCAACCATACGATAGTTTGGGGTCGATAAATATAGCTGACATGAGTTGACTCCCTAATCCAATGATAGATGAATAAGCTGTGAATTAAGGCATCCAATTGAATGTATTTAACCGCGAATGCAATACTAGTAAAAAAAAAAGGCATGCATTACCTCTGGAAGCCTGCTGGCAGATGGTAGAGTGCAACTATCTTTGACGCTTGCTTGGGCTGTGAAATTAGCCTGCCTCTCCTCATCATCCTTTTGTTTCAGCTTTTCTTCCAAAATGTTCAATCTTTCAGAGAGTTGAGACACCAATGTCTCCCACCTTTTTGTTTCCGAGTTATTTCTTGCACGACCTTCAGGTGGGAAGTAGTCTTTTTGAGAGACGCCAAAACCCACACCCCTAACACAACCAGGGTTCTCTGGCACACCTAGGGCTTTAGCAAGAATATCCTGGCGACCAAAGTCTTGTATCTCTCCCTCTACCATGTGTGTGACAGTTCCTCCCGACACATAGTTATTGGTGAAATGCAAATGTTAAAATTATTATATATTATCATAAGAAAATAACAAATGAAAATGTAAACGTTAGTCTACTAACACATTTATTCCACACGGTCTGCGTATTTTTGTTGTCAATTACACCCGCCTTGTTCTCGCGGGCTTTCCTCCACACAATATGGCGTTTAATTTTCTTAACTTCTGGCCCCGCCTCCTGCATCTCGTATATTGAGATAATATATATTAACCAAACAGTTTAAAAGTCATATTTACCACACATGCGATTAAATATATTATATATATATATATATATATATATATATATATATATATATATATATATATATATATATATATATATATATATATATATATACATACCAATTCATCCTCAATGTCAAGCATACCCCCTTACGTGATGCTTTGTAAGGGCATGCAGGATCTAACGCCTGCATTGCGATTTTCATTGCTTAATTTCTATTCAGACACATATAAGTAATATTAATACATGGTTAATGTCATATGTACGTATTGCTATAAAATTATAAGGACTAACGTGATATTAAACATACCAGGAATTGAGCATCTCCTGTGCGTATTGCTATAAAATCTGTCCACTCATCCCTTGATATGTGTGGATATTGTGATGGAGGTTCCTCATTGATACTCCCGTTGGCATCTCTTAGAAATTTTTTGGTCAATCTAGTTCTGAATGCCCTATGTAGGTTACCAGCTTCCGAAGTACAAATTTTTTCCGAGATTCATCAACATTAAAAGACATCTGCAAAACAATATAAACAACGTGTCAAAGTAAGTATGTTTACATAGTTTACAATATAATTTATAAATTTTAACAATTACCTGTACATCAGCCCATATGCTCTCTTTGAAACCATCCAAAGCTTCATCATTCCAATTAGAACAAATAATTGGGACCGTTTGCCGAACAACGGCCCCAATGTAACTCTTCAATATTTTACCATTAGCACGAATTGGTTGGTCCAAAGAATTCCATTCAACCTAATAAAAATAATAAAGTAATTAAATCTAGATATCAGACAACATTATGAAATCCTTAGATCAGTAAGTAAATTACATCAAATTTTTGTCCTTTACTCCTAGCGCGGATGACCGCCTTCATAACTGTTGGCCCACGTCTCGCCGCTTTGGCATCACTAGAATTACTTGAAGATGCCATTTACCTACAAAAATATTAGATACAAGTAAAACATCCATGGACATTAATATAACATTAATTGATGCAAAATATAAAACAACTATGAATAACAAAATCAACACTAGCATTACTGGAAGATGCTAACTATAATATAAAAGGATCAGAAAGTTCATTTAAACACAAACACTACATACATGTTTAAGTCAACCTTTTTCTTTTCTTCATTGGATTGAGATTTGTTTGTCCTTTATTAGTACGAAATAGTGGATTGACCAAAAGCCCCTCATCATGATCATCTCTCATATACATAGCATCATCCCTAGTTGGATCAATCTCAAGTGATTGTAATGTCCCGACGAAAGGATCATCTTCAATATCAACATCTCCATGGTCTTGATCATCAACATTAGTAATTATTTTGTTAGTCAAAAGAACAATGGACCTTTTCATATCAGCTGGATCAGTGACATAGAACACTTGTTGAGCTTGAGATGCTAATATAAAAGGCTCATCTTTATACCCCACCCTATTAAGATCCACCTGCATGAACCCTGACTCATCAATCTGAACACCGTTATTATTGTCAACCCACTTGCAACCAAACACACCAACCTTAAACTTTGTGTAATCCAACTCCCATATGCGTTCAATGATGCCGAAGTATGATATATTTGCATATATCGGGTTTCTGTCTTTGGCACTTGAGATATGCATCGACTGAGCTACAAGAGTCACACCACTGTTTTGCATTGTACTCCGACCATCTTGTTCTTTTGTATAGAATGTGTACCCATTAATTTGATAACCGTGGTAAGAGAAGACATGCAAACTTGGACCTTTGGCTAACCATCTCAATCTATTTGAAATCAAGTAGCATTTTCAGTCAACTCTGCATAAATGTGATCTCTTAGCCACGTTATAAAACAACGATTGTGTTCTCTAGTTAGCCAATTTTGATTCTTATTTGGATACAAACTCTTAAGCATGTCCTTGTGTTTTTCAACATACGGCTCAACCTCATCGGCATTGTGCAGAACATATAAGTGTGCTTGCTCCCATTCTATCCTTGATATAGTCACTATTTCATTTCCAGTAATTCCTTGCCCCATCATTCTCCATGTGTGACGAGACTTTGGCAGCCCTATAGAATCAGCATTGGATAGGTATTCGGTACAAAATTCAACAGCTTCTTCGACAATATACCGTTCAACAATACAACCTTCTGGTCGTGATCGGTTTTTCACATACCCTTTTAATATCTTCATATAACGCTCAATCGGGTACATCCATCTCATATAAGCTGGCCCACACAGTTGTGTCTCTCTAACAAGGTGAATGGTTAGATGAACCATTATGTCAAAGAATGAAGGTGGAAAGTACATCTCAAGCTCGCATAAAGTCACAACAATTTCTCTTTGCAATGATGGCAACTTCCCAGGGTCAATCACTTTGCTGCAAATTGCCATGAAGAAGAAACAGAGTTTAGTTAAGGCCCCCCGCACTTTGTTAGGTAAAATAGACCGTATACCAATGGGTATCAACTGCTCCATGAGAACATGACAATCGTGGGACTTTAGACCTTTTAACTTGAGATCTTTCATCGATACGAGGTTCCTAATGTTTGAAGAGTACCCTTTCGGAACCTTAACTCCTTCAAGAAACTTACAAAAAACAGTTTTTTCTTTTCTAGATAGAGTGTAAGCAGCCAGAGGAAGATATGTACTTTTACCCTTCTTCGTCGGTCCCAATTCTCTTCTTATTCCCATACTAACCAAGTCCAACCTTGCATTGATGCCATCTTTAGTCTTCCCTGGCACATTGAGTAACGTACCAATGACACTATCACAGATATTTTTTTCAACGTGCATCACATCGAGGAAATGTCTTACATATAATGATTTCCAATATGGCAACTCAAAGAAAATCGACCTTTTCTTCCACCCTCTTGTGACAATATCTCTCGCAAAAAGGTTTACCGAATTGGATATTCAAATCCTTTACCTTTTCAAAAAGTTGATCACCCGTCAAAGGTGAAGGAGCTCTACCTTCTTCCAAGTTCCCATTGAACGCCTTTCTCCACCACCGGTAATGATGACTTGGATGCAAAAATCTACGATGCCCAAGAAAGACATTCTTCTTACAATGTTCTAACCGCATCCAATCCGTACCCTCTTCACATATAGGGCATGCACACTGACCCTTGATGCTATATCCTGACAGATTACCGTAGGCTGGAAAATCATTAATTGTCCCAAACAACATAGCTCTCAAATTGAAACTTTCTTCCTTATACCCATCATACACCTCCACACCTGTCTCCCACAGTTGTTTCAAGTCTTCAATCAAAGGAGTCAAATAGACGTCTATATCATTTCCTGGTTGTTTGGGCCCAGAAATTAACATAGATAACATCATAAATTTGCGCTTCATACATAGCCACGGGGATAGGTTATAAATCACCAAAATCACAGGCCATGTACTGTGAGAGCTACTTTGAACACCATGCGGGTTAAATCCGTCAGTAGCCAATGCAAGTCGTAGGTTTCTTGATTCTTGCCCAAAATCAGGATAATCATGATCAAATTTCTTCCATTGCGGAGAAATCTGCAGGTGCCATGACTTGCCATCTTTGATCCTTTCATCCTCATGCCATGTCAAGTGCTTTGAATCTTCAGAACTACGGTACATGCGCCTAAATCTGGGTATTATGGGAAAATACCACACAACCTTCTCTGGATCTGATTCTTTCTTCTTATATCGTGAGGCATTACATTTAGGACACATCTTTAACGATGCATATTCATTCCGAAATAAAATGCAATCGTTAGGACAAGCATGTATCCTCTCGTAGCTCATGCCAATAGAGCGTAACATTTGTTTAGCCTCATATGTCCGACTAGGAAGCACATTATCCTCTGGCAACATGTCTTTCAATAGAGTGAGTAAGTCCGTAAAGCTCTTATCAGTCCATCCGTTGCCCGATTTCAAGTTATACAACTTTAACATCGCCGACAATCTTGTGAATTTAGTACAACCATCATACAATGGTTGCTCTGCATCACTTACCAACCTCCCAAACATTTGAGGACAATCCCGAAGATCCTCTTCAACAGCATTTGCAATGTCTTCAAAACGATCGCCCTCATAAGTATTTGTGTCGGTATCGTATGATGAATATCTCACATGATTCCTCATTTCACTAGACTCAGCTCTTGTCTCACCATGTTTTGTCCAACATGTATAACTTTGATCGATTCCATTACACACTAAATGTTCTTCCAAATCGTCTGCACTAACTCGTCTTGCATAACAACAATCTAAACAAGGACATATGATTGTACTAGGGTTTTCCGCATGCCGAACTGCAAAACTAATGAACTCTTTCACCCCATCCTCATACTCCTTCGTTAAACGATTGGCAGACATCCATTTCCGATCCATGCTTTCCCGATCTACAAAAATATTTATTAAACATATTTACTTTGAGTTTAGAGTGGTTGAGGTCTACATGCAATGTATACAGATTAAAGGAATGAAAGGAATGAAAACTTTTACCGTTTTTCCGCATGGCAAATTGAGTGTGGACAGGGGCTGTGTATTAGTGGGGAAGCATCATAAGGGAAAGATAGGAGAGAGGGGGGGTATTCAGTTGGGTAAAGGAAAGGATCAGTGTAGCAGTTTCAGGTCCATTGAAGAACCTGTTGTATCTTTTATGTTCAAGGAGAGGATTGTGAAACAAGAAGAAAACTATTGCAATTACAGAACTTAGTTTCAGATTTCTTTAAGGATCTATATCAAAGTACTGGTATGGGAAATGTCAGTTTTCCAACCTTATCTGCCTTTCCTAATATAAAAGAAAGAGACAGGGATTTCCTTGAAAATCTTGTCTCACTTGATGAGATAAAAAGAGCTCTCTTTAGTATGAAAAACTTTAAAGCCCCTGGCCTTGATGGTTTTCATCCCATCTCTATTAATTCTCAATGGATCTCAGCCCCTGAACCAGACTCAAATGATTTAGAGTTATATATGGATGAGTTTTCAAAAGATAATTTGAATTATGTAACATGAAAGAAAACGTGAGAGAAAAAAATAAGGATCCAAATCCGTTTTCAAAGTATTTACGGAACAATATCCATAGTTACATAGTTGCACTTACTTTAGATGTTACCAGCTGTGTTTTTGTCAAGAGATTTGATTGTTTTGTAGCAGTACTCCTTGCAAACCATCAAGTAATTGTCTCCTAAACATAAAATCCTTAGCCAAAAACCTGAAGGTCACATAAAGAATATTTAGTTAATGAATATTGTGCAGCCAAGGTGTTGTAGTATATAAGCTGAAGTAGATGTTCTGTTTCTTCCTAGCTTATGGCACTTGGACCAAATGGATAGGGAAACTAGTATGTATGGATAATGCTCTTCTACCTTCCTACTTTAACCTTTATGTTATCTAAGTTTTTTCGAATATATGTTTGTGGAACTTGGATCAAATTGATAGGGAAATATTCTTATACCTACCTACTTCAAGCTTTTTGTTATCAAGTTGAACAAAAATTTAAACACGAGAGCAAGTGCTTATGTGGACACTAAATCATCCGAGCGTGATGCATATTAATGAAGCTACAGGGAAGCCACTATACTTTTGAAATAGTTTTGAAAAGTGACTACTATTTTAATTTAAGATCGGCGGAAGAAAATTTAAATACAATGAAAGAACTAGCATCATTCAGCTAAATGACATTATTCTAAAAGTGCCTAAGAGAAAGGAAGTTATTCAGAAAGCTTCCTCAGTATTTGTACAATAATAACAAAAATCCTAACATTCTTTACACCGTACATTCTCACAGAGTGAGAATACCATAATTAACAGATTAACATAATGATAATATCCAACAAGTTGAGATACAAGACAACAGAAATAGTACATCAACAAGTCTAAAATTGAAATACCAATCACCCAGTTTAGCACTATGACAGAACCCACCAAACATCATAAAATACAGAATATTCAGAAAAGCACCACCCATAGAATAGAAACCGCAAAACATCATAAACAGAAATACACCTGACTGAAACTCTCCCAAAGTAGATCAAGTAGATTATCTACTGAAGCCGTAGCATCCATGGTGTGTATCTCCAATCATGGTATCAGCTATTGTAAAAAAGAATAAAAGATTTTACAATCCCTTGCATACTGAAAATGTCAAAATTATTGTGCAGGCGAACTTTATACGAATTTAACAGAAAAGTTTTTTGAATGGGTAAAAAAGCATGTTTTGAAAAGCATGACATGGAATAGGAGGTGAAGAAGGAGGAACAGAAACCTAATCCAAGAAATAATTGCTATAACAAATGTCATATATACACTAAAATATAAGTAGCGATCATATAAGCTAAATTAAACTAAGTGAAACTACAAAGCATGATGAACAAGACAAGGGTTAACGAGTTTACAAAATGAACAGTGGATTTAAGAAACGCAGACTGCAGCGGCGGCAGCAAGGGAAGACTTACGGTGAGGGACTTACCAACTGGAAAATGCGATGGAAGAGGGAAGGGCTTGAACGGGCGGTGACGGCTGCAGGATGGTCAACAACAGCAGCGGCGACGAGAAACGAAGGCGAGGGAAGAAAAAAAAAAGATGGCAACGAGCTACAGTAGAATGAAGAGAGCAAGAAACAGAGGGAAGAAAACCAGTCCCGCGCGCGTTTAATTTGCTCTTCTGAAGAAAAGGGATACCTAAGATAGCGTTTCCTAAAGGAAACGCTATCTTAGGTATCACCTAAGATAGCGTTTCCGTGTGGAACCACTATCTTTTCCTAAGTGACACTTTTAATAGCGGTTCCACACGGAAACGCTATCTTAGGTGATACCTAAGATAGCGTTTTCTAAAGAAAACACTATTAAAAGTCCCCCCATCACTTTTAATAGCATTTCCACACGGAAATGCTATAAAAGGTGCGTTATTAAAAGTCTAATCTGTTGTAGTGATTATAATCTCAAAAGAATATACATATATTAGTATTTTTTAAGGTAAAAATATATATTAACTGGTACAAGGGTACCCAAACCCATAAACAAGAACAATCCATCGCCAACACAACCAAAAAAGGTTAAAAAAAACACCAAAACATACAGGGCCACAAGACTAAACTAGGAAAGAATGCTATAAAAAACTCACCACTGCACAAAACAGGATGATAGGAAAAGCGCTAGACTAAAATGGAAGCACCTACTCAGTGAAGCATCCAGCAGGAGCTCCTGCAACTCAACAATTCATTGCAGTAAACAAAACCGACACCTGGGGTCCGCACCACTGAATGGGAAAAAAGAAAACAATATAGCATACAGACCCCAAAACAACCATAAATCACAATGATGGTACTGCAAAAGATATACAAGTCAATGGATTCAAAAACCAGTCAGAAATAGAGTATGTGAACCCCTTCTGGCTAGTTCTAAGCCACTACCTTCACAGCTTCCAAAATAGATCCCCATTTTGTCTTTTTTGATTTGAAGATCAAATGGTTTCTAGCTTGCTAAATGCACTAGATTGCTGCAAACCATTTCACTTGCCACACTTCTTTTTTGACTCCTCTACTGCAACACAGCTCTTGGAACATAAAGAAGTGATTGGAACAATTATTGTGAAGAGCTGAAGAGATGCCTAGCCATATTAGACAGCCCCTCCGCACCGCAGAGAATAATTGACACTAAAAAAAAAACAAATCTCTGGTTGATTCAACTTCCTGCAAACAACCTTCACACATAGTCACCGAGTTTTGTAAAATGTTTCTATAAAGTAAATTCTCCTTTGAAGGAATCCTATTTTGTGCAAGTCTCCATGCAAAGGATGTCACTTTATAAGGAACACACTTGTTCCATAACTTACTGAGAAACTCATCACTTGTGTGTTGATATGTATCCATAAAAAAACTAATATGCATAATGAACCGAGTACTCACTAGAAGGATTCAACTTGAAGTTGACACATGCAAACACAAGAAGGGGTTGAATTGTGTTTGTTAATAATTTTTCTAAAATAACATTTTAAAACTGTTTTTCTCACACGAGGATATATAAAACAGATGCACACACTGAAAAAGAACTTTTGAGATTTAACAAAAACAATATCAAAACCCCACAGTCAGTATAAACAAAAAAAAGTGTATAAGAGTTAAAGGATAGAAGATTCACGCAGATGATTTTATCTTGGTTCACTCTCTTCCAACCAAGAGCTACATCCAGTCCCTTCGACTTGAAGGATTTCTCCACTATTTCTCCAAATAGATTACAACCAAGTATTCAACACATCTCCAGGCTTTCAAGTATTCCTTTCTTACCAAGCCTTTTCAGGCTCTAAATCTATCAAACAAGTTTAACTTAGATCTTCTTAACTCACAATGTGTGAGGATATGAAAGTTTAAGATCTATTGAATATTTTCACAATATTCAAACTAAGAGATTACAAACTTTTTCTTTTTGAAAGAATGAACGAATAAGAGCTTGCTCTCACAAATATTGTATAGGCAGAAGTTGTTGGTTAGCAAAATTTGTTCTTCAGTATTTGAGGTCTTCTACTTATAGTGACCTTCTCCTTCTCTTGAAAAGCTTCAGTGGTCATTTTGAATTTCCCGTTCAGAGCAATTAACAAATCATAGTAAACAAAATCAGAGCATTCAAAACAACATATATAGACTATTTAAAGCATAAGCAAAGACATGCATGTGCTAACAGATATATGCTTTTCAAAAACTTACTTTGCTTATTAAATTAAACCCTCTTTCCTTTCTCCGCCTTATTTGTCATCAGACAAAAAGGTAAAGGAGTGGACTGATGAGTGTGATTTCACCTCATATTTCATTGACATTTTGCATGCATTTTCATATAGCTTAAGCATATTTAATTTGGTTTTTGTTAGTTTTTACCTTGGAATGGGTAAGGCGGTTTTGTGGCGTTGTTGTGTAGGAATTGAAGATTAAAATGTTCAATATCAACCACGATAGAGCTTGCATGAAGATGGAGCTTGAAAAGCAAGAAATCTGAGCCAAACAGAGGCTATAACGACCCAGCCGTGACAGCCATCACGACCATGATCGAGTAGAGCTGAAAAGAAAGAATGGAAAAGTCAGAGTTGGTCACGGCCAGGCTGTGATGTCCATCATGGCCGTGACATGCCAACCGAACCAGACCCTCACAGGCAGAACTGATCACGGCTAGGCCGTGATGGTGGTCACGACCGTGACAGACCAACCAGTGAAGCAACCTCCAAGACAGAATCCGTCACGGCATGGCTGTGATAGCCTTCACGGCCGTGACGCGCATTATCTGGACTGTTAGAAATTGATTTGATTTGGTTTTTGTATTTGCTTGGGATACAAGTTACCCTACCTTATAAATAGGACCTAGAGCCTCGAAAATAGGATGACTTTTTGGGCTGCTACCTTAGGCAAAATTAGGATTTCTCTTCTTCTTCTTCTTCTTCTTCTTCTTCTTCTTCTTCTTCTTCTTCTTCTTCTTCTTTTATTCTCTTCTCTTAGGTTTTTTTTCTTTTATGCTTTTGTTAATCAATCTTGCTATGAACATGGCAATGCTTGAGTAGTAGTCTTATTTCTAGGGATTGGGGCTATGCCCAAGATTTGTTTATGGTGACGAATTGACTTTTGGTCTCTTGTTAATTTCGACTTTGCTTTTGATTTGATTCCTATTGCTTTAATTACTCGTAAATTCGATGGCCACTTATTTGCTTGTCGTAGATACTCTAAGGAGGAACTTAGCGGTGAACTTAAGTATCGGATCTATAGGAATCAAACTTAGGACTTAAATCACGAGAGTTAGACTCGGTCCTTCGAGGGTTCACGGATTGTCACAGAACTTAAAGGGTTCAATTTAAATTCAATTACCACGAGAGTAGGGGTTTGTTTAATTGGGCACGGTTTTTGTAACCCGAGAGGGAGCATTAACTTATTAAGGATAAATTCGCCTTCAAAGCAATTTTGATAATTAACAAGGGGTAGTCAATTTGGTAACACGAACAATCTTGTTGGTAACCCAATTCCTAGGAATCTCTTTTGATTTGAAAAACGCCTAATTGATTTGATTTCCTATTTTAATTGATTGTGTTCTTAAATATATGATTTTCTAGTTAATTCTTATTACAAAAATAAAATCTTTTCCAAATCCTTTTTTATATAGTCCAGTTTAATTGATTTAGTAATTAATTGTTATTTGAGATCACGGTCTCTGTGGGATCAATCTTTTTTATTACTTGACGACGAATCCGGTACATTTGCCGGAGGACATCAAGTTTTTGGCGCCGTTGCCGGGGACTGTGTTTTCTTGAATTTCAATTTAATTTTTAAATTGATTTTTCTGGACTTTTTTTTATTTTTTTCTTTCTTTTTTTTCTTTTTCTAGTGTATCTACCTCTCTTTTTGCAGGAATTTTTCTCTCTTATGCGAAGATCCTAAAGTCTTGAAAATCTTGTTGAAGTTGACCCCGAGATTGAAAGGTCATTTCGTAGACGTGGGAGACTACAAAGACAAGGAGAGAGAGAGAGGTTGATTCCCATTCCACTCATGGTGAATCTACCTGATACCAAACCACTGAAGGACTACGCAGCCCCAAATGCTAGGGGTTTGCGAACTGGGATTGAGAGGCCATAAATTGAGGCGGAGAACTACACTATACCGCCTATGTTAATTGGCATGATCAGGCAACATCAATTTGTAGGATTACCCTCGGGGGACCCGACTGATCATGTGGAGACATTCTTGGAGTTCACCGATGCAATTAGAATTCATGGTGCCCCGATTGATGCTATTCGCTTGAGGTTATTCCCATCCTCTCTTACTGGAAAGGCAAAAGCTTGGTTGAAGCAAGTGCCCGCTAATACCCTGTCAACTTGGGACCAACAGGAGCAGACATTCTTGGAGAAATTCTTCCCTCCATCCAAGACTGCTTACCTACGAACTCAGATCACGGCTTCTTCCAAAAGGACGGAGAATGCTTATCCAAAGCTTGGGATCGTTACAAAGGGTTGCTGGAGTCTTGCCCACATCATGGGCTCAAGAGGTGGTTGTTAGTGTATACCTTCTACAACGGATTGGATTACTCTTCGAAGGTGTCACTTGACTCCGCAGCTGGTGGAGCCTTTATGAATAGACCTCTGACTGAAGCATTCAATATCATTGAAAACGTAGCCACCAACTACCACCAATGGGGTTCGGAAAGAGGTAATAACCCGAAAAAACTTTCGGGGGGTAAGTTTGAAATGAATAGCACTGATCTAATTATGTCTAAAATTGACTCACTGAATAAACGCTTTGATAAGCTTGAAAAGGCTAATGTGAGTTCAGTAGGTGCTACTAATGTTGTTTGTGAGATTTGTGGAATGTAGGGACATGACATAATGGAGTGCCCACATGGTATTGCTCCTAGATCCGGTGCTTCGGGGGAACAAGTGAACTCTTGTCACAATTTCTATGACACGAATCCGAAGTTGCCAAACTATGTTCCCTAAATTCTTACAACCAAGGAAGGAAGAATAGCTCTTATCTCTCCTATGGGAACTACAACAACACGTTGAACCACGAATTCCAAGAAGGCCAAGGTAATAAGAAACCCGCATCGGGGTCTGAGTACAAAAAATCTAAACTTGAGTCTCTTTTGGAAAAATTTGTTGAAACTCAAACAAAGCAAAATGAAGAGTTTAGGCAATAAGGTAGGGCAGTCAATGAGGCAATAAAAGAGTTAGCATCTAAGGTAGATAACTTAGCCATCCATAATAAGATGTTAGAAACTCAGATTGCCCAACAAGCTAGTACATATTCTAGAACTAAGGGTACGTTTCCAGGGCAAACCGAAGTTAATCCCAATGAGCACTGTAATGCTATATACTTAAGGGATGATAAGCTTGGGGTAATTGAAAAGGATGTGGAATGCGAGGAGGACATGAGTGAACATGAAGAGATAGAGCTAAAGTATGTCCCTCCATCACCTTACCAACCCCCAATACCTTTCCCACAAAGGTTGGTCAAGAAAATACAAGTAGAAAAAGAAACTGAGAGCTTAATTGAGGAGTGTGATGTCGTGATAAAAACTAATATGCCTCCTAAACTGAAAGATCCAGGAAGTTTCTCTATTGCTTGCTCAATTGGAGAATTAAAAATAGACCAAGCCTTATGTGACTTAGGGGCTAGTGCGAGTTTGATGCCGCTTACTATCTTTGAGAGGTTAGGAACCAAGAAATTGAGTCCATCCAAATCCTCTTTACAATTTGCGGATGGCTCAACTATAACTCCTCTAGGTATACTAGAGAATGTTCCCATAAAGGTAGGTAAATTTTTCATTCCTACCGATTTCATGGTGTTGGATATGAATGGGAATTCTAAATTCCCTATCAATCTTGGAAGGTCATTCTTGGCCACAGCTAGAGCAATAATAGACGTAAAAAATGTCAAGCTCTCTCTGAATGTAGAGGAAGGTAGGGTGGATTTTGATTTGACTAACTCATATAACAACCATCCTTTTGAGAGTCATGTGTGCAGGATTGAGATAATGCCTCCAGAGGTGAAGGAAGAGCCTAATATAGAAGCAACTCCCAAACTTTCCATGACTAATGATGCACCAAATAATGATGAAATAGGAGTTGCTCATCATGTGGAGTTAAAACTTCCGCCGGGAGGAAGTAAGGCCATGAAACTCAGAGTGAAAAGAGCAAAGCGAAAGCGCAATTGGCCATATGAACAAAATAGGCTCTTTGAAGGACTTCCTTGGAAGAGAGGTGTTCTTGCACTTCCAAGCCCAGCTGATCCCGGTTGATTGAAGGAAGTATGGTCAAGCTTAAGACCATAAATAAGCGCTTCTTGGGAGGCAACCCAAGTTTTCTTTCCATTTTCCATTTGTTTTTGAATTTTTCTTTTGAATAATTTGAGAAGATCAGGAGAAGAAAGATCACTAATTGATGGTTTTGCCAAGTATTTGCAGGTTATGAAAGCAGGAAGAGCAAAAGGTATGGAAAAATATAGTCAGAGGAGATCACAGCCTAACCGTGATGGAAGTCACGGCCGTGACAGGCCAGCTCCTATAGACCAGAATTGATCATGACCCAGCCGTGATGTATATCACGCCCGTGATAGGGATTTGCTTGACACCAGAATTGATCATGGCCTAGTCGTGATGAGCGTCATGGCCGTGACACGTTTTCCAGCAGCTCTATGACTGGCATGTGAGCCAGCACCTTCCACCACCTCGGTGAGTTGTTCCATTTTTTTCCTCTCTCCGACTTGATTATTTACATTGGGGACAATGTAAGTTTTTAAGCTTGGGGTAGGGATATTTTTACTTTTTTTTTTTTTTTGCATTTTTGCATTTACATTTGCATTCATATAGGCATAGTTTTGCATAATCACATGATTAGGTTGCCCCTTGCTTAGAGTCTGCATCCAATTGTGAGAACTTTGTGCCAAATGAATTGAGACAGTGAATTTTTGAACCCAATTTTTGTATTCTCGTGATAGGCTAAAAATAAAAATGCTTGAGATGATCTTCTGATAGTTGATGATTAGCATGTGGTTCCTTAGATTTGTGTTTCTCATTGATTTTAAACTACTAAATGTGAGATTTTGTGCCTAAAAGGGGTACTCATTAAATCTACCCCATTCTTTGTGATTGAGTGTTTTATTCCTCTTGGATTGTATTCTCTAGAACTTGACTTGAAACCGTTTTGAAACTTAATTTTTTTTGAAAACATATTTGAAAATGATTGAGGCACTAGGTATTTTTCTGGCCTTCTGAGCTTTGACTGATTAAATGCTACCCCTTAGTTGCCCAATTTTGAGCCTAGTAGAATGAAATACTTTTCTTGGTACCTTGATTTATTTTTATGAATGATGCTTGGTATGAGACCTTTTAAAGTATTGCATAAAGGGAAAATAGGTGGTTTGAAAAATAAATTGTGGGATGAAAAAGTTAGAAAAATATTTCTCTTAAGTTGAAAATCTCCCATTCTCCAAAAAAAAAAATAATAAACAAAAAAAATGGAGAAGGGGTTGAGAAAAAGAAAGTGAAAAATAAAAAAATAAAAATAAAAAGGATGAAAGAAAGAAAGGTGGAAAAGTGAATTAAAGCCCAAAAATGTATTTTAGAAGGTTGTCATGCTTTGCATTGTTTGATATTTTGTTTAGCCTTCTTGAATTTTTCCTTTCTTGAATTCCCCACCTAACAATTAATCCCATGGCCCCATTACAACCAAAATAAAAGACATCTTGATTCTTATGTTCTTTCATTAATAAAGTAGAGATTTGGTTAATAGTCAAGCTTATGGTAGAATACCTTCCTTGAGGAAATTGAGTGAATTGTCAAATGCCCTTGAACACTTGAGTGAGGTGAGAGGAGTACCCGAATTAGTGAGATGCATGAATCTAGAGAACCTAAGCTTCTAATTGGACTTGAAATTGATTGTCTCTTGGTCACTTATTTGGATACGCCTGTTACTTGGATTAGTTACTCGGGTTCTTGGTTCACTGTCCATGCTCTGACTGTTTATCTTGTCCGGCCTTAGTGATTGCTTGAGGACAAGCAAAATCTTAAGCTTGGGGTAGTTTGATGAGTGTGATTTTACCTCATATTTCATTGACATTTTGCATGCATTTTCATATAGTTTAGGCATATTTAATTTGGTTTTTGTTAGTTTTTACCTTGGAACGGGTAAGGCGGTTTTGTGGTGTTGTTGTGCAGGAATTGAAGATTAAAATGTTCAATATCAACCATTATAGAGCTTGCATGAAGATGGAGCTTGAAAAGCAAGAAATCTTAGCCAAACTGAGGCTGTCACGGCCTAGCCGTGACAACCATCACGACCATGATCGAGTAGAGCTGAAAAGAAAGAATGGAAAAGTCAGAGCTGGTCACGGCCATGACATGCCAACTGAACCAGACCCTCACAGGAAGAACTGATCACGACTAGGCCGTGATGGTGGTCACGACCATGACAGACTAACCAGCGAAGCAATCTCCAAGACAGAATCCGTCACGGCCTGGCCGTGATAGCCTTCACGGCCGTGACGCACATTATCTGGATTTTTAGAAACTTATTTGATCTGGTTTTTGTATTTGCTTGGGATGCAAGTTACCCTACCTTATAAATAGGACCTAGAGGCTCAAAAATAGGATCACTTTTTGGGCTGCTACCTTAGGCAAAATTAGGATTTCTCTTCTTCTTCTTCTTCTTCTTCTTCTTCTTCTTCTTCTTCTTCTTCTTCTTCTTCTTCTTCTTCTTCTTCTTCTTCTTCTTCTTCTTCTTCTCTTCTCTTAGGTTTTTTTTTCTTTTATGCTTTTGTTAATCAAGCTTGCTATGTACATGGCAATGCTTGAGTAGTAGTCTTATTTCTAGGGATTGGGGCTATGCCCAAGATTTGTTTATGGTGTCGAATTGACGTTTGATCTCTTGTTAATTTCGACTTTGCTTTCGATTTGATTCCTATTGCTTTAATTACTCGTAAATTCGGTGGCCACTTACTTTCTTGTCGTAGATACTCTAAGGAGGAACCTAGCGGTGAACTTAAGTATCAGATCTATAGGAATCAAACTTAGAACTTGAATCACGAGAGTTAGAAGCGGTCCTTCGAGGGTTCACGGATTGTCACAGAACTTAAAGGGTTCAATTTAAATTCAATTACCACGAGAGTAGGGGTTGGTTTAATTGGGCACGGTTTTTGTAACCCGAGAGGGAGCATTAACTTATTAAGGATAAATTCGCCTTCAAAGCAATTTTGATAATTAACAAGGGGTAGTCAATTTGGTAACATGAACAATCACTACAAAAAAAGGTTGTTTAGCAACCGAAAATAGTGACCGAATTTTTCGGTTTCTATTTGCGACCGAAATGGCGACCGATTGTAGGATCTACATGAAAGACTGATTAGAGTTAATACTGCGACCGAAATAGCGACCGAAATAGAGCGTAACAGGGTTATCGGTCGCTATTTTAGTCGCTAAATAAAGAAACTTAAAAGTCAGAAATTTTATGTCTTCTTAGCGACCGAAATGGCGACCGAATTAAATGCAATGGTTAAATTTTATTTACATTTGCGACCGATATTAATTCGGTCGCTAAACGGCGCGTAAAAAAATTAAAACCGCACTAGTTAGCGACCGATTTAAAAATCCGTCGCTAAATTTATGTATTCAAATTTCAAATTAACTCATCCCGCGACTGATTTTGTATTTAAGTGTTTGGCGACCGATTTAGCGACCGATTATTTCGGTCGCCAAATTATAAATCCCTAAAATTGTGAAATCTTTTCCTTCTTCCTCATTTCTGCCATCTCTTCCACCCTCACCCCTTTTCTCTCCCTCGCGTCGTCAGACCGCCAGTCACCATCGCCACCACAGCAGTGCGCACCACCACCGCCATCTCCGGTAAGCCTCCGTCCTCCTCCTCCTCTTCTTACATCTCTTCCTCCCCTCTTCCTCTCCTCTCTTCCTTTCCCCTCTTCTTGCTCTCTTTTTAATCCCCCCCCCCCTCCGTTTCAGTGCTTCGACCAATACTCCGACTACCAACACGCAGCCCTCCGGTCACCACGCGCAGAGCTCCTCCTACCCTCTTCTCTCCTCATTTTGTGCATTCCTTGCTCTGCCTTGAGGTAACCATGGACTCTCTATGTATCATTTTTTATTTTGCTTCATTGTTTCATTTCAAAATTTTTGTGGATTGTATGTATTTCATTGCTTTATTACTTACTACTGAGAAGAGCTACTTGTGTATTTCATGTGAGTTGTGAGTTGTGATGATCATTTGTTTTCATGTGTCATTATTTAATCACTCCTATTAGGATTAGGAAGCTCTCATTGAGAAAGCACGAGAAATATGTTTTTGTAACTTTTTTTTGAATGCATTGAAATATCAAAAGTCAAGACTGTGAGATTAGAATTGATGTTTACTTGAGCCACAGAATGCCATTGCTGCCTGTGAGACTGCGAAACATAAACAGGTTTTGGTTTTTTGTTGATTATTGACGTGTTGTATAATTTAAACTTTAAAGCCTCAAAGCACCCACCTGCATTGGCCGTGAAACTTGAATCCATTAGCATATTTAAGTGATGAGATAAAGATAACAGTGAGAAATAGGATTAGTGTAACTGTACCAATTTAATGTTTCAAATTTAATATGAGAACCCTTCTGGTTTGCTTCTTGTTGATTTAGCTGTGAAATTACCTTCCATTTCAACATCTTAGTCTTTGATTTAGATTCAGTTCTGCTTTGTGAAATGCATCTAAATTGGTTAGTGAGGATGTGTGCTATGGATTTTCAATTTGTTTTGTGCTAGGTGTCTACAATTTCAAACCTGGATAGTTCATGGCTATAGTTCAAACAAATGACCAATACTGAGGCAGTTGTTTGAAGACCATTCTAGTTTAACATGTCCAGTAACAAGATTGTCCCTGTGTTAATGATGTGTTTTCTATTAAATATGGCACTTGTAATTTCTGGTCTGTTTATCTTTCCATATCTTGGCTGAATTTATGTCTTTGAAGGTTGTTCATTGTTCTGTTATATTGCCTCAGGGAATATCTCACAATAGTATGATCTATAGCCTCTGTGATGCAGCTTGTTTACTTTTTGTGAATAATTTCATTTTGTATTGTCCGTGTATGCGATCGATTGTATTGTATTTTGATTCATTTGGAATCCATGAATTTGTTGGTTCTTGTCTGAATCTGTTTCAAAAATTTCAAAAGAGGGTTTTAGGGATTTCAAGTTCTTGTTCACTTCTTTGTAAACAAAAAAATATTCTTTGTTGGAGTATGAAATGATCTAAAAACATTATTGTAGCCTGTAATTCCAAGAGAGCTTTTCACTGATCATTTTGAATCGGATTCATTTGGTAATTCTACTTATCTCTTTTCTGTTTGATGATGTAAATTTATTGAAGGCTAGTACTTATATCTGAGCATGTTCATACATTTGGATTGCTATGAAGAATATTTTATTCTCTTTAAAATAAAAATCTTTCAATAACAATGAATCAATGTAATTAGAATAATTTGATATGTATTTATTGATAACTTGTTTGGAAATGATTATGGAATCATATTTGTATATATTTACATTGTAAGCATTGGAATGAATTGATAAAGTGTTATTAGTTCATAAATGGCATGACTTTGTTGTTGTTAATATTCATTTACTAATTTAAAGTCCATGAGCTTAAGAAAGTCTCTTCTTGAAGCCAACAAAAGCGAGTCTCTTAGATAATGAAGGATTAAGTATAGGGTTAGATAAAATGAAGGGCTAGGCACAGTTTGCCAGGCACATGCATGACGTGCCGTCATCATTAAAACATTATTCACATTAGAAAGCAGCTCTGTACACAATATTCTGAAAGCAACTCTGGTTTTCTACTCATTTGTTTCACTAGGAAATGGAGCTTTCCAGAAATAGTTGTTGATGACCATCCTTACTAGGTTATATAGGCACTTCCGGTAGGAAAAGTCCTCTCTATGACCATCCTTCAAAACGACGTAAAAGCATCTGTTTTCCTGAAAACTACTATGTTTGCTAATCTGTAAAGTTGCATGTGAAGTTGCATTTCTTTGTTCTATTTTAACATGCTATTATGCTACATGGATCTTTCCATCTTTTCTTATTTTCACTTGATGAAGTTTAGACATATGACTTGTTTTCCTTATCGTTTTATCAGAAAATGGATCCGACTAAATGTTTTGAGACAGTCATCCATATAGACCAGGTACAGTATCTCATCAACTTAAGAATAACAATCGGATTCACATAATGATGGTTAAGGCATAAACTAATCATTTACTAAATTGTTCTTGTGTATTTGAAGGATTTGATTTCAATCCCGCGATCATTCTACCGTCGTTGGGGACATGAAATACCGCGTGTTGTGACTATTGAAGACAAAAGCGGAAATCTGTTCAATGGGAATATAGTAATCCATGAGGATCGCCCATATTTTGCAACAGATACAAATGATATCAGGGAGTTGTATTTGTTGTCCACTGGTGCATTGGCAAAGTTTAAGTACCTTGGGGGTTCTCGCTTCTACATGTTCATCCCTTTGGAAGATTGATGAGTTTTGATATTTTGATTAGTACTTATTGACTATGGTGTATTTTTATATTTTGATCGTTAATTTGTACTTATTAAACTTTTTTTTATAAACAATTATTAAACTTGCATTAATTAATGTATATGTTTTCTTGATCATATTGACTGTGGTGTTTTGGATCGTTAGTACATCATATTTATGTTTTCTATTTATTCAAAAAAAATATTGGTCTATTTTGTTTATATCAGAAATTAAAAATCAATGGGGTAATAGTTGAAAAACAAAATTTGGTCGGTAGGATTCAGTTACAAGAAAATTTTTATAAAAAAAAATTCAAAATTTGCGACTGAAATAGCGACCAAATATCGGTCACCAAATTAGGTTAGCTGAGCATGCGACCAACTATACTTCGGTCACTAAATATATAATTTTGTGACCGAAATATCGGTCGCAAATTTGCGACCGAAATACAAGTTCGGTCGCTAAACATTTAGCCATCAGGGTTTCTGCTACCCCCTTAATTCGGTCGCTAATTCGGTCGCTATACAGTATAGCAACCGAATTATCATGTTTAGCGACCGAAATCTTCGGTCGCTAAATAGGTTTTTTTTGTAGTGAATCTTGTTGGTAACCCAATTCCTAGGAATCTCTTTTGATTTGAAAAACCCCTAATTGATTTGATTTCCTATTTTAATTGATTGCGTTCTTGAATATCTGATTTTCTAGTTAATTCTTATTACAAAAATCAAATCTTTTCCAAATCCTTTTTTTTATAGTCCAGTTTAATTGATTTAGTAATTAATTGTTATTTGAGATCACGGTCTCTGTGGGATCGATCTTTTTTATTACTTGACGACGAATCCGGTACACTTGTCGGAGGACATCATGGACCATCATTGTCAGTAAAATAAAAACAAGATAAATAAAGAGGAAGGTGGAGGTGAAGGAGGAGGGTTCTGGTTCTGATCAGGATTTCGTGGAGGAGCAGGGATTTGAGTAGGCAAATTCTGGCTTTGTTGAAAATTGAGCATGATGATCATCATCTGGTTCATCATTATATTTGTTGGGACCAGAGCCTCGGCAACCTGTTCTCTTACTTGCTCTTTCACTCCAGTCTTGACTCTTTCTTCAATAATTCTTCCAATCATCTCTTCAAGGTTTGGTGGCAAAGAGAGTGATGGTCTAGAGCTTTCAGCACTGTCCTGAGCATGTACATGAATTGGCAAGGTGTCCAATGCACTTGACTGTTGAGGTTGATCCCGAGGATGAATGATTGTGAGAGCTAATGGTTGAGATGAATGCTTCTCGTAAGTGCTAGGTCTAGGAGTAGACTCAGCAACTTCCTCATGCTTATTTACCATTTGAACAAATTCAGGCTCTACAGTAGGATCCTCAACAAGGATTTCCTGTTCAGTATGCTCTGATGGAGGTGATGGAGGAGGTGAAGTAGCATACTGCAGCACTGGTTTAGGTAATTCCTTAGCCCAGTCAATTGTATCTTCATTCTCAAGGTGTAGACTAGTAACAAGAAGGTCAAAGATATCCTTGATTATAATAAATCTACAATTTGAAATGCCACATTTTCCTCTGATAGTGGGAATGATTCTTTTCCCTTTTTGAGTCAGTCCTGAAGTGGAAGCTTCTCTTGTGCAGTGTATGATATGAGATCTCCAGAAATCAACTGCAGGTTCAGTTTCAGAAGCTTGCTCATTCGGAAGAGATTGGCAAAACTCCAGTAAAGTGTAATCATAAAGTTCTGAATTAAGGTCTATCTTGATTGGCTCATTCTTTGGTTCTTGCCTTTGAATCTTCTTTTCTTCTTGTCTTTGTCTTTGTTGTGGTCAATCATTGGCAGTCTTGGGCATATCATGTATGGCTTGATTCCAATCTTGGTCTTCTCCAATGAGTGCCTTAACCATGTTGGAGGGACAAAATTTGCAGCCCTCGCGACTCTGAAATGCTCAAATTCCCATTTCAGCATTTGATACATTAGATGATCAACAAAGTCAGCAGCCTTACCACACATACTAGGGTGCTGAAATGTCTGCCAATTGGTGTTTCTGACCATAATAAAAGGGACATGTCTGTATGATCTGGATCTTTTATAAGTGTTATCGGTGAGGTCCTGCTTGGTAGGGCCTGTATGCCAATCAAAGATGATGTGTCTCTCAACTCCTTCAATGAAGGACTTGAAGGGTGGATATTTGATTAAGTTGGGGTAAATTTTTCTTGGTGGGAATTTCTTTTGGGGAAGGTGAGTTAGGTCAGGACCAAGATAGTTATGGAGAGTGGATGGAAGTGGTTGTGTAATGGTTGGGACATGTGGTATTGGTACATAGTCCGGTAGGGTTATGGTCTCTAGTTCATAGTCATATTCTGGAAGTGGATAGAAGGGTTTGGTTGAGACAGGTTCAAGTTCATGTTCATGGAATAGAATCTTCCAGTCCCTCTTAACCTTGTCCCAATTTTCAGCTTTTCCCTCATACAGAACAGGTGGATCAGTATAGGGAAATCTGATTCTTCTAATCTTTCGAAAAGGGGCACCGGGGCTAATACCATCATCAGGTTGATTGAACCAGGGGTCATTAGCAGGGATAATTAGTTGAAAAGTTGGTCTAGGAGGTGATTTTATTTGTGGTTGGTCTAGGTTGGAAATTGTTTGTGGTGAAAGGGGTGTGGGAATGTATACATCATCTATGTTTTGATTTTTATTTACAGAAGATCCAGGTACAGAATCATCTACCCTATGCTCAAAACTTAAAACTAGGGAATCTACTGCTAACTTGACAGGATCATTAGCAGGTAGTGTTACCTCAGTTTCTATGACAGCTTTGGCTTTTCTTTGTGGTTGCCTTCTCCTAGTTGGAATGGCAGAAGTAGCAGCAGCATTAGCAGAGGTAGCAGTCCTCTGTTTCTTCAACACTGAGCTGATGGGAACCCTGTCCTCATCCTCTTCATCTTCATTATGTGACAAGATCAAACTTCTTGTCCTTTTCTGTGAGGGGTCAGGTTGAGAAGCAGTTGTGGGCTCTTTGATGGCAATTCTACCAGTAGGCCTCTTTGGCATAGGCTTCGTTCCTGCAGTGGTTTTCTTCTTGACATTCCTTTTCAGCCCTAGAACCTCAGCATTGTTCTGTTCCACCATTTCTTCCTTAACCATCATCAGTTCCTCTGTCTTAGCCATAGCAGCAGCAATATAGGTGCTAAGATTCATATTAGCAATGTTCATTTTACCAAACTCAGCAGCAAACATTGGTTTTTCAATTAAGATCCTGGCTTGCTCTTTAAGAGTCCTTGCAGTAATAAATTCATGGATTCCTTGAGCTTTGAAGATTTTGGAAAGGAGATGGCAATAGGGAAATGCCGAAAGTTTCTTCCTGTTAATCACATCATCCCTGAATCTTGCATACAAGATTTTGGGAAGATTGATCTTCGTCTCAGTGAAAAGATGGCATAGGAAGAACTTATATAGAGCAGATAGGTTGTCCTTGGATCCAACCTTGTGAAGAACCACCTTGTCCAGTAGTTGATGAAGGATGTGAATGATGTCCTTCATTTCAACAACTTTCCATGAGTGATTCCTAACTGTT
The DNA here is from genome assembly GCA_030762895.1 of Sophora flavescens. Classification (NCBI taxonomy): domain Eukaryota; kingdom Viridiplantae; phylum Streptophyta; class Magnoliopsida; order Fabales; family Fabaceae; genus Sophora; species Sophora flavescens. The sequence goes on along the minus strand of CM061069.1, from coordinate 43,807,549 downwards.
TCCTCTCTCATCAAGAAGACTTCAATCACTTCAATGCCTCCCAGTTCAGTCTCCCATGACTCAGTAAATACCACTCCTTCCTGAGCCCAGAAGATGGCATCATCAATAGTCTTCCCGGAGATTACTATCTTCGTTCCCAACACAGTAGAGGAGAAGTCAGTATCAGTAATTTGAAGTCTCCTTCAGAAATCCCTTATCAAGTTGGGATAAACAGAGACTTTCTCAGTGAAGAGTCCTCCCCATCCAGCAGCGTTAATGTACTTGCTAATATCCAAATTGTAGTTTTGTAAAACTCCAAAGTTGAAGTGATGCTCAATAGCCATGTTGAGTTTGTCTACGTTGAAGGTTGAAGAAGAAGCCATTTTTGGTGATCTGAGAGCTAGGGTTTGAAAGCAAAGAGATAGAGAGCTCGAGAGTTCAAGGCAGTGTAAAGTTTTCTCAGAGGGAAGAAAATACTTTTAAAAAGTTTTGAATCTCAAAGGTTTTTATTTTAGAAATAAATCAAAAAGAAAATATTTGACAAGACAAGTCATTAAGGATAAAACGGCGTTGGCATTTTGAAACTGTAAAAGGTTATGATGGGATTCATGGAAGTACTGACTCAACAAAGAGAATAAAGGATAAATTTGTCATTGAGACAAAATAAATGCAATTATTTTATATATATATATATATATATATATATATATATATATATATATATATATATATATATATATATATATATGGATGGGTCCAAAACAATATGCAAACAGGCAAAGACGCGACATGCAGTGGACGCGGCACACAAATGCAATGGATGTGATATGCAATGGACGCGTATTTTAATCATACAATAGTCTTGAAAGAATATAATAGAAGAGCAGTCTCACTAGATGCCACGTCAGTAGACGAGCTATTGAGTATAGCGAATCCAAAGACTTGGAATTTGAAAAATGTTATAGACGCAGTATCAGTAGGAAAGACCGTCTTAATGATAAGTTAATCTTGCATGTCCAAAGATTTGCTCGTCCATTAGCTTTTAAAAATGAACCCGTCTTAGCTTAAGCGTATTTATTTCAAACGATTGCTTATTTATTTCAAAAGAATATATGTCTTTTTAACCTTGCTGCTTCTATTGTTAACTCTTTGTTTCTTGAGAATATAAACATAGTACCATTGAGAACATAAACCTTTGTACTCTGTCAACTTCATTGCTGTAAAAGTTCAAATCAAGTACAAAAAAGGAAAGTGAGAAAGTAAAATTCGGTACAACAGGGAAGTGACAGCTCTACTTTGAGCATTCTTCTGATAAACAAGAGCACTTCTCTATGAAGCATATCAAGTTATCAGTCTCAACGAATCCAAGCATTTAATGCTATGTCAAAACGGATATAATCTAAAGACCGTTGAAGAAGAAAGCAAAGCACTCCTTCTATAAATACTGTAAGAATTCAGAGAGAAATACACACATACAATCTCTGATATCAAAGTGCAAAAACGGTGCTGAATTTGTTTATCAAGTTTACTTGTAAACCTTACTGATCTTAAACTTTCATATTCTCACACATAGTGAGTTCTTAGATCAAGTCTGTTAATCTCTTTGTTAGAGTTAGAGACTGAAGAGGCTTGGTAGAGAAAGAATACTTGTAGCCTGAAGAGGTATTGAATACTTGTAATCTATTTGGAGAATAGTGGAGAAAACCTTCAAGTAGAAGGGACTGGACGTAGCTCTTGGTTGGAAGAGAGTGAACCAGGATAAAATACTTGTGTGAATCTTCTAACCCTTATCTTTTACAGTTTTTGATTATACTAACCGTGGGGTTTTGAATCTGAGTTTATTAAGTCTTTAAAAAAGGTTTTCCTATTTGTTTGTTGCTTTTATTGATTTGCTTGTAATAGTGTTTGAGAAAAGGCTTTTTCGAAAAACTGTTAAGAAACACAACTCAACCCCCCTTCTTGTGTTTCCCTGTGTGAACTTCAGAAGCAACCTTCAATCACTACAAGAAAACACAGAATTACCGACGGAAGTTTTCCGACGGCTATGGTTCCGACGGACTTATCGATTGATTTGGCCGTCGGTAAGTGTGAATATGAAAGTTTATGAATTTTTCGACGGAATGCCGGTCGGAAACGTTACCGTTGACTTATCCGTCGGTATTTCTGTTGGAATAGTGCACGCGAATGGCAAAAATTAGGCGCGAAATCTTATTGACGGGCTAATCCGTCGGTAACTACGAAAAACCTACCGATGAAACTTCCGTCGCAAATCTCATTATCAGTACCGACGGCCATTTCCGTCGGTAAATGTATTTTTGAATTACTGACAGAAAAAGTCGTCAGTAATTTAAAATTGACCGTCGGAAATTTTGACCTCAAATCCACCGAAAACCCTCTTATCCCTTAGTTTTCTCTTTTCTCTCTTCTCTCCTTTCTCTCTGCTTCTCCTCCGCACCACTGTCTCCACCGCGCTCTCCACCACCCCACTACCACAGCTTTCTGTCACCACCGCGCCTCCCTCTCCCTTACGCCGCCACCACCATCCCCACCTCGCTTTCCACGACACCACCACCACTGTGCCTGTCACCACCGTGCCACTATCACCGCGCCGTCTTCTCCTTCCCTTTCTGCCATCACGCCACCACCACCAGTGCCACCACCACCTCTTTGTGGTATGGATTCGCTTTTAATTTTCATTTTTTAATTTTATTTTTATTAGCACCACCTTTAACCACCGATGTGCACCACCACCACTCTACACAGAACAACCATCATCCCTTTTTTATTTTCATTTTTTTTATTTTTATTAGATTTTCTCGTTTTTCTGATTATTGGTTTGGATTCTAAAAGGGTATTTTTTTGCATTGTTTCAGAGTCACCAACTTCCTCTGGCAACAACTCCCAGCATCTATTGCAGTACATTGAATTTTTTATGCCTGTTGATGGTCTTATATTTTTTTTTGAACAACATGTGTTGTTTGTGTCTTTGTTGGTATATTTTATTTCAATGAATGATACTGCTTTAATTAATTAGTTGTATTATGTGCATGTATTTAATTTATTTATTATAAAAATATCTGTCTAGTGCGTGTAAAGTTATTAATTTTTGTGGGTTTTTTTTTTGTCAATTAATTAGTTGTATTACGTGCATGTAAAGTTATTAAATGTGGTATGCTTGTTTCTGCCAAATACGTAATAAACTTAATGTATTTCCTTAATATAATAAAATCGTAAGGACAAAATTTAGTGTTGATAAGATTTAGTGTAGATAACATTAGATAATTGGTAAAATCGTTTTCCTCCACACCTACAACTGTGATGGAGCATATATGGCAATAACTCATGTTCATTGATTAATTAAGCGCGATTTGGAATAATTAATTAAGTATTTAATGGATAACAAAATGTATTAATTATTTAAATAATTAAAAAATAATGTGTAATTAATTAAGAAGTTAATTAAATCATTCATTTCACAAATAAGTTAATAGTTGCACATGCCGTATCTAGAATATCTGTTAATGGCGCGTCGGGGATATCTGCTCATGGCTCATCGGGAAGCGTGGACGACGAAATCTTTTAAAATAGTTGCATAACAATAAAATTATATTGATTAAATAATTAAAAACATTAACGATTAAATAAGTAAAAAATAGAATATGAAAATAGTTAAATATATAAGTATAGTTATTATTTTTCCAACAAAAATAAACTTAAATGTGTAATAACTTAATAATTACATAACACCAAAATTAAATTAAATAATCAAATAAAAATTATTGAATAAATTAAAATAGTATAAAAAATAAAGATTTAATCAAAAGAGTGGCGATTACTTATTGTAAGACTTGACAACCATTGTTCTATAAAAATAGTTGCGTAGATTAGACTGTTAAATGTCGATTACTTATTTTTTTACATTGATTTGTAATTGTGCAATAAAAATAGATATGTCAACATCAGGAGGACCGTCGCCCCGCCCCCCATTTCCTAGCAGTGATAAGGGGAAGGGGAAGGGGAAGGGGAAGGGGAAGGCTAAGTGGGGACGATACACCGTGAAGTCCCAGGTGCTTGCTCACATTCCTAGAGGTCCCTCCGCACCCACCGCACCCACCCTCATCCCTACCGCACCTACCTTATCGCCACCTATAGGAGCCTCCCCCACCCATTCTACACCATCCCCCACCCATTCTATACCCTCACTGATCCATACTACATCATCCCCTACCCATCCTACACTATCCCCGACCCACACTACCCCACCCTCCACCCATGACCAGACCTCCATTCGCTTTGCGCCACAACGCGCACTAGCTGGCTACTCGCCGCCCCCTACTGGACCCACACATAGCACCATCATCATCATCGACTGTGCTGGCCACACACCCAGCAGGATTATCATTTATGCCGACTCCTGAGATGATGCCACAGCCGGACACGACCATTCCATCCTCATCATCTGGGGCCGCATACGGTCACGGCACGACCATTCCATCATCATCGTCTGTGCAGCAGTCGGTCGCGACTGAGGACTTGCTTGAGTGGGTCAGGGTTCCCGCACCTGAGGATCGACCATGGATCCGTCCTGTTTCTGGATCGTAAGTTTAATTTAATTTAATGTTATTTAAAAATAATTACTATTTAATAAGCATATATTTGTTGGTTGTCATATTGTCGAAGCACGTTACCTTTGCCATCAAGGCGCAGTATCGTCGCTTTTGGCCATCATGGGGGGTGATCCTCGGGGAGGATCAGGATCGTATCTTCAGACGATTCGTGGTAAGTTCTTGTTTATTACTTCATGTAATTTTCCCTTTATTTTATATATTCTTTTGTATAATGTTATTATTATTATTTTCTTTGTTAACAGGAGCTTGTGCACTGGTTACCGGAGCATACCTCAGAGATACATACTATCTTTGACGACCGAGCAGCTACTCGACTGAGGGACATGCTCCGGGAGCGTAGGGAGAGCCGGATACGTCAGGATTACATCAGGCCCAACATTTGGGCCCAACTGTGTGCATACTGGGACACTCTAGCTTACAAGCTGAAGTGTGAACAGACGAAGAGAAATCGGGCTTCCGAGAAGAGTGGGAGCATGCACACTGGTGGTTCTATTAGCCACATGCAGCATGCCATTTACATGGTATGCATATATAAATAACATTATTTATAAACTGTATATTTTTATTAAAAATTGTTTTATAACTAATTGATTTTATTGGTGTGTCGGTTGCAGGCAAGAGAGCTAGCTCGGTCCGTTGATGTCCCTACGGTCTTTGAGCAGACACATATTCGCTCGGACACCGGCGAGTTTGTTGATGAGAGGTTGAGGCAGAAAGTGGTGAGCTAAAATGTTTTTTGATATTTAAACTATTGGTAATTATATATATATATATATATAGTTTAATACATATTGATTGTAATGTATTGATCGTAGGCGGAGTACAACGCCAGGTTTAGTCAGGTAGCATCTGAGGCTGCCTCCTGCTCTGGTGCCTCAGATCCTTCTCAGCTAGACCCCACAGAGGTTGAGCGACTACAGACCCAGGCCTGGATGGATGTGGCGCGCGGGAAGAACAAGGGACGGATTTATGGTACTGCGACCCTAGCTAGGTCGATTCGTCGGGGGTCGACGCCGAGCATGACCATTAGGGAGCCTACATCCTCCGGCTCACAGGACACGGTGGAGGTGCATCGACTGAGGCAAGAGGTGTAGCAGCAAAGGGAGACGAACGAGCGCATCATGCAGTAGATGGAGACATTCTCTACGGTCATGACCGTTGTGCTCGATTTCCTCCCACCAGACAGGCACGACATTCCACCAGGGGTCCTCCATGCCACCCGGCCCTAGCCCCAGCCCCAGCCCTCCACTACTATTACTGATCCACCATCGCAGCCGCATGATGACGGTCTGTCTACTGAGCCGCAGCTTGATGGTCATGTGACGCCAGCAGACTTCCCCCGACAGGACGACGATGACAGATATTATGGTGATGAGTATTAGGATAGTTATAGGTGTAGTAGAGATTTGTAGATAGACGGATATTTTATTTATGGATTATATGTTGAGTTTGTTTTTATTTTAAATTAATTTCAATTTAATTGTTTTTTAAATTTTATTTTTAATTTCAATTTTGTTTTGTAATTGATAATATAATAATATTTAGTTAAAATAAAATATAATAATTGAATTATAATTAGTTATAATAAAATATAAATTAATAAATAAATTATAATAATAATTAATAAATAAAATATAACTAATTAAAATAAAATATAATAATAATTATTAAATAAAATATAATATTTAATATTGAGTATATAAATTTTAATAAAAATAATTAATTATTAATATAAAACAAAATCAATAAAAAATAATTTAAAAATAGAAAAAACTTGTTTCCGACGGATATTTCCGTCGGTAACTATTGGTTACATTTTTCGACAGAATTTTCCGTCGGTAACTTCCACAGAGAGTTATCGACGGAATTTCCGTCGGTAATTAGGGGTTCTGTGTGGCAAGTTTTCCCACGGTTAAGGCCGTCAGAAATTTCCGATGGACAGACTAGATCCGTCAGAAAGGCTTTCCTACGCGCCTATTACCGACGGAACTGTGTCCGTCGAAAAGTCCGTCGATAATGTAGTTTTCTGACAGAATTTCTTCATTTCCGACCGGTTTTTTCTGTCGGTAAGTCGTGTTTTTTTGTAGTGCATGAAGGTTGTTCTTTCAGCCCTCAAGGCCTGCCTTATACTCATCCTCAGGGATTTTAACTGCAATAGCATACCCTTTAATGCAAGGAACCGGAAGGTGGCTTAGGGGAATATCACAAGTATTCTTTAATGCTTGAGAAAATGTCTTAATAGGTTGTGAAGACAGGGAAGGAGAAGATGGTTTAGAAGGTTGCGGTGGTGGAAGGAAAGAAGAAGACGGGGGAAGAAAGGACTCGGGAAAGAGATCCTGCCATGCAGCCATGATGAAAAGAATGCATCAGTCATGCAGAATTCGAGAGAAGTACCAAGAAAGCATTTCTTCACTCAACAAACTCCACAGTTTAAGCAAGACATTACAATGACTAATTGGTCTAAATTCTTTTAGGCTCATTGGATCATCAACCTTAGGAATTGGAACAACGAGAGTTTCTTAAAGATGGTGCTCAATACAACCATTAGAGAAAGCTCTCATCTCTCTATTTCACAACATCACATGCACACAAGGAATGTATTCTTGTAATCAAATTGTTTAAAGAAATTAATTATAAGATAAAATAATAAATTATAATAAGAATGGAAAGACACTTTTATTAAGATGACAAACGTAATTAAATAAAATAGGTTAAAGTAATTTTTTGGTCCCTATACGTGACAGTGATTTTCAATTTGGTCCCTATACGTAAAAAGTTATCAATTTGGTCCCTATACGTGACACTGGTTTTCAATTTGGTCCTCACTGCTAATTGGTCCCTATATAAGAGAACCAAATTGCAAATTATTATCACATGTAAGGACCAATTCAACAAAAAAAAATTGAAATCGGTCCCTACATGTGACAATTATTTTCAATTTGGTCCCTATATGTGATAATAATTTGCAATTTGGTCCCTCTTATATATGGACCAATTAGCGGTGAGGACCAAATTGAAAATCAGTGTCACGTATAGGGACCAAATTGATAACTTTTTACGTATAGGGACCAAATTGAAAATCACTATCACGTATAGGGACCAAAAGATTACTTTAACCAATAAAATAAAAAGATTTGTTTGGCATTCACTGTCAGTATTATACTGTGAATTAATTATAAATTGTCATATTATTAAAAATGTCTGAATCTTATCCTAATTATCTTAAAAGTCACTCATTCCGTGATTTGTGTAATTGATATGATTACCAGTGTAAAAAACCATACACTAGTAATACATGCCAATTAAACTCAAAAAATTATAAAACTTAGCCCAGTCTAAAATTTTGCAGTCTAAATTTACATTGAAGAAACCAAGAGGTCGTGTAGATCTCACCTAATGGCATTTTGATCCAATCCAAATAAATTCTTTTGGTATAGAATTTTATGGATAGAAACCACTTCAAGAGCAATGGTTCAAAGACCCAAACCAGAAAATAGGAACAATATCTAGATTGTTGTATACCACCTCTTTACAACATTATCATTAAAGTCTTGGTATTATGGTACGTTCACTAGTGCAATAAGTGCTTTTTACGTCAGTTAAAATTGATTTTTTACGTCAGAATACTGACTGACGTAAATACAGTTGACGTTAATAGTTAATATTTTAACGTCAGTTGAGAACTGACGTTAAATATAACACTATTAACGTCAGTTCCTTAACAAAACCGACGTTAATGTTGTAAAAATTAACGTCGATTTTTTAAACAACTGACGTTAAACTAAAACTATTAACGTCAGTTCTTTAATACAACGGACGTTGATTTTGTTAAAACTAACGTCAGTTGTTATAAAGAACTGACGTTAAAGTTTTAATTTTAACGTCAGTTGTAATAAACAATCGGCGTTAATAGTGTCTTGTATATTTTATAAAATACTATTAACGACGTTGTTTGATACAACCGGCGTTAATAGGTTTTTTTTTTAAATTCAGTTTTAAAATATCACTCCCCTCGGCTATCCCCGCATTCAGTCCCCCAGTAACACGGAATATCACACACATTACAGAATTGCAAAGGAAAATTGAACAATGGGGGGACTTAAAACCAAAACCCATGTATATATATAAATAAAATTTAGTTCCAATGTCTAAAAAACAAAACTATCTAAGGATATATATATACATGTTATTAATTAGTTTCTAAAGTCTAACAAAAAAAACTATTTATCTAAGTAGTGCGGAGGTATGTTGGCAATTCCTTTTTCAAAGCAGATACTTGAAGAAGAATTTGAGTGAAGCGCATCCTCAAGTCTCTTAACTCATCTTCTTCAATAGGCGATTGGTCGATAAATGCCTAAACACGTTCAAATAATAACAATAACATCAATGCAAGTCATCTTCAAAACTATAATATATAATTTAACAAGTTGTTTAAATATTACCTTCTTCCATCCATCCATAATAGATGCGGAGACTATGTTCAGCATATGAAGCATCACATAATAGCCGCACGACCAACTGTCAGTTTGAAATCGAGACTACCAACAAAATTAATTTCAACGTCAGTTGAATATACACATAAATTAGTAATTATAATATTAATTATTTGATAAATAAACTACCAAACCTTGAGGATGTTCCATACAGGATTTGCTTTAGCCTTAGAAGTCCTACTTCTCCCGTTGGCGCAACTTATGCTACTCGCCTTCAGCGCGCTATCATAAACAAATAATCATGTCGATCAATTAACAAACTCATATATCATGTGTGTAATAAACTAAAAACAACTTATATTAAAACTTAAATTAAATTTAAGATTAGTTACTTACATATTTCTGACTTCCACCACCTTCGGTGGCGGATCATGGTGGAGAGAGCGAGAAGAATATGACAAGTATGCCTAGACGGGTGAAGTACGAACAAGCGCCAATGGCGATCCATACAGTAGGGAGCCAGATATTATTCTTTCGGATTGTCTCCCAACAAGTTCCCTAAGTATTTACTCAATGCATCGCCAGCAAAGAACTCGGGCAGAAGGATTGACGGATCTAAGAAACCGTAAACTGATGCAACGCCCTTATCAAGCTGAAGACGATGGAGATACCTAAGATATGAAAAGGTGTGGATGTTAATTACATAATATATATATTGAAATTAAAATAAATTATTAAATGGAAAAATACCAAAAATAAATAAGTTATATATAAAATTAAAATTAACTTACGTGCACCAGAGACTGATGACATTGCTGTTCATCCAGATGTTATTTCTGCAGGCGTTCCCGAGATCGTCACCAACGAAGGAAAATATCCTCTGTTGATCTGGGCGTGCCACCCATCCATCGTGATCCAATGGACATTCAAAAATCTCAAACGCATAATCCTCACCAAGTGAGAACAAACGAGTGATAGGTGACAACGACACCGACGTCGACTTGGCCTTCAGTTTAGGAAAAATAAAATATATAAGTTTTTGATAATTAAAAAAAACACAAGTAATTATTTGACTAATTTGGACATTAATAATGAATAAATATATTTGCTAACATTTCGAGCTCACGTCGTTTGGAGTCCAACTCAAGCTCACGACTTTTCATTTCCAACTCATGCTCATGGCGCTGGACTTCCAACTCCCGCTCCCTAGCTGCCAGCTCATCGTCCTCCACATGTGCCATACTAAAACTCTCTTTTGTGCTCACATGTGAAGGGTTGGCATGCCCTGCGGTGTCCTGGGATGTACCGACGGAGGAAAGCTCTCTGGCAAGCGCCTGCTTGAAATCTGGGTTGGCTATTAAGCCTTGCATCAGATGTGTTGTAATATCTGGTTTGGACATGAGGTGCTGAGTAATGTCAGCCAAAATTGATGCTTCATTGACCACCCGCTTTCGTGAAGCAGACTTGCCATAATATTGTTTGATGGTCACATTCCCAGGAACACCGAGAACTCGACCAGGATGGTCTTTCTTGCCTAGAGCAGTCATCAAGACGTCCTGCCGTCCAGAAGGGACGAATGCGCCCTGGGAGGATTTTGCTTTAATATCCATCTACAATGAAAAAAAATGAAAAAACGTGCAAGTCAAAAGTGTTTCAAATATCTATACAAAAATCAATTTAAATCAAGTTAATTATTTAATTACAATCTTATATGTCACTTCGCGAGTTGCATAAAATTTAACAGATCCCGTCTTTGTCATGCGGCCGCCGACCCAGACATCCACGCGGTCGATGTCCGACGGAGGACTTGATTGTGTGCCCTCAGGCACCTCTCCTCTTTCAATCCTAGCAGAGTGCTCTTCCTGCTTCGCCCTCAGCCTATCCGCCATCATCTCTTTGGATCCGAGTATGGTACCCACCCTGAGACATGGTGTGGCGGTGGACGTTCTTCGCCTGATTCTGCCGACCCTTATTTGCCTTAGCCTATTCAAACAAAAACACATAATTAAATACAGTTAAATGATCTATAATAAGCATACAAAATTAACTTAATCAACCAACCTGAAATTCTTCATCCAGTCGACTCCTGGCAAACATATCCCAAGTATCCTGATCAATCCAGGGATAATCCGAGAACATTTTATCAAGCCGCTTCTTCCCAGATAGATAGTACCTGGTAAGATCATGCTTGAACCCATTCCAACGCTTTGATGCAATTTTCATACATTTATGACGATGATCCTCGTCATTTGGCACAGTCCAAGCTACCTACACATTAGATACATATATAACAACTGGATGGATTATAACTCGGATAATTATCTAATAATGTAAATCAAACGAATGTAAAGGTAAAATACCGTGATAGCCTCCCAAATCTGATCCTTAACGTTCTGTGGAACGTCATTCCAGTGGTTGTAGTTGATGCTTACGTGCTGCGTCGCTTGTAGAAACACCCACTTATTAAATTCTTTAGCACGGGGTCCCTGGGCATTTAGATTAGCATCGAAGGACACCTCAAGCTTCTGTCCGCTCTGCCTGTCCTTCTCTAGTTTCTTCAACGAGGTGGCTCCTCTACCCCGTTTCCTATGAGCCTGTGATGTCTGTTTGGACAAAAAAAATGATAAAATAGAGGGTTGTAACATTATAAACTTACATTAACAAGAAGGACTAAAGATAGTATATAACATGTAAACTTACACTAGAATCAGGCGTAGGCGTGATCGGGTCTGCGAAACCCCCCACGGTGTCCTCCCGTGCATGTGGGCTATCCGACTGATCCATATGTATGCCTGTTCAGAAACAATATATATGTATTAACATAGGTTATAACTCAAAATAAATACAGAAGTATAAATAAAAATAACTAGATAGGTCCTGTAGATATACAAAACATCTATATATCCAATATAAGGACAATACGGAGATTGAAAACTATAGTTTTTGAAGATTGCCAAGCAAGTCACGGCCTGGCCGTGATGTCCATCACGCCGTAACGTGCCAACCGAAACCAGACCCTCATAGGCAGAACTGATCACGGCCTAGCCGTGATAAGCATCACGGCCGTGACAGATCAACCACAGAGAGCAACATGCACTCAAAACCAAAAATAGAGACATTCCAAACAACTCAAACTCACGGTTTAAAGTTACAACTACTGAGACTACAGTTTCAACATACACTCAAAACCAAAAATAGAGACATTCCAAACAACTCAAACTCACAGTTTCAAGTTTCAACTACTGAGACTACAGTTTCAAACCAGCAAAGCAACATGCATGCACTCAAAACCGTGAATAAAAAAATGTGCCCTAATTAAAGACTCACCAGAAATAGGCGCTCGCGTGGTGGTGGGGGGGAAGCTCGAGTGGTGGCCAACGTTCGATGTGGTTACTAAAGCAGAGGGACAAGGAGAGTTAGTGCGCGGGTGGGCCAGGGGAAAGAGAGATGTCAAGTTATTGCAAAGAATGAGCGGGAAAGACAGAGTTAGGGGTTAAGAGTGTACCCCATGGTGGTGGCGAAGAAGCCCTCGCGGTGGTTGCGGTGGAGATGAGCTCGCGATTAGGGCAGAGTGAGAGCGAGAGTGAGGGTTGAGCGTGATGAAAAGAGAAAAGACGTACAGAGAAGTGGAGAAGGCGCGCGGGGGTAAACGTTATAATTAAAATAAAACAACATTTTACGTCAGTTTTTGGTAAAACCTGACGTTGAAGATCATATATTTAACGTCAGTTGTCTTAATAAACGGACGTTAAAAACTCTCACACTTTTTACGTCAGTTGTTAGTAATAACTGACGTTAAATGTCATATATTTAACGTAAGTTGTATTAAGAAACTGACGTTAAAAACACTCACAACTTCTTACGTCAGTTGTATTACACAACGGACGTTAAAGGTTTAAAAACATTCATTCCCTTGACTACTGTGCTACTTACCCATTCACCTTTGTACCTAATCCTCTTAATGAGCATTAAGTTTATAGATAAGTTTTCAAGAAAATCAGAATAATTTAGTAACTTCATCCACTGCTCCTATAAATATAGCTTCCTTCCATCCTTTTAATTAATTTTCTGCTTCACAATATGGCTCTGCCGTGGAGATTAACTTCATCACTCTTTCTTCCTATTCCTAGACTCAAAGGTCTTTGTCTTAATGGTCAAACAACTTCTGAGTTTGAGTAAATTACATTACATGGATATTAAGGTTGGGTGAATCACGTAATGTGATTCTCTCACTTTATTTCATCCCCATCATCCCTTTCACTTTGCTTTGGAAGCAAGTGATTGTGGATTCAAGATGATGCATCAAGGAACTCCACTGAAGAAGAAAGATGCAAAGATCCATTTCACTTTGCTTTCGCTGCTAGTGACTGAGGATTTACTTTGCATCTTGGAATTCAAGTGAGGGAGGTGATGCATCCATTGGAGTTTCTGATGACAGGATTGAGAAGAAAATGATGTTGATGCAGAAACTTTTTTATATTTTAGGGCTATGTTGCAGAAATTTTTTATCTTTTAATCATATAATTTTAACTTATGAATCGGTTCAATGTCATACGATTTGATTATACATATAACTTGTTTTATGTTAAGTGTTTATTTATTTTAATTTGCACAATAATTTGTTTACTAATTCAAGCTAATTAATAAAAATTAAAAATAAACTTGTATAAAAAAAAGGTTTAGAAATAAACTGCAGTACTATATGGAGTGATCTGCGTTAAGAGGGACAACAGAGACATGACAACCAATGAAATGAGTTTTATAATTATTTACGTCAGTTATTTATAGAACTGACGCAAATAGTTTACCCACCACCTCATTTTTAACGTCAACTTAATTGATGACTGCCAAGTTCCCGTATATTAATTACATTATTTCCAATATTCATTCTGCACGTTTATAATATATAGGATTATTTACGTCGCCTATTTATTTAATCAAGTAAAAATCAAACTTTTAACGTCGGTTGTATAAAAAAGCGAGGTTAACAATTAATATTTTTATTTGAAAAACACTTTTAACGTCGCTTTTTTAAAAAGCGACGTTAAAAGTGTATAGATATCTGCAAAAACATTCATTCCTTTGATCTGCATTGTGCTACTTACCCATGCACCTTGTAACTCAATCCTCTTAATGAGCATTAAGTTTATAGGTAAGTTTTCAACAAAATCAGAATAGCTTAGTACCTTCATCCCCTGCTCCTATAAATAGCTTCCTTCCATCCTTTTAATTTTCTGCTTCACAATATGGCTCTGCCGTGGAGATTAACTTCATCACTCTTTCTTCCTATTCCTAGACTCAAAGGTCTTTGTCTTAATGGTCAAACAACTTCTGAGTTTGAGTAAATTACATTACATGGGTGATAAGTCTGAGTAAATTACATTATGTGAGTTCCTCACCTTATCACCTTCCGGAGAATCAGATGCTGGAGGGCTAATCAGGTGCTCGGGGGTCACAGTTCCAAAACCTCAGCTTTGGCAGCAAGTGACCGTCTTGGAAGTCTCTGGAACCACTGCCTTTGCTTGAAACAGATCTAGTGCACCTGTTTTTGCCTCTATCTTTAGCTCTCTCATGCCCCCCAGTTTTCTGAGGTCTTCGGAGTATATATAGTTTTCCCTTTGGCATATTTCATAAAACTCTCTGATGGGATGTAGCTTTAATGTTTAAGATTTTAAACCCTTTCAATGTAACTTTTTATAGGATTCTAAACCCTTTCAATGTAACTTTTTATAGGATTTTAAACCCTTTCAATCTTTTGTATCGATCAGTCTGTATTACACTTCATGAATGAGATCCAGTTTGGGTTATTGATTCAACTTATACTTCGCACATATATTTTAGGTTTCAAAACAGAAACACAAAACATCAAAGCAATTCATGTGAAATTGAAACTTTGAGGAAGGCAATGCGGAAGGAATCGTATACTAGATAAAAAATTATTAAAATAATCTTTAACGTCTGTTGATGTAGGGACTGACGTTAAAAGTGAAGAGACTTGCTTCTAACGTCAGTTCTTTATCGAACTGATGTTAAAATGTTCACTTTTAACGTCAGTTCTTTATTGAACTGACGTTAAAAGTGAGTCACTTCACTTTTAACGTCAGTCCTTAAAACAACTGACGTTAACAGTGAATTAATGAAGTCTGATATTTACAAAACTGCCACCGCCCCCTTTTTAACGTCTAGTTTTTGGTTAACTGACATAAACCTTTACCGTCTAATGTATATTTTCCACTAGTGGTTTGAATGATGGAACTGAAACTCCAATTTAGAATTTTAATATTAATTCCAATATTGTTAGAAATTGGTATAGAATCATAAATTCTATATTTGGACTGTGAAAATAATTAGGATTTAAAATTTCAATTTCAATTTTAATTTTAATTCTCTAGAATTATGATAGTGGAGGTAGGGTGACGTCGATGGTGGTGGTCGTCGTAATATGCAGGCAACAACTTGGTGGACGTCAACAACAATGGATGTCGAGATATGCGATAAAGATAATGAATAATAATTATAACATATTATTTGTTAACTTTTACATTTGGAATTGATAATTCTTATGGTCTAACATCGGAGTTAAAAGAAATATATAAAATAATTAGTTTTCAACTCCAGGAAATTCAACTTCAATTTCGAAATTCTAATTTTAACGTAACACCTAACAAAATAATTGGAATTGGGAGATCTAATTCCAATTCTAAGATTAATTCCAAGACCAATATCATACATCAACTATGAACTTACCTATTTTTAATATATTTTTTTTAAATTTTACTAGAGCATTATTGCTTTTTACTTTTTAATAAATTAAATGTATATTTTATATTTAATATATTTTTGGCATTATAATTTAATACATTTTCTCTTTTTGGCATATTACCATAAACAATCTTTTTTATAACCTTATATTTAATTAATAAGGAAAAGATCAAATAAAAATAAAATTTTTAATATTTTTAAAATATAAAAAATATATTCTTTAACTAATAGGGAACAATATTATTAAATTAATTAATATATATTCCATATATATATATTATAAATACTTAATAATAAAAAGAAACATATTCTTTAATAATTAGAAAGATTATTAAAAGAATCAACTAATAAGTTTAATTTTGATGGACGGACTGTGTTAAATATTTCTTATTATCAACCAATCATTAATCATCATATATGTGACTTTTAATATGATTATTATGAGTGCTAAGTAATTTAAATGATATGACAATGTATGACTGGTTGAAAGTTTAAGAAAAAACT
Organism: Sophora flavescens; assembly: GCA_030762895.1. NCBI lineage: Eukaryota > Viridiplantae > Streptophyta > Magnoliopsida > Fabales > Fabaceae > Sophora > Sophora flavescens. The sequence continues at coordinate 43,791,243 of CM061069.1, read as the reverse complement.
TTAAATGATAATACATAACAATCAAACTCTTTATTAAATTGAAAGATTTAGAATTAAAATTTTCATAATTTTGTTTCGAAGAATTGTTCTATTCAGTGTAAAGAATTGTGAGAATCATTAAGAAAGTTTTTTTAGGAGGAAATAGAAAACTTTTTTGATATACCATCTTAAAAATATTTTAAAATAATCCATATAATATTAAATAAAATTAATAAATTTTTAATACTATTATATTTTTTGGTTCAAAGAATTGTTACGTTCTTTGTTAAGAATTGTGAGAATTATTAAGAAAGTCATATACCATATAAAATATTTTATAATAATATTTATACTTTTTAATAAAAACTTACTAAATAAATAATTTAATATTTTAAAAATATGGAAAATTAGTGATTCATTATTATTTTTATAATAATTGGGTAGTTTATTAAAAGTGTTGATTGGGAGAATTTAAAAAGAATCTTATCAATGGATAAGGGTGGCATTCGTCATTTTGCATTTGGTTCCTTAACCCTATTCCGACCTATTTAAATGTCGTCTGCAGTTTGTAGAAAACACAACCTTATGATGTGCGATATGCAACATAACTATTCATCCACTTCGCCGACACATGTTTTGGTTTTCTTACACTGTCAATCATATTTATCTGCCTTCCTTGTCTTTTCTCTTTCACAATCTCATTAACTAGTAATTATAAAGATGAAGCATTACTATACTGCCATTTTATTTTCTAAACAATTGGACCACATTATCTTGATGAATAATTGTTACTGTCACTTGTGTCTGAAGGATTTTTCTTTCTTTGTATTGGTAATAGGGTTCTAAATTGCGGTCCGCAATACGTTTTGCGTCCGCAATATTGCGGATGCGGTGGTTGCCGCAGCGGCATCGAGCCGCAATTGCGTTGTGATCCCAAATCATCGGAAGAATCCGCAACGCAGCGGTGTTGCGGCCGTTATGGGCGACACGATACCGTTTCAACCGCAACGGAAACGATGACACCCACTGGATCGACGTTGCCGCTCGCATCCAGAGCCGTCGTCGCCGCTGCTCGCATCCAGATCCGCCGTCGCCGCTGCTCGCATCCAGATCCGCCGTCGCCGCCGCTCGCATCAGGATCTGTCGCCGCTCGAACCCACACCCAACGCCACCGCAGCTCGCCCCGGAACTCGTCGACGGTGCCGCTCGTACTAGATCACTGCCGCCGCTTCATAGATGTAGATTTGTAGGTCTGTGAGATTGAGTAACTTAGATCTATAATTCTGTATACCGGTATTGAAGGAAACAAGATGCAAGTTAAAACTTTGGTGATTCAAGGAGATGAGATTATGGGAACAACATTGCTGAGTGATGAGAGTTAGATACATAGGATTGAGAGGGTTAGTATCTAAAGAGAAGGGTGTCGAAGTTTCTAGATAATAACAAAAGGTTCATTTTTTTATTTGTTTTTTGAATAAAAAATTATTAAAATTCAGATAACATAAAGCTTTGCGCCTGTCTTGTTTCTCTTTTTTTCTGTGGGTTAATTGATATTTATTTATTTACTAATAAAAACTTAAAAAAATAAAAATTGCTATTATTTTAATTTGTTCTATATCAGTCTCTTGTAAATTAAAATATTGTATGTTAATTTATTATTTATTTACATTACATGTTAGTAATTATATTATTTGTGTTTAGCTAATTACTATTTTACATATTTTAAGTCTGTGATTTGTATATATTTATATACTTTAAGTTTCTCACTTTCTTAATTCGTTGTTAATTTTATACTTATACGTGCTTAAAATATTTATGTATAATATTATTATTTTTATTTTCACTACAATTAAATTTAAATTATTCATAAAGATAATGCAATGTCTAGAAATGAATAGAAGTTTATACAACACTATTAATAAAAAAAATATGAAGAATTCTAAAAATTATTGAATTTTTTCCCATTTTGTGCAAATTTAAAATTATTTCACACAGCAACGGCCGCATCACGCATCGCAGAGGCCGTAATTACCGCAATCGCAGCAACCACAACCACGACCGCAACCACAATTTAGAACCCTGATTGGCAAACATTCTTAGGAGGGGTTTCCAACCACTAGTGCAAAATATACTTTTAACATCGGGGTTTTAACATCGGTTTTCATAAAACCGATGTGAAAAAGGAGGCGGTGGCATTTTTGAAATTAAACTGAAAATTTTTAACAATGGTTTTATAATAAACCGATGTGATAAAGTTTTTAACATCGGTTTATCAAAAACTGATGTTGAAAATTGAACCAAAAATAAAAAAATTTAAAAATGCATAATTTAACACATCGGTTTTGCATAACCGATGTGAAAATGTTGTTTTAACATCGGTTTTTTAAAAACCGATGTGGAAAAACGAATAAAAAAATTATGAAAATTATAACTTTTAACATCGGTTTTAGTAATAACCGATGTGTAAAACCTTATAAAATTGGTTTTTGCTTAACCGATGTGTATTGTTATTTGTCATTTTTTAATTCCCTCTTCCTCCTTTTTCATTTTCGCACTGCTATATAAGAGACCTTTTCATCTGTCCTTTTCATCTGTCATTTTTAATTCCCTCTTGCATGCCTGTGCTATCATCATTTCACTCATCGCTGCCCCCATTCACTCCTCGAAAGGGTTCTTCAACCCTAGCTTACACCAACAGCGGCGACCAGGAAAGGGTTCTGTGTTGCGGCTTCAGAGCAATCAAAGTGGAAAGTCCTGACCTCTAACCCCCACGACGGCGTCGACTCGTTAAGGAGGAGACCCACCACTCCGTTCGTGCTTCCACGAAGAGGACCGCTACTCATGACCGCAGAAAAACGAGAACCACCACTCCAGTCTCTTAGCATCTCACAACTCTGGTATGTTCTCTCTGCTAAAAATATTGTGAGGCTAATGGTGAACTGCATCCATGTACAAATGCATGTCTAGGCTCTGTCATGAGTGTGTTAGTGCCTTGTTGTGACCCCTTGTTCTGTGTATACTTGTGTTGTTCTGTGTGTGAAGTGTTATAAAGTGTGAATCTGTGTCTAATCCACCATAGTGGAAATGGCTCCAAGACTGGATTTTTCCAATTGGTGGACAAAGGATACACAGAAAGGAACACCAGTGGTGGTATCACGAGTCACGGTCGTGATGCCTGTCACGGCTAGAGCGTGACTGATTCTGCCTTGGAGGTTGCTTCACTGGTTGATCTGTCACGGCCGTGACCACCATCACGTCTAGGCCGTGATCAGTTCTGCCTGTGAGGGTCTGGTTCATTTGGCATGTCACGGCCGTGATGGACATCACGGGCTGGCCGTGACCAGTTCTGACTTTTCCATTCTTTCTTTTCAGCTATACTCGATCATGGCCGTGATGGTTGTCACGGCTAGGCCGTGATGGGCTCTGTTTGGCTCATTTTCTTCACTTTTCAAGCCCCATCTTCATGCAAGCTACATAATTAGTAAATCCTTAGTTTCCCGTTTGAGATGCAATACTAATGAGCACACGTGTACGTGCTTAATGTACCGCTCATTGTGTTGGATCTTGAATTGTTCAAAGTTGGACAGTTTGGGAAAAAACTTTTTCTTAATTCAGTTAAAATAGTTATTCATTGATTTTAATGTTATATACTTGATGAAAGTTCGGATTGATACATTTCCTTTCTTTCTTCGGGTGCATACTTTATCGTGGTAGATGTCATCGCGTTCAAGTCGTGTACGTCGGAGACCGAAGGGAAATGCTGCCAAAATGTTGTCGAGTATGAGCATGAGAGTTAAGGACTAACTGTTAACCGAATGTTGAAAAAGTTTCTTCTCGAATGGGATAGGGCCATACCCTGTCATAAGAAGTGGTTGATGAATATGTTGGACTAAGTACGAAGTTATTGGTTTAGTCATGGATCGCGGTTGGATGAATGCTAGATGGACAAGTGATGAGTATGGGAATGGAGTGGAAGATTTTCTACAGTTTGCAAAAACAAATGCTCCTAATAGTGTTAACGGAAAGTTTTATTGTCCTTGTGTTAACTGTTTGAATGAGAGACGACTAGAAGCTGAGGAGATACGTGATCATCTTATTTGTGAGGGGATTTGCAAGAGTTATACAACATGGATAAGTCATGGTGAATCGTTAGACAGGCCGAGGGTGTCGGATAGAGAGGAAGTTGATGACGTGGAAATGGATGATGGACTAGAGGACATGATCCGTGATGTTGGGCAAGAGTCTTTTCGGCGCGCACATGTGTATGATACTTTGTGTAGTGATGCGGAAGTGGCTTTGTATCTGGGGTGCACTAATTTCACACGGTTGTCAGTGGTGTTAAGATTGTTCAATGTGAAGGCAAGAAATGGGTGGAGCGATAAAAGCTTTACCTAATTGCTTGAGTTGTTGAAAGACATGCTTCCAGAAGGCAACACATTGCCATCTCAAAACTATGAGGCGAAGAAGATATTGTGTCCGATGGGTATGGAGTATAAGAACATATACGCTTGCCCCAATGACTGCATATTGTACATGAAAGAGTTTGAAGAGATGCACGAGTGCCCCAGGTGTGGGGTATCACGCTACAAAGTGAAGGATGGTGATTCTAGTTGTGATGTGGTCACCAAAGGTCCTCCTGCGAAGGTGTTATGGTATCTTCTCGTGGTTCCGTGGTTCATGCGATTGTTTGTTAATATAAATGATGCAAAGAACATTAGATGGCATGCAGATGAGAGGAAGTGTGATGGACAGCTTCGGCATCCGGCCGATTCTTTGCAATGGAAGAGAATTGATAGTTTGTTTCCGGATTTCGGCAATGAGCCCAGAAACCTCAGGCTTGGACTTGCTACCGATGGAATGAATCCATATGGAAACTTAAGTAGTATTCATAGTTCATGGCCTGTTCTACTAGTAATTTACAACCTGTCTCCTTGGTTGTGCATGAAGCGCAAATACATTATGTTAAGTATGATGATTTCGGGTCCTAAACAACCAGGAAATGATATTGATGTTTATCTGAGTCCCTTGATTGAAGACTTGAGAATGTTGTGGGATGAAGGCGTTGATGTGATCGACGGGTATTGCCGTGAGACATTCAGATTGCGTGCCATGTTATTTTGTACCCTCAATGACTTTCCAGCATACGGGAACCTGTGTGGGTATAGTGTTAAGGGGTATAAAGCATGTCCAATATGTGAAGAAGGCACATGTTACCATCAACTGCAACATGGAAGGAAGACAGTTTACCTTGGGCATCGGAGATTTCTCCGACGTAATCATCCTTATCGTAGATTAAGAAAAGCTTTCAATGGACTTCCGGAGAATGAAATTGCTCCAGTGGCCTTGACTGGAGAGCAAGTTTATGAAAGGGTGAACAACACTAATGTTATCTATGGGAAGACCCAGAAGAAGGCTACCGAGAAGATATGGAAAAAGAGGTCGATCTTCTTTGATCTTCCATACTGGTGCAAGCTTGATGTAAGACATTGTATTGATGCAATGCATGTGGAGAAAAATGTGTGTGACAATTTATTCGGAACGCTTCTCAACATTCAAGGCAAGGCAAAGGATGGTGTGAATGCTCGTCTGGATCTAGTTGTGATGGGTATACGGGAGCAGTTAGCTCCACTTAAAGTGGGGGATAAGAAGACTTATTTGCCCCCAGCATGTCATACTTTATCAAAAAAAAGAGAAAAGAAGTTTCTGTGAATGTCTACGGGGAGTCAAAGTACCACAAGGTTACTCTTCAAATATCAAAAGACTTGTCTCAATGAAAGATCTCAAATTAGTTGGCTTAAAGTCTCATGATTGTCATATCTTGATGCAACAACTACTACCGGTGGCCATTCGTGACATATTGCCTAAAAAAGTCAGACATGCCATTACTAGGTTATGCTTATTCTTCAATGCTATATGTAGCAAGGTCATTGACACTAAAAAGTTGGATGACTTGGAAAATGAGGCAGCCATTATCTTGTACCAATTGGAGATGTATTTTCCACCTTCATTTTTTTGACATCATGGTTCATTTTATTGTTCATCTAGTGAGGGAGATTAGATTGTGCGACCCCATTTATTTAAGGTGGATGTACCCGGTTGAGCGATACATGAAGATCTTGAAAGGATATATGAAGAATCCACACCGTCCCGAAGCATCTATTGTTGAAAGGTATGTTGCAGAATAAGCTATTGAGTTTTGTACAGACTACATGTCAGAAGCGAAACCTGTAGGGCTTCCGAAGTCTCGTCACGAAGGAAGATATGATGGTAAGGGTACACGAGGTATCACTGTTAAGAGCATGGATCGGGAGGAAGTGCTTCAAGCACATTTGTATATATTGAATAACACGATGAGGTTGAACCATACTTATGTGAGCACAAAAGTATCATCAATGAAACTTACCCTAGAATGAATGAAAAATGGTGTTTGAACAAGCATAACAAGACTTTCTTGAACTGGTTTAAAGAAAAAATTGCAAAGGATGGTATTGCTTCTGATACATTAAAATGGCTAGCACAGGGGCCTAAATTTGATGTCATATGCTGGAGTGGGTACGATATCAATAAGTTTTCCTTCTATACAAAGTCCCAGGATGACAAAAGTACTATGCAAAATAGTGGGGTTATGGTCGTCGCTGAGTCCATGCATTTCTCTAGTTCGAAAGATAAAAACCCTATTATGGCATCCATTTCATACTTTGGAATCATTGAAGAGATATGGGAGGTTGATTACACGAAGTTTAGAGTACCTGTTTTTAAATGTCAGTGGGTCGACAGTAACAATGGTGTGCAAACTGATGAGTTAGGATTCAAATTGGTGGACCTTAATAAGGTAGGTAATAAAGAGGAGCCTTTCATCATTGCATCCCAAGCAAAACAAGTGTTTTATATCCATGATCCTTCTAAGAAAAGGTGGTAAGTGGTTCTCCAGGGAAAAAACATGTACAATGGTAGTGAGGGAAATCAAGATTCAACTCTTGATATTTCTGATACTCCTTCTTTCTCAACTCGAGTGCCTAATTTCAATGAGGAAAATGAAGTGGATGATGTACATGCTACTCGTAATTAAGGGTGGCAAATGGATGGATCGGATAAATTTTTATTCGGATCTTAACGGATGGATTAAAAACAATCCATTAATCCACTATAATCCATTAAAAATTCATCAAAAAAATCCAATCCATCCATGATCCATTAAATAAAACCCATCTGATCCATCCATTAACAACTTTTCATGGATGGATATCCAATCCATCCACTAAAATTTATTTCAAGAAAATAAATAATTTTATATCTCTTTTATCCATCCATAAAATATTTTTAAAAATATACTAATTTGTAAAAAAAATTAAAATATTATCTCTATCTCATCTTCGCTCTCATCTTTCTTCCTCTCTCTACCCTTTATCTCTCTCTCCCTTTTTTCCTACTCTCTCCCTATATTTACTCTCTCTCCACTATATCTCACCATTTTGTATCACGGTCATTTTTCTATTATTATATGGGAGTTATTGATTATGTGTATCTACAGAGGTTATTTTGCCACAAAGTTCCATGAAATAGTTTTATGAAACTTGTTATGACTTTATTTGTTTTCAATTAGTTAATACTTTTTTTTTTAAGTTTCTCAACAAAAAAAGGTAACGAAAAAAGAAAACGTACGATAACGTGGACTACAACTGGTGCTTGAGAACAATTAATTAGTTAATACTTAATGTAACAAAAAAAGAAAAAAAAAAGCAGATGAATAAAATAAAAAATAGTGAAGAAAAAATAATAGGGAACGAAAGAGAGAATTAGATGGAGTTTTTTGTTGTTGTAACAAATGGAGGTTTCTTTTATTTGATAAAAAATAATATGAAAAAAATAAATTGGTTTTGGAATGGATAAAAGTTGATCTATTACATTTTTGATTGTTGGTCCAATGGATTTTAAAAAATATTGGATGGATCATAAACCATCACTAAAAAAATAATCCAATCCATCCAATCCATTTATATTATTTTTTTATGAATGGATGGATTGGATGGATTTTCTCATGGATGGACTGGATGGATGGTGGACAAATGGATCATTTTGCCACCCCTACTCGTAATGATCACTAAGAAAGGTTATGGGAGAACTTTACTAATTGACCACAAAGTAAGTTTAGTTTGAGTTATGTTTAAAGGCATATTATATGTTTACGTTGATATTTATAAGTTATGTTTAAGTACGTTGATCGATATTTATAAGTTATGTATGATATTTATCCTGACATACTAACAAGTTTTTTTTTGTTTAAACAGGTATACATGGCTGATCCTGAGGATATCCCTCCTTCATGCAGCAGGTCGGAGACCCCATCTACGGGTAGAAAGGGTAGACATGCCACACGAATGAGGAATTTGACTGCCAACCGTGGTTCAAATCAAAGGATAAGAATAGACTTTGATAATAACCTCAATCCTATTGGGCCAATGGCAGAGCAGTTTAACAATTTTGTGGCGAACCTTGCTAGGAGCAGGCCTAGTATACTCATTGATATTTGGAAAGATGTACCGGCGGACATGAAGGATCAGATATGGGAGAGTATTCTGGTATCTATACTTTTACGTCCTGTGTTTTTCTGTATCTACTTTATTTTAATCTTACTAATATAATACAGTAATTCATTGATTCTTTTGGTCTTAATGTAGCTCACCTTTGACATATCGGATACGACGGTTATGAAGAAGTGTTTTCTAAAGTATGCTGGTGAGCGTTGGAGGGCTTTTAAGGTTAACCTGGGCAGATACTATGTATTCAATCCAACATGTGAAAAGAACCCACTTGAGGTGTACCCGTTTCTTGACCAGGCGACGTGGGATCACTTTGTTCAGAGCTGACATGATCCCGGCTTTCAGGTTAACTTATTTGATTTGTCTCTAAATTTATGTAATTTCATTAATTTTATTTACTTATGTAATTTAATTGTCTTCTATTTATAACAGGAGAAGAGGAAAAAGGGGCAGGAAAACCAAAGCAAGAATGTCTACCCCCATGTCATGTCTCGTGTGGGATATAAAAAGCTTGGTCAGATAATGGTGGAAGAGGAAAAGAAAGCACGTCAGGAAGCAACATCTCAGGCGGTTCCTAACGCTGAAAATCATCCGGAGGTTGTTTATCCACCTCCACCCCCACGTCATCGTAAATGGAAGAGGGCCCGACAAAGAAAAACGGGACAATATACATCTGAGGAGGCCTGCCAAGTAGCTGAGAAGATTGTAAGTATAGTTTGAATTGTAATTGTCATTTTAAGATTGTTACCGAATTGTAATGTGACCTGATATTTTATATGTGGTAGGATGCCTTGGACGAGCAAGTAATCCAAGGAACCTTTGTTCCTAGAGGACGCGATGATATCTTAGCTGCTGCCATAAGTAAACCTGACCACCCAGGCCGTGTCATTGGTGTTGGATGGGGGGTCGGCATTCGCCAATACCATGGTTCATCTTCACACCAATGCCACAGGGACGTTGATGCAGATAGAGCACGGCTAAAACAGGAGATTTCAGCTGAGCTTAGATAGGAGATGGCCGAGCAGTTTGCCCAGCAGATGGCAATATTGACTTCTATGTCCCAGTAGATGACAGTCGGTGTCCAACCCTCTGTCCATGTGAGCACTAAGGGCTCATGTGATCCTCCTCATCAGCCTGAAAATGATGATGATGGTGATGATGATGATTATGACGACCCTGATAGGTGTGAGCTGTATGTTGATGATCATCATGATCGCCGCTTAGTGGCATTGGGGAGGGCACATAATAACTTAGGTAATACCATACACCATCTTTTATTACCCGATGATCAGCTGAGGGTCGTTGTTGAGATTATTCGAGATGCTGATGCTCGAGTCCCTGTGTCCACTGAGGAGGTTCAAACAGTGGGTCAGGCCCCCGGTAACTTCATCCTCTGGCCAAGAAGACTGGTCAGCTTTCTTGTTGCATCTGAGGTATTCAGTTAGTTGTGTTTTTCTATATTCATAGTTGAAATTATTTATTATTGTTTAAAGATAATGCTTTATTTTTATTCGTTATAGGATGTTGGAAATGATATTATGCCTAAAAGGTCGGATCCAGGAAGACCAGAGATGTCTGCTCCTACCAAGGTATTCATTTGACCATTTAGTTAATTACGAATGAAATAACTTAATTATCCGTGATTACTAATATATATCTTTGTTGTTTAGGGGATCGACAAAGGTGCACCTGGTGATGTTTTTAAACTTCTGGCTATACAGGTTGTCACCATGGAGAATGACGCAGCTTTGGTAAGGTTGGAACATGATGCCAGTCCAGATGATGAACTGTATATCCCAAAGAAGGAACTTATGGAGATTGTACTCAATAAAGAAATGTCTAGTTCTGCACACCTATCGTTATGGTGCACGTAAGTACATTTTATTTATGAGTTAAGTAATTAATTTTTAAATACTATGATAATTAACATGTTTTTTCAATATATTAGGTATCTGCATCGTATGTTAGTTGATCAGGGTAACCCGCCCTTTATGGGTTCATTGACCCCATGTTCATTCAGGGTGATGTTCTCCTAGCATCAGAAGACCGGGTCACCACCATACGTGATATACTTGCCCGAGACGATCATCAATTCTACCTTGCACCTTATCTCAATAAGGAAGTACCGGTTATTTAATTATAACTATATATGACTTAGTCACTAACTGTTCCGCAAATACAGCCAGCATTGGCAACTGTTGATCTTGTACCCTAGGATGAACGTCGTGGTCTTCTTCTGCTCAATTGGAAATAAGCCGGCGAATGAACTGAAGACGATCATCGAAACGTAAGCATTAAAATACTTTATAATCATTAATGCGGTTGTTTTAATTATCTGAAATCTATTAGATATACTTTAATTAATGTTTATTTTGTCATGATAGTTCTATTAATGCAAACCACATGTTGCGTGGTGAAAGGCGTCGGGCTATCAGATGGATTATTCCTAGCGTAAGATATTTATTAGTTCAAATGCATCAAATGCAGTGGGTATAATTATTGATTTCAATTTAATTCCTCATATTCTAATTGGGTTTCATTTGTACGTAGTCACGTATACAACGTGGATCATGGGAATGTGGATACTATGTGATGCAGTGGATGTTGGAAATTATCTCCTCCAGGATCACTGAAAGATGGCACGAGGTAAATGTTAATTGATAACAATTAGAAGTAACAGTTATAGATTTGTTATATGTTTTATGTTAGTTTATTACTTAAAAGATATAATCTTTTGTCCAATTAAACTTGCAGATATTCAACAATCCAACTCCATTATTTGATTCCGACATCAACAACACAAGGAGGCGTTGGGCAACTTTCTTTCTTGAAGTGTACCAACCATAGTTTGTATATATATATATATATATATATATATATATATGTGTGTGTGTGTGTGTGTGTGTGTGTGTGTGTGTGTGTGTGTGTGTGTGTGTAGTTAGTTTAAAAACTTATCATGTACTAGCTATAGTAGTGTACTTTTGACTGATCATATGTATTTTGATATGAAATCTATAATATATCATGTAGCTTTTTGGTTTCTAATTATCTTTGTTGTTTGAATGTAATTGAACGTACATATGTATTGTTCGTAATAAATTCAATATATATTAATTGTGTTTTTGTTGTACAAAAGTGACTATTAAGAATATTTAGAGTATGTTATTCTGGTATTGATCTGCATTATTACTGAAACAGGGGAAATGAATGATAGAAATGTAAATAACAGTTTCAAAAAAAAAATTAGACTTTACACATCGGTTTTTGTAAAAAACGATGTGTAAAGTCTAATTTCCACATCGGTTTTCTGAAAATCGATGTGGAAAGTGATATTCCCAATAGTTTACCAATTGACAAATGAACTTTCCACATCAGCTTATGTAAAAACCGTTGTTAAAAATGTACTTTAAACATCGGTTTTAAAACCTATGTGAAAAGTGGCAATAAACCACATCGGTCTTTTCAACATCAGTTTGAAAACCGATGTGAAAAGCCAAAAATAACCGATGTGGAATCCCTTTTATGCACTAGTGAACATAACAACTTCAACAACCTCGTTGAAAGGACTATGTATTAATGGTAATGGTAAGAAAGTCATGTCTCAATGTTATATAATTATTGTTTTATAACTATAGATCATTCATATTTTCATATTGATGTGGGGGAAATTTATGTTGTCGAAAGAGCAACTTGTATGTTCTTATAGAAAACGACATCTACCTTCACATCAATATATTAATTGTGAACTGGGTAAATGAAAGGTACCATTCGTCTACTTTTCAGATATGTATCATGTATAGAACCTTTTGATTGCTTGGTATTTGTTTACTATTCATATCAAATTTAACCAGGCTCAACTTTAGCCGCTTTCATACATTTATCCCAGAGAAAGATGATGCGATCATGTGTGTATCTTCTATAAGGATTCATGGTGGAAGGGCTAGAAATGCCTTTCACTAGTGCAATAAGTGCTTTTTACATCAGTTAAAATTGACTTTATACGTCAGAATATTGTCTGACGTAAATACAGCTGACGTTAATAGTTAATATTTTAACGTCAATTGTTTAAACAACTGACGTTAAATATTAAACTACTAACGTCGGTTCTGTTAAAGAACTGACGTTACAGGTTTCATTTTTAATGTTAGTTTCCTAATACAGCTGATGTTAATAGTGTACTGTATATTTTATAAAATACTATTAACGTCAGTTGTTTGATACAACTGACATTAATAGATTTTTTTTTAATTTCAGTTTTAAAATACCACTCCCCTCAGCTATCCCTGCATTCGGTAAATATCCCAGTAACACAAAATATCACACACATTACATAATTGCAAACACTACCCTTAAATTTCAATATTAACTAAAAGAAAAGAAATATACAAAGGAACAATGGGGGGACTTAATACCAAAACCCATGTATATATAGGAAAAACATAACTATCTACAAGTATATATATATAAAATTTAGTCTCTAATGTCTAAAAACAAAACTACCAATCTAAGTATATATATATATATATATATATATATATATATATATATATATATATATATATATATATATATAAATGTTATTAATTAGATTCTAAATTCTAACAAAAAAACTATTCATCTAAGTATTGCGGAGGTATCTTGTCAATTCCTTTTTGTCGCATACTTGAAGAAGAATTCTGTCAGGCACATCCTCAAGTCTCTAAACTCATCTTTTTGAAGAGTGATTGGTTGTTAAATGCCTACACACGTTCAAATAATAACAATAACATTAACGCAAGTCATCACCAAAACTATAATATATAATTTAACAAGTTGTTTAAATATTACCTTCTTCCATCCATCCGTAATAGATGCGGAGACTATGTTTAGCATATGAAGCATCACATAATAGCCGCACGACCACCCGTCAGGTTGAAATCGAGACTACAAACAAAATTAATTTTAATGTCAGTTAAATATACATATAAATTAGTAATTATAATATTAACTATTTGATAAATAAACTACCAAACCTTGAGGACGGTCCACTCAGGATTTCCTTTAGCCTTAGAAGTCCTACCTCTCCCGTTGGCGCAGCTTATGCTACTCGCCTTCAGCACGCTATCATAAACAAATAATCATGTCAATTAACAAATTCATATATCATGTGTATAATAAACTAAAAACAACTTATAGTAAAACTTAAATTAAATTGAAGATTAGCTACTTACATATTTACAGCTTCCACCACCTGCTGTGGCGGGTTTTGGTGGAGAGAGCAGAAGAATATGACAGTATGCCTAGACGGGTGAAGTACGAGCAACTGCCAATGGTTATTCATAAAGTAGGGAGCCAGATATAATTCTTTCCGATTGTTTCCCATCAAGTTCCCTATGTATTTACAAAATTCATCGACGACAAATAATTGAGGTATAAGGATTGACGGATCTAAGAAGCCGTAAACTGATTTGGAGGCCTTATCAAGCTGAAGATGATAGAGATACCTAAGATATGAAAAGGTGTGGATGTTAATTACATAATATATATATTGAAATTAAAATAAATTATTAAATGGAAAAATACCAAAAATAAATAAGTTATAAAATTAAAATTAACATATGTGCACCAGAGACTCAAAACCGTGCTGGCCATCCACACGTTATCTCTGCAGGCGTGCCCGAGATCTTCACCACAGAAGGAAAATATCCTCTCTTAATTTGGGCGTGCCACCCATCCATCGTGCTCCAATGGACATTCAAAAATCTCAAAGGCATAATCCTCACCAAGTGAGAACAAACGAGTGACAGGTGACAGCGACACCGACGTCGACTTGGCCTTCAATTTAGGAAAAATAAAATAGATAAGTTGTTGATAATTAAAAAAAACACAAGTAATTATTTGACTAATTTGGACATTAATAATGAATACATACCTTTGTTACCATTTCGAGCTCACGGCGTTTGAAGTCCAACTCAAGCTCACGCCTTTGCATTTCCAACTCAAGCTCACGGCGTTGGACTTCTAACTCCCGCTCCCTAGCTGCCAACTCATCGTCCTCCACATGTGCCCTACTATAACTCTCTTTTGTGCTCACATGTGAAGGGTTGGCATGTCCTGCGGTGTCCTGGGATGAACCGACGACTTGAATTCTGGGTTGGATAGTAAGCTTTTCATTAGATGCGTTGTAATAGCAGGGATGGAGATGAGCTGCTGAGTCATGTCATCCAAAATTGATGCCTCATCGACGACCCACTTTCGTGAAGCAGACGTGCCATAATATTCTTTGATGGTCACATTCCCAGGAACACCGATAACCCGACCAGGATGGTCTTTCTTGCCTAGAGCAGTCATCAAGAAGTCCCGCCGTCCAGAAAGGATGAATGAGCCCTGTGAGCATTGTGCTTTAAGATCCATCTACAATGAAGAAATGAAAAAAACGTGAAAGTGAAAAGTGTTAAAAATATCTATACAAATATAAATTGAAATGAAGTTAATTATTTACTTACAATCTTATCTGCCACTTCGCGAGTGGCATCAACTTTAAAAGATCCCGTCTTTGTCATGCGGCCGGCTAACCAGACATCCTCGCGGTCGATGTCCGAAGGAGGACTTAATGGTGTGCCCTCAGGCACCTCTCCTCTTTCTATTCTAGCAGCGTGCTCTTCCTGCTTCACCCTCAGCCTATCCGCCATCATCTCCTCGATCCGAGTCTCGTACCCACCCTGAGACATGGTGTGGCGGTGAACGTTCTTCGCCTGATTCTGCCTACCCTTCTCTGCCTTAGCCTATTCAAACAAAAACACATAATTAAATACAGTTAAATGATCTATAAGAAGCATACAAAATTAACTTAATCAACCAACCTGAAATTCTTCATCCTGTCGACTCCTATCAAACATATCCCAAGTATCCTTATCAATCCAGGGATAATCCGAGAACAACTTATCAAGCCGCTTCTTCCCAGATACATAGTACCTGGTAAGATCATGCTTGAACCCATTCCAACGCTTTGATGCCATTTTCATACATTTCGTACGATGATCCTCGTGATTCGACACAGTCCAAGCTACCTACACATTAAATACATAACAACTGGATGGAATATAACTCGGATAATTATCTAATAATGTAAATCAAAAGAATGTAAAGGTAAAATACCGTGATAGCCTCCCAAATATGATCCTTAACGTTCTGTGGAACGTCATTACAATGGTTGTAGTTGATGCTAACGTGATGCTTCGCTCGTAGAAACACCCACTTTTTAAATTCTTTAGCACGGGGTCCCTGGGGATTTAGATTAGCATCAAAGCACACCTCAAGCTTCTATCCGCTTTGCCTGGCCTTCTCTAGTTTCTTCAAAGTCGTGGCTCCTCTACCCCGTTTCCTATGAGCCTGTGATGTTTGTATGGACAAAAAAATTGATAAAATAGAGGGTTGTAACATTATAAACTTATATTAAAAAGAAGGACTAAAGATAGTATATAACATGTAAACTTACACTAGAATCAGGCTTAGGCGCGATCGGGTCCTGCGTAGGCCCCACAGAGTCCTCCCGTGCATGTGGGCCATCCGACTGATCCATATGTATGCCTGTTCAGAAACAATATATATTTATAAACATAGGTTATAACTAAAAATAAATACAGAAGTATAAATTAAAATAAATGTATACTAATTTTAAACTACCTATATCAATATCCCTTCGTGATGTTCATCACGAGTGGCATGTACATCGTCCATCTGTGTCTCCTCGATTATAGTAGGCATGTTTGTTGAAAAAGAAGGAGTCTCAGGAATATCAAGATTTGAATCTAGAATTTCATCACTACCATTATACATGCTTTTTCCTTGGAGAACCACGGACAACCTTTTGTTAGAAGGATCAGTGATGTAGAACACTTGTTTTGCTTGGGAAGCCATTATGAAAGGCTCATTTATATGACCTAACTTGTTGAGGTCTACCAATGTGAACCCCAATTCGTCGGTTTGTACACCACCGTTACTATCAACCCACTTACATTTAAAAACCGGCACCGTAAGCTTAGTGTAATCGAGCACCCAAATATCTTCAATATATCCAAAGTAAGGTGTTGGTGCTTTAACGGGTTTTGTGTCCTTTGCACTAGAGAAGTGCATTGCTTCGGCCACGATCATAACCCCACTATTTTGCATGGTACTCTTGTTATCTTGTTCCTTTGTATAAAAGGAAAAGTTATTGATGTTGTATTCGCTCCAACATATGACGTTGAAGCTAGGCCCACGTGCTAGCCATCTTACGTCATCAGAAGCAGTACTACCATCCTTAAGCTTTTCTTCCTTGAACCATGGTAAGAAAGTCTTGTTATGCTTGTTCAACAACCACCTTTCGCTCATTTGAGGGTTTTCTTGATTGACTTTTCTTTTATGTTCAAATAAGAAAGGTTGAACAGAATCGATGTTGTTCAATACATACAAATGTGCTTGAAGCACTTCCTCCCGACCCTTGCTATTAATTCTTAAGCCATGTGTACCCTTACCTTGACATCTTATCTCATCATGCCGAGGCTTAGGAACCCCTATAGGATCCGTGTTATGAAGGTAGTCCGAACAAAACTCAATAGCTTCTTCTGCAACATACCTTTGAACAATAGATGCTTCCGGACGATGAGGATTCTTCACGTACCCTTTCAAGATCTTCATGTAGCACTCAACTGGGTACATCCATCTTAGAAAAACCGGCCCACATAATCTAATCTCCCTCACCAAATGAACAATTAAGTGAACCATTATGTCGAAAAAGGAATGAGGAAAATACATCTCCAATTGGCACAAGATTGTAGCAGCCTCAACTTCCAAGTCATCCAACATACGGGGGTCAACGACTTTGATACATATAGAATTGAAGAATGAGCACAACCGAGTAATGGCATGTCTCACATTTTTTGTAGCAATACCACGAATAGCAACGGGCAGAAGTTGTTGCATCAAGATGTGACAATCATGAGACTTCAAGCCAACCAATTTAAGATCACTAGAGACAAGCCTCTTCATATTTGAAGAGTAACCATGTGGAACTTTGATGCCCTGAAGACACCCGCATAAACTTTGTCTCTCTTTTTTTGACAAAGTATGACATCTTTGGCGGCAAATAAGTCCGCTTACCATCCTCAACAACTGGAGCTAACTGCTCTCGTATACCCATAGCAACGAGGTCGAGACGAGCATTCACACCATCCTTTGTCTTTCCCTGAATGTTGAGAAGCGTCCCGATCACACTATCACACACATTTTTCTCCACATGCATCACATCAATGCAATGAATCGACATCAAGCTTGCGCCCGATATGGAAGATCAAAGAATATCGACCTCTTCTTCCATATGTTTTTCTCAGCAGCTTTACCTTTCTTTTTGGACTTGCCGAACATAACATCGATGTCCTTTACCCTCTGATAAACCTGCTCTCCAATTATGGCCGCCGGCGCTTCTTCTGTCTCTTGGCATCCATTAAAAGCTTTTTTCATCTTACGATATGGGTGATCACGTCTAAGAAATCTCCGATGCCCAAGGTAAACCGTCTTCTTTCCATGATGCAACTGAGTGTAGCATGTGCCTTCTTCACATATAGGGCATGCTTTATGCCCCTTGACACTATACCCTAGGACAAGTTACCGTATCTTTGGAAAGTCGTTGATGGTACAAAATAACATGGCACAAAGCTTGAAAGTCTCGTGAGAATACCCATCAACTACATCAACACCTTCCACCCACAGCAAGTCTTCAATCAAGGGACTTAGATAAACATCTAAGTTATTTCCCGGTTTCTTTGGGCCCGAAATCATCATAGACAACATCATGTATTTGCGTTTCATGCACAACCAAGGGGGCAGGTTGTAAATTATCAACAGAACAGGTCATGAACTATGAATACTACTCATGTTACCATAAGGATTCATTCCATCCGTAGCAAGTCCAAGCCTTAGGTTTCTTGGCTCATCGGCGAAATCCGGAAACATAGTATCAATATTCTTCCATTGCATAGAATCATCAGGATGACAAACCTTTCCATCACGTTTCCTCTCATCATTATGCCATCTAAGATTCTTCGCATCTTTCGCATTGGCAAACAATCGCTTGAACCTTGGAATTATTGGAAGATACCATAACACCTTCGCAGGAGGACCCTTTTTTCTCACATCATCAAGATCATCATCATCATCACCACCCTTCACTTTGTATTGTGATAACCCACATTTGGGGCAATCGTGACTGTCTTCATGAACACCGGTGTACAATATGCAATCATTGGGGCATGCGTGTATCTTCTTATACTCCATACCCATCGGACACAATACCTTCTTGGCCTCATAGTTACGGTCAGGCAATGTGTTGTCCTCCGGAAGCAAGTCTTTCAACACTTCAAGCAATCCCGTGAAGCTTTTATCGGTCCAACCATTTTTCGCCTTCACACAAACCAATTTTAGCACCGCCGACAACCGTGTATGAGTAGTACACCCTGGATATAAAGGCTTATCCGCATCACCGCACAACCTATCATACACATGAGCTCGATGAAAAGATTCTTGTCCAATATCACGGATCATGTCCTCTACTCGATCATCCTCCATATCTACGTCAACGTCCTCACTTTGGGAGACACTTGCCGTACTACTCAACAACACATCACCATGCCATATCCATCTTGTATAACTCAAGCAAATCCCTTCACAAATCAAATAAGTACGTATATCCTTCATCGTACATTTCCTCGTACACTACAAAAAAAACCTATTTAGCGACCGAAGATTTCAATCGCTAAACATGATAATTCGGTTGCTATACTGTATAGCGACCGAATTAGCGACCGAATTAAGGGGGTAGCAGAAACCCTGGTGGCTAAATGTTTAGCGACCGAACTTGTATTTCGGTCGCAAAATTGCGACTGATATTTCGGTCGCAAAATTATATATTTCGGTCGCCGTATAGTTGGTCGCATGCTCAGCTCACCTAATTTGGTGACCGATATTCGGTCGCTATTTCGATCGCAAATTTTGATTTTTTTTTTTTAGTTTTCCTATAACTTAATCCTGCCGACCAAATATTGTTTTTCAACTATTACCCTATTGATTTTTAATTTCTGATATAAACAAAATACACCAATATTTTTTTTTGAATAAATAGAAAACGTAAATATGATGTACTAACGATCCAAAACACCACAGTCAACATGATCAAGAAAACATATACATTAATTAATCCAAGTTTAATAATTGTTTATAAAAAAAGTTTAATAAGTACTAATTAACGATCAAAACATAAAAATACACCACAATCAATAAGTACTAATCAAAATATCAAAACTCATCAATCTTCCAAAGGGATGAACATGTAGAAGCGAGAACCCCCAAGGTACTTAAACTTTGCCAATGCACCAGTGGACAACAAATACAACTCCCTGATACCATTTGTATCTGTTGCAAAATATGGGCAATCCTCATGGATTACTATATTCCCATTGAACAGATTTCCGTTTTTGTCTTCAATAGTCACAACACGCGGTATTTCTTGTCCCCAACGATGGTAGAATGATCGCGGGATTGAAATCAAATCCTGCAAATACACAAGAACAATTTAGTAAATGATTAGTTTATGCCTTAACCATCATTACGTGAATCCGATCGTTATTCTTAAGTTGATGAGATATTGTACCTGGTCTATATGGATGGTTGTCTCAAAACATTTAGTCGGATCCATTTTCTGATAAAACGATAAGGAAAACAAGTCATATGTCTAAACTTCATCAAGTGATAATAAGAAAAGATGGAAAGATCCATGTAGCATACTAGCATGTTAAAATAGAACAAAGAAATGCAACTTCACATGCAACTTTACAGATTAGCAAACATAGCAGTTTTCAGGAAAACAGATGCTTTTACGTCGTTTTGAAGGATGGTCATAGAGTGGATTTTTCCTATCGGAAGTGCCTAGATAACCTAGTAAGGATGGTCATCAACAACAATTTCTGGAAAGCTCCATTTCCTAGTGAAACAAATGAGTAGAAAACCAGAGGTGCTTTCATAATATTGTGTACAGAGCTGCTTTCTAATGTGAATAATGTTTTAATGATGACGGCACGTCATGCATGTGCCTGGCAAACTGTGCCTAGCCCTTCATTTTATCTAACCCTATACTTAATCCTTCATTATCTAAGAGACTCGCTTTTGTTGGCTTCAAGAAGAGACTTTCTTAAGCTCATGGACATTAAATTAGTAAATGAATATTAACAGCAACAAAGTCATGCCATTTACGAACTAATAACACTTTATCAATTCATTCCAATGCTTACAATGTAAATATATACAAATATGATTCCATAATCATTTCCAAACAAGTTATCAATAAATACATATCAAATTATTCTAATTACATTGATTCATTGTTATTGAAAGATTTTTATTTTAAAGAGAATAAAATATTCTTCATAGCAATCCAAATGTATGAACATGCTCAGATATAAGTACTAGCCTTCAATAAATTTACATCATCAAACAGAAAAGAGATAAGTAGAATTACCAAATGAATCCGATTCAAAATGATCAGTGAAAAGCTCTCTTGGAATTACAGGCTACAATAATGTTTTTAGATCATTTCATACTCCAACAAAGAATATTTTTTTGTTTACAAAGAAGTGAACAAGAACTTGAAATCCCTAAAACCCTCTTTTGAAATTTTTGAAACAGATTCAGACAAGAACCAACAAATTCATGGATTCCAAACGAATCAAAATACAATACAATCAGACTGCATACACGTACAATACAAAATGAAATTATTCACAGCAAGTAAACAGCTGCATCACAGAGGCTATAGATCATACTATTGTGAGATATTCCCTGAGGCAATATAACAGAACAATGAACAACCTTCAAAGACATAAATTCAGCCAAGATATGGAAAGATAAACAGACCAGAAATTACAAGTGCCATATTTAATAGAAAACACATCATTAACACAGGGACAATCTTGTTACTGGACATGTTAAACTAGAATGGTCTTCAAACAACTACCTCAGTATTGGTCATTTGTTTGAACTATAGCCATGAACTATCCATGTTGGAAATTGTAGACACCTAGCACAAAACAAATTGAAAATCCATAGCACACATCCTCACTAACCAATTTAGATGCATTTCACAAAGCAGAACTGAATCTAAATCAAAGACCAAGATGTTGAAATGGAAGGTAATTTCATAGCTAAATCAACAAGAAGCAAACCAGAAGGGTTCTCATATTAAATTTGAAACATTAAATTGGTACAGTTACACTAATCCTATTTCTCACTGTTATCTTTATCTCATCACTTAAATATGCTAATGGATTCAAGTTTCACGGCCAATGCAGGTGGGTGCTTTGAGGCTTTAAAGTTTAAATTATACAACACGTCAATAATCAACAAAAAACCAAAACTGTTTATGTTTCGTAGTCTCACAGGCAGCAATGGCATTCTGTGGCTCAATTAAACATCAATTCTAATCTCACAGTCTTGACTTTTGATATTTCAATGCATTCAAAAAAAAGTTACAAAAACATATTTATCGTGCTTTCTCAATGAGAGCTTCCTAATCCTAATAGGAGTGATTAAATAATAACACATGAAAACAAATGATCATCACAACTCACAACTCACATGAAATACACAAGTAGCTCTTCTCAGTAGTAAGTAATAAAGCAAAGAAATACATACAATCCACAAATTTTTTGAAATTAAACAATGAAGCAAAATAAAAAATGATACATAGAGAGTCCATGGTTACCTCAAGGCAGAGCAGGGAATGCACAAAATGAGGAGAGAAGAGGGTAGGAGGAGCTCTGCGCGTGGTGACCGGAGGGCTGCGTGTTGGTAGTCGGAGTATTGGTCGAAGCACTAAAACGGAGGGGATTAAAAAGAGAGCAAGAAGAGGGGAAAGGAAGAGAGGAGAGGAAGAGGGGAGGAAGAGATGGAAGAAGAGGAGGAGGAGGACGGAGGCTTACCGGAGATGGCGGCGGTGGTGCGCACTGCGGTGGAAATAATCGGTCGCTATATTCGGTCGCGGGAATAGTTAATTTGAAATGTGAATTCATAAATTTAGTGACGGGTTTTTAAATCGGTCGCTAACACGCGCGGTTTTAATTTTTTTACGCGTCGTTTAGCGACCGAATTAATATTGGTCGCAAATGTAAATAAAATTTAACCATTGCATTTAATTCGGTAGCCATTTCGGTCGCTAAGAAGACATAAAATTTCTGACTTTTAAGTTCCTTTATTCAGCGACTGAAATAGCGACCGATAACCCTGCTACGCTCTATTTCGGTCGCTATTTCAGTCGCAGTATTAACTCTAATCAGTCTTTCATGTAGATCCTACAATCGGTCGCCATTTCGGTCGCAAATAGCAACCGAAAAATTCAGTCACTATTTTCGGTTGCTATACAACCTTTTTTTTGTAGTGGTATTCAAACACTTGACACAAGGACAACAGACCATTCCATTACTATTAGGAACATTCCTTTGAGCAAATTCTATAAATTCTCCCACCCCCTTCAAATACTCAGCACTAGTGCGCTTACAAACCATCCAACTACGATCCATAACTAGATAGGTTCTGTAGATATACAAAACATATATCCAATATAAGGACAATACGGGAGATTGAAAACTAGTTTTTGAAATCCTAATTGAAAACTAGTTTTTGAAATCCCGTCAACCATGTATATCTTATTTGACTAACTGCCTAAAACAAAATTTCCACGGTAATCTCACATCATTCTTCTCATCAAGCAGGCAACAACACATATTAGGACTATTGCTATATCTAGTACTATAACCACTCAGCCATATGAATCGATCAAGAGAGCATGATATATACAAGCAAGGGGTTTAAAAATTATTTCAAATTTACACCATTTTCAGGTTGAGCAATGAGCAATATATTGTTGATGTCACATGCTACAAGCAACTCTAAATTTCTTCCCATTTTGAAATAGGTCATGATAGCATAAGAAAAATGAGAGAAAACACAAAACCCACGACTAGAAATAGAGACATTCCAAACAACTCAAACTCACAGTTTTAAGTTTCAACTACAGAGACTACAGTTTCAACATACACTCAAAACCAAAAATAAAAAAATGTGCCCTAAAGACTCACCAGAAATAGGTGCTCGCGTGGTGGTGGGGAGAGGAGCTCGAGTGGTGGCCAACGTTCAATGTGGTTACTGAGAGCAGAGGGCAAGGAGAGTTAGTGCACGGGAAGGGGAAAGAGAGATGTCAAGTTATTGCAAAGAATGAGCGGGAAAGACAGAGTTAGGGTTAAGAGTGTACCTCACGGTGGTGGCGAAGAAGCCCTCGCGGTTGTTGCGGTGGAGAGGAGCTCGTGATTAGGGCAGAGTGAGAGTGAGAGTGAGAGTGAGCGTGATGAAAAGAGAAGAACAGAGAGGTACATAGCAAAGTGAAGAAGGCGAGCGGGTGTAAACGTTATAATCAAAAACCATCTTTAAAAAAACATTTTACGTCAGTTGTTTGCAACAACTGACGTTAAAAGTCATTTATTTAACGTCAGTTGTATTAAACAACTGACGTTAAAAATAAATATTTTTTATTTTAAAAATACTTTTAACATCAGTTGTTGAAGACAACTGACGTTAAAAGTGTATAAGTTTCTGAAAAAACATTCATTCCTATGACTACTGTGATACTTACCCATGCACCTTGTAACTTAATCCTCTTAATGAGCATTAAGTTTATAGATCAGTTTTCAAGAAAATCAGGTAGTCTCTCTTCTCTATATAAAGTACCATTCTTCTGTATCAGTGTGTAATACACCCTCTTCTTTTCCTCTATATTTCGTGCGTTTTCTATTCCTTCACAATATGGCTCTATCATATTTGAGAATTTTGTTATTTCTTCCTATACCTAGACTTAAAGGTCTCTGTCTTAATGGTCAAAAAACTTCTGAGGTTGAGTAAATCACGTAACATAGATGGTAAGGTTTAGTGAATCACGTAATGCGATTCCCTCACTTTATTTCATCCCCTCATCCCTTTCACTCCGCTTTCGCAGCAAGTGACTGTGGATTCAGATTGAGCATCACAGAATTCAAGTGAGGGAGGAGATGCATCCATTGGAGTTTCTGAGGACAGGACTGAGAAGAAAATGACGTTGAAGCAGAAACTTTTTTATATTTTAGGGCTATGTTGCAGAAATTTTTTATCTTTTAATCATGTAATTGTAACTTATGAATCGCTTCAATGAGATACGATTTGATTATACATATAACTTGTTTTATGTTAAGTGTTTATTTATTTTAATTTGCACAAGAATTTGTTTACTAATTCAAGCTAATTAATTAAGATTAAAAATAAACTTGTTTAAAAAAAGAGTTTAGAAATAAACTGCACTATATGGAGTGATCTGCGTTAAGAGTGACAACAGGGAGATGACAACGAAAGAAAGATAGGAATGAGTTTCAGATAGGAATATAGGATTATTTATGTCAGTTATTTATTTAACTGAAGTAAAAATCACACTTTTAACGTCAGTTGTATAAACAACTGACGTTAAAAGTGTTAATAATTCTTGCAAATCACCTTTAACGTCAGTTCATTACACAACTGACGCAAATAGTGATTTAATATTTACAAAACTGCCACCGCCTCATTTTTAACATCAAACATATGGTCAACTGATGTAAAACGTTACCGTATATTACATTATTTCCAATAGTGTTTATTTCTACGGAAAAGGCATGCCAGAGGCAAGGAATTTGCTAGATGCTCTAGTGTGACCTTAAAGTCTAAAACTTGATCATTCCATCAGTTCCTGATACTTCTGAGATGTGGAAGCACAAGTTAGGCTTCAAAGAGGTAACCAGAGAGTTGAAGAGAGAAATGGCTTCCTATAACATCTTAATGTTCCCTCATGCAACAAAGTTGTGCAAAGACTTAAGCTCAAGCATAGCAGGAGCAACTGAATCTCTAATTATTCTCTCTTGCGCAACCTAACAGGATTCCTTACCCTCGGCGAGGCCACTTATAGATTTGAAGGAGGACCTAACTGAGGAATAAAAGACAGACCGGGAAGTGGCGAGCATTAAGTCAAGCAATGCTGCTAAGTGTTGATGATATTTAAGCCTAATTTGAAGACAATAATGCCTAGAAGATGTGTCCACTTGATTTTTCATTTTATTTCTTTTCTAATATGAATTTAATTTTTGTTCAGAGTACACATTTCAACAATGTTTTAACTGCTTGCGGAAGCCTTAAAAAGGAGATTACCACCTAATGATTCATGACAATGTATTCTTACTATGCTTCTCTTGGGTGCTTCATTTTATTTTATTTTGTTATCGGCAAAATTGATACGTCTTCCAATTCCAATTTTTAGTTTGTATATTTTTCAAAACCAGGCAACAAATAATACACATGCATATTTTGATTGCACAATTAGAGCTACTTTAGATGTCAAACCAAGAAAAGAGAAACATTATGTGGTACAAAAATTTTCGCCAGATTCCATAGGAATTCATAGTTTTAAAAAGTGGACCGGATCAGTCGGTTCAACCGGGAGCTGGTCGACTTCGTCTAACAAAAAAAAGGCTAGTTTCATAATTGGTGAAGAACCGGTTCAAATAGGTAAAAAAAAACTGGTGGTGAGAGTCGATTATTTTATTTATTTTTATTTTAAATTATAAAGATATATTTTTCGTCAACTAGAAGTTTAATGACAAGTTATAAAAATTCATATGCATGGGATTTTATTATTTATCCTTCTTTGTTGATTTTTTATCTTATGAAATATATAATATGATTATTTTATATTAATTTAAAATTTTATTTATCCCAAGTTTATTACTTAATGTAATATAAAATATTATATATGTATGTGTGTATATATAATTATCTCCGGTTCGGCCATGATTCACCCAACTCTCCACTCTCATGTAAAAAAAAAAAAGAACAAGTGTGCTGCTAATGTTGCCACCCATGTCAAGGTTGGAGAATCTTTAGAGAACCCGGAGTAGCTTGTTATTGTTGCATCTTTATACTTCCCACTTCCTAGCTCCAATACTGCATTGTGCTGTATATTTCAATCTAGCGTTTAATTAATTAAAATAGCTTAGCTGGATAAGTTTTGGACTAATATCACTTGTGTATGAGTTGCGTGTTCAGTTGGTCCGGTTTTAGAAAGAAAAATGCTAAATTGACACAGAATTTGGGACAACATACGGTACACCGTATGAACAGTGCCACACAGTACGGCACTGTAGTTACACTATGCGGCACTGTAGCACTTTTTTTTTTTTTTAAATTTAAATTTTTTTTGTAAATAAATTTTTTGATTAAGTATGTGTCAATATCTGGTGAACGGGGTACAAATATCTGGTGAATGCCTTCAAATATGTGGTGAATGCCCATACTAAAACCAAGTTTTGGATGCCTTAGATTATCTGGTGAATGTAGTTCAATTATCTGGTGAATGCCTTCAAATATGTGGTGAATGCTCATACTAAAACCAAGTTTTGGATGCCTTAGAGTATCTGGTGAATGTAGTTCAATTATCTGTGAGTGCCTTCGAATATCTGGTGAATGCCCACACTAAAACCAAGTTTTGGATGCCTTAGATTATCTGGTGAACGTAGTTTACTTATCTGGTGAATGCCTTCGAATATGTGGTGAATGCCTATACTAAATTAGCTTGTGGATGCCTTAGATTATCTGGTGAACGTAGTTCAATTATCTGGTGAATGCCTTCAAATATGTGGTGAATGCCCATACTTAATCAAAAAATATAATTACAAAAAAAATTTAAATTTTTTTTAAAAAAGTCGTGCTCTGATGCCGCATGATGCCGATTGTGTCAAGATGTGCCGACCTGATGCCGCACTGTCTTGACACTTGTTCATACTGATGTACCGTATGTTGTCCGGCAAAATGTGTCAAATTAGCATAACTGTTTTAGAAATTTGGTAAATCTCGTAAGCAATTGAAGGCTGACACGATTTTTCTAATATACAAGTATACCCAGTCATACAAGTAATAAATCGGTGAGACCGAATATCGTCCACAGGGATTGATTGTCAATTACCAATTCACAAATTATTCAACTATCTAGACTAAGTTGTGGTATGAAGATAGATCAAAACATAAAATAAACAAGAATAAAATGTTTTTGGTCCTTTTGGACTTTTAACAAACACTTGGAGTGCATAATTAACAAATGGATAAACTTTGTCAGGGTTAGACTACACTAATCCTCCCTTTGTTGCAATGAAATGGTTAATAACACGATTCCTAATTCAATTATGACAATCAAGCCTTTTGAAATACCCAAACCCTAATGTCTTAGGTGGAATGAGCCAAAAATCCCAAATTAAACCCTAATGTCTTAGGTGGATTAATCTGAGAATTTGCATAAAGAGCCAAGACTTATAAGATTGCAAGCACCCCAAGACCTATGTCTAGGTTCATGAACTACTTGGCATTGATTCATGAGCATGCCTTAACATCAATCTTTCAATTGTCTATCAAAGAAACAAATCATTCCATGGGTAGCTAAGCCAAGAAAAGCATTAAGCACAGAATCAATCACTCATAAAGAAATAGGAATTTGTATTAAAATCAAATCATGAGACAAACAAGTTCAGAAAAGTCATCATCTAACCCCAACAAAAGGGGATTTAGCTACTCATAGTAATATAAATTACACAAGAGAAAGAGAGAAGAGAAGAAGAGAAGAAGAAAACTCCATGATGAATCCTTCAATCTTCTTCCAATCCAAGAGCAGAGAAAATGTCCCTTTTAGGGTTCCAATTCGCCCCCAGCCGCAGCCTCCAATTGCCCCTGTCCTAGGGTTCCAAGCCTCTGGTAAAAGTCCCCTTTTTCTGTTCAGTGTGGCTCTATTTATAGATCAGTCGTGCGTCACGGCCGTGATGGCCATCTGTCACGGCCATGATGGGCATCACGACTAGGCCGTGATAGCTTCTGACTTTTGCCTTCTGTCTTTTCAGTTTTGCTTGATCACGGCCGTGATGGGCATCACGGCTAGACCGTGATGGGCTCTGCTTGGCACATTATCTTCACTTTTCAAGCTCTATCGTCATCCAAGCTCAATCATGGCCGATACTGATCATTTTTTCATTGATTTCTGCAAAACAACACCACAACACAGCCTTATCCGTTCCAAAGGAAAAACTAACAAAAATCAAACTAAAATGGCCTAACTATATGAAAATTCATGCAGAAATGTACATGAAATATAACGTAAAATCACACTCATCAAATCACCCCAAGCTTAAGGCTTTGCTTGTCCTCAAGCAATCACCAAGGCCAGAAGAACAAAAACAGAGCATGGATAGTGAACTAAGAACCCGAGTAACAACTAATCCAAGTAATAGGCATTTTCAAATAATTCATCAAGAGACAATCAATTTCAAGTCCAATTAGACGCTTAGGTTTCCTAGACTCACATTCTCACCGATTCGGGCACTCTTTCTCACCTTACTCAAGTGTTTAAGGACATATAGCAATTCGCTCAAGTTCCTCAAGGAATGAATTCTACCATAAGCTTGACTATTAACCAAATCTCTACTTTATTAATGAAAACAATTAAGAATCAAGAGGTCTTTTACTTTGGTTGTAACGTGGCCATGGGATTAATCGTTAGGTGGGGAAATCAAGAAAAGGAGATTTCAAAAGGGCTAAACGAAATATCAAGCATTGCAAAGCATGACACCTTCTAAAATACCTTTTTGGGTTTTGATTCACTTTTCCACCTTTCTTTCTTTCCTTTTTGTTTCATTTCTCACTTTCTTTTTGTCATCCCCTTCTCTATATTCTCTCTTTTATTTTCTTTTCTTCTTTTCTTTTTTTTTCTTTTTGATTTGGAGAAGGGGAGATTTTCAGCTCAAGAGAAACATTTTCCAACTTTCTCATCCCATACTTTTTCAACTACCCTACCTTTTTGTGTAATACTTTAGGGGGTCCTATCAAGCATCAATCATCAATATATTTCAAGGTACCAAGAATTTTATTCTTTCAGGCTCAAAATTGGGCAACTAAGGGGTAGCATTTAATCGATCAAAGATCAGAAGGCCAGAAAAATACCTATTGCCTCAATCATTTTCAAAAATGTTTTCAAAAATTTTTAAGCTTCAAAATGGTTTCAAGTCAAGTTCTAGAGAAATACAATCCAATAGGAATAACACTCTATAAAAAATAATGGGGTAGATTTAGTGAGTACCCCTTTTTGGCTCAATCATCTCACATTTAGTAGTTCAAAAATCAGTGAGAAACACAAATCTATAGAAACACATGCTAATTATCAACTATCCAAGATCATCTCAAGAATTTTTATTTGGAGCCTTATCACAAGAATAAAAAAAAAATGGGTTCAAAAATTCACTATCTTAATTTATTTGGCACTAAGTTCTCACAATCGGATGCATCATCTACGCAAGAGGGTAATCGAATCATGTGATCATGCAAAACTATGCCTATATGAATGCAACATGCAAAATATGACAATTTAAAAAAAAATTGCAAAAAATACCCCTACCCCAAGCTTAAAAACATACACTGTCCCCAATGTAAATAATCAGGTCGGAGAGAGGAGAAAAATTGAAACAACTCACCAGGGCGGTAGCGGGTGCTGGATCACGTGCCTAGACACAGGGATGTTGGAAAATGGGTCATGGCCGTGATGCTCAGCACCGGCAGGCTGTGATCAATTCCGTTCCAAAGGAAGAAGCCTGTCACGACCGTGACCTTCATCACGGCTAGGCCGTGATGCTCTCTGATCTTCAGGGCTGGCTCATCACGGCCGTGACCAGTGTCACGGCCTGGGCGTGATGGTTGCTGACTTTGTTTCTCCCTGCCCTTTTTGCTTCTCCTTTCTTATTTCCCTGAAAAAAACTTAACAAAACTATTAATTTATGATTATTTACTCTTGATCTTCTCAAATTATTCAAGAGTTGAAAATCAAAAACAAATGGAAACGAAAAAAGAAAAAGAAAATTTGGGTTGCCTCCCAATAAGCGCTTCTTTAACGTCACTAGTTTGACAGGATCACGAAGCTTCCACCCGGATCCCATACCCTGTGGTATAAGGGCCAATTGGTGCTCACTGTGTAAGATCCTCCTCCCGGATCCCAAAGCTTGTGAAGTGGCACTTACAGAAGCAATATGATTCTACTCTCGGTTCCTCCTGGGTCAAATTGCAGGTGATAAGCTCCTCTTTCGACCTCTTCAGGCATAAGTGTTCCATGAAGCATATGAGGTTTTACTTGTTAAGCCAATTTTGTAGTGTCCACACATGCCTCCAAACCAATATATTTATCCAAGACAGCAATATCAGGTTTCTTGGCAAGCATGGTGAACGATAGACCCTCTTTGCTCTCCACTACCACTTCAACTTCACTTTGAACTATCCCCAAAACCAGATTTTTCTCAAATTCTGTTTCATGTGATTCTTGTACCAACTGTTTACAAATTTCATCAACTTGCTTTTTGAAATTTTGCATCACAGCTTTGATACTATCACAGTTGGTTCTTATTTTGGTCTCAGCGGTGGACAGCTCTAGTGAATATTATTGCAGAGAAGATTTCAGAGGATTTGGCTCATTCCCTTTCCATTCCTCTTCATGCTTCATGATTACACTATAAGCTTGTGCATGAGGGCATTGATCTCCCCAGAGCACATAGTCTCCCAAGACTACATTAGGCCCAAAGGAATATTTTGTAACTCCATCCAAGGCTGGAAAATAATAAGTCTCCATGATTTGCAATCCACCTTGGACAAACACAACTCAAAAGAAAAAAATCAAATATATACAAAAATATATATATAAACAAAAATGTCTAAAGTAGTTGTCTCATTTGTTACTAATGATATTGACAAAACCAATCCCCGGCAACGGCGCCAAAAACTTGACATGATTTTTCTAATATACAAGTATACCCAGTCGTACAAGTAATAAATCGGTGAGACCGAATATCATCCACAGGGATTGGTTGTCAATTACCAATTCACAAATTATACAACTATATAGACTAAACTGTGGTATGAAGATAGATCAAAACATAAAATAAACAAGAATAAAATGTTTTTGGTCTTTTTGGACTTTTAACAAACACTTGGAGTGCAAAATTAACAAATGGATAAACTTTGTCAGGGTTAGACTACACTAATCCTCCCTTGGTTGCAATGAAATGGTTAATAACACAATTCCTAATTCAATTATGACAATCAAGCCTTTTGAAATACTCAAACCCTAATGTCTTAGGTGGAATGAGCCTAAAATCCCAAATTAAACCCTAATGTCTTAGGTGGATTAATCTGAGAATTTGCATAAAGAGCCAAGACTTATAAGATTGCAAGCACCCCAAGACCTATGTCTAGGTTCATGAACTACTTGGCATTGATTCATGAGCACGCCTTAACGTCAATCTTTCAATTGTCTATCAAAGAAACAAATCATTCGGGTAGCTAAGCCAAGAAAAGCATTAAGCACAGAATCAATCACTCATAGAGAAATAGGAATTTGTATTAAAATCAAATCATGAGACAAACAAGTTCAGAAAAGTCATCATCTAACCCCAACAAAAGGGTATTTAGCTACCCATAGTAATAGAAATTACACAAGAGAAAGAGAGAAGAGAAGAAGAAAACCCCATGATGAATACTTCAATCTTCTTTCAATCCAAGAGCAGAGAAAATGACCTTTTTAGGGTTCCAATTCGCCCCCAGCCGCAACCTCCAATTGCCCCAGTCCTAGGGTTCCAAGCCTCTGGTAAAAGTCCCATTTTTCTGTTCAATGTGGCTCTATTTATAGATCAGTCGCGCGTTACGGCCGTGATGGCCATTACGGTCAGGCCGTGACGTGTTCTGGAATGGCGCGTTTTAAAATTTTGGTCTGTCACGGCCATGATGGGCATCACGGCTAGGCCGTGACAGTTTCTGACATTTGCCTTCTGTCTTTTCAGTTTTGCTTGATCACGGCCGTGATGGGCTCTGCTTGGCACATTATCTTCACTTTTCAAGCTCTATCGTCATCCAAGCTGAATCATGGTCGATCCTGATTATTTTTTCATTGAATTATGCAAAACAACACCACAACACCTCCTTATCCGTTCCAAAGGAAAAACTAACAAAAATCAAACTAAAATGGCCTAACTATATGAAAATACATGCAGAAATGTACATGAAATATAAGGTAAAATCACACTCATAAAATCACCCCAAGCTTAAGACTTTGCTTGTCCTCAAGCAATCACCAAGGCCATAAGAACAAAAACAGAGCATGGATAGTGAACTAAGAACCCGAGTAACAACTAATCCAAGTAACAGGCATTTTCAAATAATTCATCAAGAGACAATCAATTTCAAGTCCAATTAGACGCTTAGGTTTCCTAGACTCACATTCTCACAGATTCGGGCACTCTTTCTCACCTCACTCAAGTGTTTAAGGACATATAGCAATTCACTCAAGTTCCTTAAGGAATGAATTCTACCATAAGCTTGACTATTAACCGAATCTTTACTTTATTACTGAAAACAATTAAGAATCAAGAGGTCTTTTACTTTGGTTGTAACGTGGCCATGGGATTAATCGTTAGGTGGGGAAATCAAGAAAAGGAGATTTCAAAAGGGCTAAACGAAATATCAAGCATTGCAAAGCATGACAACTTCTAAAATACCTTTTTAGGTTTTGATTCACTTTTCCACCTTTATTTCTTTCCTTTTTATTTCATTTCTCACTTTATTTTTGTCATCCCCTTCTCTATATTCTCTCTTTTATTTTCTTTTCTTCTTTTCTTTTTTTTTTTCTTTTTTATTTGGATAAGGGGAGATTTTCAGCTCAAGAGAAACATTTTCCAACCTTCTCATCCCATACTTTTTCAACTACCCTACCTTTTTGTGTAATACTTTAGGGGTCCTATCAAGCATCAATTATCAATGTATTTCAAGGTACCAAGAAAAGTATTTTATTCTTTCAGGCTCAAAATTGGGCAACTAAGGGTTAGCATTTAATCGATCAAAGCTTAGAAGGCCGGAAAAATACCTAGTGCCTCAATCATTTTCAAAAATGTTATCAAAAATTTTTAAGCTTCAAAATGGTTTCAAGTCAAGTTCTAGAGAAATACAATCCAAGAGGAATAACAATCTATCACAAAGAATGGGGTAGATTTAGTGAGTACCACTTTTTGGCTCAATCATCTCACATTTAGTAGTTCAAAAATTAGTGAGAAACACAAATCTATAGAAACACATGCTAATTATCAACAATCCAAGATCATCTCAAGAATTTTTATTTGGAGCCTTACCACAAGAATAAAAAAAATTTGGGTTCAAAAATTCACTATCTTAATTTATTTGGCACTAATTTCTCACAATCGGATGCATCATCTACGCAAGGGGGTAATCGAATCATGTGATCATGCAAAACTATGCCTATATGAATGCAACATGCAAAATATGAAAATTTAAAAAAAAAAATGCAAAAAATACCCCTACCCCAAGCTTAAAAACATACATTGTCCCCAATGTAAATAATCAGGTCGCAGAGAGGAGAAAAATTGGAACAACTCACCGGGGCGGTAGCGGGTGCTGGATCACGTGCCTAAACACAGGGATGCTGGAAAATGGGTCATGACCGTGATGCTCAGCACGGGCAAGCCGTGATCAATTCTGGTCCAAAGGAAGAAGCCTGTCACGGCCGTGACCTTCAGGGCTGGGTCATCACGGTCGTGACCAGTGTCACGGCCTGGGCGTGATGGTTGCTGACTTTGTTTCTCCCTGCCCTTTTTGCTTCTCCTTTCTTATTTCCCTGAAAAACACTTAACAAAACTATTAATTTATGATTATTTACTCTTGATCTTCTCAAATTATTCAAGAGTTGAAAATCAAAAAAAAAAATGGAAACGAAAAAAGAAAAAGAAAATTTGGGTTGACTCCCAATAAACGCTTCTTTAACGTCACTAGCTTGACAGGATCATGAAGCTTCCACCCGAATCCCATACCCTGTGGTATAAGGGCCAATTGGTGCTCACTGTGTAAGATCCTCCTCCCGGATCCCAAAGCTTGTGAAGTGGCACTTGCATAAGCAATATGATTCTACTCTCGGTCCCTCCTGGGTCAAACTGCAGGTGATAAGCTCCTCTTTCGACCTCTTCAAGCATAAGTGTTCCATGAAGCACATGAGGTTTTACTTGTTAAGCCAATTTTGTAGTGTCCACACATGCCTCCAAACCAATATATTTATCCAAGACAGCAATATCAGGTTTCTTGGCAAGCATGGTGAACGATTGACCCTCTTTGCTCTCCACTACCACTTCAACTTCACTTTGAACTATCCCCAAAACCAGATTTTTCTCAAATTCTGTTTCATGTGATTCTTGTACCAACTGTTTACAAATTTCATCAACTTGCGTTTTGAAATTTTGCATCACAGCTTTGATACTATCACAGTTGGTTCTTATTTTGGTCTCAGAGGTGGACAGCTCTAGTGAATATTATTGCAGAGAAGATTTCAGAGGATTTGGCTCATTCCCTTTCCATTCCTCCTCATGCTTCATGATTACACTATAAGCTTGTGGATGAGGGCATTGATCTCCCCAGAGCACATAGTCTCCCAAGACTACATTAGGCCCAAAGGAATATTTTGTAACTCCATCCAAGGCTGGAAAATAATAAGTCTCCATGATTTGCAATCCACCTTGGACAAACACAACTCAAAAGAAAAAAAATCAAATATATACAAATATATATATATATATATATATATATATATATATATATAAACAAAAATGTTTAAAGTACTTGTCTCATTTGTTACTAATGATATTGACAAAACCAATCCCCGGCAACGGCGCCAAAAACTTGACACGATTTTTATAATATACAAGTATACCTAGTCGTACAAGTAATAAATCGGTGAGACCGAATATCGTCCACAAGGATTGGTTGTCAATTACCAATTCACAAATTATACAACTATCTAGACTAAACTGTGGTATGAAGATAGATCAAAACATAAAATAAACAAGAATAAAATGTTTTTGGTCTTTTTGGACTTTTAACAAACACTTGGAGTGCAGAATTAACAAATGGATAAACTTTGTCAGGGTTAGACTACACTAATCCTCCCTTGGTTGCAATGAAATGATTAATAACACAATTCCTAATTCAATTATGACAATCAAGCCTTTTGAAATACTCAAACCCTAATGTCTAAGGTGGAATGAGCCTAAAATCCCAAATTAAACCCTAATGTCTTAGGTGGATTAATCTGAGAATTTGCATAAAGAGCCAAAACTTATAAGATTGCAAGCACCCCAAGACCTACGTCTAGGTTCATGAACTACTTGGCATTGATTCATGAGCATGCCTTAACGTCAATCTTTCAATTGTCTATCAAAGCAACAAATCATTCCATGGGTAGCTAAGCCAAGAAAAGCATTAAGCACAAAATCAATCACTCATCGAGAAATAGGAATTTGTATTAAAATCAAATCATGAGAAAAACAAGATCAGAAAAGTCATCATCTAACCCCAACAAATGGGTATTTAGCTACTCATAATAATAGAAATTATACAATAGAAAGAGAGAAGAGAAGAAGAAAACTCCATGACGAATCCTTCAATCTTCTTCCAATCCAAGAGCAGAGAAAATGACCCTTTTAGGGTTCCAATTCGCCCCCAGCCGCAGCCTCCAATTGCCCCAGTCCTAGGGTTCCAAGCCTCTGGTAAAAGTCCCCTTTTTCTGTTCAGTGTGGCTCTATTTATAGATCAATCACGCGTCACGGCCGTGATGGCCATCACGGCCACGCCGTGACGTGTTCTGGAATGGCGCGTTTTCAAATTTTGGTCTGTCACGGCCGTGATGGGCATCACGGCTAGGCCATGACAGCTTCTGACTTTTGCCTTCTGTCTTTTCAGTTCTGCTTGATCACGGCTGTGATGGGTATCACGACTAGGCCGTGATGGGCTCTGCTTGGCCCATTATCTTCACTTTTCAATCTCTATTGTCATCCCAGCTCAATCATGGCCGATCCTCAGCATTTTTTCATTGATTTCTGCAAAACAACACCACAACACTGCCTTATCCCTTCCAAAGGAGAAACTAACAAAAATAAAACTAAAATGGCCTAGCTATATGAAAATACATGCAGAAATGTACGTGAAATATAAGGTAAAATCACACTCATCAAAGGCAAACCAAAGACTTGATTCTATTATCCAACTCAAGAGGCAAAACTGAAAAATGAAATGTTGGGGGACACCAATAATTAGTAGTTGTATGGTGCTAACAGGGAGCAGTCTATGACACCCTAGAACCTGGCATCACATGGTTACCCGTTGCGGAAAAGAAACCTATATAAAACGCTAGTCGCTTTCGAAAAAATAACCTTTTATATAGGGTTACTGAAAAAGGGTACTCATTTTTTTTTTTGTTAAAGGAAGTTAAGAAAAGGTGATGAACACTCGGAACATGAAAATAAACATCATTCATATAAATATAACTGTCCCACTTGGGATCTCAGGTTTGATTACAAAACAGGCCTTGTCGAACCGGCCAACATACACTAAAACAGCAACTGAAGAAACAGGTAAAAAAGGAAACATCAAACCGGGGATAGGGAACTGGGTACAAGACTCAAAAGATGGCTCTAAAAGCCTAGGGACTATCGGGACAACTCCAAAAGCCGACAAACGATCTACCAATGCCTCCTGCATGCAGAATAACCACAGACGCTACCCCCAGACGAGATATCAGATGCCGGATCGATAATGTCATCGCCATCGTCGATAGGGACGTCGTCATCTCCGGGATCCGGCGGATGGTACTCTGACTTCTCCTCCTCCTCATCCTCGACCTTTATCAGCTCAAGAGGCTCTTCCTCGGGATCCTCCTCCACTAGATCCTCCACAAGCGGTTCAACTGGATCAAAATGCTCATGAAGGAGACCGGTGACTTGTAGCGTATGAAGGTAGTACCATGGAGATGGAAGCGCCACAGTCCTCGTCTCGACGGTATGAACCCTTTGTACGGGAACTCCGTTAGTATTCGTCTCGGTAGTCGTGGATCGATCCTCAATACGTCGCGATTGTCGCACCCTCATGTATAGTCCAGTTCCCTACCGTCCCAGCATGATCAAACACTTCGCTCCTCGAGCTCGACTATGCCAAGGGAACGTTCGGATCCATCTAAAAGCAGGCGCATGCCCGGTACAATAAGAAAAGAACAGAACATACAGATGTGCAAGAGTGAGATACAGTCATAAGATATATCCCACAACAACCATGTACATGATACATACATCACATAATCATATAAGCAGTTAAATCATGCATATACATAACATAACAGTGTTATATCAAAGGGTCTCAAACCCGCACAGTCAACCTTTGAAAATATGCATGGCACTTCAATATCAGGCTCTAACTTAATCTCATGAGATATCCACACCGTTTTCCACTGGAGAAGAATTAGAGTTGGTCAATCTCTAGCCCACCGGGCAGTTGCCTCCATACCCTCATGCATTTAAGGTCTCAGGACGAGCAATGTCACATGTGCCTCTGAACCGGTCATATGGACTGACTCCTAGATGCCACATTGTATCTGATATGTAAGAAATCACATATGCCTGGGGAAATGCACATGAGAAAATATTTTATTCAAAAGGTTTTCTTTGTGTTCATTCTTATTCGCTGTCGCAGCTCAAAGCTAACGACTTAATCATTATTTTCTCATCACTTGAAAACTTAGAAATATAGGACACACAGTCCGAATGCTCAATCACAACGCCCGAGACCGATGCCGTAGTCAAGGGTTGTGGTCATATAAATCACTTATGCTTTTATTCATGTTTTGAACTTAACATGATAAGGACAATAGCCCACAACATTGAAATCAAAACGCACTGTCCTCGATTTCGAGAATTGGACTCTCAGTCCAGAACATCATGAATAGGACTCATGACCTCGAATTAACACTGATCCAAGATCACGTGCGTATAACTGAATACTAAAGGCGACGTCTCACGTACTAGATTCTCTTTCTTAAGTACTTATTTTTCGTTAAGTGAAAATCAAATTCAAAACCGAATCCTCGATAACCTATCCAGGCTATCAGAAAGTTTCTAAAACATTTAGGGGAAAACATTTTCTTTGAAAATCTTTTATAGAGCATCTTTGAAATACTTTTATCTTTGAAAATCCCCAATAGGATATTTCAAAATAATCTTGAAAGTTATCACTTGAAGACACATAGTTCGAAAAGGATTTTTCTCTTGTATAACAATAGTTCACCAAAACCATTTCAATATTTAAAACAAGTACTTTAAGTTAATGAGCTTTTGGAAAAGAACACCAATCCTTTCATCTTCAAAGCTTATTAAGGTTTTTAATCCTTATAACAGTTGAGCATAGGCACAAGTCTGGCTTAGCAAACTTTCAATCAATAGCAGTATATATTCTCAGTTCAATGTTAATATCACAGTTGAAAGCAGTTCATCACAGATATGCATTATAACATTTAGAACAAGAACAATTCAACATCAGATAATAGCATAATAGTTCGAGTATATTAGATAACCAAGTAAGCTCAAACAACATATAAATATCCAGTTAAACACATACACACATGCATACAGTTATTGAATATCTTTAGGAAATCCCTTCTTACCTCACGTCGGACTTAAGAGTTTTGGATTTGAAAAGAAGGTTCATGAACGTCCTTGCTTCTCCGACGATGGAAGTATAAGGTTACCAACATAAAATCATGAGTTAAAAAAAATCAACTCGAGAACACTAACCACAAGGTATAGGTTCGGTTCATACAATAAACTAGGATTAGGGGTTTCCGAAATTTATGCAACTCTTGGATTTATGATCCTTAAGTACTAGAAGTTCATAAAAAACAATCTTTTAACAAAGTTGAATTAAAAATCCCACTAAGTACTTGACTTAGGGTTTCTGCCAAGCATAGGTAAATAGGATAGAATTTTCTAAACTTTCCAATCTCTTTAGGTTAGCATCCATACATAGTAAGGAGCTTGAAACCATGATCATTTTGGAAAATGAAAAAATCAAATGTCTTAGACCATTAACTCTTAGGTTCGGCCTTAACAAGTTTGTGAGGTTAGAGATCTTTAAATCATCCAAAATTTTGGACATAGCATCCTTTAACATGAAGGAGCTTTAATCCATAATCATCTTGGAAAACAAAATAAAACAACACATCCTAGGTCAAATGTTACATTCGGCCATCATAGGAAAATAAAGCAAGAAAATATTTTAAACTTTCCAATCACTTAGACATAGCATCCTTTAACATAAGGAGCTTTTTAGTCCATGATCACTTTGGAAAACAAAACTCAACATCTTTGCCATAACCATTTAAGGTTTTGGCCTTTTCAAGAAATAGGGGTTAGAAATATTCAAACTTTCCAATCTCTTGGACTTAGCATCCTTCTATATCAAGGAGTCTTAATCCATGATCATTTTGGAAAACAAAACTTAAATACCATTGCCTTAAAACTCATTGGTTTTGGTCTTTACATAAAAATAGGGTAAAAATCTTTAAACTTTCCAATCACTTAGACATAGCATCCTTTAACATAAGGGAGCCTTGGTCCTTGATCATCTCGAAAATGAAACTCAAATACACACTCATACATGTAAAAGTTGAAACAAGATT
Source organism: Sophora flavescens (assembly GCA_030762895.1). NCBI lineage: Eukaryota > Viridiplantae > Streptophyta > Magnoliopsida > Fabales > Fabaceae > Sophora > Sophora flavescens. The sequence continues at coordinate 43,751,034 of CM061069.1, read as the reverse complement.
CACCTAAACCATATACATGGTTTCGGCCTCCTTAGGAAGAAGAGGTTAGGAAACTTTGTTCTACACAACTTTTTAGTATGTGATAGTATGAGTAAATACAAGAATATAGAATGTGGTTTCAACTCAAAACGAGTTTTCTACCATTTTTTAGAGGTTTTAGAAGTTAAAAGCACATAAAGGACATATGAAGAAAACTTTGAAACAAAAGATGAAACTTTGAAAAAAGAACTGCATAGAAGTATTACCCTTAACAAGATGAACAACTTTGATGAAGAACTCTAAGAGAAAAGCTTGATAAAAATGTAAACTTTGTAAGAGAGAAGAAGAATAAGAAATGTAGTAAAGTGTAAATGTGAGAAATTGAGGAAAGTGATGAAGTGTGGAAATGAAGAGTGTTTATAGAGAGTGAGAGGAGAGGGTCACGGTTTTGGGAGAGGAAGAAAGAAGAGAAGAAAGAAGGTGGGTTGCTTGTAGAGAGGATAAGAAGTTAAGGTGATCTGATGTGATTGGAGACAGAAAGATGAAAAAGTAAAAATTTTGAAAAAAAAGTCATGATTCACCTTTTGAGGTGTGTCATAACCTTCACATAAAGTCACTTCATCCTTTTGATGCTCTGCTTCATTGCGTATCAGATGACTTTCCCGATCGTATTTCCTGACGATTTCGCTCGGGAAATCTCTAAGATTTGGCCCCAAACAAGATTTTTCAAAAAACTCCAAACCCACACAAAACATCATAAAAACACTAACTGTCTCGTTCACGAATTAAAATTTGGTCTCTAGCTCAGTAAACTTGTACTGGCAGTGAGAACCCAGATCGGTTTTCGTCTGAATTTTCGACCGAAAATTTTACTGTGACTTCATACGGTAAAACAACACAAGAAAATGATTTTATTTTAAATAAAATCATCCTCTGGATTTTATCAAAATTAAATACATTAAAGCATGTATTTACTAATAAAGAAACATACGAAAAACAGGGTGTTACACAATCCAAATATATATCGATATGATTACTTGTAATGAAGACACAATTCATGCTATGGTTGGTTGAAACGCTCTAGGGAAATAGTTCTTCTTGTTCATGTTGAGAGAATGTGTCATAAATTGTTTGTTAATGGTTTGTTGAACATGCAAATGCAATATAAAAGCTAAAGAGAACAAAATTGCCATTTTCTATTATTTTCATGTCAAAATAGAAACTGAATAAATTCCACTATATGTGAAATGGAAATGATCTATCTCGTTGCATTGCGGCAAAATTAGAAATAAGTACTCGTTGGATTCAGCAAGAGTTCATGTCTTCATTGATATTAAGCATTTGCCAAATTTAATGCACGAGCACTATTATAATCTTAAAAGAATATACATATATTAGTAAGATATATTGTTAATCATTAATTATGATTTATGACCATTAGTTTCCTTTACAATTTGTCACATATTCGTCGACAGGAATATGTTGTCCATTTGTCTACAAGGTGTGGCACATAACTCGATCTATTTGGTTTGGTTTTTTATTAATTGGGTCCAACCCGACTCGATAAAATCGAGCATGTCTGGTTCGGGTAACGGGCTTGACAATGACAAATTCGTAGACTTGATACCGGACCCATCCATATTTTGTTTTATATATATATATATATATATATATATATATATATATATATATATTCTCATATTTATAAAAACAAAATTTGTTACCTTCCCTAGTTGCGGACCTTACCAGTACCTATACCTATATCACTCGTATGTCCTTGTTCCCGATTCACGTGTACAACTCATCATGTTCGCCAAGGAGCACGGTTGATGGTGGTGTTGTGATGACGAACCTGGGTGTGAGCAGAAGCTGGATGGAGCGGTAGAGAACAATTGGCAGTAACAGCTCCGGTCAACGACGCGACATGGAGGAATCGTGATGGTGTGAAATCGTAGAGGATTGGTACTAGTGCTTGAGGTGACAGATAATGGTGAATTCTGATCAAACTTATTGCATTTGGTTGAATCATGATATTGACGCGATGGAGGAATGATTACTGTGACAGCTGTTGTGACACCCTCTACCCCGCAAGTATTTATAACGCAATAACATAGAACGAAATAATTTAGTTTTCTGAAATTAGATAAACACATGCATATCATTTATTACAAAAGAAAACAAACGGGTAAAGGATACCACATTGTAACAAGGTCTCAGAGCGGAAATAAAACATGTTTAAAGGATAGCATAACATAAACAAAACATATAACCTAACCCCGATGTCACATTACAGAGTTGGTATAACCAATCCGATAAAACAACTCGGATAACAACTAAACTAAACATAAACTAAAATTCAAGAAGCGGCTCCTCAGAGTCAATCATCAGCACGCTGCTCACCATCCTCTGCATAACACAAAAAGGGGTACATGCAAGGCAACAACAAAAGACGAGGAGAAAGAAACGTATATATCAACATAGCGGCATGGAAGCAGTTAGCAAGATGAGTATGCATCAGATAAACATAACATATCAACACAACCATCTCATCACATCAATATCATATATATATATATATATATATATATATATATATATATATCATTCCAAACAAGTTATGTTATGCGATGCAACGCTACTCCACTACTCCAATGCATGAATGAGCAACACAGCATAAAACCAACAATCACCACCTCCACTTGGGTCACCCGGCTACCCAAGTTCATCGTCATCATCAATGTCATCTTTCATCTTTAGTCTTTAATCTTTTATCGCATAATCTTTTCACTTATACTCTAGCCAAAAAGCACTGGAACTTAACACCTTGACCATTAAGCATCAAGACCCCCATGGAGCGAACACTAGGCTACCAAGGTCCAATATCTTTTAACAACACCTTGACCATTAAGCATCAAGGCTCCCTTGGCCACTCGGCTACCAAGGTACATTATTATCTTTAAGTTTTCTAGCTTGTCTTTACTTGGTTTGGTGTATTCTTCATTATTAGAAGTGTTTGGGGTAAAACACCCATTGTTATCGTTTTTGTGTTCTGATCTGTACAGGGAAGCACGAGTGTGCTTTTCCCTCCCAAAGACGTCTTCTTGATTAGTTAAGTCAAGCACGGGCGTGCTGACTGTTAAGTCAAGCACGGTCGTGTTGACTGTTGAGCACGGCCGTGCTCAATGGAATGTGGTATTATTGTTTCTGGGCAGAAGGGTTAAACAACCCTTATTAAGTTTCCTAGGGCATTCGAAGATCAAACCTATTGGTTTAAGCTACACCATCAACCATCAGTTTCATTACCTTTAATTGTTCCCATGTCTTTTACGTCCAGCTTCAATACTAACGTCCCTAAAACACTCACTAATCAATCCTAGGTTCTTTGACTTAGCCCTATGAACATAACCTTGCCTCTTATACTATATTCATGTCTTATGAAGAAACTGGGAAAACATCCCTTAAATGCATTCATCTTTATTAAAATCTCTTCTAAGGTCTTAACATCATTAATAAGCCCTATTAATTGGTTAGAGTCTTATTAACGTCATTGTTGACATTAACATCCACAGCAATCAACGCGCATTCAGAGAACCACATCATCATCATTATCATAACAGTCTCATCATTATCATAACAACATCATCATAATCATCATCATCATCATGAACATTCATGATATCATAAAACATCATACTCAATTGGGCATATCAATAACATCCAATCTTACATCATCAACAATTAACATCAAACAATACAATAATTAAAGCATGTCATTAACATTAGAATCATATTATACATATATCAATTAACATTAAATAGGCAAACAACATACGACAGGGTCATGGGTTAACCCTTCATCTTACGCTACCCCCAACGCCTACATGTCAATATTATTCCTTCTCCCTATACCTGGTATGAAGATTCCTAAAACGATAACGTTGGCAAACTAGACACGTTCCCTCAAGCGGCTCAACGAGTTCCTCAAGCCTTGGCCAAACAAGAAGGGAAGAGAATAACCAATTAATCCCCAATTCAAAAGAAAGGTAAAAGGAGATGAAGGAGGGATACCTACGTTACCTTAAACGATGTTAACATGCGTAACTTCTCTCCTAAATGGACTCACAAACTCCAAGAACTTCAAGGGGTTCAAGGGAAAACTAAGAAATATGAAGAGAGGCAGCTATTCTAAGGTTTACAATGTTACAAATAGGGTTTAGGTCGAGTCTTATGGTATAAATACAAGTTAGGGCATAACGGGCTCCTATTTCAGGCCAAACTGTATGCAGATCAGTATTTTGACCATAAATTGAGCTACAAGTTTCCGATTGGGGCATTCTTGGTGTCGTTAGAAAGCTCAGAGAAATATCTACAACCTAATGTCTGCTGACCGAATCCTAAATCGGACTCTAAGATGGTTAAAATTTCGATGGAAGTTTAGCAACAGATTTGGTAGTTATTCCTAGATAGGATCCTTAGTAGATTATGATAAGATCTTAAGAGGTAACCAAAAAGAGGATTATCCTTTATTAATAAGGATTCAAAACTGATTGATCGAGGGGCTAAAATCTAAGAATTACACTATCTCTATTTAAATACTAAATCACACGATATCTCATCCTATCATTCTTAATCACTTATTATTAATAAAATCACATATCATATATTAACATATAAAATCACAAACAAAATCATATATTCATATAAGATCACACATTAAGAGACACAATCTCATATTAATGCAAATAATCATATATTAATATACATATTATCATATGTAATAATATATACATACATATATATGTATAAGGATAAAAATATTGCAACACTAATCACAATTACATTATCAATTATATAAATAACAATACTAACTTCATTAATAATAATAATAATAATAATAATAATAATAATAATAGTAATAATAGTAATAATAACAACAACAACAACAACCAAGCATCCATAGTAACATATACCCTTATACGAAAATCGGGGTGTTACAATTCTGCCCCCTTATAAAAATTTCGTCCTCGAAATTTCCATCTCCTCGATTGGGTAAACTTTCACCAATTAGGCACATACCTTGGGTTAAGTCCTTGGACTCAGAGGCTCTAACCAAGCAGGAAGAACTAAAGGTTCTTAACACTAAAACATCATTATCTATAATTAATATAGATAATACAAACAAAAACGTACAGAAGACTCGCAACAGACTCGTACCATGTCCGGACAGGACCGAACTGCTCTGGTACCACTAAATGTAACACCCTCTACCCCGCATGTATTCATAAAGCGTAAAAGATATAAAAGAGAGAGAGAACACATGCATATTATATAATAATAATAATAATAATAATAATAATAATAATAATAATAATAATAATAATAATAATAATAATAATAATAATAATAATAATAATAATAATAATAATAAAACGGGCAGAGGCTGCCGCATTGTAACATAACTTCGATGCGGAAAAACTAAAACATTGTTTAAAAGAAACATAATAGGAAACATATAACGAACCCAACCCCGATGTCACATTATAGAGCTGGTATAACCAATTCGATAAAACAACTCAAATAAACAAACTAAAACTGAACATAAACTAAACTACAAGTAGTGGCTCCTCAGAGTCACTCCTCCGCATATCTTGCTCACCGTCATCTTCATATCCAAAAGATAAATGCAAACAAACACAAAAGACGGTGAGTAAGAAACATATATATAAACATAATGGGATGGAAGCAGTTAGCAAGATGAACATGCATTATATAAACATAGCACATCAATCATAATCATCTCATCATATTAATATGATATATATATATATATATATATATATATATATATATATATATATATATATATATATCATTCCAAACAAGGTATGTTATGCGATGCAACACTACTCCAACGCATGAATGAGCAACACGACGCACAACCAACAATCACAACCTCCGCTTGGGTCACTCGGCTACCCAAGTTCATCATCATCAACGTTATCTTTCAACTTTAGTCTTTAATCTTTTATCACGTAATCTTTTCACTTACACTCCGGCCAAAAAGCACCAGAGCTCAACACCTTGACCATTAAGCATCAAGGTACCCTTGGATACTCGGCTACCAAGGTCTAATATCTTTTAATTAACAACACCTTGATATTATGCATCAAGGCCCCTTGGCCACTCGGCTACCAAGGTAAAAAACAACAACACTCTGGCCAATAAGCACCAGAGCTCAACACCTCAACCACTCGGCTACTGAGGCCCCCTTGGCCACTCGGCTACCAAGGTACAAAACAACATCTTTCCACTTTAATTATTAACACTCTGGCCCATAGGCACCAGCTTGTTATCGTTTTTGCGTTCTAATCTGTACATGGAAGTAAGAGTGTGCTTTCCCCTCAGCACATTCGTGCTGACTGTTAAGTCAAGCACGGTCGTGCTCAATGGAGTGTGGTCGTACTGTTTCTAAGCAGAAGGGTTAAACAACCCTACCTAAATTTCCTAGGGCATTCGAATATCAAACCTATTGGTTTAAGCTACACCATCAACCATCAGTTTCATTACCTTTAATGGTTCCCATATCTTTTACTTCCAGCTTCAATACTAAAGTCCCTAAAACACTCACTAATCAATTCTAGGGTCTTTGACTAAGCCCTATGAACATAACATTGCCTATCATACTATATTCATGTCTTATGAACAAACTGGGAAAACATCCCTTAAATGCATTCATCTTTATTAACATCTCTTCTAAGGTCTTAACATCATTAATAAGCCCTATTAATTGGTTAGAGTCTTATTAACGTCATTGTTGGCATTAACATCCACAACAATCAACGCTTATTCAGAGAACCACATCATCATCATTATTATAACAGTCTCATCATTATCATAACAACATCATCATAATATCATCATCATCATCATGAACATTCATGGTATCATAAAACATCATAGTCAATTCGGCATATCAATAACATCCAATCTTACATCATTAACAATTAACATCAAATAGTACAATAATTAAAGCATGTCATTAACATTAGAATCATATATTTTATATATATATATATATATATATCAATTAATATCAAATAGGCAAACAACATACGACAGGGTCATGGGTTAACCCTTCATCTTACGCTACCCCCAACGCCTAAATGTCAATATTATTCCTTCTCCCTATACGTGGTATGAAGATTCCCAAAACGATAAGGTTGGCAAACTAGACACGTTCCCTCGAGCGGCTCAACGAGTTCCTCAAGCCTTGGTCAAACAAGAAGGAAAGAGAATAACCAATTAATCCCTAATTCAAAAGAAAGGGAAAAGGAGATTAAGGAGGGATAACTACGTTACCTTAAACGATGCTAACACGCGTAAATTCTCTTCTAAGCGGACTCACAAACTCCAAGAACTTAAAGGGGTTTAAAGGAAAACTAAGAAAGATGAAGAGAGGCAGCTATTCTGAGGTTTACAATGTGAGAAATGGGTTTAGGTCGAGTCTTATGGTATAAATACAAGTTAGGACATAACGGGCTCCTATTTCAGCCCAAACTGTATACAGATCGATATTTTGACCATAACCTGAGTTACAAGTTTCCGATTGAGGCGTTCTTGGTGTCGTGAGATAGTTCATAGAAATATCTACAAATTAATTTCTATTGACCGAATCCTAAATCAGACTCTAATATGGTCAACAGTTCGATGGAAGTTTAGCGAGAAATTTGATATTTATTCCTAGATAGGATCCTTAGGAGATTATGATAAGATTTTAAGAGGTAACCAAAAAGAGGATTATCTTTTATTAATAAGTACTCAAATATGATTGGTTGAGAGGCTAAAATCTAATAATTACACTATCTCTATTTAAATACTAAATCACACGATACCTCATCTTATCATTCTTAATCACTTATTATTAAAAAAATAACGTATCATACATATATTAACATATAAAATCACAAACAAAATCATATATTCATATAAGTTCACACATTAAGAGACACAATATCATATTAATGCAAATAATCATATATTAATATACATATTATCATATGTAATAATATATACATACATATATATGTATAACCATAAAAATACCACAGCACTAATCACAATTACATTATCAATTATATAAATAATAATACTAACTTCATTAATAATAAAAATAATAACAACAACAACAACAACAACAACAACCAAGCATCCATAGTAACATATACCCTTATGCGAAAATCAGGGTGTTACAGCTGTGGTGCAGCGACAGAGGTAAGAGAGACTTGACCAATTGGCGACATTATGCTACAATGTTCTTTCAACACATCCCATCTCACATGTTTTGGGTTAGAGGGCATTATAGCTTCTGTCACCTGCTTTTTGGTTTTTTTTTTCCTTTGTTTTTTTAGCAAAAAAGTGCTCTAGTGCTCTACCCGACTAACCCAACACGTGTTTGATCGGGTTGGTTTGGTTCTGGTAAGGGAAAATTGCATGAACCCAACCCAACCCGGCTTATGAGATATTGATTGGTTTGGGTTAGGGGTGTAATTGGGTCGAATTGGTTCGGGTTTGAGTGGGTACTTCATCCGAACCAATCAAAAATGATCGAATCGGATCAGTTTTGGTGTTTTTGGGTAGTGGATCTGAACCAATCCAAACCGATCATAATCGGTTCGGTTCCTTGAATTCCCACTTTTTTTAAAATTATTTTTTACAGCCAAAGCCCAAACCCTATCAGCAAGCCATTCAGCTACTCCTTTGAGGCAACTCCGCTCCAATCACCACCAACATCAAGGATTCACGATAGGTGCATCTGCATAGATCTAAGCGAATGGAAGAGACAGCCCGAGTGGAGCGGCGGTGTGACGAAATCAGGGCGGTGGCGATGGTGCTGTTGCTGGTCTTGTACGGATCTGGGTGGTGGGATTTTATTGCAAGAAGAAGATAGCTCTTGGAGGATCTCGATGCCATCGTCGTCGGAAGCGGCGAAAGGGGAGGCGACGAAGAAAGCCTCATCCTCGATCTAGCAAGCGGCGACGACGGAGAGTGACGAGGAGAGGAGAGTGATGACGTTCATGTGAGGAAAGAACGAACGAGAGAGAGTGTAAGGGGTTGATAGGGTTTCAGAGAAGTTTTTCACTTTTTTTTTAAAAGTATTTAATTAAATAAAAAAAATTAATAGGGTATCGATTCGGTTCGGTTCTACCGAGTTCAACTTTCCCGAAACCGAGAACCGAACCGAACCGAACAGTGATCGAATTAGCTGTGGTTGATCCAAAATGATCCGATGATCCGATCCAAACCATCAAAACTGGATCAGATCGATTCGGATCCATCAGATTTGTGGATTGGATCAGATCCTCTTACTTCCCTAGTTCGGGTAACATATTTAGTCAAACCCGACCCAACTCGACCCATATACACCTCTTACCAATATAGTCTATCATTTTTAGGATGTATTCCAATAAAATTCACATTCATTATCTTTCAAGAAGGTAATATTACCAATCGAACCTGGTAAAATTATCTTCTGTAGCATTTTTTTTCTTTCTTTTCATGGTGCTTTGAATATTTGGGTATTTCTTAACAAGAAATTGTGGCCCTTATATATCTTTCAGCCTTAGTTCTCTTTCTTATTTTTATAACTTCGTTTTCAATTTCTCAAATCGTTGTATTGTTATAATATGTTATGATACAATTTCTTTTTAATTTTTTATGTCTTTAATCAACTGTTTTTATAATTTCAAATCAGTTGTCTAAACCTATTTTAGAAATGCTGCAAATTCCTATTTTTGTGGCCTCCAACTTAGTCTCTCTAGTTTCAAACTTTATTAAAGATAATTCCCGGTCGATTCCATCTGCCTTGGCTGCAAGGTATCCAGCTTTAGCAACTGAGATTGATAAATGCTTATCCCTCTCTTTCCTTGTGAGGATAAATTATGTTGGCAGGGTATCGATTCTGGTTCTCGTAGTCTCAAATATGCTTTTCGTCATCACAATCCTTTGAAGCTTGCAATTGCTAGGGGGTAAAATCATTTGGAGTCCCTCTTTCCCTCCCTCTAAATCTTTTGTTTCATGGAGGACGCTGCACAATAAGAAGGCTACTGTTAAAAACGTCTTAGAGGTTGTGTGACCATCTCTATTTGTAGTCTTTGTAGGCTTTCCGAGGAATACTTTATACATCTTTTCCTCTCTTGTAATTTTGAACGATCTATCTGGAGTTGGCTTAGCTCCTCTCTTGAATGCAATGTTGATCTGTCTTCTCCTTAGTCCATTTTTTATTTGCAATCAGAATCGGAGATGTCAAGTTAAAGAGGTGATCCTTTCTGGTATCCTCAATGTTCTATGGCAGTCAAAATCACGAGTTATCACGTGTAATCGTTGATTCTACGATGTTTTTCAGTTAGAGTGATTCCGATACCATAAGAAACCAGTGCCTATGTTTTTTAACTCACAAAGCGTCTAACTCTCTGTCATGCATCTGACTCTCCTTGTTAACCCTTGAGTTTTAATGAATCCTAACATTGAGCAAATGATTTTAATTGAACTGTCTGAGCATTGCTAATCTTCTACTTGAGATGTGCATGAAAGATAATATATGTACAGGACACTCTAAGAATGAAAGAACCAAAGCACATTCCATGTGTTTGACTCCTTGAATTTAATAAATCAACTGAAACAATGTGTCTGATATGACTCATATAAGCTAAAGCCTAGTTTCAGAAGCAGCTCTCAATCTAAGATCCTTTGAAGATGATGAAAAGCAACTAAGTTCTAAGATCAAAGAACAACTTGATGATCATGTTTAAACACCTGAAAGAAAGAAGCGTCCAAAGGCTAAACCTGAAGATGAAGTTATAATAACTGGTTATCAAATCACTCTCTTTGAAGAATGAATAGTGAAGTCTCTCAAAGCTTGTGTTAAAGAACAACAAGCTCGTGACTTACTCACACCATAGTTGCAATTATCAATAATCTTTCGGAGCTACACCAACAATGATCTCAACAAGCATCTAAGAAAGATTGAAAAGCTAATCATACAAATCCTTTAAAGAAAACTTGAAGACCAATTCAAGAAAGATTTAGTTACAGACAAATTCGACAAAGTCTTTAGATTATCTACAAAGAAGACCTCAAGTAAAGTCATAGAAGAAAGCGTATGAAGATCTAAAGAAGTGTCTGGAGATCTGTCAGAACCAAGAAGGCATCCAAAAACATGTCATAACTGACAAGCACTCAGAATGTGTCTATAGAACTAGTCATATGTTGGAAGATGTGTTAAAGGAAGCATTTGGGCATAAGGGCATAATCCTTTGTTATTGAGGAATGTTAAAATGAAAATATCTCTTGAAGTCTCACTCCGGAATATGAAGAAAAGAGAACTATCGAAGAAAGGAGTCAAGCATCAAAGGAATATAATAGTAATTCCCTTGTCTTCCATAAGTGCAAAAGGCATAAAGCATGAATCCCCTGCTACAACCCTCTTTCTCGTAATAAACGAAAAGCACCATTCTCTAAGATTTTCTCAATGTTGCACAAATAAGGAAAGCTACACTGCCCAAGTCAAAAAAGCATCTCTGCTCAACAAAAGACCTCCAACGTTCATAATCATTTAATGCAAGTCAGAACGACCATTTTATATCCTGAAGACAAAGATAAGAAATCTGCAAAGTGAAAATTGTCTCAACGGATCTTTTGCGGACAAGTATAAAAGAAAAAACATGAAGACTGAAGAACGTATGAAAAAGAAGTGAGGCAACCATTGATTATGAGTACACAAAGCAGAAAAGATTACTCACGCTGAAAGCTCTTATAAACTCTGGTATACTTCTCTCAAGGTACAAATCATTTAGAGAAGATCATACTTTGCAATCTACCTGATCCTAAGTTCACATTCACTCTCCGAAGTGTTGAATTGGTTGATTCGCATTTCTGTAATATTGAGGCTGTGTTTCAAAATAACTCTAAAATCTTAGAGCCTGAAGAGGCTTGCCAAAAGAATACTTGTTGTTGTTGAGTCCGACGAGGCTAGGTGTGCAAACACTACTTATTTTTGAGCCTGGAGAGGCGAGGTGTGCAAATAATACTCGTCTATAACTTAATTAGTTATAGTGATAAAACTTGGTGAAGCCAAGGACTGGATGTAGCCCAAAGTTTGTGGGTGAACCAGGATAAATCTCTAAGTAATATATTCCTTTTTGCATCTTTTCATTTCTTTTGTTTATTTACTGTTAGTGATTTTTTAGGGACTATTTGTAGTTGCTCTAAGTAATTCATTTTGCTAAAACACGCATTTGTGAAAAGTGTCCGACCTGTACTGAATTTTGTTTTGTGCTAAAATAACCTTTGTTTGTGAAAACACTATTCAACCCCCTTATAGTGTTATTTTGTGCCATTTCAATGTTGAATCGATGGAATCGTCAGGGAAAATCGCAAATTAGGTGGAATCGGTGTTTTTTTTCCACGTTTTGCATTTCAGATAAGGATAGATAGAGTTGTGTGAGAGAGTTTGAAGATGGCTTGGAAGAGGCAAATACTGAGGGGAAAGTGAGAGAGGGGGTACGGCTGTGGGGGACAACGGTTTGCAAAAGGTGAATAAAAGAGCCTTCTCTCTCTTTTTCTGATGAGAAGACGGTAGCAAGGGGAAGATCAAAGAGTGGGTCGGCTAGGGTTGGAGAGTTTGCTTTGATGAAGAGTTGAAAAGGAATTGGGTTTCTTGGGCCCAATTCTATTTATTGTTATTTTTGCTTCTATTTAGCTGGTGGAGTGATCTGGCTTTGAGAAATCCCCAAGACATGATGCATTTGTACCAAAATTTGAAGCTGAACTTGCTTAGTTTTGTGAGAAATTGGTGATGGACTTGGATAAAATAGTAAGACGTGGCCGAGAACGTCTTTCTCAAGAGGTGGACCCCGCACCATCACGTCTGCTAATAGCTGAAAAGTTTGAACAATTACCTGTGTTGGAGGAGAAAATAAAGAACCTTCTGGAACAAGTTGAATCTCTTGGTGAAGCTGGGAAGGTTGATGAAGCTGAAGCACTTATGAGAAAGGTGAAGAAAGAAGAGATAAGGGGGGAAGAAGAAATAAGGCAGAAGATGTTATAAGAAAACTCGGAGAAGAAGTTATAAGGAAACTCGGAGAAGAAAAAGCTCGGGTGGTCATAAGGAGTTATAAAAAAAATGAAAGAAGTTAAAGGAGAAAAAGGAGTCACAAGAAAGGAAAAAGCTTGGTTGAAAACAGGTATTTTTGAAAGGACTTATAAGGCATAAAAAACAAAAAATAAGGAAGGAAGAACTAGACGAATGACTCGGTGAGAAAAGGAGTTATAAGGTACAAAAACAAACAATAAGGAAGGAAGAACTCGGCAAAGAGTGTGACACCCTCTACCCCGCATACTAATATAAAACATTTAATTGAAAGAGGTAATATAGAAACATGCATTTATTTCTTAAAATAAAAACTGGGTAAAAGATACCACATTGTAACATCTTAACGTGGAAAGAAACATAGTTTTAAAAAGATAAAACATAACCATAAACGTAAACATAGCATAAACATAACCCAACCCCAATGTCATATATAGAGCTGGTATAACCGTTCCGGAATAAAATCCTCAGAATACAACTGAAACTGAAACTAAAATCAAACTATAACTACAGAAGCAACTAAACATCCTAGCTAGAGTCGCGGCTCCTCAGAGTCACTCCTCCACTGGCTGCTCACCGTCCTCTGCATAAAGAGATACACGCCAACAACAAATACAGAGAAAACGGGGAGTAAGAAAACATGTAAATGCATCGGCATGGAGATAGTTAAGCAAGATGAACATATATCATAGCATGGTATAGCAATACACAACATATAACATCAAATATAATTAATCACATCAACACCATCTTAACCAACATATGCTATATGGTGCAACACTACTCCGCTACTCCATTATGCATGTGGATCCAAACTATCTCAGGAAGGCAACTTCGGAGTTATATATCCACATTGGCCAAAAAGCACCAACACCGACAGTCCACCAAACCATGGGTGAACCCCTTGGATAACCGACGTATCATAACGAGGATACGCCACCGTGGGGACGCACGGTCCAGGGAAATATTACTTCTTGTTCATGTTGAGACAACGTGTCATAAATTGTTTGTTAATGGTTTGTTGATCATGCAAATGCAATATAAAAGCAAAAGAGAACAAAATTGCCATTTTCTATTATTTTCATGTGAAATAGAAACTGAATAAATTCCACTATATATGAAATGGAAATGATCTATCTCGATGCATTGCAGCAAAATTAGAAATAAGTACTCGTTGGATTCAACAAGAGTTCATGTCTTCATTGATCTTAAACATTTGCCAAATTTAATGCACAACCAATATTATAATCTTAAAAGAATATACATATATTAGTAAGATATATTGTTAATCATTAATCATGATTTATAACCATTAGTTTCCTTTACAATCTGGCACAAATTTGTCGACAGGAATATGTTGTCCATTTGTCTACAAGGTGTGGCGGACAACTCAATCTATTTGGTTTTGTTTTTTATTAATTGGGTCCAACCCGACCCGATAAAATCGACCATGTTTGGTTCAGGTAACGGGCTTGACAATAACAAATTCGTAGACTTGATACCAGACCCATCCACATTTTGTTTTATATATATATATATATATATATATTATCATATTTATAAAAAAAAATTGTTACCTTCCCTAGTTACGGACCTTACCAGTACCTATACCTATATCACTCGTATGCCCCTATTCCCGATTCACGTCTACAACTCATCCTGTTCGACAAGGAGCACGGTTGATGGTGGTGTTGTGATGACGAACCTGGGTGTAAGCAAAAGCTGGACGGAGCAGTAGAGAACAATTGTCAGTAACAGCTCTGGTCAACAACGCGAAATGGAGGAATCGTGATGGTGTGAAATCGTAGAGGATTGGTACTAGTGCTTGAGGTGACAGAGAATGGTGAATTCTGATCGAACTTATTGCATTTGGTTGAATCATGATATTGACGTGGTGGAGGAATGATTACTGTGACAGCTGTTGTGACACCCTCTACCACGCAAGTATTTATAACGCGATAACATAGATGGAAATAATTTAGTTTTCCGAAATTAAATAAACACATGCATATCATTTATTACAAAAGAAAACCAACGGGTAAAGGATACCACATTATAACAAGGTCTCAACGCAGAAATAAAACATGTTTAAAGGATAACATAACATAAACAAAACATATAACCCATCCCCAATGTCACATTACAGAGTTGGTATAACCGATCCGATAAAACAACTTGGATAACAACTAAACTAAACATAAACTAGAATTCAAGAAGCGGCTCCTCGGAGTCACTCCTCAGCACGCTGCTCACCGTCCTCTGCATAACACAAAAAGGGGTACATGCAAGGCAACAACAAAATACGGGGAGTAAGAAACGTATATATCAACATAGCGGCATGGAAGCAGTTAGCAAGATGAACATGCAACATATAAACATAACATATCAACACAACCATTTCATCACATCAATATCATATATATATATATATATATATATATCATTCCGAACAAGGTATGTTATGCGATGCAACGCTACTCCACTACTCCAATGCATGAATGAGCAACACAACGCACAACCAACAATCATCACCTCCGCTTGTGCTGTCACTTAAGTGGAGCACGGTGGTGCTCACTGTCCTGTACGGTCGTGCTCAATGCGCGGCCATCTTCCAGAATTCAACTAAGAGCACAGGTGTGCTCCCTGTTCAGCATGGCCGTGCTCCTGGGCCAGCCATACTGTTCTGGGCAAATTCAACTTGTGTTCTTGGAGCCAAAAACTCCCTAACACTCTCAAATTAGATCCTACGGTCCTTTGACTAATCCAATTGGCATCATAGCTCACCTCTCACTAACAATTCATGTCATATGAAATATTGGGGAATTAATCCATTAACCGTTACATTAATTAATAGTCTTAAATATTAATTAATAGTCTTAAATTAGCCAGTTAGGGTCTTATTAACATATTCAACATAACAGCAATATAATAAAGCCAATTAACATTCAGCCAATAGATGTATAACATCAACACATACGCAATTCTCAGATCATAACCATTTTCAACCAATTATACATCATTAGGCATATAACATAGCAATCATGAAATAATAGGCATACATAACGGGCATACCATTAACCGACCTAACATTTATAGCAATTAATCTATACAACTAAATATAACATGGCATTGATAAAAGTTGAGGCATAATCATTGATAACATCTAACATTCAAAACAGATAACAAACAATGGGGTCATGGGAACCCCTTATCTTACGCTACCCCCTTGCCTAATGAATACATTATCCTTCTCCTCATACCTGGTATGAAGATTCCACAACAAAATGCTAAACGACAACCAACGAGTTCCCTTGAGCGGCTCAGTCGGCTTCCAAGCCTTGGTCAAACAAGAACATTAACCAATTAGTTCCCAAATCTAAATAATAGAAAAGGCAACTTTAAGGGGAAGGAACCGTTACCTATTGGGATCAACACTGATGAGCTGAATGTTCCCAAGAGTCTCTAAAGCTCCAACAACGTAATGGATTTAGAGAAAATAGGGAAGAAAAGGGTTGTAGCCGCGATAAGTTTTCTGTTCTGCCAAATTAGGGTTTATGAGAAAACCCTCAGTTACTGTTCTCCTTTTAAAGGCACAGACCCGAGCACGATCGTGCTCCTCCTTGAGCACGACCTTGCTCAACTTAGCATCTACGAGGCATGGTTTGCCTTTGAGCACGGGCGTGCTCACTGTTGAGCACGGGCGTGCTCAACTTAGCGTCAGCGAGACGCGCTAGCCCAACGAGCACGGTCGTGCTCTCTGTTGAGCACGTCGTGCTTATGACTCAGACAGTCACAAGGCCTAAGCCTAAGAAAGGGATTTTCCACCTAAAACCTCACTTAGCCCACTCTAAGCCTTCCCAACAAACAAGGCACACACAAAATCACTTATACCAAAAATGGGGTGTTACAATTCCACCCCCTTATGAAAATTTCGTCCTCGAAATTTCTACTCACCTCGATTGAAAAGGTGCGGGTACAACTCCATCATCTTGCTTTCCAGCTCCCACGTAGCACTTTCCTCGGTAACCCCACTCCAAACGACTTTGACCAAAGGAATCTACTTGCCTCTTAGCTACTTCACCCTCCTATCCTCAACTCGAAGGGGTAATACCTCAAAAGTCAAGTTCTCTTTTAACTGTATGGTATCAGGTACTATCACGTGGCTAGGATCAGGAATATACTTTGAGTTAAGACACATGAAAGACACTATGAAGATTGGACAAGAACGGTGGTAAGGCGATTTGGTAGGCGACTTCGCCGACTCTTTTTAGAATTTGGTAAGGACCAATGAATCTAGATGTAAGTTTCTTCACTTTCATCACTCTACCAACCCCAGTTGTCGGGGATAACTCTCAAGAACACATGATCACCTTCCTGGAATTCGAGCGCCTTCCTCCTTTTGTCATGGTAGCTATTTTGCCTACTTTGTGCCACTTTCATCTTTTCCTGAATCATCATCACTTTTTCTGTGGTTTCTTGCACCACTTCAGGTCCTAACACGACACTATCACCGGGTTCACTCCAACACAAGGGTGTCCTACATCTCCTCCTATAAAGAGCTTCATAAGGTGCCATCCCAATACTGGAATGGAAGCTATTGTTATAGGTGAATTCTATTAGGGGCTAGAACTTGTCCCAACTACCCGACTGTTCTAGCACACAAGCTCTGAGTAAGTCCTCTAAGGACTGGACGGTTCTCTCAGATTGACCATCAGTTTGTGGGTGGTAAGCTGAACTAAGCCTAAGCTTCATTCCTAAAGCCTCTTGTAAACTATTCCAAAACCTAGAGGTAAACCTCGGGTCTCTATTAGATACTATGCTAGAGGGTACACCATGTAACCTAACTATCTCTCTGATGTATAGTTGGGCCAAATTTTCCAAAGGGTATTCCATGTTCATAAGGATGAAATGGGCGGATTTAGTCAGTCTATCCACAAAAACCCATATAGCCTCGAAACCAGTTGGAGTCCTAGGGAGTCCAGACACAAAATCCATGGAAATACTATCCCACTTCCATCCTGGGATACTCAAAGGTTGCAATTTCCATGATGGCTTCTGGTGTTCTATCTTAGCCTTTTGGCACACTAAACAAGCATACACAAACTCAGTCACATCCTTCTTCATCCTAGGCCACCAAAGCATCCTCTTATGATCCTGATACATCTTAATGGCACCTGGGTGCACATTCAGTCCACTCCTATGTCCTTCTTCAAGGATCAACTTTCTAAGCTCCAGGACATCTGGTATACAGCCTCTATCTTTGAACCTCAAAACTCCATCACTTCCTTCCTTAAAACTAAGGTTTCTACCCTGAGCGAGCAACTCTCTCTAGTCTAAGACAAACTGGTCTATCTTCTGTCCCTCTCTAACTTGATCCATAAAATTGTTGGTAACCTTTAAGGTTCCAAGCCTAATGCTCTTAGGGGTAACTTCCCAAGCTAAACTTGGGTCTCTAAACTCCTCAATCAGATCCATCTCCTTAACCATCAAAGTGAAGATGTGCAAGGTTTTCCTACTAAGAGCGTCCACCACTACATTGGCTTTTCCTGGCTGATAGGTTAGATTAAACTCATAATCCTTTAAAAACTCCATCCACCTACGCTTCCTCATATTCAACTCCTTATGATCAAAAAGATACTTCAAGATCTTATGATCACTAAAGACCTCAAACTTCGTTCCATAAAGGTAATGCCTCCAGATCTTTAAGGCAAATACCACAGCTCCTAACTCTAGGTCATGGGTATGGTAGTTCTTCTCATGGGTTTTCAACTGCCTAGAGGCATAAGCTACTACCTTACCATCTTGCATCAACACTCCACCTAAACCTTGCTTCGATGCATCACAGTACACTACGAAAGGTTTACTAGGATCTGGCAAAACTAACATTGGTGATGATGTTAACCTATCCTTAAGGGTTTGGAAACTCTCTTCATACTTAGAGTCCCACACAAACAACCGTCCCTTCTTGGTGAGAGGAGTGATGGTTTGGAATGCATTTTGTTCATGTGGTACTCACTGCCTTTTTTAACGTTTATTAATGATATAATTTTTTATATGCGGGGTAGAGGGTGTCACACATGAGGGATTCAATAAATTGGTAGAGGAGTGATGGTTTGGAATGCATTTTGATTGATGGAAAGGTTACATAATAAAGGAGAAGTTAAAGAAGCTGAAGACAGTTATCAGGGAATGGGATTCTGAGGTTTTCGGGAATATATATGGTATGATTAGAAGACTGGAGGAAGCCATTAGTGTTTTGGACACAAAAGTTGAAGATGTGGGCCTATCCAATGAAGAGTTAGAGATAAGAAGGAGTCAGTTTACAGAATTATGGCAGACTATGAAAGATAAAGAGAGTTTTCCTAGACAAAAGTCTAGGCAAAAGTGGCTTATGGAGGGGGACGCAAACACTGCTTTCTTTCATGCATGCTTAGAGACAAGAAGGAAGAAAAGTAAGCTTATGGCTCATTTGGTGGATGGTTCTTGGTTGGAGGAACCGGGGCAAATAAGAGGTGGAGTTATCATATTTTTCTCGAATCACTTTTACGATGTGTGGGAACGACCTGTACTAGATGGTGTCGGGTTCCCGACCATATCATTAACCCAATCTATGGATCTATCAGCTAGTTTGACTTTGGAGGAAGTGGAAGTGGCAGTAAACAGTTGTGATGGAAACAAGGTGCCGGGATCTGATGGTTTTAACTTCAATTTCATCAAACACTTATGGGGAACTCTAAAGGAGGATGTTTGGGGAATGATTGAGGAGTTTGGGGTGAATACAAAGCTCCCAAAAGGATTCAAATCATACTTCTTAACATTGGTTCCAAAAATTAGTAACCCAAAACAGCTTGGTGATTTTTGACCGTTCTCCCTCCTTGGCTGCCTTTATAAAATATTAGCAAAAGTATTAGCATCGAGGCTAACAAGAGCCCTGAAACCAATCATTTATGTCAATCAATCGGCTTTCCTGAAAGGGGGAAATATTCTTGATGGAGTGGTAATTATCAATGAGGTGGTGGACTTCGCAAGGAAAGAGAAGAAGGAGTGCTTCATTTTTAAAGTAGGTTTTGAAAAGGCATATGACTCTGTGAATTGGAAGTTTCTATACTACATGATGACAAGGTTTAGGATGTGTGCTAAATGGAGGGCTTGGATTAAGTAGTGTGTTTTTAAGGGAGATCTATCGATTCTAGTGAATGGATGCCCCACCTATGAAGTAAAAATTGACAGAGGTTTGAAGCAGGGTGATCCACTAGAACCTTTCCTTTTCCTCTTGGTGGCAGAGGGACTAACGGGTTTGGTTAGAAATCCAGTTTCACTTGGGCTATTTACGAGGTTCAAGGTGGGATCGAATGGTACGAAGGTGTCTTTGCTATGCGGATGACATACTTTTTGTAGGGGAAGCAACATGGAGCAATCTTTGGGCCATCAATTCTATTCTTCGATGTTTTGAACTAGTGTATGGCCTCAAGGTTAATTTTCACAAAAGCAGTTGCATTGAAAATAATGTACATGAAGGTTTCAAAGCCGCGACATCTCTTTTTCTAAATTGCAAGTGTGCTAGAGTTCCTTTCAAATACCTGGGTTTACTTATAGGAGCAAATCCAAGGTCATTGACAACGTGGGAACCGGTCCTTGATACAATGAGGAAGAGACTGACGTCGTGGAAGAGGAAGCTGATGTCGTGCGAGTGCACGTGAGATCCGGCAAGTGTACCTAATTGTCGCCAAGTAATAAAAAGATATCGATCCCACAGAGACCGTGATCTCGAATCACAACTAATTATCAAATTGGTAAAACTAGACTATAAAGAAAGATTTTGAAAGGTTTTTGATATTTAAAATAAGAGATAACTCAAAATCAGAATCAAGTAAAACATATAGTAAATCAATTTATAGTTTTTCAGATCTAAATGGATTCCTAGGAATTGGGTTACCAACAAGATTGTTTATGTTGCTAAATTGACTAACCCTTGTTAATTATCGAAATTGCCTTGAAGGCGAATTTATCCTCAAATAGTTAATGCTCCCTCGGGTTACAAAAACCGTGCCCAATTAAACCAACCCCTACTCTCGTGGTAGTCGAATTTAGATTGGACCCTTTACGTTTTGTGACAATTCGTTGACCCTCGAAGGACGGCTTCTAACTCTCGTGATTTCAGTCCTAAGTTTGATTCTATAGATCTGATACCTAAGTTCACCGCTAGGTTCCTCCTTAGAATATCTACGACACGCAAATAAGTGGCCACCTAATTTACGAGTAATTGAAAACACTAGCAATCAGATCTAAAGCAAAATCGCAATTAACAAAGATAAAACATCAATTCATTACCATAAAAAAAACCTTGGGCATAGCCCCAATCCCTAGAAATTAAACTACTACTCAAGCATTGTCATGGTGATGACAAGCTTGGTTAACAACAACATAAAATAAAAGTAAGAGAAGAAAGGAGGAAGAAGAAGAGAGATCCTAAATTATAGCCTAAGAGTAGCAGCCCAAAAAGTCCTCTCTTTGCCTCTGCCCAGATGCCTTATTTATAGATTTGGGAAGTTTGAATCCAAATCAAACACAAATTATATCCAAATCAGTTGCTTCTGATCCAAGTAATACGCGTCACGGCCGTGATGGCCATCACGGCCAGGCCGTGACGGATTCTGCCTTGGGCGCTTCTTCAATGATTGGTCTGTCACGGTCGTGATGCTCATCACGGCTAGGCCGTGATCAGTTCTGCCTATTGAGGGTCTGGTTCAGCTGACAGGTCACGGCCGTGACTAGTTCTGACTTTTGCCTTCTTTCTTTTTAGTTTTGCTCGATCATGGCCGTGATGGTCATCACGGCTAGACCGTGATGGGCTCTGTTTGGCTCATTTTCTTCACTTTTCAATCCCCATCTTCATCCAAGCTCCATCATGGTTGATCCTGAGCATTTAATCCTTAATTTCTGCAAAACAACACCACAAAACCGCCTTACCCGTTCAAATTAAAAATGCCTAAACTATATGAAAATGCATGCAAAATGATAAACAAATATGAGGTGTAATCACACTCATCAAATCACCCCAAGCTTAAGATTTTTCTTGTCCTCAAGCAATCACCAAGGCCAGAAGATATAAATAATTAGAGCGTGGATAGTGAACCAAGAACCCGAGTAGCTAATCCAAGTAACAGGCTTATTCAAATAAGAAACCTAGCACTAGTGCAATAAGTGCTTTTTACGTCAGTTAAAATTGATTTTTTACGTCAGAATACTGACTGACGTAAATACAGCTGACGTTAATAGTTAATATTTTAACGTCAGTTGAGAACTGACGTTAAATATAAAACTATTAACGTCGGTTCTTTAACACAACTGACGTTAATTTTGTAAAAATTAACGTCAGTTGTTAATACAACTGACGTTAGACATAAAACTATTAACGTCAGTTCTTTAAGACAACGGACGTTAATTTTGTTAAAACTAATGTCAGTTGTTATAAAGAACTGACGTTAAAGGTTTTAATTTTAACGTCAGTTGTTTATTACAACTGACGTTAATAGTGTACTGTATATTTTATAAAATACTATTAACGTCAGTTGTTTGATACAATTGACGTTAATAGATTTTTTTAAAAAAATTAAGTTTTAAAATATCACTCCTCTCAGCTATCCCTGCATTCAGTAAATATCCCAGTAACACAGAATATCACACACATTACAGAATTGCAAAGGAAAAATGGAACAATGATCCATTTGTATGCCTGTTCAGAAACAATATATATTTATTAACATAGGTTATAACTCAAAATAAATACAAAAATATAAATAAAAATAAATGTATACTAAGTTTAAACTACCTATATCAATATCCCTTCGTGATGATCATCACGAGTGGCATGTACATCGTCCACCTGTGTCTCCTCGATTATAGTAGGCATGTTTGTTGAAAAAGAAGGAGTCTCAGGAATATCAAGATTTGAATCTTCATTTTCATCACTACCATTATACATGCTTTTTCCTTGGAGAACCACGGACAACCTTTTGTTAGAAGGATCAGTGATGTAGAACACTTGTTTTGCTTGGGAAGCCATTATGAGAGGCTCATTT
Organism: Sophora flavescens; assembly: GCA_030762895.1. Classification (NCBI taxonomy): domain Eukaryota; kingdom Viridiplantae; phylum Streptophyta; class Magnoliopsida; order Fabales; family Fabaceae; genus Sophora; species Sophora flavescens. The sequence goes on along the minus strand of CM061069.1, from coordinate 43,727,826 downwards.
ATATGACCTAACTTGTTGAGGTCTACCAATGTGAACCCCAATTCGTCGGTTTATACACCACCGTTACTATCAACCCACTTACATTTAAAAACCGGCACCGTAAGCTTAGTGTAATCGAGCACCCAAATATCTTCAATATATCCAAAGTAAGGTGTCGGTGCTTTAACGGGTTTTGTATCCTTTGCACTAGAGAAGTGAATTGCTTCGGCCACGATCATAACCCTACTATTTTGCATGGTACTCTTGTTCTCTTGTTCCTTTGTATAAAAGGAAAAGTTATTTATGTCGTATCCGCTCCAACATATGACGTTGAAGCTAGGCCCACGTGTTAGCCATCTTACGTCATCAGAAGCAGTACTACCATCCTTAAGCATTTCTTCCTTGAACCATGGTAAGAAAGTCTTGTTATGCTTGTTCAACAACCACCTTTCGCTCATTCGAGGGTTTTCTTGATTGACTTTTCTTTTATGTTCAAATAAGAAAGGCTGAACACATTCGATGTTGTTCAATACATACAAATGTGCTTGAAGCACTTCCTCCTGATCCTTGCTATTAATTCTTAAGCCATGTGTACCCTTACCTTGACATCTGATCTCATCATGCCGAGGCTTAGGAACCCCTATAGGATCCGTGTTATGAAGGTAGTCCGAACAAAACTCAATAGCTTCTTCTGCAACATACCTTTGAACAATAGATGCTTCCGGACAATGAGGATTCTTCACGTACCCTTTCAAGATCTTCATGTAGCGCTCAACTGGGTACATCCATCTCAGAAAAACCGGCCCACATAATCTAATCTCCCTCACTAAATGAACAATTAAGTGAACCATTATGTCGAAAAAGGAAGGAGGAAAATACATCTCCAATTGGCACAAGATTGAAGCAGCCTCAACTTCCAAGTCATCCAACATACGGGGGTCAACGACTTTGCTACATATAGAATTGAAGAATGAGCACAACCGAGTAATGGCATGTCTCACATTTTTTGGAGCAATACCACGAATAGCAACGGGCAGAAGTTGTTGCATCAACATGTGACAATCATGAGACTTTAAGCCAACCAATTTAAGATCACTAGAGACAAGCCTCTTCATATTTGAAGAGTAACCATGTGGAACTTTGATGCCCTGAAGACACCCGCAGAAACATTGTCTCTCTTTTTTTGACAAAGTATGACATGCTGGCGGCAAATAAGTCCGCTTACCATCCTCAACAACTGGAGATAACTGCTCTCGTATACCCATAGCAACGAGGTCGAGACGAGCATTCACACCATCCTTTGTCTTGCCCTGAATGTTGAGAAGCGTCCCGATCACACTATCACACACATTTTTCTCCACATGCATCACATAAATGCGATTGTCGACATCAAGCTTGCGCTGATATGGAAGATCAAAGAATATCGACCTCTTCTTCCATATGTTTTTCTCAGCAGCTTTACCTTTCTTTTTGGACTTGCCGAATATAACATCGATGCCCTTTACCCTCTGATAAACCTGCTCTCCAATTAAGGCCGCCGACGATTCTTCTGTCTCGTGGCATCCATTAAAAGCTTTTTTCATCTTACGATATGGGTGATCACGTCTAAGAAATCTCCGATGCCCAAGGTAAACCGTCTTCTTTCCATGATGCAATTGAGTGTAGCATGTGCCTTCTTCACATATAGGGCATGCTTTATGCCCCTTGACACTGTACCCGGACAAGTTACCGTATGCTGGAAAGTCGTTGATGGTACAAAATAACATGGCACGAAGCTTGAAAGTCTCATGAGAATACCCATCAACTACATCAACACCTTCCACCCACAGCGTTTTCAAGTCTTCAATCAAGGGACCTAGATAAACATCTAAGTCATTTCCCGGTTGCTTTGGGCCCGAAATCATCATAGACAACATAATGTATTTGCGCTTCATGCACAACCAAGGGGGCATGTTGTAAATTACCAACAGAATAGGCCATGAACTATGAATACTACTCATGTTACCATAAGGATTCATTCCATCTGTAGCAAGTCCAAGCCTTAGGTTTCTTGGCTTATAGGCGAAATCCGGAAACATAGTATCGATATTCTTCCATTGCATAGAATCAGCAGGATGACGAACCTTTCCATTTCCTCATATTCAAACACTTGACACAAGGACAACAGAACATTCCATTACTATTAGGAACATTCCTTTGAGCAAATTCTATAAATTCTCCCACCCCCTTCAAATACTCATCACTAGTGCGCTTACAAACCATCCAACTACGATCCATAACTAGATAGGTCCTGTAGATATACAAAAATATATCCAATATAAGGACAATACGGGAGATTGAAAACTATAGTTTTTGAAGATTTCCAAGCACTGGTCACGGCCTGGCAGTGATGTCCATCACGGCTGATCGCGCTGTCGCGCACGCGCCAAAAAGCGAGCGGTTTGTAAAAATGTAGTTTAGGGAGCGACAACTCGAGTATCGTCTCACAAGGACTCTTAGGTTGTTGTTATTAACACAAAATCAGTTTTGGGGGGGGGGGGGGGTTGAATATGAAATAAAATAAAGGAAACAAAACATAAACAGAGCAATAAAACAGAGCAGTTAAAAGATTATCAAATAGCTAAAGCGATTAACCTACTGTTCTCGATTTCCCACTATCATCGGTTCATGCAAATTCCAAGCCCTAAGCAGATTCTAATCCCCTTTCGGTTGTAGCAACAATTAACAAGCGAAATCACTACTACAGATATATGTTCCTAATTCCCGAATTAAGCAAAAGGGGTGAAGTACTCATGAACTAAGCGAACATGAATGAACACACGCGAATTAAGCAAACGCGATTTGATATAGGAACATAACATCACCGAAATAAATCAACACAACACTATACACTCCTGAATTAAGCAAACAGAAATATATAGCATGGTATTGAAAAGAGAATAGCAAACAAAGCAGAAATTACAGAACCTCAAGTGTGGATGGAACCCAATCACAGTAGATTAATCTAAGGAGACTAGCTCTCCATTACAAAAGAAAAACAAAACTGTAAACCTAAATTTGTAGCAGTCCTATTCTAAAAGAAAAGAAGATAAACTACTCTGACTAAAAACTGCCTCAATCTGTCATAGAACACCAATTTATATCTGTGAGTTATGCGCGAGCTCGCGAGGCGAACACTGTCTCGCGAGGCGAATATTATGAACAGTCTGCAACGTTTGGTCTTCTCGCGAGGTGAAGTACGGCTCGTGTGGCGAGGAATGGAAGAGTCATGGCTTCTGGTCTTCAGTCTCGCGAGGCGAGGTGTTGTTCACGGGGCGACACAGAAAGGTTTGCAATTTCTGGCACAGTCACGCTTCAGGTTCGCGAGGCGAAAGCCTTCTCGTGGGGCGAAGAACTCCAGAATTATTTCTTTTTATTACCTGAAAACAAGATATAGCAGAAGTGCTTTATTTGACTCTAAATCAACTAAATTAACCTAAAAATACTTAAACGACTCAAAATGCTGCTTAAAGACAATCAAGTCTAATTTGGGTGAAAATGAGATATAATTAGCACAAAACCACGATCATACTAGCCATAAAACTAGATGAGCCGGAGGCTGATCAAAATACCCCAAACTTAAACTTTGCTTGTCCCCAAGCAAACTAAAACTTAAAAACTTAAAAAGACTCAAGACATGGCAAGCTTAAGGGATTCAATCAACTTTGCACAAAATCAAGCAATTTCATCAAAACAGTTTTCTTCAATGTTCCCCCCCTTTCCAACAAAGCAATCCCCACATTCATTGACTCTAAGCAATTGAGAATTTTATCATTCAAGCAATCATTAATCTAAGCAAGGGATCCAAGTTACACACAAGAGGGAGATCACCAAATTCAAACAACTGCCTTCCTCACAAGGGCATTTAGTGTTTCACTCAATCGCTCAATTTGTCTAGGTTATCAACAATTCACTCAATTCACCTTTCAGAAACACTTCCCATGAATTTGAATTTCATCTCAAAATGGTTCCCACAGAAAACATGCATGCAACATCAAAAGGTCTTTTAAGGTTGTAATGGGGCCTGACTAAGGGTATGATATACAAAGGTACTAGGCTTAGGTCCCTAGGAACTAAGAGAGCATGAACTTTTTACACTTTGAATTTCCACTCAAGTTCCTTTTTTTCATTTTTCATTTGCCTTGGGTGACTACATCCTTTTTATTCAAATAGCCTTTTTTGACATCTTTGCACTTTTTATTTCTTTTCTTTCTTTCTTTCTTTCTTTCTTTCTTTCTTTTTTTCTCATAACATAAGGTTATCAAGAACAATAGGCTAATTAGGCTCAATGGGGATAACTAGGGAACATGCATTAGGAATTGGTTCTTTTTAGGCTAAGTAGCTATTTACAAAGAATATGCCTAAATCATCTGAAGCAAACACATAAACATGCAAACCATAAAGAGATTCAAGCAAATTCGGGAAAGTGGAGCTCAAAAGTGATTCACACAGTCAAAAACATGTTGGAGGCTCAAATCCTCACCTGGACATTTTTGCAAATTGTTTGACCGAGATTCTATCCCTAGTGTGTGCACCCTATCACCCCAAACTTATCATAAATCATGCAATCATAACAAAATATCTCAAAGTTCTATTTTCAATTTTCACATGGGGATCATTTTTCAATTTTCAAGACCTAGGGGGAAAACAGTCAACACATAACATACAATCCATCTATGCAAAATTCAATCAAATCCAACAAACTTGCCGACACAAGACTCAACACACAAGCTCTTGATCTTCTCAAATTACTCAAGAGCTAAAAGAAAACAAAACAAAAACGAAGCAAAGCAGAATCTAACAAGAAAATGAAAGTAAACTAAAGAGAAAGGGTTTAAGAAAACTCATTGGGAGTGGTTCCACCGGGATCCCACTGTCTGTGATACAGCGGCCACGGAATGCCCAAATTGCAGTATGATCCTCCCGGATCCCATGGCCTACAGCATAAGTATGAGAGCGGGCGCTTGATAATCATGGTAACTCCGCCAAGTGTGACGGACTTCTCACTCCCTCTCAGGTCACAATTGACCTCTTTCTCAACCTTGTCAATAAAGTCCTCCCAATAGAAGTGGGGTTCAACCTCTTGGACTGGCCACAGTGTCTTCATATCCAAGGGTGCAAAATCCAGAGGCTTGAACTCCATAACCGGTTGTTCCACAGGGGGAAGTGGCAAACAGGTAGCTGGGGTCTCTGGTGCTGCTTCAACTTCTGCACGTTCTTCATTCACTGTGCTAACAAATCCATCACCTGCTAAACCTGCAGAAATCTCAGCACACACCACACAAAGGTTAGTGTTAGTAGAGTCAGTACATATGGTACAATAAACTGAATCAGTAAAGTCCTGAATGTCTGGATTCAGCACACAATTCATCCATCCCATCACTTTCAACACATGCATATGAATTAGTTGAATCATCTACTTCCAAAGGTTCTTCATCATCCTCAAGCATGGTGAAGCAGATGTCCTCCTGATCCTCATTTTCTATGTTTCCTGGCCGAACAGGGCCCTCAACTTCATATGTCTCCTGCTCCATATGGATGTTTTGCTCTTCATACCTTTCAAAACATGCTATACACAAAGCAGTGTCAGTACAATCAGCACATAAAGTATAATAGATAGAATCAGGGGAGGTGTGAATATCTGGAGACTCAACACACAATTCATCAACAGAAGTACTATCAAAATCATCCTCAGAGGAAGCATTGTCAAGAACAACTGTTTGTGAATTTGTATGTTCTTCAAGGGAATGTGGAGTTTGCAGTGTAGCTAATGAGGAAACAATGAGAGCATTTTTAGTGGCAAAGTCCCGCTGACTTGCTTCCATCCTCTGTTGAAATTCAAGACTGATTGCTTCCATTTGTGCAGTTATCTGTGCAGACATTTGCTTGAACAGGTCTTCTAGTGAAGGTCCGGAAGGTGCAGAGGTGGTTGCTTAAGGAGAGTTCTGTGGTGGTGCCAGTGGTAACATCAGTTGTGAGTCCCCATACCAAGGGTTTGGATGGTTTCCCCAGCTGGGGTGGTACTCATCAGTGTAAGGGTCAGGAATGTTGTGCCTGATTGATGCAGCTCTGAAAGCAGGAGAGTATCTCCACAGGAAGGCTTCCTTCAAATCAAACCAGCTGAAGATGGAATTTGGCTCAAGATTATACAACCACTCTTTTGCAGCGCCTTCAAGTGAGAGATGGAAAGCTCCCATCTTGATGTGGTCTTCTGTTATTCCTTCAGGTCTCAGCATTGTAGAACAAACAATCCGGAATTCCTTCAGATGCTCCTGTGGATTCTCACCTGCAAGACCATTAAACCTTGGCAACCAGTGCATTAAACCAGCAAAGTCAGGATAATATATGCGTGGTGGTGACCTATCAAAGTCAGGATAATATATGCATGGTTCATAATCAACATTAGGCATAAAATCATGCACATAATTATCCATGGGAAACACTAAGATTCACAACCAGACAAAGCAGCCGTAACTAATTCAGTAATGCAAAAGGTTTTTTTTTAATGTAATTTTCTGTTAATAACAACAAGAGTCCCCGGCAACGGCGCCAATTTTTGATCGCGCTGTCGTGCACGCGTCAAAAAGTGAGCGGTTTGTAAAAATGTAGTTTAGGGAGCGACAACTCGAGTATCGTCTCACAAGGACTCTTAGGTTGTTGTTATTAACACAAAATCAGTTTTTTTTTGGGGGGGGGGGGGGGGGTGGATATGAAATAAAATAAAGGAAACAAAACATAAACAGAGCAATAAAACAGAGCAGTTAAAAGATTATCAAATAGCTAAAGCGATTAACCTAATGTTCTCGATTTCCCACTATCATCGGTTCATGCAAATTCCAAGCCCTAAGCAGATTCTAATCCCCTTTCGGTTGTAGCAACAATTAACAAGCAAAATCACTACTACAGATATATGTTCCTAATTCCTGAATTAAGCAAACGGGGTGAAGTACTCATGAACTAAGCGAACATGAATGAACACACGCGAATTAAGCAAACGCGATTTGATATAGGAACATAACATCACCGAAATAAATCAACACAACACTATACACTCCTGAATTAAGCAAACGGAAATATATAGCATGGTATTGAAAAGAGAATAGCAAACAAAGCAGAAATTACAGAACCTCAAGTGTGGATGGAACCCAATCACAGTAGATTAATCTAAGGAGACTAGCTCTCCATTACAAAAGAAAAACAAAACTGTAAACCTAAATTCGTAGCAGTCCTATTCTAAAAGAAAAGAAGATAAACTACTCTGACTAAAAACTGCCTCAATCTGTCATAGAACACCAATTCATATCTGTGAGTTCTGCGCGAGCTCGCGAGGCGAACACTGTCTCGCGAGGCGAATATTATGAACAGTCTGCAACGTTTGGTCTTCTCACGAGGCGAAGTACGGCTCGCGTGGCGAGGAATGGAAGAGTCATGGCTTCTGGTCTTCAGTCTCGCGAGCCGAGGTGTTGTTCGCGGGGCGACACAGAAAGGTTTGCAATTTCTGGCACAGTCACGCTTCAGGTTCGCGAGGCGAAAGCCTTCTCGCGGGGCGAAGAACTCCAGAATTATTTCTTTTTATTACCTGAAAACAAGAAATAGCAGAAGTGGTTTATTTGACTCTAAATCAAGTAAATTAACCTAAAAATACTTAAACAACTCAAAATGCTGCTTAAAGACAATCAAGTCTAATTTGGGTGAAAATGATATATAATTAGCACAAAACCACGGTCATACTAGCCATAAAACTAGATGAGCCAGAGGCTGATCACGATCGTAACGTGCCAACTGAACCAGACCATCACACGCAGAACTGATCACGGCCTAGCCGTGATGAGCATCATGGCCGTGACAGATCAACCAGCAGAGCAACATGCACTCAAAACCAAAAATAGAGACATTCCAAACAACTCAAACTCACGGTTTCAAGTTTCAACTACTGAGACTACAGTTTCAACATACACTCAAAACCAAAAATAAAAAAATGTGCCCTAAAGACGCACCAGAAATAGGTGCTCGCGTGGTGGTGGGGAGGGGAGCTCGAGTGGTGGCCAACGTTCGATGTGGTTACTGAGAGCAGAGGGACAATGAGAGTTAATGCGCGGGAAGGGGAAAGAGAGATGTCAAGTTATTGCAAAGAATGAATGGAAAGATGGAGTTAGGGTTAAGAGTGTACCTCACGGTGGTGGCGAAGAAGCCCTCGCGGTGGTTGTGGTGGAGATGAGCCCACGATTAGGGCAGAGTGAGAGTGAGAGTGAGAGTGAGGGTTGAGCATGATGAAAAGAGAAAAGAGACGTACAGAGCGAAGTGCAAAAGGCACGCGGGTGTAAACCAAAATAAAACAACATTTGATGTCAGTTGTTTGTAAAAACTGACGTTAAAGGTCATATATTTAACGTCAGTTGTCTTAAGAAACTGACGTTAAAAGTGTATACGTTTATCCAAAAACATTAATTCCTTTGACTATTTATTTAATTGAAGTAAAAATCAAACTTTTAACGTCAGTTGTATTAAACAACCGATGTTAAAAATAAATATTTTTTATTTTAAAAGCACTTTTAACGTCAGTTGTTGAAGACAACTGACGTTAAAAGTGTATAAGTTTCTGCAAAAAAAATTCATTCCTTTGACTACTATGCTAACCCATGCACCTTGTAACTTAATCCTCTTAATGAGCATTAAGTTTATAGATAAGTTTTCAAGAAAATCAGAGAGACTCTATTCTCTATATAAAGTGTCATTCTTCTGTATCAGTCTGTAAATACACCCTCTTCTTTTCCTCTATATTTCGTGCGTTTTCTATTCCTTCACAATATGGTTCTATCACATTTGAGACTTTTGTTATTTCTTCCTATACCTAGACTTAAAGGTCTCTGTCTTAATGGTCAAAAAACTTCTGAGGTTGAGTAAATCACATAATATGACTCCCTCACTTTATTCCATCTCCTCCCCAAGTGACTGTGGATAAAGCACAGATGGAGCATCAAGGACTTCAAATGAGGGAGGGGATCGATGCATCCATTGGAGTTTCTGAGGACAGAACTGAGAAGAAATTGATGTTGAAGCAGAAACTTTTTAATATTTTAGTGCTATGTTGCAGAAATTTTTTATCTTTTAATCATGTAATTGTAACTTATGAATCGCTTCAACGAGATACGATTTGATTATACATATAACACTTTTATGTTAAGAGTTTATTTATTTTAATTTTCACAAGAATATGTTTACTAATTCAAGCTAATTAATGAAGATTAAAAATAAACTTGTTTAATATTTACACAAGTTCTTTACACAACTGACGCAAATAGTGATTTAATATTTACAAACTGCCACCACCTCATTTTTAACGTCAACTTAATTTATGACTGCCAAGTTCCCATATATTACATTATTTCCAATATTCATTCTGCACGTTTATAATATATAGGATTATTTACGTCAGCTATTTATTATACTGAAGTAAAAAATCACACTTTTAACGTCAGTTGTATAAAAAACTGATTTTAAAAATAAATATTTTTTATTTTAAAAACACTTTTAACGTCAGTTGTATTAAACAACTGGCGTTAAATGTGTATAAGTTTCTGCAAGAACATTCATTCCTTTGACTACTGTGCTACTTACCCATGCACCTTGTAACTTAATCCTCTTAATGAGCATTAAGTTTATAGATAAGTTTTCAAGAAAATCAGAATAGCTTAGTAACTTCTTCCCCTGCTCCTATAAATAGCTTCCTTCCATCCTTTTAATTTTCTGCTTCACAATATGGCTCTGCCATGGAAATTAACTTCATCACTCTTTCTTCCTATTCCTAGACTCAAAGATCTTTGTCTTAATGGTCAAACAACTTCTGAGGTTGTGTAAATCTCATAACATGGGTGATAAGATTGTGTAAATCACATAATGTGAGTTGCTCACCTTATCATCTTTTCGGAGAATCGGCAACTACAGCTCCAGAACCTCAGCTTTGGAAGCAAATGACTATTCCAAGACCATTGCTGAAACAGGTCGGGTGCACCCTTGCTCACCAAGACTGAAAAAATCAGTCACTCGACTCTCCTTTCTTGCTCACCCGTGAAGGGAACGAAGCCTCAACAAATGTTTAGGATTTTAAACCCTTTCAATGTAACTTTTTATAGGATTTTAAACCCTTTCAATCTTCTGTATCAGTCTGTATTACACTTCATGAATGAGATCCGGTTTGGATTATTGATTCAACTTATACTTCGCACATATATTTTAGTTTTCAAAACAGAAACACAAAACATCAAAGCAATTGTGAAACTGAAACTTTGAGGAAGGCAATGCGGAAGGGTACGTTTACTAACTAAAAAAACTATTAAAATAACCTTTAACGTCTGTTGATGTAAGGACTGACGTTAAAAGTGAAGTGACTCACTTTTAACGTCAGTTCAATGAAGAACTGACGTTAAAAGGTTCACTGTTAACGTCGGTTGTTTATTGAACTGACGTTAAAAGTGAGTCACTTAACTTTTAACGTCAGTCCTTACAACAACTGGCGTTAAAATTGAATTAATGAAGTCTGATATTTATAAAACTGCCACCGCCTCCTTTTTAACGTCTAGCTTTTGGTTAACTGACGTAAACATTTCCCGTCTAATGTATATTTTCCACTAGTGTAGAGACAATCAATTTCAAGTCCAATTAGAAGCTTAGGTTTCCTAAATCCATATTCTCACTGATTCGGGCACTCTTCTCACCTCACTCAAGTGTTTCAGGGAATATGACAATTCGCTCAATTTCCTCAAGGAAGGTATTCTACCATAAGCTTGACTATTAACCAAATCTCCACTTTATTAATGAAAACACAAAAGAATCAAGAGGTCTTTTACTTTGGTTGTAATGGGGTCATGGGATTAATCGTTAGGTGGGAAAATCAAGAAAAGGAAATTCAAGAGGGTTAAACAAAATATCAAACATTGCAAAGCATGACACCTTCTAAAATACCCTTTTTGGGCTTTGATTCATCTTTCCACCTTTCTTTTCTTCTTTTTATTTTATTTCTCACTTTTTTTTGCCACCCCCCTTCTCCATATTTTTATTTTATTTTATTTTATTTATTTGAAGAAGGGGAGATTTTCAATTCAAGAGAAATATTTTCTAACTTTCTCATCCCATACTTTTTTTCAAACTACATTTTTACCCTTTTTGCAATACTTTAAAAGGTGTCATACCAAGCATCATTCATTAAAATAATTCAAGGTACCAAGAAAAGTATTTTATTCTTTTAGGCTCAAAATTGGGCAACTGAGGGGTAGCATTTAATCAATCAAAGCTCAGAAGGCCGAAAAAAATACCTAGTGCCTCAATCATTTTCAAAAATGTTTTCAAAAATTTTTAAGTTTCAAAACGGTTTCAAGTCAAGTTCTAGAGAGTACAATCCAAGAGGAACTAAACACTATCACAAAGAATGGGGTAGATTTAGTGAGTACCCCTTTTTGGCTCAAAAATCTCACATTTAGTAGTTTAACATCAATGAGAAACACAAATATAGAGAACCACATGCTAATTATCAATTATCAAAAGATCATCTCAGGCATTTTTATTTTTAGTCTTATCACAAGAATAAAACAATTGGGTTCAAAAATTCACTATCTCAATTTATTTGGCACCAAGTTCTCACAATTGGATGCAAAGTATAAGCAAAGGGCAATCTAATCATGTGATCATGCAAAACTATGTCTATATGAGTGCAACATGAAAAATGCAAAAATGCACAAATACCCCTACCCCAAGCTTAAAAACTTACATTGTCCCCAATGTAAATAATCAAGTCGGAGAGAGGAGAGAAATGGAACAACTCACCGAGGTGGTAGCGGGTGTTGGCTCAAATGCCTAGTCAAAGATTGTTGGAAATTGTATCACGACCGTGATGGGTATCATGGGCAGGCCGTGATCAATTCTGGTCTTCAGGAGCTGGCCTGTCACGACTGTGACCTGTATCACGGGCAGGCTGTGATACTCTCTGATCTTTATGGTCCTACTCATCACGCCCATGATGCTTATCATGGCTAGGACGTGATCCTTTCTGGTCTTCTTGGTTAGCTCATCACGGCCATGACCACTGTCACGGCCTGGGCGTGATGACTTCTGACTTTGTTTGTCCCTGCCCTTTTTGCTCTTCCTTCCTTCTTAGCCTGAAAACAGTTGACAAATCTATTAATTTATGATTTTTTTCCTCTTGATCTTCTCAAATTATTCAAGAGCTAAATTCAAAAACAAATGGAAAAAGGAAATAAAACTTGGGTTGCCTCTCAAGAAGCGCTTATTTACGGTCTTAAGCTTGACCATACTTCCTTCAATCAACCGGGGTCGGCTGGGTGTAGAAGTGCAGGAACACTTCTCTTCCATGGGAGTCCTTCAAGGAGCCTATTCTGCTCATATGGCCAATTGCACTTTCGCTTCACTCTTTTCACTCTGAGCTTCATGGCCTTACTCCCTCCCGGCAGAAGTTTTGTTTCCACATGACCAGCAACTCCAACTTCATCACTACTGGGTGCATCATTTGCCATGTAAATCTTCGGAGTTGCTTCCATGTTGAGCTCTTCCTTTACCACTGGAGACGTTATATCGATCCTGCACATATGACTCACAAAAGGAGGGTTGTTATATGAGTTAGTCAATTTAAAATCTACCCTACCTTCCTCTACATTCAAAGAGAGTTTGTCGTTCCTTACGTCTATTATTGCTCCAGCGGTGGCCAAGAATGTCCTTCCTAAAATGATGGGGAATTCAGAATTCCCTTTCATATCCAATACCAGGAAATCGGTAGGGATGAAAAATTTCCCTACCTTTACAGGAACATTCTCTAGTATGCCTAGAGGAGTTCTAGTTGAGCCATTCTCAAATTGTAAGGAGAATTTGAATGGACTCAACTCTTTGGTTCCCAACCTTTCCAAGATAGTGAGCGGCATCAAGCTCGCACTAGCCCCCAAGTCACATAAGGCCTGGTCTATTTGTACCTTTTCAATTGAGCAAGCGATAGAGAAACTACCTGGGTCTTTCAGTTTAGGAGGCATATTAGCTTCTATATCTACTTGCTTTCTCTTGACCAACCTTTGTGGGAAAGGTATCGGGGGTTGGTACGGTGGTGGAGGGACATACTTTGGTTCTGGCTCTTCATCCTCGCTCATGTCCTACTTACATTCCACATCATTTTCAACCACCCCAAGCTTATCATCCCTCAAGTATATGGCATTACAATGTTCATTGGGATTAGCTTCGGGTTGGCCCTGGAACGTGCCCTTTGGACTAGAGTATGTGCTGGCTTGTTGGACAATCTGAGTTTCTAGCATCTTGTTGTGGATGGCTAAGTTATCTATCTTAGATGCTAGCTCTTTTATTGCCTCGTTTACTGCCCTACCTTGTTGTCTAAACTCTTCATTTTGTTTTGTTTGAGTTTCCACAAAACTTTCCAATAAAGACTCGAGTTTAGACTTCTGTACCTGAGGATACCCCGCTGCGGGTTTCCTATTACCTTGGCCTTCTTGGAACTCGTGGTTCAGTGTGTTGCTGTAGTTCCCGTAGGAGAGGTAAGGGTTGTTCTTCCTTCCTTGGTTGTAAGGATTTGGGGGAGCATAATTGGGCAACTTCGGGTTCGTGTCGTAGAAGTTGTGACAAGAGTTCACTTGTTCCCCTGAAGCGCCGGATCCATGAGCAATACCCCGTGGCCACTCCATTATGTCATGTCCCTACATTCCACAAATCTCACAAACAATTTTAGTAGCACCTATTGAACTCACATTAGCCCTTTCGAGCTGATCAAAGCGTTTATTCAGTGAGTCTATTTTAGACATAATAAGATCGGTGCTATTCATTTCAAACTTACCCCCCGAAATCTTTTTCGGGTTATTACTTCTTTATGAACCCCATTGGTGGTAGTTGGTGTCCACGTTTTCAATGATGTTGAATGCCTCAGTCAGAGGCCTATTCATAAAGGCTCCACCAACTGCGGAATCAAGTGACACCTTCGAAGAGTAATCCAATCCGTTGTAGAAGGTGTGCACTAATAACCACCTCTCGAGTCCATGATGTGGGCAAAACTCCAGCAATCCCTTGTAGCGATCCCAAGCTTCGGATAAACATTCTCCGTCCTTTTGGAAGAAGCCGGTGATTTGGGTTCGTATGTAGGCCATCTTGGATGGAGGGAAGAATTTCTCCAAGAACGCCTGCTCCAATTGGTCCCAAGTCGAAAAGGTATTAGCGGGCACTTGCTTCAGCCAAGCTTTTGCTTTTCCAGTAAGAGATGAGGGGAACAACCTCAAACGAATAGCATCAACCGGGGCGCCTTGAATTCTAACTGCATCGGTGAACTCCAAGAATGTCTCCACGTGATCAGTCGGGTCCTACGAGGGCAGTCCTCTGAATTAATGTTGCCTAATCATGTTGATTAGCATAGGCGGTATAGTGTAGTTCTCCACCTCAATCTCTGGCCTAGCAATCCCAGTTCGTAAAACCCTAGCATTTGGGGTTGCGTAATCCTTCAAAGGTTTCGTATCCGGGAGATTCGCCATTAGTGGAATGGGAATCAACCTCTCTCTCTCTCTCTTTGTAGTCTCCTACGTCTGTGAAAGGTCCTTTCGACTTCGGGGTCGACCTCACTAAGGTTTCCAAGACTTAGTGATCGTTGCATAAAAGAGAAAACAACACAGAGAGATAGATACTCTAGAAGGAATGAGAGAAATATATATATATATTAATAACAAATATCAGTTAAAAAGAAAGAAAGAAAAGGTCCAGAAAAATCAATTTAAAAATAAAATTGAGATTTGAGGAAGCACAGTCCCAGGCAACGACACCAAAAACTTGATGTCGTGCGAGTGCACGTGCGATCCGGTAAGTGTACCGGATTGTCGCCAAGTAATAAAAAGATATTGATCCCACAGAGACCGTGATCTCGAATCACAACTAATTATCAAATTGGTAAAACTGGACTATAAAGAAAGATTTTGAAAGGTTTTTGATATTTGAAATAAGAGATAACTCAAAATCAGAATCAAGTAAAACAGATAGTAAATCAATTTATGGTTTTTCAGATCTCAATGGATTCCTAGGAATTGGGTTACCAACAAGATTATTTATGTTGCTAAATTGACTAACCCTTGTTAATTATCGAAATTGCCTTGAAGGCGAATTTATCCTCAAATAGTTAATGGTCCCTCTCGGGTTACAAAAATCGTGCCCAATTAAACCAACCCCTACTCTCGTGGTAGTCGAATTTAGATTGGACCCTTTACGTTTTATGACAATTCGTTGACCCTCGAAGGACGGCTTCTAACTCTCGTGATTTCAGTCCTAAGTCTGATTCTATAGATCCAATACCTAAGTTCACCGCTAGGTTCCTCCTTAGAATATCTACGACACGCAAATAAGTGGCCACCGAATTTACGAGTAATTGAAAACACTAGAAATCAAATCTAAAGCAAAATCGCAATTAACAAAGATATAACATCAATTCATTACCATAAACAAACCTTGGGCATAGCCCCAATCCCTAGAAATTAAAATACTACTCAAGCCTTGTCATGGTGATGACAAGCTCGGTTAACAACAACATAAAATAAAACTAAGAGAAGAGAGGAGTAAGAAGAAGAGAGATCCTAAATTATAGCTTAAGAGTAGAAGCTCAAAAAGTCCTCTCTTTGCCTCTGCCCAGATGCCTTATTTATAGATTTGGGAAGTTTGAATCCAAATCAAAGACAAATTAGATCCAAATCAGTTGCTTCTGATCCAAGTAATACGCGTCACGACCGTGATGGCCATCACGGCCAGGCCGTGGCGGACATCACGGCCAGGCCCTGGCGGACATCACGGCCAGGCCGTGATGGACATCACGGCCAGGCCGTGACGGATTCTGCCTTGGGTGCTTCTTCAGTGATTGGTCTGTCACGGCTGTGATGCTCATCACGGCTAGGCCGTGATCGATTCGCACTGTTAAAGTGCGGTTCGGTGACAGGTCACGGCCGTGATGGACATCACGGCTAGGCCGTGACCAATTCTGACATTTGCCTTCTTTATTTTCAATTTTGCTCGATCATGGCCGTGATGGTCATCACGGCTAGGCCGTGATAGGCTCTGTTTGGCTCATTTTCTTCACTTTTCAAGCCCTATCTTCATCCAAGCTCCATCATGGTTGATCCTGAGCATTTAATCCTTAATTTCTTCAAAACAACACCACAAAACCGCCTTACCCGTTCCAAAGTAAAAACTAACAAAAATCAAATTAAAAATGCCTAAACTATATGAAAATGCATGCAAAATGATAAACAAATATGAGGTGTAATCACACTCATCAGAGGCATCTATTGTTAGGAGGTAGAATTACCCTTATCAATGTTGTACTTACTCCTATTTATTTTGTCTTTCCTATAGGCTCCAAAAAAAGTGTTACTAAAGATGACTCAAATACAAAGGAATTTCTTATAGGGGGGTGATGAAAGGAGAAAGATTGCTTGGGTTAGGTGGGACAAAGTGTGTAAATCTAAAAAATAGGGAGGCTTGGGGGTTAAAAACTTAGAGTGGATTAATTTTAAAAACTTAGAGTGGTTTAATTTGGTTCTACTAGCTAAATGGAGGTGGAGGCTTTTTACAAGGGAGAGGGGTTGTGGGTTGAAATTATTAAGTCAAGATATGGGACTTTAGAGGGAGGGCCACTAGGATTGGGGGTGGGTCACACAGGTAATAGATGGTCAAGTTGGTGGAGAAATTTAGTTAACTTGAGTAAGTTTGGAGCCTTTTTAGATTAGTTTGCCAGTGGTCTAAAGAGGGAACTAGGAAGGGGAAAATACAAAATTCTGGGAGGAGTTTTGGGTGGGGGAAAAGAGTCTTATGGAGTTGTTTCCTAGACTATATTATGTTTCTGACCAGAGGCATCAAAATATAGCATCTTTGGGGGATTGGGTTGAGGGAGTATGGGTGTGGAACTTTGTATGTAGGAGAAATTTGTTTGTGTTGGAATTGGAGTTACTAGAAGAGCTTCACAACACACTGCATTCGATGAAACTGGTGGAGATCAAGGAGGATGTCTGGGTTTGGGGGAAGGATAGCATAGGTAGTTATACACCAAAATATGGTTATAAACACCTGGCCAATTTAGCCTCTGGGAGTATAAACAGTGTGGCTCCACCCATTCTGTCTTTCAAATCCCTATGGAAATGTGTAGTTCCTACAAAGATCATGGCCTTCTCATGGTATTTTTTTTGAGATAGAATCCTATCTAAATTGGACATATTTAAAAAAGGGGTGCTTGTGTCATTTGAAGAATCCAAATGTGTGTTCTGTAACCGATAACAGTGTGGCTCAACCCATTTTGACTTTCAAATCCCTATGGAAATATGCAGTTCCTACAAAGATCATGGCCTTCTCTATTAGACTCGATGACTTAGAGATTTTGATATATGACAAATACAATTTAATGTGTGTGCAAGTGTTTTAGTGTCAAACTGCAAAGACAGGTATCGAGCAGTGATCCACAAGTTCATTAAGCAAATTCAAGGAAAATATTCAAGGAAGAACTTGAAGGAATCAAGGGACTACATGTAGAAATCAAAAGAGCAAAGTCAAAGATCAAAGGATCATCAAGACCAAGCTTAAATGAGAATTTTAGATTTAAGTCTTAGATGATTTGTAAGAGAAAGAAATCTCTTAGTCACAAAATAGCTCAACTAAAAAGATGCATGAAGAAAATCAATTTTCATAACCTACATTAAAAGGAATAAGCTTTGTTAATGAAAATGATTTTTGGAAATAAGAAAATTATTTGTCAAGTACAGCCATGTAATCAATGGATGTATGTCTGCTACTGTAACTGACAAATGAATTTAAGGTTCTTGGTTCATTAATACATAGATGTACTAAATGGATGTACTGATGGATTAACCAAGTTCAAGATTTTGAGAAACTATCAGAACTATCAGTATGAAATTGGTTAATACAGACCTGTACTCAACCCCTGTTCAAGAACCAGAATCAAGAAAACATATTCTTTTATCAGACCCAGATCTGTTTTGATTGATCCCAACGGCTATAACTTGTTATCTATATATAGAGGGATCAAAGGAACAATTTCAACATAACAACATAACAAATAACATATCAGAATTACGGGAAATCAATTTGAGAGATCAATTGTGAAAATCATTCATTATCTTTCTTGAGCTTATTGTGAAAAGGAGTGTTTCATTCTCATAAGTGCTACAATTTGTATATATGACTATTAAGAGTTTATGAATCAATTTTTTCGTTCTATTTGATTGTAAAGAGAGAGGAAGTCTCTCTGTGTGATTAGGGTGAGGTATCCCGAAGGAAGAATATTGAGGCTCTTCACAATAGTGTGGTATCTCGAGGTGAAGGAGTGCTTTGTGGTGTAAAGGTTTTTCAAGCTACCTGGCTAAAGCTTGTTGTGTTAGTGTGTGAAAACTCACAAGTGGAGTGGGGACTGGATATAGGTCATAGTGGTGGTGATTGAACCAGGATAAATCTGGTTGTGTGGTATCTCTAAACTCAAACTCTTTAATTTCTGTCTTGCGCATATAACTGTGATATTGATGTACTAAGTTTTCAGTTGATATCAGTTCTTGATCTGCATAATCAGTATTGAACCTTGAGTAAACTGTAATAATAAATGTGTATTCAATTCTATTCTCAAGGATCAATATTTGAATTGAATCTTGCATCATATGTGATCAAATTCGAATAGCTTAATTTCTGTTTCTTAATCACTTAAACTGAAACCTGCAACTTCTGTTCTTGATTAGTTTATGCTTGAAATTTGAATTGTGCATAACCTGATATTAAATCTTAAAGATTGAATTGCATACTGCTTATTTGATGTTACTGAGTCTTGGACCTGAACCTATTCTATGATATAAGTTGAATCAAAAATTGAGTTGATCAATTTCGGTTCTTGAACTTTAAAACTGAAGTGGTAGAAGTGCTCGTCCACTAAAGTGATAGAAGCGCTCCTCCACTAAAATGACAAAAGCGCTCGTCCAATAAAGTGACAAGCGCTCGTCCAACACAAGTGATAGATGCGCTCGTCCACATAAGTGACAAAAGTGCTCGTCCACACAAGTGAAAGAAGTGCTCGTCCACTAAAGTGACGAAGCAATCGATTTATCTTTCGAATTAATCTTTTTATCTTCATCATCTTCCAATTCAAGATTTCATAAAAAGCTCTTCACTTGTTTTTGTAAAAGATCCTGAGGCCACAAATATGAAAAGTAAAGTTTTTAAGAGGGAAAGATTTTAAGAAGACTCAATTCACCCCCCCCACCCACCCCCCTCTCTTGAGTCGTTGAAGCCAAAACAACATTCTCATGGTAGCATTTTTGTGATAGAATCCTATCTAAATTAAACATATTTAAAATAGGGGTGGTGGTGTGATTTGAAGAATCTAAATGTGTGTTTTGCATATCTTTGGTTAATTGTTTTTTGTTACTTGTAGGTGATTTCTTAGGTGGAAGTACAGGGTGCCTACAAGTGTTCTGTAATTAACTTCTTGGTGGCTCCATCTTGGGGCATTGTAAATTGGTTTGGGCACACCTAGTACCAATATCAATATACATTTGGTTTATCCAACAAAAAAAGATATACTTTGTTGGAAATTTGCAAGAACAAATATAAAAAGTAACAAACCGCATACCATATCACCTAGGAAGCGTCCATGGTGCACCACCCTCCAAAGTGGAGCAGTGGTGCACCACCCACATGTCACTATGTTCATCAATGGAGCTGTCATTGTGTGTTGTCTTGTGTCAGTTTGACTTTTCAAACTTAAATATAGTCAAACATGTGTAGTAGTAGTAGTATTATGCCATAAAATACATGTATATGAAAAGTATTCTTAAAAGAAATACGAGAAAAACAATATTATAATAATTTGTGTATGTTTATTCTGATAATTCTGGATGATCATAATTCTCTCTTTATTATTGTTTGTTTAAGTTGTTAATTTTGTGTAATCAATGTATTATCGAGATAATATTTGCTTTGCCGATGTTGGTTCATATAATTGGTTATAAGGTGGTTGCCGCCACAACTAGCGACGGGCGGAGATCGGCGGTACGCGGTGTCTCCTGCGATTCAATACTGTTAACCAAACATAGTTGTCGTAGTCCTATTAGCCAGGAAATACAGGTTCGGTGGTGGCAAGGCACACCGGTGAGAGGGGGGGTTCGATGTTCTTCATAGTACGATGGGTGAGATCCATTTTTTGCGGATGCTTTGGAACCGGGTCTGGTAGGGTAGATTGGGCGGGTATGGAAGAAGCTACTTCGGGTAGGGCATTCAATTTTTGTGGATGTTGTGTAAACGGGTCAGGTAGATTGGGCGGATGTTGTTCTACGCGATAACGAACTCATAAAGTACGGCCACCAAGAGACCAAACAAAAGGACGAGCAACATTCAAGTGGCGGTATTAGCAACCTATTAGAGAATCCCATAATGATTGCCAAGAAAATGGAACTGAGAAAAAATGGTGGGTTCTGGGGGTTAGATCAGATGAGGGAAAGAGACAAAGAAGAAGCAAGAGTTTGCTGTGATGAAAGTTCTGTTGGTGGTGGATACCTGGGAGGTTTCTCAGATTTGGAAGGGTTTATTTCTGAGCTAGATGAATTTCCATTGCTTCCCTTTGATGGCACTCAACTGCAAGGGTTTGAACAACCTCAACTTTTACGGGGGAAAGAAGTGTCGAAGAAGGGGAGTAGGTAGTTTTAATTTGGGTAGAATAATGAATATATTTCTAATTTAACAATACAAAAAGCTATGTATTACCAAAACAATTTATACCAGTAGATCATAATTTATATATATGAAGTTTGAATACGGTATACTAGGTTGAAAAGTAAAAAAGCCCACATACCCAAATGATTGGTTAAGGAGCTGCCGTGTGCATTGATGTATCATAGACTTAACCTATCACCCACGAATTGCCTACTTGTAACACATCGCATTGCTTCATTTGCTTGTCTCTTATTGCCAAGGTGAAAGGAAACTTCACCTTCACTAATCAGTAATCACCATATATCCCCTCCACCGGCAATGACCTACATCTGATCAATATCTTGTGTTCATATCACGCTCTGATCAAAATCTGATTATGCATATAATCTAATTCAAGCAGGAAAGGGAATGGATCGACGGCGTGGATGTTGAGTTGGTGAGGAGAAAGCAGGGCCCATTTTTGCGATTTGTTAATTCATGGGAATTGGTGTAGGATTGGAAAAACTAATCTTGCACATGTCTTGTCTGTGGTATGCAGGATTTATCTTAGATTTTTCCTCTCCGTTCATCTCTGTCCCCCTTCTATGTTATTCTATTGGTCTCTTTTTTTAACTAGCTACTCATTGTCTAATTAAAGCTAATCCTATGCCATTATATATATATATATATATATATATATATATATATATATATATATATATATATATTCCAGAACCCATCCTGATTAGTTATTTGGGTCGAGTGGATCCATCAGAGTATCTCACATTCGGGCTCGTTATGAGACTAATATCAAGTTCGACTGATTAAGCATTGTTTTGGCCCTTGGTTCTTAGACTCCCAATAGGGATGACTCCACAAGGAATCGAACATGCGTTCCTCATGTTCTTCTCCTTATGGTGGCAAGTTGCTTCCTCTCGACCAACACCCCGTTGATTTCTGAATTTGGCATATTTGTCGGAGCTTGTCATGAGCTTCTTAGTTCCTCCTCAAACTTTGGTGTAAGTTTTGTTAGGCAACAAGCAAATAATGTAGATCATATCTTAGCAAAGACGACATTATTTTTAGCTAGCTAGTCCCAGTATTTTTCATCGGGTTTCACCTTGTATTGAATCCTTGATTATTAATGAATTGTATTGAGTTGTTTGCTTAAAAAAAATGTGATACGTGATGTGTGATAGGATATATGACCCAATAAATGACACAAATGGAGCAAATGGGTTCACAACAAATTATAGGCCCAACCAAAGCAAAACAAAGACCAAAGGATTTAAGGATTTCATCTTAAATATGACAGTTAGAAATATTCTAGATATTGCCATCTATTATCTTTTATTTGTTATTTACATTTTCCTTTAATATCCTCGATATAAGAAATTAGTATATAAAAGATAGTAAATGCATAAATGAAAACAAGTAGAAAATTCGGCAAAACCTCTCTTCTCTCTTATTTCTAAAGAGGTTATCCTTGTACTCCATAAGGACAAATCCCTGTCCCATAATTGGTACTTTCGTTCTTTGAACTATGCCTCCCCACCATAACCTTCACCACCTCAAAGAATCCATTAAAGACCTCAGTGCTGCCTTCACTGTAAGGGTGGCAAATGGATGGATCGGATAAATTTTTATTCGGATCATAACTGGTGGATTAAAAATAATCCATTATAATCCATTAAAAATTCATTAAAAAAATTCAATCCATCCATGATCCATTAAATAAAATCCATCCGATCCATCCATTAACAACTTTTCATGGATGGATATCCAATCCATCCACTAAAATTTATTTTAAGAAATTAAATAATTTTATATCTCTTTTATCCATCCATAAAATATTTTTAAAAATAAAATAATTTGTAAAAAAAAATTAAAATATTATCTTTATCTCACCCTCGCTCTCCTCTTTCTTCCTCTCTATACCCTTTCTCTCTCCCTTTTTTTTCTACTCTCTCTATTTTTACTCTCTCTCCACTCTATCTCACGACCATTTTGTATCACGGTCATTTTTCTATTATTATATGGGAGTTATTGATTATGTGCATCTAGAGAGGTTGTTTTGCCACAATATTCCATGATATTGTTTTACGAAACTTGTTACGACTTTCTGTGCTTTCAATTAGTTAATACTTTTTTTTTAAGTTTCTCAGAAAAAAAAAAGGCAACGAAAAAAGAAAACGTACGTGATAACGTGGACTACAACTGGTGCTTGAGAACAATTAATTAGTTAATAGTTAATGTAACAAAAAAAACAAATAAATAAAATAAAAAATAGTGAAGAAAAATTAATAAGGAACAGAAGAGAAAATTAGATGGAGTGGTTTTTTTTTTGTTACAAATGGAGGTTTTTTTTATTTGGTAAAAAATAATATGAAAAAAATAAATTGGTTTTGGAATGGATAAAAGTTGATCCATTACATTTTTGATTGTTGGTCCAATGGATTTTAAAAAATATTGGATGTATCATAAACCATCCACTAAAAAAATAATCCAGTCCATCCAATCCATTTATATTATTTTTTTATAAATGGATGGATTGAATGAATTTTGTCATGAATGGACTGAATGTATGATGTATAAATGAATCATCTTGTCACCCCTGCTTCAACGCACTAAGAGCTTTAGAAGAAGCTTACCATGAATCCTCAATGCAAGCCATACACATTCTGAAAACTCAACTCCATGACCTTCACAACCCCACTACCCACAAGCCAACTTCACCATCAATACCCATCTTCAACATCCATGACCGCACAGCATCAACCCTTATCCCCATCAAACCTTAGACCTGAAGCCCTCACCCGCCTTGCAATCCTGCCCCTGGGGATTCCCTTTTCCTATCCAGTGCCTCACCCCCACCCCCACCCCCACCTTCTCCTTCTACATTTATGTAACCCACAAACACCACTGACCAGCCATCCCTGAAATCTTCCCTTCCTCTTGGAGATGCTGCCACCACCTTCAATCTACAAAAGCAACTTGAAAATTTTAACTCACCATCGCCGAAAGAGAGGAAGGGGCCTGCGCAGGTGTCCGAGCAACGGGGTGGCGTCTTTCCAGTCGAGCTAACCCCGGCGGAGATTCCACCGCCGGAACCACCCGACTGTGCTACCGTGCGTCATCTTCATCAAGCCATTACGTTTCGATCTCAGTTCCGCCTTCTCCGTTTCCAACAAAAACGTCATCGTCAGATGCACCTCCGCCAAACGCGTTTCTATCTTCTTCAATCATGTCACGAACATCTCCGGCGTGGGTTCCTTCCCAGACAACGCCGCCGTCGCCGGGACCAGTCTCTAGCTGGCCTTGGGTTCCCTGGAGCCTCGAAACACAAACCATGCCTCAGAGTATTGGAACACCGCACAAGAGTATTGGAACACCGGCACCGGACAACCGTAGGATTCCAAATGAAATATCTGCAACGCGAAAGGAAACGTTTGCTGCCGAGCTGCTTAGCATCACAATGGATGTCCGTTTGGGAGAGATAGTGAGAAAGAAGAAGGGGGCTAAGGCAATGTTGTTGGGAGTCTGCCATAAGAGTCTTTGGGCTAAACTATTGGGCCAGGACCAATTATTTGAATGGTGGCAGTGGATTAACGTGATAGTGGGACATTCATTAGTTGATGAGAGTTCACTAATTATTGGGCCCCTTACTAAAAAATCCTTCATTATTGGGCCACAACAGAAAAATGCTGAGGAAGTTATTGATGACATTAAGGTAAAATTGATGGCGATGCAAAAAGGATCACATCAACATTTGAGTTTTTTTGGTTAGGATTGGAATAAGACAATCATGGGATCTCGGTGGACGTTTGGAAATGCTTTCGGCGGCTAAGTCGTCCCAGTTCAAGAAATGGGACCAGGAAAATTTTTTTAGGGTCAATTTTTTACAACCTTGAGGACAAGGTTGGTCTTGATGGGGTATGAAATGATAGGATATATGGCCCCAATAAATAACACAAATGGAGCAAATGGGTTCACAACAAATTATAGGCTCGATCAAAGCAAAACAAAGACCAAAGCATTTAAGGGTTCCATCTTAAATATGGCAGTTAGGAATATTCTAGATCTTGCCACTTATTATCTTTTATTTATTATTTACATTTTCCTTTAATATTCTGAATGTAAGAAATTAATATATAAAGAATAGTAAATGCATGAATGGAAACATGCGGAAAATTCGACAAAAACTCTCTTCTCTCTAATTTCTAAGGAGGTTATCCTTGTCCTCCAGAACAAGAATCCATATCCCCATCCATACCCTGTCAATGTGCAACACGTTTTATTCCAGTTATAGCAATAAGCAAGCAACTCTTGTGGACATTGCCATATAAGGGGGGCTGGACGTGAAGGGCAAAGAGTGTCTCATTAATGCCTGCAGTGTATGAAACAGCAAGGAAATTGCCTAATTCGTATTTCATACACATTCAACACCCACCGGAGCATGGAATTTCCGTAGGTCATGGTACTGATAAATCTTCGGAATTTTAGCGAATTTCCTTTTCTTACAATTCAGTGTTTTAAAAGGGCACATTAACACTAATGACATTTACATACCTTGCCCTCGACATGCACAAATTCAAAATAAGGTTAAGCCCAATACTTTGATCTCTATCTAACATTTAAAAAATTGTTGAATTCACGCATGACAATTATTTTAAATTTGGTCCATATACTTTAACTCAAACAAATGAAATTATAACACCAATAAACGGCGAGTATCAAATTAAAAATAATAGTAGGGACTAATTTGAATTTTTTTTACGTATAGAGACTAAATTGAAAATTAGTATCACATGTAGGGACCAAATGAGTGGTTTAACCTAAAATAAATTTCTAATTATGACAATATTTATATGTTGTCACTAATAAATAACATGGTGAACTAAGGTGTTATACTACAGTACATGTTAATATGTAATATGAATAAAAATAAAATATATTTCAACAAAAAAATAAAATAAAGTTAGTGAGCTAGGCCAACCTGCATCGAGTCAACTAACTTTCAAGTTAGACTTGTTTGGGCCAAAACAGTATCATATTTGAATTTTTAAAATTCGGTTATACTTTATGACAAACAATTGAGGTCGACCCATTAGACTAGGCCCATTTTGACATCCTTAGGTAGGGGTGGTGAGGATTAGCTAAGGGATGGCAGGGTAAAGGACCTGTTTTTTTTCTTTTCGAGAACGACCTAAAAAAATCAACATCACTTATAAGGTCAAGATAAATATGTTAAAGCTGGTTAATGACTCACTTAACCTGATATAGGGGATAAAATTCAGGGTTACTAATGCACCTTAACTCAATAAGATGCATCTAAGACACTAGCATCGATATATTCTTTACTTATTAATAAAAAAACACACTATCATAGTGACTCATTCAAGATCCTCAAATGAACTTTCTAAATCTTACTTATTTTGCAAATACTCTGAAATCAAATAATGATTAACTTAATATTATATAGTAATGTTTTTAAGTCAAGTAATAACATATTCTTATATATAGAAAGGTGAGTAAAAATAATATTAAAATATTAATATGAGATTCAAGAGATAAAATCATACTCAATCAACAGAGTCAGAAATTAGTCTCATAACGATCCCAAAGGATCAAAGCGGTGAGAATAAATGAAAAGGAATGACAGGATGATATATTTACGGCCCATTGTGATATACAGAAAGTGCCAAAGCAAATTAATTGCCTTGTTAAAGACCTTGTCCTTTTCAGTCATACCATATAATTGCTGACACACAAGTTAGAAAGCAATCTAGCATGCATGTGTGGTGTCCTGCGAGTATATTTTTGGAGTGTTGATTGGTCGTGCTGGAATAGATTCAATTTGTCCCCAATTTGATTTCACATTTTGATAGGATTAATCTTTTTATCTGAATTTGGTTCAATTATAGTCCAACCAATGAAAAAACTGGAGTTAGAATGACTCAATAGTGAATATTTAAACAAAATGTATAAATTTAAGCCTAATAAATAGTTAAATCAAAATTCGTAATTATAAAAGATATAAACCAAAGAGTGCTCGAATGAGATAGCACGGATCTCTTCCAACTTAATTAGTAGTCTCGAGTTCGAATCTTGCCCCGAGAATATAGCAATAGAAGGAGAGCTTTATCGTCTTTATGATCCTACCAGACTCGAAGGATTAATCTCAGCAGTTGCTCACGGAGGATATATTGAAAAACCAAAAAATTGAAGTAAATAATATAAATACAAATAAATCATCATGTTAAATAAAAGTCATCATATATATATATATATATATATATATATATATATATATATATATATATATATATATATATAAGTTTTAACATAATATATAACATTGGGTCAGGATAGAGAAAATGAAAGTATGACTCGAACATTGACTCATTATTACACAAAGTCTAATTATCATAATATAAACTCATCCTCCAGTCAAAAAAAAAAAACTCATCCTAGTTATTAGCTTTGGGGCAAGACGAGTTAATAGGATGAGTCAGGTCTTAAATACCTCTAATAGATTCTTTAATTCACCTCTTTTGGCCATGATTGGTGGAAGATTTTGAAGATTGAAAAATGTATGAAGTACTAAGAGTAGCATTGCACCCACAAGTGAACTTTAATTTTTTTTTTTAGGAACCCATCGTAATTAGAACCTTTGGCTCTCCAGTGGGTCCATAGAGTATCCCATAAGTTTAGATTTTTTGGATCCGTTATGTGACTAATCTTCACTCAGGTGTTCAATCATAGTAAATGTTCTTTACCCCTCCTCAAATATGTGTTCTATGGGATTCGAACTCAGATCCCCACAAACTCAACCTATACAACCGAGCCTCATCCATTAAGTCAAGTGAACTTTAATTTAATTACAATTACAATGTTGTATGTTCAAACCATATAGCCTGAAATTGTATACTCTCTCTCTCTCTAATTTTTTGTTAATAATTATAAAAGTAATACATTATTTTTTTATTTTTATAATTATCAATAAAAACATTAATTTAAAATAGAGACAAAAGAATAAACTAAACTACCTCATGACTTCTTGATAAAAAACAATTGTTGCACTACAAATATTTATTAATGGAGGGAAATGTTATCATACACATCTTATCTTTTTTTTTTTTGTAGTGAGAGCAACTTTTCTATTTCAGAGGGAGATGTGTAAATCTGGGTTATACAACTATATATGGATGGTTATGATTAAAAGTTATTACATGATTTTAAAATATCACATGACCATTTAAAAAAGTGACATCACTTTATGGTTTAATCTTGATCATTTAACGTTTGATCCAATAACTATGATATAATCCTCTCACTCTCACGTAAAAATAGTCTTCACCCCCGGCCCGTTGATGTAGGCTTGCAACGAGGCAGCTTGGGTGAGTTTTGGGTTTCAATTTAAACCTATCCCGTGCGAATTAGGGTGAGTTGGATCCCGACTCGCCTCAAGTGATGATCGGTGATCATTAATGACTACTCTCTCCGATCTTTAATGTAAGAAACAAAATCTTAAAATACATATATCAAGAAAATGTGTTGAAATAAGTTAATTATAATTAATATTCATATAAATTTCCAAAAACACCCCTTCTAAATTTAATTAATATTTCGATGGTCCATAATTAATGACAGTAATTAATAATAGCAATATTGGAAGTTAACATTTATTATATGTAAAAATTGATGCATGTTTCTTATATTTTGGACCTAAAAAATATACTCATTTGTTTCTTATATTAAGGACATGAGGGGGTATTAACTACTTTTGACCTCTTTATGTTAACAAGTTACAGTTAGGTTCTGTTTGGCAAAAATAACTATAAACTAGCTTATAACTGATGAGTTGGCTTATAATTGATAAGCTAATTTTTAACCGAAAGCTTATAGCTAATAGTTGAAAAATTAGTTGATTGAATTTGAAGTGTTTAGTAAACTTAGCGGTTGAACTAGCTTATAAATGTAAAATGACGTAAAGACATATTTATATGATTTTTATATAAATTGAATTTAAATCCTAATTAAAGCTTTATAATTAGAATATTTATTTTTTTATTTTATTTTTAAGTATTTTATTAAATAATATAAATGAAATGATATTTTATATGAATTTTTAATATAAGTTTTATTTTATTAGGGGCTGAATAAAGTTGGAATTTCATTTAATTAATAAGGATAAAATGAGATAAAAGTTAATAAGTTATAAGTTATAAACTAAATAAATTAGCTTATAAAGAAAAGTTTGTCTGAGGATACATTCCACTTCCATTACGACCAACCACTTATGAAAAATATATAGATGAATTCATAGTTGTAACACCCGAGTGCCGACGAGGGCGGGAAGTGATCGCCGGTGCAAGAAGGCACGGACAAGGAGCGGCTCCTGGCAGGCTTCTAGGCGGAGTGACACATGAATGAACCGATTACACACCCGAATGAGAGGGATCCTGAGACTGTGTAGGTATGGGACTATACAGTTGAGGAAGGCTTATATGAATTGATTGGTACTACCTATACTAACAAGATGTATCTTCTTTTCGGTAGCTCGTCACTTAAGAACTCTACAGTTAAGTGTGCTTGACTTGGAGTAATTTTGAGATTTCCCAGGAAGCATGTGAGTGAGGATAAAGCATGCTGAAAAGACACGTGTTGGTTTGTGGGGACAGTCGTCAATCCATAAAGGAGCCAGGGATGTTACAATAGTCGTGCAATTTTTAAAGAACTATTACCCAAAATATCTATGGTTAAAGCAAATTATGTTAAAATTTACAAATGTTATTAGTATACACTTTCATTTTTTTATTTTATTTTTTTAACTAAGTGATCCAAATATGTTGATTAGATTTTGAGCATACATATTTTATTTTCTCAAAGATACATCTTGTGATTATGATTTTATTTGTTATTTTTATGAGTTTTTTTATTATTTTTTCTTTGTGGTTAATTCTATCTTGAAAGTCTTAGAGTGGGAGAGATGGTTTTTTGATCTATTATTAGAGAGGTTAGTGTTAGCCCTTAAAAAAAAAAAAAACAGAGAGGTTAGTATTAGTCTTAGTCGTTGTGTGTGTTGCCTTGTTGACCCTTAAGAAGGATGGTTCACTACGAATGCCTGTTGATAGTAAGACCATTAATATGATTACCATCAAGTATATGTTCCTCACTCCTAAGCTTGAGGATATGTTGGATTTAGTAGCAGGCTCTACTTGGTTTTATAATATAGATATGCATGGTGGGTACCATCATATTCGAATTAGATCATTGGATGAGCGAAAGAATACTTTCAAGACTTTGGTTGCCTATATGAGTGGCGCGTCAAGTCATTTGGTTTATCTAGTGATCCCAATACTTTCATGAGTTATGACACATACCACTTGGATGACATCGTGATCTATAACAAGTATAGGCTTGACCGCTTAAGTCACTTGTGTCAGGTTTTCCCCATCCTTAAGGCCAAGCAATTTTATGTTAACCTTTATTAGTGTACTTTTCTATAGGCTCAGGTCGTCTTCTTGTGTTTCATCATGTCCGCTGATGGACTTTATGCTAACACTAAGAAGGTTTAGGCTATTCGAGAGTGGTCGATCCCTACCATCTATTTTGGAGGTTCGTAATTTCCATTCTATAGGAGATTCATTCTAGGGTTTGGTACAACTATCGCCCCTCTTACAAAATGCTTGAAAGATAAGTTTTATTGGACACCTTCTGCAGGTCAAGTTTTAAAAGAGAGAAAGAAGAGAATGTTTAAACCCCTTGTCCTACGACTCCCCAACTTCTTAGCCTAGAAAGTCTTCCCATTGCCTTCTTTAGCGAGAAACTCAATGAAGCTTGAAAGAAATACTCTATTTAGTAACCTTTCCCATTGGCAATATTATCTGCTTCCTCATGAGTTTGTCTACTCAGATCATCAAGCCTTACAATACCTTAGTTCCCAGAAACTTTTGAATCTAAGCATGCTTCCCGAGTAAAGTTTGTTCAATAGGTCACTTGCGCTCTCAGTACCGTTGGATACCTTTCCCGTCCCTTTATCCCCTTTCCTCATCCCTTGGAAGACCTCCTATGAGCTTGGACCCAAAAAAAAAAAAAACACATACACTCCAACTTTAGGTGACATACATGGACAGAACTCATCATACACCTGTTAAAATGGTAACACAAATAGAAATGTCTTCGAATTCTGAACTGTTTATTTTAACAAACATAAAATTATTGTTTTGAATACATCACAGCAAGGGTAACCAAAATAAGAATCTTATCCACACCAGAATATCTAGAGTCAACATTAAACTCAGGATAATGATCAACATAACTTAGGAGTCTGCACCACCTATATATCATCAAGGGTCCTAATTTTTCACAGTTGTCACTTGCTTGAGAAGCATGGTGACAACATCATTTGATATTCTTGCAGCCTCCGTTTTCAGGTGATGGATTTTTGCATCGGTCTCTTGCTCAAGCCGCTTGACATTAGCACCAGAATCTCCACTACTCTGTATTCATAAGAAAAAGCATGCACACAAGTTAGAGAATGCATCATAACTTAGAATAAGATTCCGTCTAACAGTAGCTTTTGTAAATGTAATCATAGACTTACGTCTGATAGTTTCTTTTGAAACTCGTACTCTAGCTGCGCTCGGTATTCGGCAATCTCCTTATCAGCCTCTTCCTTGGCCTGTTTCAACCTAGCCAATTTTTCTGACAGCAGAAAGCAGAGGATCGCATTGATTAGTGTACAAACAAAAGAGAGTTGTGAATTGAAATAAATTATAAAAGTAACAATCAAAAACAAAAAAGAAAAGATGGTGGTGGGCAGGGGGACTAGTATATTCTAGCAATAATTTTCAATTTGATAATATTTGGTCTATCATGTATATGAGGAGACAAACAAACCCATGCACATCAGAAAATAGAGAACTCATCCTTCCAGGTAAAAATGAAAAGACAGATGCAAAAAAAATAAGGAGGAGAACAAAACTTAATTTTGCATAAATGACTTAGTAAGGTATAAAAATTTAATGTAGATACATAAATAGGCCACAAACTGGAAGGAGTCATAGCAAAAACACAGGCAGATATGAAAAATAATCAACAGAAGAAGAAAAAAACCATTTTTTGCAGCATTCACAATCCGTTGTGCTTCTTGTTCAGCAGCCAATAACTGTTGAATTCCACCTTGACCTCTATTGGATGCCATTCTGAAATGAAACAATTTGTAACTATTAAGTATTAACAGATGGGTAATTGGTTAAATCAAACTACTAGAAAGTACCCATAAAGTGTATAAAAAAGAAAGAAAGAAAGTAGCCATAAAGAAAGTCCCTTAACAACATAATAATTATCCATACAATTATACAAACCACCTTGATTGTCACTTAGCTATGTTTGGGAGGATGGAGTGAGGTGGTTAGTAATGGAGTGAAGTGGTTTAAAAGGATTAACCCATTGTTTGGGAGTTTATTAAGTAATGGAGTGGGATGGTTTAGGATGATAACTCAAACCACTTCATCCCACCCAAACCCCCAATTTTTATACCCTCCAAATCGAGAGGTTTGGGATTCTCTCATTAATCTTCCAAACAATGGAGTGGTATACTTTTACTTCTCCACTCCACTCCACTCCATTACTAACCATTCCATTCCATTCCATCTCCTTCAAAACTCCGAAACATTTAGTTAGAAATTGAATGGAGAATCAAATAGTAACAAAAGAACTATTTTTATATTTTAAAGCTCAAACATTGAATGCGACAAATTATATAACCAACTAGATATTCTTCTCCCTCCAAAAGGACTCCAAAAGGAGGGAGAAAAAACTCATTAGATGAATTATGTAGAGCAATATGATAAAGAGTGTGTATACATGCAACTATATAGATTAGAGAGTAACATTACTGTTTATCATAATTTCGATTATATACACTATTGTATCAATTTCATATCCTACTGTTTTCCTTTGTTGGGGATAAGGAACACATACTTGCTGGTAAATAGAAGACTTCCAACAACTAAAAATATGTACTTCAGACAGTCAAAACTTGTTTATTTTCAATGGTCGGTTCGGTACGTGGTAAACATGTCATGGATAAGTCTTCAATACAATTTTACAAAATATCCATGAATTTTTCACCTCCAATTTTACCCCGATACCAAACTGGCCCTTAATAACAACCATATCTTGCTGAAAGCCATCAAAGACCAAATGAATGAACCGAAATTATAAGCACTCCAAGTGAAAGATAACATAAATAATTTATCTTGATTATTTCCTTCCTTCAGTTCCAGCCAAGCAAAGACCAAAACAATACATCATTCACAATGACAACAAAGTTGATCCAAAGAAGAGAGAAAGAGAGGATAGTAAACTTCAAAAGTAGAATTAATGAGTCAGTATATCCAACAAAATCACAAAATTTACATAAGTGAAACTTCTCTGAATGAATTATTATTTAAAAAATGAGAAGAAAAAAAACGAGTCACAACCAACACTATCGATCTACACTAGAAAGTAGTTACTCATTGTTAAGTATTGAAAAGCAAAGTATAGTTTCCTTTATGTAAGAATTCTAAACCAAGAGAATCAAGGATCAAGAACTAGATGTATGCACTTTTATCTCCTGAAAGTGCTACAAGTACAAAAAAAAAAAAAGCATATATATTTAGGGCCCTTTTGTTTAGACATAAAAAATGTGATTCTAAGCTACTCTAAGTAAGTGATTTTCTGAAAGTATACTAGTATAGCTTATCGTAAAAGCTTAAAATATCAACTTTTTCCCAGCTAGTAAAAGTTCAACCAAACAAGAATATAATCACTTTTATGTGAAAAAACCCTAAACAAACGGGTCCTTAATTATATAATTGACGATGAGAAAACAGTTTTTTTTGTAATTCAAGTGTGTATCTTCAACCACAACCCATTTCTTACAACATAAATGACCAAACAAATAATAAACGAAAATTCAACAGCTAAAATCAAATCGAAGCATACACAGATGACAACAGAGCTACACCTATAGGCAAATCTAATAAAAAGATGGGAAATTTAAAACATGCAAAAAACAAGTTCCAAAGGGGAATCAGAGGATTTCAACTTAGGATTTTAAATTGAAGCAACAATGTTACAGTTTTAGTACTCTCCCCAACTACACCGTGATCGGATTTTCCAGTAAATCACAGCCGCATTTTACTAATAGCAGTGAACGTAAAATAACCAGAAACGCAATTTAAAACCATGATTCAACTAAAGCATAGATCTGGTGCTAATCCAAGCGAAAACAATGGAAATGAAAAAATTAAAATAAAAAAAGAAAAACAGATAGCGATCTGTTTGGGAGCAAATAAAAGAAGGGGAAACAATTGAGAAATCAGGAAGTTATACGAAGAAAACGAACCTGAAAGAGGGATCCAAATCTAGCTATGGCACAGTTCACCATTTTTTATTTAAATTTATTTATTTTATTTTTCCAGGAAGCAAAACAGAAAGATAAACGGCAGAGAGAAAAAGGAATTCAAGAAATTAGTGATACAATTTATCAGGAAAAAAAAAAAGAAGATAAAGAAGTCAAAAGGGGTGGAAACGGCGTCGAATCGAACTAGAGTTGCAATGAATAGCATATTCAGTTTAGAGATCTGAAAATGATAAAGGTAGAGAAGAGAACGGAACGTACCTATCGGGGGGAGAATTTAGATTCTCAGAGAAAATAGGAGAGAACAAGGTTTGGTTTGGTCGCTCCACTCCCACTCCTGTCAAACAGAAACTGCAACCAGCAATTGCTCTCGTTTTGCGTCTTAAATCACTGGTTACTTGTTAGTAGTTGTGCACATCCACGAGTTTTTCTTTTTTAATGTTTATTTAATTCATTTCCAGTAAACAAAAATACATGAGAATGAAAATAATAATAAGATGTAATAATAATTAGTATTTGAATTAATTTTGAAAAATAATTTAAATAAGATGTCATGATAATATATTTTTTTTAATGATAATAAAAATTTGAAATTTATTTTGAAATGAAAATATCAAATTATCATGTGATTTTTTTTAGTTTCCTAGATATCCTTCACGCGCAATTGTACAAATCGAACCCCTGACCACTTGCTTAAGGGATCCAACCTCGTTATCACTTGGACCAATCACATGTTGGTAATTATAAAGTGAATTTGATAATTATAATAACAATTAGCATATTTAAAAATTTTATTTTAAAATAATTAAAGTCATTTGTTTTACATGTAAGAGTAACTACTAAAATTTAAATTGTGTCAAAAAAAATAAAAAAAAATAAAACTAGAAAATATCTCATAACGTACGAGTATTTTAAATTTAAGATATATGACAATAAGATTAAAAATTTTACAAAATATTTAAAATAATAAATACAAATATATAATTAATTCAAGTAGAAAATGAAAAGTATAAACTTAAAGATAAGTTATATTAATTTTAAAAAATATGCATTATAGATTTAAAAATTGAATTTAAAAATTTAAAAAAGAAATTAAGAATGGCAACGTCATTTTAAAAATAAGAGTCTGATTTAACCACAAGAGAGAGAAAAGTCTTCTAAAGCAAGTTTGTCTCTAAAATCAGCAATGAGCAAATAAGGTTTTGTATTCATTCACTAAATGGAATCATTGATTTGTTAGAATTAAAAGTGATTTTGGATTAAAATAACCTCTTAAATTTTGATATTAAAAAAAAGGTTAAATTTGTATGGCATAGTATTTGTTAAAGATTTGATATAAGTATGCATGAATTACTTGATTTTATATGAGTAAGGGGAACTAAAATTTAAAGTATGGAATCTAAATATTGTAGTTCAAACCTCTAGACCAGTCTACAATTCTTGGTAAAATTCCGAGTCCTTAGCTTTATGGTAGACGAGATCGTTAAAATAAGAATAGACGAGGCCTTATAATTAACTAAGGTAGAAACGTTACTAAGTCTAAAGAAAAATTAAGTAGACGAGACATTGAAATATAACAAGTCCAAAGACTTGATAGACGGAGTTGCTTCACTATACGCTACGTCAGCAGACGAGCTCTTAAGTATAGCACGTCCATTTCTCTGGACTAGGCGAAAAGTATGTAGACACATTATCAGTAGACGAGCCCGTCTCCCTGATAAGTATGAAGTTGACACAGGCAAACACAAGAAGGGAGGTTGGATTGTGTTTGTTAATAATTTTCGAAAACAACCTTTAAAACAACTTTTACACACAAGGAGATTAGAAACAGAAGCAAGCACAAGAACAAATATCCTTCTTAAAAGACTTTAATAAAAACAACATCAAAACCCCACAGTTAGTATAAGCAAATAAAACTGAAGAGTTTAGGAATAGAAGATTCACGCAAGAGATTTTATCCTGGTTCACTCTCTTCCAACCGAGAGCTACGTCCAGTCCCTTCGACTTGAAGGATTTATCCACTATTTCTCCAAATAGAGTACAACCAAGTATTCAACACCTCTCCAGGCTACAAGTATTCCTTTCTTACCAAGCCTCTTCAGGCTCTAACTCTAACAAAGAGATTTAATGTTTGATCTTCTTAACTCACCATGTGTGAGAATATGACAGTTTAAGATCATTTGAATATTACAACAATATTCAAACTAAAGAATACAGACTCTTGCTCTTGAAAGAATAAAGGAATGAATGATTATCAAATGGCAAAAGTTCAGCTAGCAAGATTGTACAGGCGAGTCTACTTCCTCAGTATCTGAGGTTTTCAATTTATAGTGACCTTCTTCTTCACTTGTATTTCTTCAACAGTTACTTTGAATAATCCCGTTTAGAGATAGCATTTAATGCATGATATCCGTTGTGATTGATATCTTGATTGTAGCAATGCTGAATAGTACTCTTGGTTATCGAGGTAGCATGAATTTGGAGGTTCACTCCTCTGAGTATTGCAGCTTAAGCACCTGTTGTACCTCTTTTGTGTATAATCCAGCTTTTTCAGTCATAGAGTTGTCATCGTACAGATCGTTTTGCAATATCTTATTTGTATGATTCTACTTTTTGCATTTCTTGATTGTACTATGTTTCTTTTACAACAAGGTGAAACATTAAAGCAGATAAAACAAATATGAAAAACAAATATTCTAATGAAATAGATATCAATCATTTGAAATAAATATAAGAGATTCGGATTGCATTTAATTCATTCTAAGATGGAGCTCGTCTAAAAAGAAACCCCGTCTACACATTCATACGAGAGTCCAAGTCTGTTCTATATTTTACTTAGCTCGTCTGATGTCGTGGCATATCCTCTTATCTATCAAGTCTTCAGACTTGCTATTTCTTAATGAGTTATAAAGATCTCCGTCTAGTAACGTGGCGGTTAGAGCTCGTCTACTAGATTACTATGTTTTAGTTCATTTTCTTCAACTAATTACTTCCGTCTGCTTACGTGGAAAGATGGACGCGCTTATTATCAAGTCTTTGGACTTGCAGTACCTAACAAGTTATTTAGGTATTTATCTAGCAAATATTTAAAGCATCGTCTACTCAAGAAAGCCAGTCTACTTAATTAAATGACTAAGTAACTTTACCAAAGTATTTGAGCACCCGTCTACATAGGTGGACGCGTATTTTTCAAGTGTTCCTGTATAGCTGAAAGCACATGTTAGATCTCAATTAACACTTTGCCAAGCAAATTTAGTCCTTTTGTTAGTATCAAAACTTAGAGATTATTAAATCCAAAACCACTTTGGTTCCAACAATCTCCCCCTTTTTGATGATGACAAAATTAATTAAATTTGAAAAGCAAAGTCTAAGAGAGCTTGCAAGGCTCCCCCTAAGAAAAAGCATTTAAATACTTTAAGCAGAATAAGAATTTAAAAATCAACTGCATGCAATATATATATTAGGGAATAAACATAGGTATCAGAGCATCACATATCAAAGAAAATAAGTAAACATAAGTATATCAGAGCAATTTAGCAAGTAGAAAAGAATATATGCAAATGCAAACACATAAGAGCTTTTGAAAAACAAACTTTATATAAATAATTCTCTTTTCTTTTTCCTTTCTCCCCCTTTTTGTCATCAGCCAAAAAGGTAAATAGGAGAGAACCATCATTGTCAGTATAAAAGAAAGAAAAAAAATAAAGGCTAAGCAGAAGGAGGTGGTGGAGGAGGAGGGTTCTGAGTTTGACTCTTCTTGAAATCCATGAGGAATTCGAGCATTTTATTCACAACCTCTAAGGTTGGAGCCATTGAGGTTTGAACTTGCTGATGAACATCCTCTTTGATCTTTTCAGCTATCTTTTCAACATTCTCATCTACCAACTTGCCAACCCCTTCATCAACCAGTTTTCCAAGAACTTCTTCAATATTTGATGGCAGAGTCTGTTTCCTTGAGCTTTCTACAGATTCTTGAAAAGTGCTTAGAGTTCTTGATTGATCTTCAGGGTGCATTACAACTAGTACCAAAGGTTGAGAAGTTTGTCTTTCTGATGAGCTCTGTTGGTAACAGGATTCAGTAGTGTCTTCTAAATTATCAGCAATGACAATTTGACCATATTCTTCAGCAACAAGTTCATCTGAGATAAGCTTTGGAGTAGGTTTGGGTTTTACTATGCTCTCCTTTGCCCATCTAATGGGGTTGATAAATTCCACATTCCTGCTGTTGATTGGAAGTCCCCAGAGGTCTTTATAAATCATATATCTAAAATGTGAGAGTCCACACTTTCCTCTGACCTTGGGAATATCTTCCTTTTCTTTTTCAGACAACCCAGAGGAAGATGCCTCTCTGGTGCAGTGAATTATGTGTGACTTCTAGAAGTCAGCAGCTCCGTACTCATTGATCAACTCAATGGATTCAGTATTTAGAAGGAAATCCAACATTGAGTAGTCAAAAGTCTATTGATCAAGATCAAGCAATGCTGACTCAGCTTCAGGCATCACTCCCTTGAATCTTCTGTTTTTCAGGTCCTTGTCCTTATTAAGATCCAGCATTGGCAATCTCGGACAGATCTTGTAGGGCTTGATTCCAATCCTGGTTGCTTCATTATGCCTTAGCCAGGATGGAGGGACATAATTTGCAGCTCTATCAGTTCTGATTTGACTGAACTCCCACTTCATCATGTCATAGCAGAGCTGTTCCAGAAACAAGGCAGCAGCCCTCCCATAGATCTTGGGATGCTCAAAGGACACTCATTTTGTGTCCCTTGGCATGATCATGGGGACATGCTTAGATGATCTTGCTATTCTCTCAGGTATAGTAGGAAGATTTTTCCTATTGGAGTCAGTCTCCCAGACGGGGATAATATGTCTCTCAACTCCATCAGTGAGAGGTATGAATGGAGGAGTTTTGATAAGGTTTGGGTAAATTTTTCTGGGGAGGAATTTGGTTAAGGGTAGGTGTGTGACTAAAGGCCCTAAGTCATTGTGCATCTGAGAAGGCACATTCTTGATTAATTGACACTCAGGGTGAGGTAGGTAGAGGGGTTCAACAGATTGGCTAGCTTCTTCCTCATATTCAGGCAAAGGATACCATCTGTCTGGAATGTGTTCTGGTTCAGGTTGGTGAGAATGAAACAGAATTTTCCATTCCCTCTTTACCTTGGCCCAATCCTCAGATTTGCCATTGTAAAGGACAGAAGTTGGGGTGAGGGAAGGAAATAAGGTTCTCGGGGGTTTGGGGAAAGGTGCACCAGGAGAAATGCCATCATCTGGTTGATTTAACCAGGTATCATCGACTTATGAAGTGGTTGTTTGTGTTGGTTGGGGAGAAGGGGGTGTGGGAATATATACGTCATTTGGAGAGGAGACAGACACATTATCTATCCTAGGTTCTAAACCAAACACTGTGGCATCTACTGCTATTTGATCAGGATCATCAGTAGAGATGGTTACCTTAGGAGTC
Source organism: Sophora flavescens (assembly GCA_030762895.1). Classification (NCBI taxonomy): domain Eukaryota; kingdom Viridiplantae; phylum Streptophyta; class Magnoliopsida; order Fabales; family Fabaceae; genus Sophora; species Sophora flavescens. The sequence goes on along the minus strand of CM061069.1, from coordinate 43,688,212 downwards.
TTAATTGACCTAGTTTTTCTTGCTGGTTGCCTCCTTGGTTTTGTGGATACAAATGATGGAACACGCACAATGGCCTCAGCAGCAACAGCAGAGATCTTCTGCTTCTTTAGAATAGAACTGATAGGAATGCTATCCTCATCAGCTTCCTCATCTTCATTATGAGAAAGGATAATTTTTCTTGGTCTCTTTACAGCAGGGGCATCAGAAGGCTCCCTGGTAACAATCCCACTTGCTGGCCTCTTGGGGGCAGGTTTCCTTGTAGCAGTGGTCTTCTGCCTAGTTACCCTTTTAACCCCTAGGACTTCAGCATTATTTTGTTCAACCATCTCTTCTTTAGCCATCATTAATTCCTCAGTCTTGGCCATTGCGGCAGCAGCATAGGTACTGAGGTTCATGTTGGCTATGTTCATCTTTCCAAAGTCTGCAGGAGACATTGGTTTATCAATCAGTAACCTAGCTTGCTCCTCAGAAGTCTCAGTACCAAGAAACTCATGTATTCCTTGAGCCTTGAAAATCTTTGAGAGAAGATGGCAGAAAGGAAGTGTAGAGAGTCTTTTCTTGTTCATTACAGCATCTCTGAATCTTCCTTACATGATTCTTGGAAGATTAATTCTTGTTTGTGAGAAGATGGCAGAGATAGGATTTGTGAAGAGATGAGAGGTTGTCCTTTGATCCAACCTTGTGAAGCACCACCTTGTTGAGAAGTTAGTGAAGGATGCGAACGATGTCCTTTATTTCAACAGCCTTCCAAGAGGGAGTCCTGACTGTGTCCTCTTTCATGAGACAGACTTCTATAGTGTCAGAGCCACCCAAGTCTTCTTCCCAAGACTCAGTGAAAACTAGACCTTCCTGAGCACAGAAGATTGCTTCAGCAATAGTCTTCTCCAAGACTGTAACCTTATTTCTTAACACGGTTGAGTAGAAATCAGTTTCATTCAGTTGGATATTTCTCCAGAAATCCCTGACTAGATTAGGAAAGATAAAGACTTTCTCCGAGAAGAGTCCTTCCCACCCAGCTGCATTGACATATTTTCTTATGTCAAGATTGTAGTCTTTCAGCACACTAAAGTTAAAATGATGCTCTATAGCCAAGTTAAGTTTGTCCACGTTGAAGGTTGAAGAAGCCATTGTAGGTGATCAAGGAGCTTAGGGTTTGAAAGCAGAGAGAGGTAGAGAAAGAGATAGCTCGAGAGGTTATGGAAGCCTAAAGTTTTTCTCAGAAGGAAAAGATTACTTTTAAAGGAATTTTGAATATCAAAGATTTTTAAAAAAAACTTTTGACATGACATGTCATTATGATAAAACGATGTTGGTAACTTGGGACCATAAAAAGGTCTTGATGGGATTGATGGAAGTGCTGACTCAGCAAAGAGAATAAAGGATAAATTTGTCTTGTGACAAAATAAATGCATTTATTAACACACAAAAAAATATTTTTAACCATAGGCAGATGTGAACTCGTCTGAAACTATACAATGGACGCGATAATCAGTATTAGTGGACGCGTCATAAGGACGTACAATACATTATGCAATAGACACACAACTTTAAATAGGTATTAGACACGCATAGGTATTAAACGCATGATTAGCAAAACAAATTTTTCTCGAGGCTGGACGCCTAAACTAATCCACACATATCATATTAAGATGCTTCCTAATAAAAATATATCTGTCCTCTGCAAGAGGTTTAGTAAAGATATTTGTCCATTAATGGTCAGTATCTACAAATTGAATATCAATCACACATTTTTGCACATAATTCCGAATAAAACGATGTTTAATCTCTACGTACTTAGCTCTAGAATGAAAAATTGGATTCTTAGATAGATTTATTGCAGCAGTATTATCACACATAAGCGGAATACTACTTATAAATACATTGTAGTCCTCCAATTGATGTTTGATCCAGAGAAGTTGTGAGCAGCAACTTGCAGCTGATATATACTCAGCTTCAGCAGTTGATAAAGCAGTGGTACTTTGTCTTTTGCTTGACCATGAGACAAGATTAGCTCCAATGAAGTGACATCCTCCACTAGTGTTTTTTCTTTCAATTCTATCTCCAGCAAAGTCAGCATCACAGAAACCAACTAATCTGTAATCTTCATTTTTCTTTAAGCACAAACCAAGATTAGTAGTACCTTTTAAATATCTAAAAATTCTCTTAACTGCTGATAAGTGAGATTCTCTAGGATCATATTGAAATCAAGCACATAAACATACACTGAACATAATATCAGGCCTAGACGCAGTAAGATATAAGAGAGATCCTATCATACCTCTGTATACCTTTTGGTCTATCTTTTCCTCTTTATCATCTTTGTTCAGTATGGAAGTGGGGTGCATAGGAGTATTCATTGGTTTACAGTCATCCATCTTAAACTTCTTCAGAAGTTCTTTTGTATACTTAGTTTGGTGGATGAGAACCTCGTCCATGGTTTGTTTTACTTGAAGTCCAAGGAGGAATTTGAGTTCTCCCATCATGCTCATTTCAAACTCATTTTGCATTAACTTAGAGAATTCTTTGCACAGAGACTCATTAGTACTACCAAAAATAATATCATCAACATATATTTGTACAACTATGAAATTAGACTTAATGTATTTTCTAAATAAGGTTGTATCAACCTTTCCTCTATTGAATCCATTTTCCATAAGAAAGGAACTTAGTCTATCATACCAAGCTCTAGGAGCTTGCTTAAGACTGTACAAAGCTTTCTTAAGCTTATATACATGTTCAGGATGGGTTTCACACTCAAAACCCAAAGGTTGGATAACATAGACTTCTTCATTAATAAAGTCATTTAGAAAAGCACTTTTAACATCCATCTGAAAAAGCATAATACTATGATGTGCAGTGAATGAAAGTAGAATTCTAATAGCTTCTAATCTAGCAATAGGTGCAAAGGTTTCAGTATAATCTATACCTTCTTCTTGAGAGAAACCTTGAGCAACAAGTCTTGCATTGTTTCTAATTACCTTACCATTTTCATCAAGTTTGTTTCTGTATCACTGATTTATCTTTGGGCAGTGGGACCAGAGTCCAAACATCACTTCTTTCAAACTGATTGAGTTCTTCTTGCATAGCTAGAATCCAACCATCGTCCAGAAGAGTCTCGTCTACTGTCTTTGGTTCCAACGCAGAGACTAGTGCAGAATTGTCTTGTTCTCTAAAGGTTGATCTGGTTCTTAGCTTGTCATTGGGGATTCCAATGATCTGATCTTGTGGATGATAATTATTAAAGTACCAAGATTTTTGAACTGTATCATGTTGAGAAGTGGAAGTTTCTGGTTGTTGTGTGGGGTCATCTTCTTGATCATCAACTTTTATCTCAGGTAAGTCTCCTGGAGTGCTTAGATCAAGATCTTCAAAAGCTTCATCTAGCTCTGATAATTTCTTATCAGGCTGTTTGTCATCAAACTTGACATGAATACTTTCTTCTACTATCAGAGTCCTAGAATTATAAACTCCAAAGCCTTTAGATGTTTCAGATTATCCTAATAGTATTCCACAATCTGTTTTAGCATCAAATTTACCAAGTTGATCTTTAGTGTTCAGTATAAAGCATTTACAACCAAAGGGGTGAAAATAAGATATGTTGGGTTTTCTTCCTTTCCACAGTTCATAAGGAGTCTTATTCAGGATAGGTCTAATGTATATTCTATTCTGAATGTAACAGCAGATAATGACTTGACCCGGAAGTATCTAGGGACAGAATTGTCATTGAGCATAGTCCTAGCCATCTCTTGAAGAGATCTGTTCTTTCTCTCTACCACACCATTTTGCTGTGGTTTTCTAGGTAATGAGAAGTTGTGAAGGATATCACTCTCTTCACAGAACTTATGAAATAGCTCATTTCCAAACTCTCCCCCATGGTCACTTCTGATTGAAGTGATACACATGCCTTTTTCATTCTGTACACGTTTGCAGAATGCAGAAAAGACCTTAAAAAAATCATCCTTGTGAGTTAGGAACATAACCCATGTCCATCTAGTGTAATCGTCTACTATGACAAGACCATATTTCTTACCACCGACAGAGGCAGTCCTTGTTGGACCAAAAAGATCAAGATGTAGCAATTCTAGTGGTCTATTGGTACTCACATCATTCTTAGATTCAAAAGAACCTTTGATTTGTTTTCCCTTTTGACATGCATCACAGAGAGGATCAGATTTGAACTTAAGGTTCGGTAGTCCTCTCACGAGGTTATGCTTATTTAGCTTTGAAATTAATTTCAAGCTTGCATGACCTAGCCTCACTAGTGCAGAAAAGGGATTCTACATCGGAGTTTACACATCGGTTTCTTAAAAACCGATGTGTAAAACGAGGCGGTGGCATTTTTGAAATTAAAATCAAAGTATTACACATCGGTTTAGAGAATAACCGATGTGTAAAACATTTCCACATTGGTTATTTCTAACCGATGTTTAAAATTAAAATAAAAAAAAATTAAAGTCAGAATTTTTAACATTCAACATCGGTTCTATATGAACCGATGTGTAAAATAGTGATTAACCACATCGGTTTCTAATTAACCGATGTATAAAATTATAAAAAAAAATTAGAAATTAAAATTTTACTTTTACACATCGGTTTTAGTAACCGATGTATAAAATTTTAAAAAAAAATCAGAAGTTAAAAGTTTAATTTTTACACATCGGTTTTACCATAACCGATGTGTATAATATGGTTAACACATCGGTTTTTCTAATAACCGATGTGTAATATTCCTAATTTTTCTCTTTCCCTCTTTGTGTTCCGCGCCCTCTCCCATTCTTCAGTTTATGAACCCTAAAACACAAAACACTCCCTCCCTCTGCTAACGCGCGGCTTCTTCCTTCACGCAATCCCAGCTCGAAGTTCATCTCCTCCCTCATCTCCTCCTCGAAGTTCATCTCCTCTTCTAACGCGCGGCTTCTTCCTTCACGCAATCCCAGCTCGAAGTTCATCTCCTCCCTCATCTCCTCCTCGAAGTTCATCTCCTCTGAATCAATTATCGGACTGGTGTGTGAGTCCATTGGAGTGCATCAAAAGGTAGAAAATACTTGATGTTCCATGTTCTGCATTTTGGTTACTTTCTGTTGGTCATGATTGTCTTGGATTCACTGAAGTTTTGCTACTGTTTTGGTTACCTTGTTGGTTGGTGTATCGGTATACTTCTTTGTGTGTGGGGGATGATTTCTATTGCTTCACTAATTTGGACTGGTTTGTTTGGTTTGCTGTTTTTTTCTTCTGATTTTGCCTGTACATTGTTCTGTTTTACGGTGGCAGGGGATAGTGTTCTTTTTGGGGGAGGTTTATACAGTTTTATACCTAGTCTATGCTTGGGGCTGTTAGTTTTTTAGTCTTGGCTGTTGAGCTTACAAAACGTATGGGTGAAAATTGCTTAAACTTATGTGTTTGTAACTTATTTGAGTACATCATTACAGTTTTTTCACCTGCTCTTTGCTTCTTTTCCACCTCTTAGATATAGCTTGGTTCATTGTCGAAGAAGTTATAGTCCAACTAACTACTAAGTCTAGCTCTATATACTATACTCTGACATGATTATGACTATAGCAATCCAACTTTCTCTAAGCTTTAGTTTATTTTATGCCAATTCTCATAGCTTTTTAATTTCTTAAATTTATTCCCTCTTTATAATGTTTCATTGTTGTTCAGTAAACCAAACATGATAAACAAGGATTGAATTGACTTGCCTCGATATGGTGATGATTATATCAACGGTGTTAGATACTTTTTGGATATTGCATTCACTAAAGGAAAGGTTGAAGGAGAACAGATTTTGTGCCCTTGTGCTGTATGTTGCAATGATAGTTGGGAAAAAAGAGATGTAGTGTTTGATCATTAAATAAGCAAAGGACTTGTATATGGTTACAAAGATTGAATTTACCATGGTGATGAGATAAATGGCATGGATGTCTCATTGGTGCGATATCCTTTTCTATGAAATGGTTTATTCGCTTAACTAGCAAACATATGCTGGATTGAAATCAAATGTGATATTGCTTTAGTATGCATATATTGATTCTCAAAATTTGCCAACTGTTTTAATTGTTGAATCCATATTGAATGGAAAAAGCAAAATCAGCATTGTGCAAACTGTAAAGACTTGGTGATGAATAGAAAGATGCATATGAGGATTTTAAACACGACATTGACATGTTACTTTTGAAGCTTTTTTCCCTCCTCCTTTACAATTACTGTCTGGTTTCTTTTAATGGGTCCATTACCCTGCTTATGTGGTTTATAATGTGTTAAAATAGTATAACTTGGGTGTGAAGGACATAAACAATGAGGAATGCATGTATTGCTCTTAATTTATGGTGAACCAAATTTTATTACTTATGATTAAAACTTCTCCAAATTGTCTAAATTTTTACATGCTACACACACACACACACAGATGTTGCCAAGCCTGTCTTCAAATAGAGTAACTTCTTGTCAGCATGCATCTTCTTGTCAAGTGTAAAAAATGTCTAATGCTCGTCTAAATAAAATTTCTAGTAGTTAGATCTTTTTGGCCATTGACCTATATACTGAATTACTGACGGAGTTCTTCATACATATCCTATATGACTCATTTTTAAGCATTTCTAACATTTAGCATTTCTACCAATCATTGCCGCTGACCAACTTTCTTACTCTATTTGCAGAACAAGAAATTGACAGGTGTTATTTTCCTAGACTGCGGATTTGATTTGAGGAGTGTCCTTGACTCCGTTGCATAGTGCTACTGCCTCTGCTTTGTTCACTTCTCTGCTGTCTTTGCACAATAACAACTAGGCGTGTCTCCCAGAAGGTACGTTTTGGCTGAAAAGCTTTCATTGGAGTTTTAATGTATTTTCATGAAAATTTATTTGATTCGAGAATATGCCCACAATAATTAGTAAAGCCTTAGTTTCCCGTTTGAGATGCAATACTAATGAGCGTATGTGTATGTGCTTAATGTACCGCTCATTGTGTTGGATCTTGAATTGTCCAAAGTTGGATAGTTTGGGAAATTTTTTTTTCTTAATTCAGTTAAAATAGTTATTCATTGATTCTAATGTTATATACTTGATGAAAGTTCGAATTGATAAATTTCCTTTCGTTCTCCGGGTGCATACTTTATCGTGGTGGATGTCATCGCGTTCAAGTAGTGTACGTCGGAGACCGCAGGGAAATGCTGCCGAAATTTTGTCGAGTATGAGCATGAGAGTTAAGGACTAACTGTTAACCGAATGTTGAAAAAGTTTCTTCTCGAATGGGATAGGGCCATACCCTGTCATAAGAAGTGGTTGATGAATATGTTGGACTAAGTACGAAGGTATTGGTTTAGTCATGGATCGCGGTTGGATGAATGCTAGACGGACAAGTGATGAGTATGAGAATGGAGTGGAAGATTTTCTACAGTTTGCAAAAACAAATGCTCCTGATAGTGGTAACGGAAGGTTTTATTGTCCTTGTGTTAACTGTTTGAATGAGAGACGACTAGAAGCTGAGGAGATACGTGATCATCTTATTTGTGAGGGGATTTGCAAGAGTTATACAACATGGATATGTCATGGTGAATCGTTAGACAGGCCGAGGGTATCAGATAGAGAGGAAGTTGATGATGTGGAAATGGACGATGGACTAGAGGACATGATCCATGATGTTGGGTAAGAGTCTTTTAGGCGCGCACATGTGTATGATACTTTGTGCAGTGATGCGCAAGTGGCTTCGTATCCGGGGTGCACTAATTTCACACGGTTGTCAGCGGTGTTAAGATTGTTCAATGTGAAGGCGAGAAATGGGTGGAGCGATAAAAGCTTTACTGAATTGCTTGAGTTGTTGAAAGAAATGCTTCCAGAAGGCAACACATTGACATCTCGAAACTATGAGGCGAAGAAGATATTGTGTCCGATGGGTATGGAGTATAAGAAAATACACGCTTGCCCCAATGATTGCATATTGTACAGGAAAGAGTTTGAAGAGATGCACGAGTGCCCCAGGTGTGGGGTATCATGCTACAAAGTGAAGGATGGTGATTCTAGTTGTGATGTGGTCACCAAAGGTCCTCCTGCGAAGGTGTTATGGTATCTTCCCGTGATTCTGCGGTTCAAGCGATTGTTTGCTAATGTAAATGACGTAAAGAACATTAGATGGCATACAGATGAGAGGAAGTGTGATGGACAGCTTCGCCATCCGGCTGATTCTTTGCAATGGAAGAGAATTGATAGTTTGTTTCCGAATTTCGGCAATGAGCCCAGAAACCTCAGGCTTGGACTTGCTACCGATGGAATGAATCCATATGGAAACTTAAGTAGTATTCATAGTTCATGGCTTGTTCTCCTTGTAATTTACAACCTGTCTCCTTGGTTGTGCATGAAGCACAAATACATTATGTTAAGTATGATGATTTCGGGTCCTAAACAGCCAGGAAATGATATTGATGTTTATTTGAGTCCTTGATTGAAGACTTGAGAATGTTGTGGGATGAAGGCATTGATGTGATTGACGGGTATTGCCGTGAGACATTCAGATTGCGTGCCATGTTATTTTGCACCATCAATGACTTTCCAGCATACAGGAACCTGTGTGGGTATAGTGTTAAGGGGCATAAAGCATGTCCAATATGTGAAGAAGGCACATGTTACCATCAACTGCAACATGGAAGGAAGACAGTCTACCTTGGGCATCGGAGATTTCTCCGACGTAATCATCCTTATCGTAGATTGAGGAAAGCTTTCAATGGACTTTCGGAGAATGAAATTGCTCCGGTGGCCTTGACTGGAGAGCAAGTTTATGAAAGGGTGAACAACACTAATGTTATCTATGGGAAGACCCAGAAGAAGGCTACAGAGAAGAAAATATAGAAGAAGAGGTCGATCTTCTTTGATCTTCCATACTGGTGCAAGCTTGATGTAAGACATTGTATTGATGTGATGCATGTAGAGAAAAATGTGTGTGACAGTTTAATCGGAACGCTTCTCAACATTCAAGGCAAGACAAAGGATGATGTGAATGCTCGTCTGGATCTAGTTGCGATGGGTATACGAGAGCAGTTAGCTCCACTTAAAGTGGGGGATAAGAAGACTTATTTGCCCCTGACATGTCATACTGTATCAAAAAAAGAGAAAAGAAGTTTCTGTGAATGTCTACGGGGAGTCAAAGTGCCACAGGGTTACTCTTCAAATATCAGAAGACTTGTCTCAATGAAAGATCTCAAATTAGTTGGCTTAAAGTCTCATGATTGTCATGTCTTGATGCAACAACTACTAGCGGTGGCCATTCGTGACATATTGCCTAAAAAAGTCAGACATGCCATTACTAGGTTATGCTTATTCTTCAATGCTATTTGTAGCAAGGTCATTGACACTAAAAATTTGGATGAGTTGGAAAATGAGGCAGCCATTGTCTTGTGCCAATTGGAGATGTATTTTCCACCTTCGTTTTTTGACATCATGGTTCATTTGATTGTTCATCTAGTGAGGGAGATTAGATTGTGCAGTCCCGTTTTTTTAAGGTGGATGTACCCGGTTGAGCGATACATGAAGATCCTGAAAGGATATATGAAAAATCCACACCATCCCGAAGCATCTATTGTTGAAAGGTATGTTGCAGAAGAAGCTATTGAGTTTTGTACAGACTACATGTCAGATGCGGAACCTGTAGGGCTTCCGAAGTCTCGTCATGAAGGAAGATATGATGGTAAGGGTACACGAGGTATCACTGTTAAGAGCATGGATCGGGAGGAAGTGCTTCAAGCACATTTGTATATATTGAATAACACTGATGAGGTTGAACCATACTTATGTGAGCATAAAAGCATCATCAATGAAACTTACCTTAGAATGAATGAAAAATGGTGTTTGAACAAGCATAACAAGACTTTCTTGAACTGGTTTAAAGAAAAAATTGCAAAGGATGATATTGCTTCTGCTACATTAAAATGGCTAGCACAAGGGCCTAACTTTGATGTCATATGCTGGAGTGGGTACGATATCAATAAGTTTTCCTTCTATACAAAGTCCCAGGATGACAAAAGTACTATGCAAAACAGTGGGGTTATGGTCGTCGCTGAGTCCATGCATTTCCTAGTTCGAAAGATAAAAACCCTGTTATGGCATCAGTTTCATACTTTGGAATCATTGAAGAGATATGGGAGGTTGATTACACGAAGTTTAGAGTACCTGTTTTTAAATGTCGGTGGGTCGCAAGAATAACAATGGTGTGCAAACCGATGAGTTAGGATTCAAATTGGTGGACCTTAATAAGGTAGGTAATAAAGAGGAACCTTTCATCATGGCATCCCAAGCAAAACAAGTGTTTTATATCCGTGATCCTTCTAACAAAAGGTGGTCAGTGGTTCTCCAGGGAAAAAACATGTATAAGGGTAGTGAGGGAAATCACGATTCAACTCTTGATATTTCTGATACTCCTTTTTTCTCAACACGGGTGCCTAATTTCAATGAGGAAAATGAAGTGGATGATGTACATGCTACTCGTAATGATCACCAAGAAGGGTTATGGGAGAACTTTACTAATTGACCACAAAGTAAGTTTAGTTTGATATTACCATCAAGTTTGGCATATTATATGTTTACGTTGATATTTATAAGTTATGTTTATGTACGTTGATCGATATTTATCCTGACATACTAACAAGTTTTTTTTTTTGTGTTTAAACAGGTATACATGGCTGATCGTGAGGATATCCCTCCTTCATGCAGCGGGTCAGAGACCCCGTCTACTGGTAGAAAGGGTAGACGTGCCACACGAATGAGGAATTTGACTGCCAACCGTGGGTCAAATCAAAGGATAAGAGTATACTTTGATAATAACCTCAATCCTATTGGGCCAATGGCAGATCAGTTTAACAGTTTTGTGGCGACCCTTGCTAGGAACAGGCCCAATATACTCATTGATAGGTGGAGAGATGTACCGGCGGACGTGAAGGATCAGATATGGGAGAGTATTCTGGTATCTATACTTCTACGTCCTGTGTTTGTCTGTATCTACTTTATTTTTATCTTAATAATATCATACAGTAATTCGTTGATTCTTTTGGTCTTAATGTAGTTGACCTTTGACATACCGGATACGTACGTTATGAAGAAGCGTTTGATAAAGTATGCTGGAGAGCGTTGGAGGGATTTTAAGGCCGACCTGGGCAGATACTATGTATTCAATCCAAAAAGTAAAAAGAACCCACTTGAGGTGTATCCGTTTCTTGACAAGGCAACGTGGGATCGCTTTGTTCAGAGCCGACATGATCCCAGCTTTCTGGTTAACTTATTTGATTTGTCTCTAAATTTATGTAATTGCATTAATTTCATTTACTTATGTAATTTAATTGTCTTTTATTTATAACAGGAGAAGAGGAAAAAAGGGGCAGAAAAACCAAAGCAAGAATGTCTACCCCCATGTCATGTCTCGTGGGGGATATAAAAAGCTTGTTCAGAAAATGGTTGAAGAGGAAAAGAAAGCACGTCAGGAAGCAGCATCTCAGGCGGATCCTAATGCTGAAAATCGTCCAGAGGTTGTTGATCCACCTCCACCCCCACGCCATCGTTCATGGAAGAGGGGCCGACAAAGAAAAACGGGACAATATACATCCGAGGAGGCCCGCCAAGTAGCTGAGAAGATTGTAAGTATAGTTTGTTGTAATTGTCATTTTAAGATTGTTACCGAATTGTAATGTGACCTGATATTTTATGTGATAGGATGCCTTGGATGATCAGCTAACCCAAGGAACCTTTGTTCCTAGAGGACGCGATGATATCTTATCTGCTGCCATCGGTAAACCAGACCACCCGGGCCGTGTCATTGGTGTTGGATGGGGAGTCGGCATTCGCCAATACCATGGTTCATCTTCACACCAATGCCACAGGGATGTTGAAGCAGATAGAGCACGACTAAAACAGGAGATTGCAGCTGAGCTTCGACAGGAGATGGCCGAGCAGTTTGCCCAGCAGATGGCAATATTGACTTCTATGTCCCAGCAGATGACAGTCGGTGTCCAACCCTCTATCCAACCCTCTGTCCATGTGAGCACTAAGGGCTCATGTGATCCTCCTCATCATCCTGAAAATGATGATGATGGTGATGATGATGATGATGATGATGATGATGATGATGATGATGATGATGATGATGATGATGATGATGATGACTACGACGACCCTGATAGGTGTGAGCTGTATGTTGATGATCATCATCATTGCCGCTTAGTGGCATTGGGTAGGGCACATAATAACTTAGGTAATACCATACACCATCGGTTATTACCAGATGATCAGCTGAGGGTGGTTGTTGAGATTATTCGAGATGCTGATGCTCGAGTCCCTGTGCCCACTGAGGAGGTTTAAACAGTGGGTCAGGCCCCCGGTAACTTCATCCTCTGGCCAAGAAGACTGGTCAGCTTTCTTGTTGCATCTGAGGTATTCGGTTAGTTGTGTTTTTCTATATTCATAGTTGAAATAATGTATTATTGTTTAAAGATAATGCTTTATTTTTATTCGTTATAGGATGTTGGAAATGATATTGTGCCTAAAAGGTCGGATCTAGGAAGACCAGAGATGTCTGCTCCTGCCAAGGTATTCATTTGACCATTTAGTTAATAACGAATTAAATAACTTAATTATCCGTGATTACTAATATATATCTATGTTGTTTAGGGGATCGACAAAGGGGCACCTGGCCATGGTGATGTTTTTAAAGTTCTGGCTATACAGGTTGTCACCATGGAGAATGACGCAGCCTTGGTAAGGTTGGAACATGATGCCACGGTGATGAACTGTATATCCCAAAGAAGGAACTTATGGAGATGGTACTCAATAAAGAAATGGCTAGTTTTGCACACATATCGTTATGGTGCACGTAAGTACATTTTATTTATAAGTTAAGTACGTAATTAATTTTTAAATACTATGATAATTAACATGTTTTTCCAATATATTAGGTATCTGCATCGTATGTTAGTCGATCAGGGTAACCTCGCCCTTTATGGGTTCATTGACCCCATGTTCATTCAAGGTGATGTTCTCCTAGCATCAGAAGACCCGGTCACTACCATACGTGATATACTTGCCCGAGACGATCATCAATTCTATCTTGCGCCTTATCTCAATAAGTAAGTACCGGTTATTTAAGTATAACTATATATGACTTAGTCACTAACTGTTCCGCAAATACAGCCTGCACTGGCAACTGTTGCTCTTGTACCCAAGAATGAACGTCGTGGTCTTCTTCTGCTCATTGGGAAATAAGCCGGCGAATCAACTGAAGATGATCATCGAAACATAAGCATTAAAATACTTTATAATCAGTAATGCAGTTGTTTTAATTATCTGAAATCCATTAGATATACTTTAATTAATGTTTTTGTCATGATAGGTCTATTAATGCAACCCACATGTTGCGTGGTAAAAGGCGTACTCGGGCTATCAGATGGATTATTCCCAGCGTAAGATATTTATTAGTTCAAATGCATCAAATGCAGTGGGTACAATAATTGATTTCTATTTTATTTAATTCCTCATATTCTAATTGGGTTTCATTTGTACGTAGTCACGTATACAACGTGGGTCATGGGAATGTGGCTACTATGTGATGCAATGGATGTTGGAAATTATCTCCTCCAGGATCACTGAAAGATGGCACGAGGTAAATGTTAATTGACACAATTAGAAGTAATAGTATAGATTCGTTATATGTTTTATGTTAGTTTATTACTTAAAAGATATAATCTTTTGTCCAATTAAACTTGCAGATATTCAACAATCCAACTCAATTATCTGATTCCGACATCAACAACATAAAGAGGCGTTGGGCAACTTTCTTTCTTGAAGTGTACCAACCATAGTTTGTATATATGTAGTTAGTTTAAAAACTTATCATGTACTAGCTATTACTTTTGACCGATTATATGTATTTTGATATGAAATCTATAATATATCATGTAGCTTTTTGGTTTCTAATTATTTTTGTTGTCTCTGAATGTAATTGAACGTATATATATATATATATATATATATATATATATGTGTGTGTATTGTTCGTAATAAATTCAATATATGTTAGTTGTGTTGAGAATATTTACAGTATGTTATTCTAGTATATATTGATCTGCATTACTGAAACAGGGGGGAATGAATGATAGAAATGTAAATAATAGGAAAAAAATGACACTTTACACATCGGTTTTATTAAAACCGATGTGGAAATTTCACTTTACACATCGGTTTTCATTAAAACCGATGTGGAAAGTGAAATTTCACAATAGGATACCAATTGACAAATTAATTTTCCACATCGGTTAAGAGTTAACCGCTGTATAAAATATTATAAACATCGGTTATAAAACCGATGTGTAAAGTGCCAATAAACCACATCAGTCGTTTCAACATCGGTTTTAAAACCGATGTGTAAAGCCAAAAATAACCGATGTGGAATCCCTTTTCTGCACTAGTGACTTTTGTGCCAAATCCATTGCTCATCTTCAATGGACACTAGACATGAGACACTTTGATTTGAGATGTCCTTCAAATCAATCTTGTAGATATTGTTTTGCCTTTTTACAGTGAATAAAAGTGATCCATCATCTTTCTTGACAGTACACATGTTCTTATCAAAAGACACTTCACACCCACTGTCACATAATTGACTTATGCTCAGTAGATTATGCTTCAAGCCATTTACTAAAAGAACATTATCAATGGAGGGAAAAGGATGCTTACCAATTTTACCTATACCAATGATTTTCCCTTTCTGATTTCCTCCAAATGTGACCCAGCCACCATCTTTGGGCTTATGGTTTTGGAACATAGACTTTTCTCTCGTCATGTGTCGTGAGCAGCCACTGTCCAAGTACCAAGACATCTGCTTTGTTCCTATTGTTAAGCAGATCTACAACAGGTATTATCTTATCTTTAGGTACCCAAACTGACTTGGGTCCTTTCTTGTTAGTTGTCACTGGACGAGTATACTTAGCATGTCTATTGTGTATGCATCTAGATGTAATATGCCCATTTTTTTCCACATACTTTACAAAAGATGTTGGACGAGCTAGACTTAGCTTTGGTATGTTTATTAGGACCTTTTGATGCTCTATGTTGTTTAAATGTCTTTGACTTTTTGTGAGATGCGTCTTCCTTCTCTTTGTCATAACCAAGACCAGATTTATCATAAGGTGACCTAAAGTACCTTAAAATGAGGCTAAGCTTATCTGAGCCTCCTACAAGTTTTGACAGAGAATCAGTTAAATATGTTACATCTTGTTTCAGTTTTGCAACTTCACAAGAAACATCAGGTTCACACATCATTTTGTCAGCTAGACTGACATTCATTGATTTTAGTATGTCGTTTTCATTTTTGAAGTTTTGTTTCTCAATGCAGACCCTATCATATTCTTTAGATAGTTTAGAAAACTTTTTTTTTGAGACTCTTATATTCTCGTGATAGTATAGATGACTCATGCAACAATTCATCAAAAGCATGTTGAATAGTGGACAGGTCAGAGTCCAATACCTCAGCATCAGTGTATTCACTTTCTGATGCAGTGTCTGCCATAAGACTGATATTTGCCTCTTTCTCAACTTCATTTTCTTCATCTGAAGAGGACAGATCAAGATCCTCCCATGTAGCCATTAAACATTTCTTCTTTTTGAAGAATTTCTTTTTCTCCTTTAGCTCAGGGCAGCCAACTTTGAAATGACCAGGTTTCTTGCATTCAAAACACAAGGGTGGACCTTTTTCCTTGGAGTCTAACTTCTCCTTGGAAAACTTTTTTATTTAATTGCTTCCTTCTAAAACCATATTTCTTTCTCCACATATGTTGCATCTTTCTGGAGATAAAGGATAATTCATCCTCTTCTGATTCTTCATTATCATCAGAATATTCAGACTAATCAGATGACTCAGCAACTTTGAGAACTTTTGATGAACTTGCTTTCTTTGCCTTTAGGGCAATAGATTTTCCTTTTCTGGAATTTTCTTCTTCATTGAGTTCAAGTTCATGAACCTTGGGAGATCCAAGAAGCTCTTCCAGAGAGAGTGTATTCAGGTTTTTGGCTTCCTGAATAGCAGTTACTTTAGGTCTCCATTGCTTGGATAGACTTCTCAGGATTTTTCTGACATGATCTCTATTTTCATAAATTTTTCCAAGAGATCTGAGACTGTTGGTGATAGTTTGGAATTTTCCAAACATTTGGTCTATTGTTTCATGTTCACCCATCTTGAACATCTCATACTGATGAACTAGCATGCTGATCTTGGATTCCTTAAATTGTGAGGAACCCTGTGAGCTAGGGCAAGAGTATCCCAGATTTCTTTAGCAGTATTGCAGCTGTGAACTTTATCATGTTCAGATCTGGTGATGGCACACATCAAATAATGCTTAGCTTTAAGATTGAGTTGATGCTTTGCCTTTTGATCTGTTGTCCAGTCTGCTCTAGCAACAACAGCTCCATTTTCATTTCTGGGTTCGGTATAACCAGTTTCTATGAGCTCCCAGATGTCTAGACTTTGTGCATCCAAAAAGGCCATCATCCTCCTCTTCCAGAAGTCTTAATCAGAACCATCAAAGAGAGGAGGTATGTTGATAGCTTGTCCTTCTGCATCCATGGTTGTTGGACCGTACTTCCTCAGTACTTGTTAGATGCTCAACCCTTTCGAGGCTGAGCTCTGATACCAACTGAAGTTGACACAGGCAAACACAAGAAAAGGGGTTGAATTGTGTTTGTTAATAATTTTCAAAAACAACCTTTAAAACAACTTTTACACACAAGGAGATTAGAAACAGAAGCAAGCATAAGAACAAAGATCCTTCTTAAAAGACTTTAACAAAAACAATATCAAAACCCAACAGTTAGTATAAGCAAATAAAACTGAAGAGTTTAAGGATAGAAGATTCACGCAAGAGATTTTATCCCGGTTCACTCTATTCCAACCAAGAGCTACGTCCAGTCTCTTCAACTTGAAGGATTTATCCACTATTTCTCCAAAAAGATTACAACCAAGTATTCAACACCTCTCCAGGCTACAAGTATTCCTTTCTTACCAAGCCTCTTCAGGCTCCAACTCTAACAAAGAGATTTAATGTTTGATCTTCTTAACTCACCATGTGTGAGAATATGACAGTTTAAGATCATTTGAATATTACAACAATATTCAAACTAAAGAATACAGACTCTTGCTCTTGAAAGAATAAAGGAATGAATGATTATCAAATGGCAAAAGTTCAGCTAGCAAGATTGTACAAGCGAGTCTACTTCTTCAGTATCTGAGGTTTTCAATTTATAGTGACCTTCTTCTTCACTTGTATTTCTTCAATGGTTACTTTGAATAATCCCGTTTAGAGATAGCATTTAATGCATGATATCTGTTGTGACTAATAGCTTGATTGTAGCAATGCTGAATAATACTCTTGGTTATCGAGGTAGCATGAATTTGGAGGTTCACTCCTCTGAGTATTGCAGCTTGATCACTTGTTGTTCCTCTTTTGTGTATAATCCAGCTTTTTCAGTCATAGAGTTGTCATCGTACAGATCGTTTTGCAGTATCTTATTTGTACGATTCTGCTTTTTGCATTTCTTGATTGTACTATGTTTCTTTTACAACAAGGTGAAACATTAAAGCAGATAAAACAAATATGAAGAACAAATATTCTAATGAAATAAATATCAATCATTTGAAATAAATATAAGAGATTCGGATTGCATCTAATTCATTCTAAGATGGAGTTCATCTAAAAAGAAACTCTGTCTACACATTCATAAGAGAGTCCAAGTCTGTTCTATATTTTACTTAGCTCGTCTGATGTCGTGGCATATCCTCTTATCTATCAAGTCTTTGGACTTGCTATTTCTTAATGAGTTATAAAGATCTCCGTCTAGTGACGTGGCGGTTAGAGCTCATCTACTAGATTACTTTGTGTTTTAGTTCATTTTCTTCAACTAATTACTTCCTTATGCTTACGTAGCAAGATGGATGCGCTTATTATCAAGTCTTTGGACTTGCAGTACCTAACAAGTTATTTAGGTATTTATCTAGCAAATATTTAAAGCCTCGTCTACTCAAGAAAGCCAGTCTACTTAATTAAATGACTAAGTAACTTTACCAAAGTATTTGAGCAGCCCGTCTACAGGGGTGGACGCATATTTTTCTATTTGAATTTATCCCAAGTTTATTTTACTTATATTAAAGTGTTCCTGCATAACTGAAAGCACATGTTAGATCTCAACTAACACTTTACCAAGCAAATTTAATCCTTTTGTTAGCATCAAAACTTAGAGATTATTAAATCCAAAACCACTTTGGTTCCAACAAAGTAAATCTTGCATGTCCAAAGGCCTGTGCGTCCACTAGTTTTAAGACGTGAACCAGTCTAAGCTTAAACGTATTTATGTCAAATGATTGCTTATTTAATTCAAAAAATATATGTCTTTTACATTGATGCTTCTTTTGTATAAAATCTTTATCTCTTGGATAAAAGAACTTCGTACCATCGAAACTATAAACCTTTGTACTCTGTCAAAATACATTGTTGTAAAGATCAAGTCAAGTACAAAGATGGTAAGTCAGAAAGCAACCTTTGGAATAATAAAGGAGTGACAGTTCTACTTTGAGCATACCTCTGTTAAACAAAAGCACTTCTTAGTGAAGCATATCAAGTTATCAGTCTCAATGGATCCAAGCATTTAATGCTAAGTCTAAACAGATATAATTTGAAGACCGTTGAAGAAGATCAAGACAGAGAAGCACTTCGGCTATATATATAGTTGAAGAACTTCAAGGATATGCCAGATATAGATTCAATATATAGATATACCAAGTAACACAAGCTTTGATATCATAGTGCAAAAACTCTGTTGAAATTGTAACACAAGTTTACGTGTAAATTTTGTTGATCTTAAACTTTCAAATCCTCACACATAGTGAGTTATTAGATCAAAGCTTTAAATCTCTTTGTTAGAGTTAGAGCCTGAAGAGGCTTGGTAGAGAAAGAATACTTATAGCCTGAAGAGGTGTTGAATACTTGCAAAGCTATTGAATTATAGTGAGAAAAATCTTCAGGTAGAAGGGATTGGACGTAACTCTTGGTTGGAAGAGAGTGAACCATGATAAAACACTTACGTGAATCTTCTAAACCCTTATTTTTACAGTTTTTGTTTATACTAACTGCGGAGTTCTGAATCTGAGTTTATTAACTCTTCAAAAACGTTTTCCTGTTTGTGTGTTGTTTTTATTGTTTTGCTTGTAAAAGGTTTGAGAAAAGACTTTTTCGAAAATCTGTTAAGAAACACAATTCAACCTCCTTCTTGTGTTTCCCTGTGTCAACTTCAGTTGGTATCAGAGCTCAGCCTCGAAAGGGTTGAGCATCTAACAAGTGTTGAGGAAGTACGATCCAACAACCATGGATGCAGAAGGACAAGTTATCAACATATCACATCTCTTTGATGGTTGTGATTATGACTACTGGAAAAAGAGAATGATGAATTTTCTTGATGCACAAAACGTGGACATCTGGGAGCTGATTGAAACTACTTACACTGATCCAAGAGGTGATCCTGGATCTGCTATTCCTAGAGCTCAATGGACTCAAGAGCAGAAAAATCAACATCAACTCAATCTGAAAGCTAAGCACTATTTGATGTGTGCTATCACCGGATCTGAGCATGATAAAGTCCACAGCTATAACACTGCTAAGGAAATATGGGATACTCTTGCCCTAGCTCATG
This sequence comes from Sophora flavescens, assembly GCA_030762895.1. NCBI lineage: Eukaryota > Viridiplantae > Streptophyta > Magnoliopsida > Fabales > Fabaceae > Sophora > Sophora flavescens. Next base: position 43,668,506 of record CM061069.1, on the reverse strand, counting down.
AAGGGTCCTCCTAAGTTAAGGAGTAAAAAATAAGCGTGCTGGTTCATCAGTTTGAGTTATTTAAAATGGCTGAGCATGAAACTATAGATCAAATGTTTGGAAGATTCCAAACTATCACCAACAATCTTAGATCTCTTAGAAAAACCTATGAAAATAGAGATCATATCACAAAAATTTTGAGGAGCTTACATAAACAGTGGAGACCTAAGGTAACTACTATTCAGGAAGCAAAGAACCTCAATACTCTCACTTTGGAGGAAATTCTTGGATCTTTAAAAGTTCATGAGCTTGAGCTCAATGAAGAAGAAAGTTCCAAAAAAGGAAAATCTATTGCCTTAAAGGCAAAGAAGGCTAGCTCTTCCAAAGTTCTTTAAGCTGAAGAATCCTCTGATGAATGCCCTTCTGAAAGTGATGAAGGATCCGATGAGGATGAACTGTCTTTCATTTCCAGAAAGATTCAACATATGTGGAGAAAGAAAGGTGGTTTCAGAAGGAAGCAGTTCAACAAAAATTTCATCAAATAAAAATCATACTCTAAGGAAAAAGGTCCACCTCTGTGCTTCGAGTGCAAAAAGCCTGGTCATTCAAAGTCGATTGCCCAGAACTGAAGGACAAAAAGAAATTCTTCAAAAAGAAGAAGGGTTTGATGGCTACTTGGGAGGATCTGGATCTGTCTTCATCTGATGAAGAGAATGAAGCATAGGAAAATGCAAATATATGTCTCATGGCTGGTACATCATCAGAAAGTGAATACACTGATTCTGAGGTAATGGATTCTAACCCTTCCATTCTTCAAGATGCTTTTGATGAATTATTGCATAACTCATCAATTATGTCTCATGAATATAAAAGTCTTAAAAAGAAATTTTCAAAACTATATGAAGAATTTGATAGGGTTTGCATGGAGAAAATAAGTCTTGTAAATGAAAATGACAAACTAAAATCAGAGAATGTCAGTCTAACTGAAAGCTCAAGTGTGAGCCAACTGTCTCCTGTGAAGTTGCAAAACTGAAACAAGATGTAACATATCTGAGAGACACTCTGCCTAAATTTGTAGGTGGCTCAGATAAGCTTAGTTTAATTTTAAGGTACTCTAGATCACCACATGATAAGTCTGGTCTTGGTTATGACAACGAAAAGCATGAAGCATCTTATTAAAGGTCAAAACCACATGTGCATAATAGAACCTCAAAAGCTCAAACACAGTATGTCAAGACTAAACTAAGCTCGTCCAACACTTACTGTAAAGTGTGTGGAAAAAGTGGTCACATAACATCTAGATGCATACATTATAAGAATATTAATCATGCTCGTCCAGTGACTACTAACAAGAAAGGACCCAAGTCAATTTGGGTACCTAAAGATAAGATTGTACCTGTTGCAGACTTGCTTAACAACAGGAAATAAACACACATCCTGGTACTTGGACAGTGGTTGCTCACGACACATGACGGGAGAAAGGTGTATGTTCCAATACCTTAAACATAGGGATGGTGGTTGGGTTACCTTTGGAGGTAATCAGAAAGGGAAGATCATTGGAGTAGGTAAAATTTGTAAACATCCTCTTCCCACCATTGATAATGTTCTTTTAGTTAATGGTTTAAAACACAATATGCTAAGCATAAGTCAATTATGTGATAGTGGGTTTGCTGTTCTTTTGATAAGAGCATGTGTAATGTCAAGAAACCTTATGGATCACTCTTATTCACTGCCAAGAGGAAAAACAAGCTGTATAAGATTGACTTGGTGGACCTTACAAATCAAAGTGTCTCATGTCTAGTGTCCATTGAAGATGAGCGGTGGATTTGGCACAAAAGGCTAGGTCATGCAAGCTTGAAGTTAATTTCAAAGCTAAATAAGCATAACCTCGTGAGAGGTTTACCCAACCTTAAGTTCAAATCTGATGCTCTGTGATGCATGTCAAAAGGGAAAACAAGTCAAAGGTTCCTTTGAATCTAAGAATGTTGTTAGTACCAATAGACCACTAGAGTTGCTACACCTTGATTTGTTTGGACCAACTAGGATTGCCTCTATTAGTGGAAAGAAATATGGTCTAATCATAGTAGACGACTACATTATATGGACATGGGTTATGTTCCTAGCTCACAAGGATGAGTCCTTCAAGGTCTTCTCTGTATTCTGCAAACGTGTACAGAATGATAAAGGCATGTGTATCTCTTCAATCAGAAGTGACCATGGGGGAGAATTTGAAAATGATCTATTTCATAAGTTCTGTGAACAAAGTGGTATACTTCACAACATCTCAATACCTAGAACACCATAGCAAAATGGTGTGGTAGAAAAAAAGAACGTATCTCTTCAAGAGATGGATATAACAATGCTCAACGATAAATCTGTCCCTATACACTTCTGGGCTGAAGCTATTAATATTACCTGCTACATTCAGAACAAAATATACATTAGACCAATTTTGAATAAGACTCCTTATGAGTTACGGAAAGGAAGAAAACCCAACATATCTTACCTTCATCCTTTTGGTTGTAAATGCTATATATTGAATACTAAAGATCAACTTGGTAAATTTGATGTTAAAGTAGATAAGGAATTCTGTTAGGATATTCTGAATCATCTAAAGGGTTTAGAGTTTATAATTCTAGAACTCTAGTAGTAGAAGAATGTGTTCATGTCAAGTTTGATGACAAGCAGCCTGATAAGAAATTATCAGAGCTAGATGAAGCTTTTGCATATCTTGATCTAAATATCTCAGGAGATACAACAGAGGTAAAAGTTGATGATCAAGTGGACGACCCTCATCAACAACCAGAAACCTCCACTTCTCAACAGGATATTGTTCAGAGATCTTGGTACTTCAGGAATTATCATCCACAAGATCAAATCACGGGGAATCCTAATGATAAGCTAAGAACCAGATCTACATTCAAAGAACAAGATGATTCTGCCTTAGTCTGAGTTAGAACCAAAGGCAGTAGACGAGGCTCTACTGGACGGGCTGGATTCTTGCAATGCAGGGAGAACTGAACCAATTTGAGAGAAGTGAAGTGTGGACTCTCATGCCTTTACCAAAAGATAAATCAGTTATTGGAACCAAATGGGTGTACAGAAACAAACTTGATGAAAATGGTAAGGTAGTAAGAAATAAAGCTAGACTTGCAGCACAAGGTTATTCTCAAGAAGAAGGTATAGACTACACTAAAACTTCTACACCATTTACTAGATTAGAAGCTATTCGCATCTTATTATCATTTGCTGTATATCATAATATAATGTTATATCAAATGGATGTAAAAATTGCCCCTCTAAATGGTGTTATTAGTGAGGAAGAATATGTTATGCAACTTCCGGGTTTTGAAAGTGAAACCCAACCTGAACATGTATATAAGCTAAAGAAAGCTTTATACGGCCTCAAACAAGCTCCTAGAGCTTGGTATGAAAGGTTAAGTTCATTCTTAATGAAAAATGGTTTCAATAGAGGAAAGGTTGATACAACCTTATTTAGAAAATCCAATAAATCCAGTTTTATTGTTGTTTAATTATATGTTGATGACATAATTTTTGGTGCTATTAATGAATCTCTCTGTAAAGAATTCTCTAAGCTTATTCAGAAAGAGTCTGAAATGAGCATGGTGACAGAACTCAAGTTCTTTCTTGGACTTCAAGTTAAGCAAACAGTGGACGAGGTGTACATCCATCAAACTAAGTATACAAAGGAATTGTTAAAGAAATTCAAGATGGATGATTGCAAGCCTATGAACACCCCTATGCATCCCACGTCCATACAAAACAAAGATGATAAAGATAAAAAGGTAGACCAAAAGGTATATAGAGGTATGATAGGATCTCTGCTATATCTTACTGCGTCTAGACCTGATATTATGTTCAGTGTATGCTTATGTACTCGATTTCAATCTGATCCAAGAGAATCTCATTTATCAACAGTTAAGAGAATATTTAGATATTTAAAAGATAATACTAATCTGGGTTTGTGCCTTAACAAAAATGATGATTACAGATTAGTTGATTTTTGTGATGCTGACTATGTTGGATGTAGAATAGAAAGAAAAAGTACCAATGGAGGATGTCACTTCATTGGAGCTAATCTAGTCTCGTGGTCAAGAAAAAGACAAAGAACTATTGTCTTATCAACTGATGAAGCTGAGTATATTTCGGCTGCTAGTTGCTGCTGACAACTTCTATGGATCAAACATTAATTGGAGGACTACAATGTGTTTGTAAGTAGTATTCCACTTATGTGTGATAATACTGCTGCAATAAATCTATCTAAGAATCCAATATTGCATTCTAGAGCTAAACATATAGAAATTAAAAATCATTTTATAGGGGATTATGTGCAAAAAGGTGTTTTTGATATTTAATTTGTAGATACTGACCATCAATGGGCAGATATCTTTACTAAACCTCTTGCATAGGACAGATTCATATTTATTAGAAAACATCTTAATATGATTTGTGTGGATTGATATTGCGTCCAATGCATATTGCATGCGCATCTATTGCACAAGTGCGTCCAATACATGTTGCATGTGCGTCTAGTGGACATTGCGTCCATTGATTGTTTGCATGGTTTTATCAGACTCGTCTATGCTATCTATTGTTATATTTGCATTGATTTATGTCCAAGACATATTTAATAATATACTGATGCTGAGTCAGTTATTTCCATCAATCCCATTAATAGCTTTTTATGGTTTCAAAAACCTGCGCCACATCAGTACCCATTATTCCTTTTCTCACACGTTTTCATTTTTTTAATTAATTTCTTTGGGAAAACTCTTCAAATTCGAAACCTTTTTAAGTAATACTCTTTCCCTCTGAAAAACCTTTCACAATCTTCTCTTTTAAACCTCGAGTGTACTCTGGTTTCTTGCTTCCAAACCCTAGCTCTCAAACCTTCAACAATGGCTTCCTCTTTCGTTGGTTTCAATGTGGACAAGTTGAACCTTGCTTCTAAACATCATTTCCACTTTGGGATTCTGCAAAAATACAACTTGGATGTAAGCAAGAATGTTAATGTTGCTGGTTGGGGAGGACTTTTCGTGGAGAAAGTCTCTATCTACCCTAACCTGATTAGGAAGTTCTGGGGAAACCTTCAAGTTTCAATGTCTGAGATTTCTGCTAAAGTACTCGGAAAAAGGATAGTGGTCTCTGAAAAGACCATCTCTGATGCTATCAACTACCCTCAAGAAGGAGTGGTTTTCACTTATTCATGGGAGACGGGCTTTGGTGGTTTTGAAGTGATAGCTGCCTTCCTGATGAGTGAAGATAAAGTAAGAAATCATTCCAAGAAGTCAGTAGAGATGAATGATCATGTTCGCATTCTTCATCAGCTGCTGAACAAGGTGGTGTTGCACAAAACTGGGTAGAAGGACAACTTGTCTGCCTTACACAAGTTTTGTCTCTGCCATCTCATCACTAAGACAAAAATTAACTTGCCCAAAATTCTGTATGGAAGATTCAGGGATGCTGTTGTTCACAAGAAGAAGCTCTCTGCAATTCCAAATTTTCATCTTCTGTCCAAGATCTTAAAGTCTCAAGGAATCTATGACATTCATGCTGCTAAGTCCCCTGAAGATCAAGCAAGAATTCTACCTGAGAAGGGAATGTCAGCTGCTGATTTTGGCAAGATGAACATAGCCAACATGAATCTCAGAACATATGCTGCTACTGCCTTGGCTAAAACAGAAGAGTTGATGAAGATTAAGGAGGAACAGGTTGAGTAGAACAATGTTGAAGTTCTAGGGCTGAAAAGAACAGGGAGAAGAAAAACAACTGTTGTTAGGAAACCATATGCAAAGAAGCCTGCTGCTGGCATTATGATAAGGGAACCTGTTGATGTTGCCCCTCAACATGCTCCAACTCAGAAAAGAACAAGGAATGTAATCCTGTCTTTCAATGAAGATGAGGATGATGAGGACAGTGTCCCCATCAGTGAGGTGTAGAAGAAACAAAAGTCAGTTGCTGCTGCTGCTATTCCAACAAATAGAAGGCAACCCTCAAGAAAAGCTAAGTCATTTGTGACTTCTGAGGTAAATGTCTCTGCTAACGATCATGTTCAATTAGCAGTAGATGCCTTAGTTGAAAGCTTAGAAAGTAGGGATGATACTGCTACTGCTGTTGCTATTGACACTGATGTGTACATACCCACTCTACCTTCACCACAAACAGCCTCACCTGCCAACTCTCCTATACAAACCTCACTAAGTAGACCACACTTTCAACCCATAATACCTGCAGATGATCCCTGGTTCAATCAACTAGATGATGTAGGAATTAACCCTGGAGCCCCCTTTCCCAAAATACCTAGAACCAAATTTCCCTACACTCATCCTTCAGTTCTCTATGATGGCAAAGCTGAAAGCTGGGCCAAAGTAAAAAAGAGACTGGAAAATCCTCTACCATCAACATGAACCTGAACCTGTTTCAGCCTGACCTTTCTATCCTTTACCAGAATATGAGTATGAACCTGAGTCCATACAATACCCAGAATACATACCCATTCCATATGTTCCAAACCACAACAATCCTCTTCCATCCACTCTGCACAACCACATTGGACCTGCCCTTACTCACCTTCCACTACAAAAATTCCCACCTAGAAAAATCTACCCAAACCTCATCAAATCCCCTCCTTTCAAACCTTTCACAGATGGTGTCAACAGGCACATCATACCTATGTGGGAAACTGACCCTTGCAAAGCAAATGCTCCATTAATCATCCATAAAAGGTTAAGAACAGAAGGAAGACCTAAATTAATTCTGGACAGAAACTTCTTGGGAGACTTTCAGACATCCAAGTATTTATGGCAGAGTTGCGAGTCTTGTGGACCACCTTATGTATGCCTTCCTGCAGAATGAGTTTGAATTGCCAAGATATGTCAAGGCTGCAAACTTTGTCCCTCCTTGTTTCACACCAAGAAGAAGACAAAGATTGGTGTCAGACCATATATGATTGCTCCAAGATTACCAATGATAGGTCTGAACAAAGACAAGGATCTGAAGAAGCAGAGGAGCACTGCAAAGAAACCAGAAGACAATTCCTGCTTTATCAATCCTGATACTGTTGAACCTTATGATCAAAATATGATTAATTTCTGGTCACAACTAGTTGAAGAAATAGATCAAGATTCTGCAGTTGCTATCTGGTCAAACTATATGGTGGCTTTTGCTAAGGAAGCTTCATCTTCTGGATTAAGTGAACAAGAGAAGAGAAGTATTCCTAAGGTCGGAGGAAAATATGGACTCTCAAATGCCAGATTCTTCATTTACAAGGACACTCTTGGGATTCCTGTTATCAGTCTTGTCTATGAAGAAGACCCTGTCCACTAGGATAAAGAGCTGCCTCCTCCTGTACTCACGTTTGCTTCATCACCACCAACATCTCCATCTTCAGAGCACACTGATGAGGAAATAATAATTGAAGACCCTGCTATGGATGTTGACTCTGATCAACCAGTTGCTGAGGTTGAAAAAGTTGCTAAGTCTATTCCTAGACCAAGAACTTCTGAGAAACACTCATCTCAGCCAATGACTCTGACTGTCATTCATCCTAATGAGCACCCTCAAACTTCCAGAGCTCTAGACACTGTTCCAAGTCAAGCATATGCTCAAGACAGTGCTGAAAGTTCAAGGCCCTCACTGCCTCCAAACTTTGAAGAGATGATAGTGTGATTTTACATCATGTTTCCTGTACACTTTTGCATGCATTTTTCATATAGATTAGGTATTCTTTATTTGATTTTAGTTAGTTTTTCCCTTGGAACGGGTGAAGCGGTTTCTTGGTGTTGTTTTGCAGGAATTCAAGGAAAAATGCTCAGAATTAGCCTTGATGGAGCTTAGATGAAATAGAGCTTGAAAAGTGAAGAAAATGAGCCAAGCAGAGCCCATCACGACCATGATCAAGAAAACTGAGAAGATTGAAGGCAAAAGTCAGAAGCTGTCATGGCCTACCCGTGATAACCATCACGGTCGTGATAGGCCAAACAGAACCGATCACGGCCTAGCCGTGATGAGGCTCACGACCGTGATGCTCCAAATTTGAAAGCACGCCCACTCCAGAACACGTCACGGCCGTGACGCGCACCTGATCTATATATATGAGCGCAACAGACAAAACTGAAGAGGCTGGGAACCCTAGTAGAGACCAGAAACACACATAAAAACAGGGACTTTGAACCTAGGAGCACTTTCACCCTAGGGAGACTCTTGGGAAGCAAAAGGGGGTGGTTTTTCTCTGCTCTTGGGTTGGAAGAAGATTGGAGGATTCGTCATGAGTTCACTTCATCCCTTCTCTTTTTCTTTTTTTGTAATTTCTATTACAATGAGTAGTTAAATCCCTTTTTGTTGGGATTAGATGTAATCAGACTGATTATTATGTATTTGCCTTGACTGATTATTCTATGTTCATGCCTTCGTATTAGTGATTGATTTTCCATGCTTAATGCTTGTTGTGGCTAGCACCCCCATGACTCGATTAGTGTTTTGATATGCAATTGGGAAATTCGTATTAGAACCAGAACTGGAATTAATCACCTAGTAACCCTTGCGTCTAGGAATGGAGTTTGGTTTACTAGTAATCGCGTAATCCCTAATCTTAATGCAATTTCATTAATCTAGGCCACCTAAGGAATTAGGGTCTATTAGTGGATTTAGGATCTTGCCATCCGAGGAATCGGGGCTTGATTTATTTAGTGGATTGATTTTAATATTTGAAGCATGAATGAGAGGTATCTAGTCCTGGTAGTACATGAGGCAGAGGTTTGGTGAAATCTGATCCCAACACCTCTTTCTGCACTCCAAGTGTTTGTCAAAAGTTCCCAAAAAGACAAAAAAATATTTTATTCCTTTTATTTTGTTTGTTTTGAATTCTCTTCATAGTCTAGATAGTTGTTGAACTTGTGAACTGATAATTGACATCCAATCCTCGTGGGAACGATAAAACGGTCTTACCACCGTATTACTTGCACGAGTGAGAGAGCAAGTTGCAGAAGCCCTGACTCCAACGAATGTCATGATCAACCAGATGATGAGCATTCTGTAAAGTTTTCAACATATTCACAATCTGCCAACTCAACCTCATCCACCTCCACCAAACCAGAACCCTCCTCCACCACCACCACCCTCTTCTTAGCCTTCTTTTATTCCTTTATGCTGACAATGATAGTCCACTCCTGTTTCCTTTTTGTTTGATGACAAAAAAGGGGGAGAAAGGATATAGAAATTAAATTTTATATATAAAGTTTATTTTTGGTTATACATATCTGTTTTCACATGCATACTATTTTGCTGCATACTTGTGCTTAATATGATCTGATATTGCTATCTGTGTTTGGACTTATAAGCTCTGATACTGTGTTTATCTCTGTCACTATGTTTTTTATTTTGACTAAGTTAAAACTAATATGTGCTGCTGTTTTTTTTTTTTTGTGTTTTACTCTTTAAAGTTTGAATGCTTTGTCTTAGGGGGAGCTCTGTGGCTCTCTTAGACTTTGCTCACTCAAATTTAATTGGTTTTTGTCATCATCAAAAAGGGGGAGATTGTTAGAACCAAAGTGGTTTTGGATTAAAATAATCTCTTCAGTTTTGATGTTAACAAAAAAAGGTTAAATTTGTATGGCAGAGTATTTTTCAAAGATCTAACTTGTTTGTTATAATAAGTATGCATGGATTACTTGATTTTATGCGAGTCAAAGGAACTAAAATTTAAAGTATGGAATCTACAGATTCTAGTTCAAACCTCTAGACCAGTCTACAATTCTTGGTAAAATTCTGAGTCCTTAGCTTTATGGTAGACGAGATCGTTAAAATAAGAATAGACGAGGCCTTAGAATTAACTAAGGTAGAAGCGTTACTAAATCTAAAGAAAAATTAAGTAGTCGAGACATTGAAATATAACAAGTCCAAAGACTTGATAGACGGAGTTGCTTCACTATACACCACGTCAGCAGACGAGCTCTTAAGTATAGCACGTCCATCTCTCTAGACTAGGCGGAAAGTATGTAGACGCATTATCAGTAGACGAGCCCATCTCCCTGATAAGTAAATCTTGCACGTCCAAAGACCTGCGCGTCCACTAGTTTTAAAACGTGAACCAGTCTAAGCTTAAACGTATTTATTTCAAATGATTGCTTATTTAGTTCAAAGAATATATGTCTTTTACCTCGATACTTCTTTTGTATAAAATCTTTATCTCTTGGATAAAAGAACTTCGTACCATCGAAACCATAAACCTTTGTACTCTGTCAAAATACATTGTTGTAAAGATCAAGTCAAGTACAAAGATGGTAAGTTATAAAGCAGCCTTTGGTATAATAGAGAAGTGACAGTTCTACTTTGAGCATTCCTTTGTTAAACAAAAGCACTTCTCAGTGAAGCATATCGAATTATCAGTCTCAACGGATCCAAGCATTTAATGCTAAGTCTAAACGGATACAATTTGAAGACCGTTGAAGAAGATCAAGACAGAGAAGCACTTCAGCTATATATATACTTGAAGAACTTCAAGGATAAGCCAGATATAGATTCAATATATAGATATACGAAGTAATACAAGCTCTGATATCATAGTGCAAAACTATGTTGAAATTGTAACACAAGTTTACGTGTAAATTTTGTTGATCTTAAACTTTCAAATCCTCACACATAGTGAGTTCTTAGATCAAAGCTTTAAATCTCTTTGTTAGAGTTAGAGCCTGAAGAGGCTTGGTAGAGAAAGAATACTTGTAGCCTGAAGAGGTGTTGAATACTTGTAAAGCTATTGGATTATAGTGGAGAAAAACCTTCAGGTAAAAGGGACTGGACGTAATTGGTTGGAAGAGAGTGAACCAGGATAAAACACTTGTGGGAATCTTCTAAACCCTTATCTTGTACAGTTTTTGTTTATACTAACCGTGGGGTTCTGAATATGAGTTTATTAACTCTTCAAAACGTTTTCCTGTTTGTGTGTTGTTTTTATTGTTTTGCTTGTAAAAGGTTTGAGAAAAGACTTTTTCGAAAATCTATTAAGAAACACAATTCAACCCCCTTCTTGTGTTTCCCTGTGTCAACTTCATGATTTGATAAATGGGCTAAGATCTCCATTCATTTTATCGAATCAAGGGTGCATACTCACTCACTTTAGAAACAAATTCACTTTTAGAGGAACCAAAATTAAGGTGTGGATATTTTTCTTTCATAATTTTTACCTGAAAAGGAAAAGAATTAGGATTTAATTGGTATATACTGACAATGTAAAGTTTTTTTACAGTCAACCAATAAGAAATTGCACACCATTAAAAATGTTTGACTCTTTATCTAGCTACCTTAAAAGGCATCAACTCTATGATTTCTAACTGGTTGTTAGCGTAAAAATCTTTACACTAACCGTACATAAAAATTAAACTCAAACAATTAAATGGAAATAAGCTAAGATTAGTGGACTTGGTAGTAATAAATTATATGCGAGTTTGGTAGAAAAAACTATTAGTTGGTATATTTTAAAATACATTAAAAATTGAAAAATTGATTGATATGGTTGAGTCACATGGATCAATAAGAAGAAGAAAGTTTGCGAAAAAATGGCTCACTTCAAGAATGAGTATTTTAATATAGTAATTTAAGAGTTTAAATTTGATACGGTGTCAATATATCGTTTTTTACATTGTCATTCAATCACAAATCATTCTATGTGTGTCTTTTAATATAGTTATAAAAAAAGTTAAGCATTTTTTAATAAAGTTAAGTGTAAAGTTTTTTCATAAAAAATATATATTTTATTGTTCATAATTATATTTATGAAATTATAAATTATGACGATGATAGTCTAGACTCTTCTCAAATTTATTGTTCTTGCCTTTTACTTAACACAAAGTGAACATATTCTCTTGAAATTTGAAGTTACTTATGCACCCTCTAAAATACAACGAACTTCAATTATTAAATTAAAAGCCTTGCTAACGAGTGCAGTGAGCATTATTTAAACATTTCATATAATATAATTATTCATTAAAAAATTAATTATATATATTTTTAATATATTTAATACATAAATTTTCATAAAAACTTATATTTTTGAATTTCTTAAATAATATTATAAGAGAACTCGTTAATATCAACCTACTACTACTAATAATAATAATAATACTACGAATAGGCAAATCAACATATGACATCTTTATTACCACAAATTGACAGCAAAAACTTTAAGTCGATTGTGGAACTGCATACTTTGCACAACAAATGAAAGTTGAGAACAATAATTAACAAGTAATAGCTAATTGGGACCATGTTCTTCGTCACGTTCTTCTGACTTTTCTTCGGCAATGGTTTCTAATCCAGGAGAATGTGAAACCTTTTTGAGGGGAATCACTGATGGGGGTAAAAGCTCAACGCCAAGAACTTGATTTCCTTTGCCATGGAAGTAACACGAACAAGGATCCTTCAACTTGCAATCTACCCCTTCTTATATAAGCTGCAACACTCAATTATATATCCTGAAACAAGTACTATAGAGTAATTAGATGCAATAGTGTTGAGTTCCTTTATTTCCCAGCTGAAACTGAAAGTTCTACTCTATGCAGGTCCTACTATGAGAGGAATGGAGGAGGAGATGCCTTTTTATAAGGGATAATAAAGTGGTATCATTTATTAGTTTATTATAACCAACACATATACAATTGGAAAATGTTCCATTACTGTTACAACAAAGTGTCAACACGTGTGAAAAATAATGTTTTGCTTGTGTTTGTGGCATAGGCACTTCGTGGAAACGATGGCCACTTGATGTAATTATGTCACGATCCACCAACACCAAAAAGAAAAATGCTAAATCACATTTTATTTTTATTTTTATAAGAATGAAGGCCCAAATTGATCCATAATAAATTTTGGGGACTCATTTTTAATCCTTGAAGAAAATAAATTTTAATCATTTAGTCCCTCAAATTTTCAAATGCGGGACATATTAGTTCATAAATTTAGTTTTGATGTCCGTTTACTTGTATATGTGTCCCATTAACCATCCTATTTGGCCCGTTAGTGATCTCACGTGGTTTATGACGAATTTCCTTCGTAGAAAACGAATAAAAAGTAAAAAATGTGCATCATTTTAAAATTCAAATACTTGTAATTTTGCACTTTTTTCACTTTTCATTATGGAAATTCGTCATAGATTATACATGACCATTAACGGGCCAAGTATGATGGTTAATGAGACACATATACAAGTAAATGAACGTCATAACTAAATCTAGGAACTAACATGTCCCATATTTAAAAATTTGAGATACTAAATGATTAATTTATTTTTTTCAGTGACTAAAAATAAATAGGTTCCGAAATTTTTCAGACCTTCACAAGTTTTATAAATATAGTTGTGAAGTAACATCTTACCAATGTCAAACGTTTTTCTCGTGGTAGGTTGAGGAAATCTACAATGGAGATGGAAAGAAGAGTGCAAAGGCACTTGCTGCTCAAGCAGAGATATTAAAATCTATTAAAATCTATCTAACAAGTAACAACTGAAAAGTTTTATAAAAAAAAAAGTAACAACTGAAAAGACTCTTTTTGATTAGGTAGAATTATTGCTCCTTTAATTTGATTAATGGCCCAACAAAGTAAAGTCTCCACTTAGCTAGACTGCAATGCTCCCTAGTCTTAATAAAGTAGTAAAAAAGATGCAATGAATCAAGTTAGGACTCACAAAAGTATTGGAAAATGTATTTCAGATTAATGTATTTTAAAAGATTTAATTATTAACAAATTTTAAAAGATTTTAAATTCTATTTGAGGAGTGCTAGTAACACATTCACTACCACACTCATTCCTATTGGTTGAAATGCATGTGAGTCCTACAAAATTTAAGTGGGACCCACACAAATTAGTGGGACCCACATGAATTTCAACCAATAATAGGGAGTGTGTTAGATAGTGTGATGCTAGCATTTCTCATTCTATTTTTTTGGTTTGATACTCACCCTAATTAGTCATTTGGACCGAGTGAGCCCTTGAAGTATCCCCACGACTTAGATCCTTTGGACCCGCTATGCGACTAATCTCTGAGTCGGCCGCGTGGTTAGTAATGTCTGGCCAAGGGTTGTTGCATACCCAAGAATCGAACTCGGTTAGAGCCCGAACGATTCGTCCTTAAGTAGCAGTGCGTTCATTCTATTTTATTATCATTTTTTTTTCTGATCTACTTCGAGGAGTATCCCACCGTCACTACAAAAAAAAGGTTATTTAGCGACCGAAAATAGCGACCGAATTTGTTGGTTGCTGTTTGCGACCGAAATGGCGACCGATTGTAGGATCTAAATCAAACACTGATTAGAGTTGATATTGCGACCAAAAATAGGCGTAAGCGAGTTATCGGTCTCTATTTCGGTCGCAAAATAAAGGAAAGTAAAAGTCATAAATTTATGATTTTTTAGCGACCGAAATGGCGACCGAGTTAAATTCAACGGTTAAAACTAAGTTATCTTTTGTGACCGATATTAAATCGGTCGCTAAACGACGCGTAAAAAATTAAAATAGAGCGTTTTAGCGACCGATTTAGCGACCGAATAATTCGGTCGCTAAAATTATGAATTCGAATTTCAAATTAACCATTTTAGCGACCGATTTAGCGACCGAATAATTCGGTCGCTAAAACTAAAATCCCTAAAACTAATATTTTGGTCTCGACGCCCTCTCCCTCACTTTCTCTTCTCTTTCTCTGCTCCTTCTTCCTTCTTCTTCCACTCTTCTTCTTCCTTCTCCCCAACTTCATCTTCTACCTTCTTCCTTCCTTCTTCTCAGTCGCGTGACCACCGCCCTGAGGCTGCCGTTCGGCCACCGCACGGCGAGGGCAGATGACCCGCGACTCGCCACCGCCCTCCTGGCACGCACAACTGCGGTTGCGCCATCCTCCGCCACGGTAAGGTGGTTTGACTTCCATTCCTGGTGGTTTCTCACCTCTCTTTGTTAGTTTAAGTTCCTTCCTTCATCTCCTAGACTTACCTTCAAGTTTTGAGTACATGGGTGTTACAGGAACACTGTCACCACTGCTGGACGCCGTGCCGTCGCCGTCCGCCGCCGCGAGGAGCCCCACAACACCACCCCAACTTCTTCTTCTTCCTTGGGTGAGTCAAAACCCTCTCTTGTGTCTCAGATTCAAAACCCCCAAATTGATTTTGAAACCCTAACCCTAACCCTTTGATTTCAGATTTTAATCTTAAAATTAAAGCTTGCTTTATGAAATTGGGACTGTGAAACTGGTTTTATTGTCCTATGAATTCTAGTTCTATGTGAATCAACTTGTTAGATTGAACATAATCTGTTTGAGAAAATGCTTGAATCAATTGCTCAATGTGTTATTGAATTTTATTTGTTGTATGAGATGTAAATTGGTTTTGAACTCCAGCATGTTGATTTTAGATTTTTGTATGATAAAAATGGTTGAACTCTTGTTAATGGATATAAGCATGCAAGTATCTTTGAACTTTTGGTTATATGTGGTTTCAAGATACGTAACAATTGAATAATATTGGTTGAGTTTGAGTTTGCATTGAAATATCATATAGTGTGATTGCTATGTGTGAAATGCAGAAATTAAAATGAATTGGATTCAGTTGGGTATCTAATGGTGTTGTTGTTTCTCCAGCTTTTGAAGCGTATGATCAAGGTTTGTTATGTTTGTCAAGATAATATTTGTGCTTTAGGGAACATCATTTTTTGGAATTATATCATGTATATTATTTTCTTATTCGCAGGGTATGATGTATTTCTGGATAATTTTTGGGTGGTTTGGTTTCTAGCGAACATGTCAACAAGAACATCTCTTCACGTGAGTAAGTCCACAAAGCATATCTCTTAGACTTTGTGTGGAAACTTTTAGAAAGAATGAAATGTAAAGAAAAGGGAAGAAATGAATCCTACCCATTTCTTTTAGACTTTGTATGATATGCTTTCTCTTTCTCTTATTGATAAGACAACTTGATAGAAAAGGATTATAGCCTACAAGGTTGTTGAAGATTTTGAAGATTGTGAATTTGTGGATACATTTTATATCCAATTTTCCATTCAATCATCTGTGTTTCATTATATTCTTGTATAAGGGAAGCATTATATTTTTGTCTCATTATATTCTTATGCAGAGTTGGGAAGACAATTACTTTTTAAGGGACAATGGAGGCGATGAACTCTACAAAGGTCTAAAAGTTGGATTCAAACGGTTCCTTGGTGAACTCCACAAAGATCCCCATAATTTGGTGTTTTGCTGGATGTAAAGGTTCAAAGGGTTTTTTCTCTTTTGCTGCAATTATCCCTAATAAGCTTTTAGGCACTAAATTGCCAATAGCTGGGCGGTGGATTGGTTTTAGATATTAGGTGCTGAGGAATTCTTTTTGGTCGACGATTAGTTAGTATATCAACCATTATTGTCTTCTCCGACTTTGGTTGAATCTCTACCTTATCCCTCTTGTATTTGGTTCTTTTGTTTGAGTTTAGAGTACCCATTATACTCTTTCAATACACTTTAGCTTATAAAAAAAAATTATATTTGGTTTGTTATATGTTTTTTAAAGAAATCGGTCACTAAATTGGTCCCTAGAACAAGTTTTGGGGACACATTTAGTGACTATTTTTTTTAATTTGGTGGCCAATTTAGCGATCGAATTAGCGACCGAATTTTCGGTCGCTAAAATTGGTCACATAGCTGGTTTTAGGAGACCAATTTAGTGACCCATTTTTATAAATTAGCAACCGAATTATTCGGTCGCTAATAGCGACCGATTACAAATTCGGTCGCTAAATGATTTAGCGACCAGGGTTTTAGCTACCGTTATTATTCGGTCGCTAATTCGGTCGTTAACCTATTTAGCGACCGAATTTTGATGAATAGCGACCGATTTCTTCGGTCGCTAAACACCCTTTTTTTTGTAGTGCGTCAACCTGAGACGGTTCCAACACACTCATCCCTATTGGTTGAAATACATGTGAGTCCTACAAAATTTAAGTGGGACCCACATGAATTTCAACCAATAAGAGGGAGTGTGTTGGAAAGAGTGTGTTAGATAGTGTGATGCTAGTATTTCTCATTCTATTTTTTTGGTTTGATACTCACTCTAATTAGTCCTTTGGACCGAGTGAGACCTCGAAGATCCTTTGGACCCGCTATGCAACTAATCTCCGAGTCGGCCGTGCGATTAGTAATTTCTGGCCAAGGGTTGTTGCATACCCAAGAATCGAACTCGGGCAAAGCCTGAACAATTCATTCTTAAGTAGCAGTGCGTTCATTCTATTTTATTATCATTTTTTTTTATCTACTTCGAGAAGTATCCCACTGCCAATCTGAGACGGTGAGTAATCTCCTGTAGGAGTTTGTTTGGCACCTCAACGGGTGACATCCCTCCCAGCTGAGATTTTTTCCATATCCAAGGCTCAAACTCGAGACCTTGGTTAAGGGGCGAGAAGCCTTTAACCACTAACGTCAACTTGGTATTCTATTTTATTATCATTTATAACAATTAATTTGATTTAACATTTTTTATAATAATTTTATTTAGTTTTATTGTTTTTTTTTTTAATGATTTTTCATTTCACAGAAATCCCTAACGTGCAACACAATGCAATCAATTTTTATTGAATCCTTAAATATATGGTAATGCCTTTATTTTTCTGTTACCAAGGAATCCAAGGTGCAACGGTGCTATTACAAATTGCTTCAATATAAATGGTGGGATGTGATCATATATATATATATGTACATCCTGAAGAAGATGACAATTTTTTTTCAATAGGCTTTCAAGTATCGGAGAGGGGTGTGTTCTACGGGAATTGATACAGGACAATTCTTTTTCTTTTTCAATGTCAAGGTTTCAACTTTTAAATGCTTCATTTCTTATCTTTCTCTTCCTTAGTGTATAAGAGTTGAAGGGTTGATATTGTTGTTGTTCTTGGTATCATTGTTATTTTTGAAGAGTCTGTTAAATTTTAGGGGATCAAGTTTCACAATTTGATATAATTCTATTGTGAGTGAAGTAATCCTTAAGAACAATATATATCGTGTACACGTCTAAAACTATAAACAGATTTATTTGTATTATTCTCTTTTTCTCTATTTTTTTATTTATCTATTTCATTTATTATTTTTACAACAAAAAAGGAGGGTTGAGAGAAAGGAATCAATTTTGACATCGAGGACGAAAATATAAACATCAGTGTGCCGACTCAAGACAAGATGATGCCTAAAGTTAGGTGGTGTTTTAGAAGTGAAAAAAATCATAAGAGGAGACCTCATATATGCAAGGCATCAGAAAGTTTTGTTAGTGGATTAAGGTAGGGAGATGAGTGAGGTGATTAGGGACCTAAAGCAATTACTTGTCTCACCTTACCTTGAGCGACCCAAGTAAACATGGGTGTATATAAATAGGTCATGCGGTTTATTGTGTCTTACTATTTAGCCTATGTTTTTGGTTATATAAATCAGACTTAATTAATAAATAAATCAGATTTTTGTTTCTTGAAAAGTCTACTTAGCTATGCACTAATAAAACCTTGGATTATTTATCAAAAAAATAAAACCTTGGATTATGAAAAAGTTTATTTAAGCTGAAAGGTTCGTCTATTTATTATTCATATAATTAAAAATGGCATTACTCCTGTACCATTGAAAAATAGAGGGCTTTGGTACTATGTATTCATGGACCAATGCTTTTGCAACAACTTTTTAACATTTCCATGTCATTAGACTTCTAGATGGGATTTTCATGAAGCAAATTACAGACAAAATAATTCAAAGGACTAAATTGTATTTTTAAAAAGTTAATCAGGAAAACACATAATAAGGAGATATGACAGTTTAAACATTTGTCATCGTTTCATGGGTATCATAAAAATTCTCAATTATAAATTTATAATATTCGCATAATTTATTGGTTATAGATTAATATATTGTATTTATTTTATACGAATAAATTAATTTTATTAAAGGTTACACCTACTTAATTTATTTTCTTAAAAATAAATATAAATTTCTTAGCTTACATGAAATATATATATATATATATATATATATATATATATATATATATATATATATATATATATGCACTTAATATAGGTTTCAAGTCATGCTAAACTTTGATGTTTTCTTAAATGGGTCAAGTTGAGCCCCAAGATAAAGTATACACATTAAGCAAGACAAGCTTGAAGCACATGTTGTTGTAAGGTGTGTTTTCATTGGATATCCAAGTGGTGTGAAAGGTTACAAGCTATAGATACTGGAACATGGTGAATCTATGTGCATGGTCAGTAGAGATGTAGCTTTTGATCGATGAAACTAGAATGGGAATTATGTGCAAAAACATAGAAGAGAGAAGAAATTCAGAAAATGAGAAAGAAAAAATTCATTTTGAGGTGGAGCATCAAACCTTTGATGATAGAGAAGAGAGCACTCAAACTGAAAAGAATCTAGAGATCAACCACCACCAGAAACTGAATATCAATTAACCGGAGATAGGGTAAGGAGGAACATAGTACCTTCTAAAGTATTTGGATATGCATTACACAAAAAAAGTAAGGACAATCAAAACTGGTTACAGGTAGTAACAGAGGAAATGTAATTATTTCACAAAAAAAATACTTGGACATTGGTGGATCTACCTAAGAAGTAGAGAGTAGTCGGCTGCAAGTGGATTTTCATGAGAAAGGAAGGCTTTCCTGGAGTTGAGAAGGCTAGATTTAAGGCCAGACTTGTAGCAAATAATTTTACTCAATTGAAGGAGTAGAATTCAATGAAGTCTTCTCACCTATGGTAAAACACTGTTCCATAAGAATATTAATATTCTTAGTCAATCAATATAATATGGAACTAGAGCAGCTAGATGTCAAAACAACATTCCTCGAAGGAGATCTCAAGGAAACAATATACATGCAGAAACCTGCCGGATTTGTGTAACACCCCGTTTTTCGTAAATAAGCTTAATGTGTTTATATATGTTATATATATGTTTGATCTTTATGCATATGTGTATGTTAGAGGTAGTTTAGCCTTTGGGAGGGTCTTAATAGTGAATTATGGTTTCCTGGGATCCGTCCGGCCTAAGTTTTTTGAGCCTGGCTTAAAGTGCAGGAAAATCCACGTTTTGGATTTCTGCATAATTCGCTCGGCCCACGTTTTCTGAGCCCGACCAAACGACGCTCATTTTGGGGCTTTTGTTTCGGCCCAGTTGCACCCTAATTCATTTTAAACCTCTAAATCACGCCCTAAACCCTAGTTTACACGACTAACACTCATAAATTTCCTCCCACCTTTCTCTTTGAGTTCTCTTCTCTTTTCTCTAAGAACTCTCTCTAGGGACCTTTCCGTTCACCGTTCTCCGCCGTTCTTCAATTGGGGAACACCACTGCGAACACGTGTTCATTGTGTTTTCTATTTGGATCTCTAAACTAGGTAGGATTCGTGTACCCTGTCATCCTCTTTTGTTAATCCTCTTTCTTCTTCTTAAATTGGGGATTAATTGGTTAATCCTCTTGTGTTTGGCCAAGGCTCGAGGAACTCATCGAGCCGCTCGAGGGAAACTGAGTAGAGTCGCTTTCGTGGTGCTAAGGGAATCGTCATATCAGGTATGGGGAGAAGGGATAGTATGAACATGTAGGCTATGGGGTAGCATAATATGAAGGGTTAACTCATGACCCAGATGTTTGATTAAATGCCTATATGATTGTTTGCTTGATAACATGTGTATAGTTGCCTATTTGGTATTTTTCTGTTTAAGTGTTTATGTTTGGCGTGTTTGGACTTGTTATTATGATGATGATAATATTGTATAATGATATTGATGTCATGCTATGGATGAGTGTTTGATTGTTGAGGATGTTAATGCCAACAATGATGTTAACAAGTCTCTAATTAATTAATAGGTCTTGTTAATGATGTTAAGACGTTAAAATACGTTAACAATGATGAAAGAGAATTAAGGGACGTTTTCCCAGTTTGTTCATAAGACATGAATATAGTATGAGAGGCAAGGTTATGTTCATAGGGCTTAGTTAAAGACCCTATGATTGATTAGTGAGTATTCTAGGGACACTAATAATGAAACTGTGACTATAGGATTAATTCCCCATAATGATAAGACATGAAGAACAATTAAGAATAATGAATCTGATACTCAATGGATTAGTAAAAGCCAATAGGTTGAATCTATGAACTGTACAAGGATTTGGCAAAGCGTCTATGACCCTTCTGCCTAGATCAATACGGCCAAGCTCCATTGAGCACGATTGTGCTTAACAAGGAGAATGCCCGTGCTCCAGTTTGAATCCCACACTAGTGCAGAAAAGGGATTCCACGTCGGTTATTTTTGGCTTTCCACATCGGTTTTGAAACTGATGTGGAAACGACCGATGTGGTTTATTGCCACTTTACACATCGGTTATAAAACCGATGTGTAAAGTATATTTTAAACATCGGTTTTATATTAACCGATGTGGAAAATTAATTTAGCAATTAATAAGCAGTTATAAATTTAACTTTCTACATCGGTTTTTCTTTAAACCGATGTGTAAATTTGACTTTCTACATCGGTTTTTTAAAGAACCGATGTGTAAAGTTAAATTTACACATCGGTTTTAAGGAAAACCGATGTAGAAAGTTAAATATACACATCGGTTATTGAGAACCGATGTGTAAAATCTCATTTTTTTTAATCTGTTATTTACATTTCAATCATTCCTTTCCCCTGTTTCACTAAAAAATATTGGTTAAAAAATGTATCAAATGCTTCAAGCTCCATGTGCAGTAAACAATTACAAGTCTGTACAAAATTTTCCAAATTACAAGTCTATACAAATTTTTTTCAAACCCCCCTTCTACACTCATCATCTGGGCATTAACAAAACCGCTAATTAGCTCTTACAACAAAAAGCATTTCAGTTGGTAGAACTAAATGATTGCATAAAAGAAGAGGTATAAATGAAAGGAATGACCAAGAGTGACTCAGCTCCTCCATACTCAGAATTGAAGTGCTAAAAATCTGTTCAATTTAATGTATAATCTCAAAATTTCCAGCCAGCAAAGAAGCATGAGAACTACCTTAGTGAATCAAACATTATTAAGAATCATTTTATGCCAATGACAGAGACACAGGTTGCAGATCAATAAACAAACCAGCAGTACCCTGATCAAACAAGAAACAACAACAGAACACCAAACCAGTTTTGACACAATCATTCAAAAGCAAAACATACTTCATTCAATATGATAAGTTTTTAAACTATAGCTAATACATATCATCAGTCAAAGGTACACTATAGCTAGTATATGATAAGTTTTTAAACTAACTACATATATACAAACTATGGGTGGTACACTTCAAGAAAGAAAGTTGCCCAACGCCTCTTTATGATGTTGATGTCAGAATGAGACAATGGAGTTGGATTGTTGAATATCTGCAAGTTTAATTGGACAAAAGATTATATCTTTTAAGTAATAAACTAACATAAAACATATAACGAATCTATACTATTACTTCTAATTGTGTCAATTAACATTTACCTCACTCCATCTTTCAGTGATCCCGGACGAGATAATTTCCAACATCCACTGCATCACATAGTAGCCACATTCCCATGACCCACGTTGTATACGTGACTACGTACAAATGAAACCCAATTAGAATATGAGGAATTAAATAAAATAGAAATCAATTATTGTACCCACTGCATTTGATGCATTTGAACTAATAAATATCTTACGCTGGGAACAATCCATCTGATAGCCCGAGTACGCCTTTCACCACGCTGCATGTGGGATGCATTAATAGACCTATCATGACAAAAACATTAATTAAAGTATATATAATAGATTTCAGATAATTAAAACAACTGCATTACTGATTATAAAGTATTTTAACGCTTACGTTTGATGATCGTCTTCAGTTCATTCGCCGCTTGTTTCCCAATGAGCGTAAGAAGACCACGGACGTTCATTCTTGGGTACAAGAACAACAGTTGCCAATGCCCGGCTGTAAATTTGCGGAACAGATTAGTGACTAAGTCATATATAGTTATACTTAAATAACCGGTACTTACTTATTGAGATAAGGCGCAAGATAGAATTGATGATCGTCTCGGGCAAGTATATCACGTATGGTAGTGACCGGGTCTTCCGATGCTACGAGAACATCACCCTGAATGAACATGGGGTCAATGAACCCATAAAGGGCGAGGTTGCCCTGATCGACTAACATACGATGCAGATACCTAATATATTGGAAAAACATGTTAATTATCATTGTATTTAAAAATTAATTACGTACTTAACTTATAAATAAAATGTACTTACGTGCACCAAAACGATATGTGTGCAGAACTGGCCATTTCTTTATTGAGTGCCATCTCCATAAGTTCTTTCTTTGGTATATACGATTCACCGTGGTGGCATCATGTTCCAACGTTACCAAGGCTGCATCATCCTCCATGGTGACAACCTCAGTATAGCTTAACTTTGAAAACATCACCATGGCCAGGTGCCCCTTTGTCGATCCCCTAAACAACATAGATATATATTAGTAATCACGGATAATTAAGTTATTTAATTCGTTATTAACTAAATGGTCAAATGAATACCTTGACGAGAGAGGACATCTCTCGGTCTTCCTAGATCCGACCTTTTAGGCACAATATCATTTCCAACATCCTATAACAAATACAAATAAAGCATTATCTTTAAACAATAATAAATATATTTCAACTATGAATATAGAAAAACACAACTAACCGAATACCTCGGATGCAACAAGAAAGTCGACCAGTCTTCTTGGCCAGAGGATGAAGTTACCTGGGGCCCGACCCACTTGTTTGAACCTCCTCGGTGGGCACGGGGACTCGAGCATCAGCATCTCGAATAATCTCAACAGACACCCTCAGATGATCATTCGGTAATAACCTATGGTGTATGGTATTACCTAACTTATTATATGCCCTACCCAATGCCACTAAGCGGCGATGATGATGATGATCATCAACATACAGCTCACACCTATCGTGGTCGTCATCATCATCATCATCATCATCATCATCATCATCATCATCATCATCATCGCCAGCAGAAAGAAGAAGATCACCATCATCATCATTTTCGGGATGATGAGGAGGATCACATGAGCCCTTAGTGCTCACATGGACAGGAAGGTTGGACAGAGGGTTGGACACCGGTTGTCATCTCTTTGGGACAAAGAAGTAAATATTGCCATCTGTTGGGCAAACTGCTCGGCCATCTCCTGTCGAAGCTCACCTGCAATCTCCTGTTTTAGTTGTGCTCTATTCGCAAATGAATCCTGTGGCATTGGTGTGAAGATGAACCATGGTATTGGCGAATGCCGACTCCCCATCCAACACCAATGACACGCCCGGTGGTCTGGTTTTACTGGATGGCGATAGATAAGATATCATTGCGGCCTCTAGGAACAAAGGTTCCTTGGGTTAGCTGATCATCCAAGGCATCCTATCACATAAAAATATCAGGTCACATTACAATTCGAGAACAATCTTAAAATGACAATTACAACAAACTATACTTACAATCCTCTCAGCTACTTGGCGGGCCTCCTCGGATGTATATTGTCCCGTTTTTCTTTGTCGGCCCCTCTTCCATGAACGATGGCGTGGTGGTGGAGGTGGATTAACAACCTCTCGGAAGATTTTCAGCATTAGGATCCGCCCGAGATCTGCCTCACGACGTGCTTTCTTTTCCTCTTCAACCATTTTCTTAACAAGCTTTTTATATCCCCCACGAGACATGACATGGGGGTAGACATTCTTGCTTTGGTTTTCCCGCCCCTTTTTCCTCTTCTCCCGTTATAAATAAAAGACAATTAAATTACATAAGTAAATGAAATTAATGCAATTACATAAATTTAGAGACAAATCAAATAAGTTAACCTGAAAGCCGGGATCACGTCGGCTCCGAACAAAGCGATCCCACGTCGCCTTGTCAAGAAACGGATACACCTCAAGTGGGTTCTTTTTAATTTTTGGACCGAATATATAGTATCCGCCCAGGTCGGCCTTAAAACCCCTCCAACGCTCTCCAAAGATACTTCAAAGAACGCTTCTTCATAGCGTATGTATCCGGTATGTCAAATGTCAACTACATTAAGACCAAAAGAATCAACGAATTATTGTATGATATTATTAAGATAAAAGTAAAGTAGATACAGACAAACACAGGACGTAGAAGTATAGATACCAGAATACTCTCCCATATCTCTGCTCCTTCACGTCACGCGTACATCTCTCCACCTATCAATGAGTATACTAGGCCTGTTCCTAGCAAGGGTCGCCACAAAACTGGTAAACTGATCTTCCATTGGCCCAATAGGTTTGAGGTTATCATCAAAATCTACTCTTATCCTCTGATTTGACCCACGGTTGGCAGTCAAATGCCTCATCCGTGTGGCACGTCTACCCTTTCTACGTAGAGACGGGGTCTCGACCCATTGCATGAAGGAGGTGTATCCTCATGATCAGCCATGTATACCTGTTTAAACACAAAACAAAACAAAAACTTGTTAGTATGTCAGGATAAATATCAAACATAACTTATAAATATCGATCAACGTACATAAACATAACTTATAAATATCAACGTAAACATATAATATGCCAAACTTGATGGTAATATCAAACTAAACTTACTTTGTGGTCAATTAGTAAAGTTCTCCCATAACCCTTCTTGGTGATCATTACGAGTAGCATGTACATCATCCACTTCATTTTCCTCATTGAAATTAGGCACTCGTGTTGAGAAAGAAGGAGTATCAGAAATATCAAGAGTTGAATCGTGATTTCCCTCACTACAGTTATACATGTTTTTTCCCTGGAGAACCACTGACCACCTTTTGTTAGAAGGATCACGGATATAAAACACTTGTTTTGCTTGGGATGCCATGATGAAAGGTTCCTCTATATTACCTACCTTACTAAGGTCCACCAATTTGAATCCTAACTCATCGGTTTGCACACCATTGTTTCTTGTCGACCCACCGACATTTAAAAACAGTACTCTAAACTTCGTGTAATCAACCTCCCATATCTCTTCAATGATTCCAAAGTATGAAACTGATGCCATAACAGGGTTTTTATCTTTCGAACTAGAGAAATGCATGGACTCAGTGACGACCATAACCCCACTGTTTTGCATAGTACTTTTGTCATCCTCGGGACTTTGTATAGAAGGAAAACTTATTGATATCGTACCCACTCCAGCATATGACATCAAAGTTAGGCCCCTGTGCTAGCCATTTTAATGTAGCAGAAGCAGTACCATCCTTTGCAATTTTTTCTTTAAACCAGTTCAAGAAAGTCTTGTTATGCTTGTTCAAACACCATTTTTCATTCATTCTAGGGTAAGTTTCATTGATGATGCTTTTATGCTCACATAAGTATGGTTCAACCTCATCAGTGTTATTCAATATATACAAATGTGCTTGAAGCACTTCCTCCCGATCCATGCTCTTAACAAAGTGATACCTCGTGTACCCTTACCATCATATCTTCCTTCGTGACGAGACTTGGAAGCCCTACGAGTTCCGCTTCTGACATGTAGTCTGTACAAAACTCAATAGCTTCTTCTGCAACATACCTTTCAACAATAGATGCTTCGGGACGGTGTGGATTTTTCATATATCCTTTCAGGATCTTCATGTATCGCTCAACCGGGTACATCCACCTTAAATAAACGGGACCGCAAAATCTAATCTCCCTCACTAGATGAACAATCAAATGAACCATGATGTCAAAAAATGAAGGTGGAAAATACATCTCCAATTGGCACAATACAATGGCTGCCTCATTTTCCAACTCATCCAAATTTTTAGTGTCAATGACCTTGCTACGTATAGCATTGAAGAATAAGCATAACCTAGTAATGGCATGTCTGACTTTTTTAGGCAATATGTCACGAATGGCCACCGCTAGTAGTTGTTGCATCAAGACATGACAATCATGAGACTTTAAGCCAACTAATTTGAGATCTTTCATTGAGACAAGTCTTCTGATATTTGAAGAGTAACCCTGTGGCACTTTGACTCCCGTAGACATTCACGAAACTTCTTTTCTCTTTTTTTGATAAAGTATGACATGCTTTGGGGCAAATAAGTCTTCTTATCCCCCACTTTAAGTGGAGCTAACTGCTCTCGTATACCCATCGCAACTAGATCCGGCACGAGCATTCACATCATCCTTTGTCTTGCCTTGAATGTTGAGAAGCGTTCCGATTAAACTGTCACACACATTTTTCTCTACATGCATCACATCAATACAATGTCTTACATCAAGCTTGCACCAGTATGGAAGATCAAAGAAGATCGACCTCTTCTTCTATATTTTCTTCTCTGTAGCCTTCTTCTGGGTCTTCCCATAGATAACATTAGTGTTGTTCACCCTTTCATAAACTTGCTCTCAGTCAAGGCCACCGGAGCAATTTCATTCTCGGAAGTCCATTGAAAGCTTTCCTCAATCTACGATAAGGATGATTACGTCGGAGAAATCTCCGATGCCCAAGGTAGACTGTCTTCCTTCCATGTTGCAGTTGATGGTAACATGTGCCTTCTTCACATATTGGACATGCTTTATGCCCCTTAACACTATACCCACACAGGTTCCCCGTATCTTTGGAAAGTCATTGATGGTGCAAAATAACATGGCACGCAATCTGAATGTCTCACGGCAATACCCGTCGTATCACATCAACGCCTTCATCCCACATCATTCTCAAGTCTTCAATCAAGGGACTCAGATAAACATCAATATCATTTCCTGGCTGTTTAGGACCCGAAATCATCATACTTAACATAATGTATTTGCGCTTCATGCACAACCAAGGAGACAGGTTATAAATTACAAGGAGAACAGGCCATGAACTATGAATACTACTTAAGTTTCCATATGGATTCATTCCATCGGTAGCAAGTCCAAGCCCCGAGGTTTCTGGGCTCATTGCCGAAATCCGGAAACAAACTATCAATTCTCTTCCATTGCAAAGAATCGGCCGGATGGCTAAGTCGTCCATCGACTTCCTCTCATCTGCATGCCATCTAATGTTCTTTGCGTCATTTACATTAGCAAACAATCGCTTGAACCGCGGAATCACGGGAAGATACCATAACACCTTCACAGGAGGACCTTTGGTGACCACATCACAACTAGAATCACCATCCTTCACTTTGTAGCGTGATACCCCACACCTGGGGCACTCGTGCATCTCTTCAAACTCTTTCCTGTACAATATGCAATCATTGGGGCAAGCGTGTATTTTCTTATACTCCATACCCATCGGACACAATATCTTCTTCGCCTCATAGTTTCGAGATGGCAATGTGTTGCCTTCTGGAAGCATTTCTTTCAACAACTCAAGCAATTCGGTAAAGCTTTTATCGCTCCACCCATTTCTCACCTTCACATTGAATAATCTTAACACCGCTGACAACCGTGTGAAATTAGTGCACCCCGGATACAAAGCCACTTGCGCATCACTGCACAAAGTATCATACACATGTGCGCGCCGAAAATACTCTTGCCCAACATCACGGATCATGTCCTCTAGTCCATCGTCCATTTCCACGTCATCAACTTCCTCTCTATACGACACCCTCGGCCTGTCTAACGATTCACCATGGCATATCCATGTTGTATAACTCTTGCAAATCCCCTCACAAATAAGATGATCACGTATCTCCTCAGCTTCTAGTCGTCTCTCATTCAAACAATTAACACAAGGACAATAAAACCTTCCGTTACCACTATCAGGAGCATTTGTTTTTGCAAACTGTAGAAAATCTTCCACTCCATTCTCATACTCATCACTTGTCCGTCTAGCATTCATCCAACCGCGATTCATGACTAAACCAATACCTTCGTACTTAGTCCAACATATTCATCAACCACTTCTTATGACAGGGTATGGCCCTATCCCATTCGAGAAGAAACTTTTTCAACATTCGGTTAACAGTTAGTCCTTAACTCTCATGCTCATACTCGACAAAATTTTGGCAGCATTTCCCCGCGGTCTCCGACGTACACTACTTGAACGCGATGACATCCACCACGATAAAGTATGAACCCGGAGAACGAAAGGAAATGTATCAATCCGAACTTTCATCAAGTATATAACATTAGAATCAATGAATAACTATTATAACTGAATTAAGAAAAAGTTTTTTCCCAAACTGTCCAACTTTGGACAATTCAAGATCCAACACAATGCGCGGTACATTAAGCACGTACACGTACACGTACACGTACGCTCATTAGTATTGCATCTCAAACAGAAACTAAAGCTTTACTAAATAATTAACATTAAGAAAAATAATAAAACACTCCAATCCCCAAGTCCAATGCAAGGGGAGATTGGAAAAGCGCACTAGTATTTGAAAAACTAACAACCATATATTTCTTAATTGAGTAATTGGCTAAAACATCATCCTAATATATGTTAATCATCATTTTAATGCCAACAATAAGCCTATTACCTAGTAAACTAGAAATCCAACCCCAACAAAAAACTATACCCATGTGGACCTCAAATGGAGATGATCCTCACATCAAGTGTTTCTAATGACTTGCCTACTTTATAATGAAACCAAAGACAATAATCAAGAACATAATGTTTTCTTCTCATGAAATCTAGTAACTAGAAAGTGATCTTAAAACATTATGAGAAGAAAACATTATGTTCTTGACACTAGTTTTCAAACATTATGTTCAAGGGAAACACCTAGCACTTAGCATCTACCTAATACAATGAACTACTCGGTATGTAGCACTTAACACCTTAATATGAGAACTAACCAGCAATAACCACCAATTAGAGAAGAACAAACCAACAGTAACCACCAGGACAACATTATATGAACTCTGTTTTCCAAATAAATAACTAGCAATATAGAACTAACCAGCAATAACCACCAATAACCAGTGAAGGAAAGAAACCTACCTCTAAAGGATGCGGCCGCTAAAGGTGACTTGTGAGAAGAGGAGGGCACAGACGTTGAAGGGGTTGCCGAAGTGGTTAGCAACAAATTAGTACCCTAGCCCTACCAACTCCAAAACCTTTGGAAGCTGAAACATAAATAAGATTATTTCAGATTAGTTCACCAAGCTTTCTATAGTATAATTATTGAAGCATATATGCATGCTAGCCAATGGCGCTACCATCGGAGGTGATGACAAAATATGAGAAAAGTGAATAATATTCAACAAGAATGATGACTTACCAAGGGAACTGAGTTGATGGCACTCACAAGAATCGAAGATAGCCAAACAAAAACTATAGCCCCACCACCATAAAGCGATCTGTGGACTTGTTTTCAACAGCATCCCACTGATAATGATAAATGGAGGATTTTATTTCACTTGGTTAAAAGAAAGGCTGCCAAAGAGAATATTGGAATCGCAAGATTGTGGATTTGCCAAAAAGAAGTTCAGGAAAAAATTAAATTGTTGAGATTAGCCAATTAGTAAACTTCTTGCCTTTTCCTTCAAATCTGTGAACAACTCGTTAGCATCTACAGAAGTAGAAGTTTCTTCTGAAGAAGCTCTGGTCTGAAGCAGAGAAGATTTCCGGGATTCTTAAAGGTAGGAAACAAGAATACAAGTTAGAATTGTTAAAAGAAAAATAAAAAGAAACAGATTAAAAACAATATGGTCGATTTGAATAACAAGAACATTGAAAACATAAACCAACTGAACTACTACACTTAAGGGTAGGGAATTGGGAAGACCTAATGCCAAAACTACTCTCTGTTAAGGTTCACGCGGTTAGGGTTCTTATTGCGCAACTGAGCGGAGTGGAGAAGGGAAGAGAAGTGGCGGCCGAAGCTTCAATGAGACAGATAGCTTCAATGAGAAAGGAGAGAATGACATTGAAGCTTCAAAGATAGAGTAGATAGATGAGAGAAGATCAGAGTAGAAAGAGAAGAGACTCACCAGAGATGATGGTCGCGACGATGAAGGTATGAGAGAGGCACACACGGTGGTGGTGCAAAGGGCTGCACGAAAAATGCAGGTCAGGTTAGGGTTGTGGTGGTGCTCGCGGTGGTTCAGATGCAGAGATGGTGGTAGTGGTGAGTTGATGTTTGGGGGAGGAGGGGAACTAGGTCGCGGAGGAGGAAAGAATGGGGTTTTCTGAAAGAATGGGATAATGCGCGGAAGCGAAGGAGGGAAAAAGAAAAATTGGGACTATTACACATCGGTTATACGCAAAACCGATGTGTTAAACATCTTATACACATCGGTTATAAAGAAACCGATGTGTAAACATTAAACTTTTAAATTCTGATTTTTTTCTTTTAAATTTTATACATCGGTTACTTAAAACCGATGTGTAAAAGTAATATTTTTTTTTCTTTTTTTTTCTTTATAATTTTCTACATCGGTTATAAGAAACCGATGTGTAAAAGTAAGATTTTTTTTCTTTTTTTTTCTTTCTACATCGGTTATATAGAAACTGATGTGTAAAAGTAAGATTTTATTTTCTTTTTTTTTTCTTTATACTTTTCTACATCGGTTATGTAGAAACCGATGTGTAAAAGTAAGATTTTATTTTCTTTTTTTTTCTT
The DNA here is from genome assembly GCA_030762895.1 of Sophora flavescens. Lineage (NCBI taxonomy): Eukaryota > Viridiplantae > Streptophyta > Magnoliopsida > Fabales > Fabaceae > Sophora > Sophora flavescens. The sequence goes on along the minus strand of CM061069.1, from coordinate 43,636,932 downwards.
TGTACTTTTCTACATCGGTTATTTAAAAACCGATGTGTAATAATTTGGTTTTAATTTCAAAAATGCCACCGCCTCGTTTTACACATCGGTTTCTCAAAAATCGATGTGTAAACTCCGATGTAAAATCCATTTTCTGCACTAGTGCCAGAAAAAAGCGTGCTGCCTAAGCAAGCCCGTGCTCAACAGTCAGCACAACCGTGCTTGACTTATAGTCAGCACGCCCATGTTGGGGAGCACTCCCGTGCTTCCATGTGCTGACCGGAATACATAAAGCAGAACAGGGGTGGTTCACCCCAGTTGTTCCTAATAATAAAATAAGACACCAAACAAAGTGAAGACAAGCTAGATAACTTAAAGATGATAATGTACCTGGGTAGCTGAGTGGCCAAGGGGGCCTTGATGCTTAATGATCAAGGTGTTGAGGTTCTGGTGCTTTTTGGCCAGAGTGTTGAGGCTCTGGTGCTTTTTGGCCAGAGTGTTGAGGCTCTGGTGCTTTTCGGACAGAGTGTTATTTAACGTTTAAAGTTAAAAGATTCAAGATGATGTTATCTTTGGTGCTTGTTGGCCAAAGACGTCAAGCCATAATAAATGGTGTTGATGGAGGTGGTGGATAAACGGTTGTTCGTTTGTGTGCATGTATCATGCATGAAGTTAATAGGGGGAGGTATTGACATAGGGGAGGTCGTTCGAGAGTAAGGTGATCTGGCCATCCGTAGTGATCTAAGTGATCTGGCCTCCCGTGGTGGCGCATCCGAGAGTATGATGCGTCGGCTGTCCTAGGGGTCTCACCCATGGTTTGGTGGATTGCCCCGACGTTGGTGCTTTTTGTCCAATGTGGAAATGTAACTTCGAAGTCGTACACCTGGTGTAGATGGATCCACATGCATTAGGAGTAGTGAGTCACATTGCATTATATGATTGATGTTATATTGTGATACGCTTCTTGTGTTGGTATGATGATTATGTTATGATTGCTATGTGTTGTATGTTCATCTTGCCAACTATCCTGTTGCCGTTATGTTTGTATTTATGGTTCTTACTCCCCGTCTTTTGTTGTTTGCTTTGCATGTATCGTTTGGTTACACAGAGGAAGGTGAGCAACTTGCTGATGAGTGACTCTGAGGAGCCGCTACTCGTAATTTAGTTTATGTTTAGTGTAGTTTGTTTATCCGAGTTGTTTATCGGATTGGTTATACCAGCTCTGTTGTGAACACCCTATTTTGACCGGGTCTTTTTAGTTTTCACTAAAAATTTCAAAAGAAATAAAAAGAACTCAAAGAAAATAAAAATACAAAAAATATATATTTTTCCATATTATTTTGATTTATCCAAAAATCAAAAAAAAAACTTTATGACAGACAAAAATAATATAAAGATTTTAATTTTATGTTAAACACTTAGGTTTATTTTTGTTGTTGGGCCAAATCAGCCAAACCCATTTCCTTCCTTCATCCTCCTCCAACAAACCCTAGCAGCCCCCCTTTTCTTCCCTCCAACATTATTTTGAATTCGAATCCAGTTGGCAAATCCCTTGATTTTTGCAGATGAGGCTCACAAGTTTTGATTCTATTTCAAATCAAAGATAGAAATTTTAATCCTTGAAGATTTTTAGGATCAAAATCAGAGCGAATTTGGCATTATAAAAATCAAAAGAGAGGCCACAGAATACTGACAACGAATCAGAGAGAAAATTTCAGAACGACAAGAGGAACAAAACTGAGAAGAGAAAGGAATGAAAGATTTAAAAGGTCTCTGATACACATAGAGCAATAAGAATATATAGAGTATAATAACATTCAAAGAAGAGCGAAAAGAAAAGGAGGCATCTCTGTCCCTGTTCCTTTGTGACCACCGCGTGCCACCGCCTCGCGTCGCTGCCTCTGGTCGCCGCCTCAAGCAGAGCCGTCAGCGACCCACCAGAGTTCAACCCAGATCCTCCTTGTCTCAGTCTCATAACCAGGTTCGGACCTGCCTTAGATCAGTCGCCGCTGTCGTACCACCAGGCTCTGTCCCTCCCTTTCGTTCACGCGCACAGGTGAAGGTGGAGAGGCTTCTGTTTGCTTTCTTCCTCTTCTATAACGTTACTCTTTCACTGATGTCTTGAAACAATGTATTGGTATTAGTGAGTTATTTTATTTTATTTGTTTTCCTTTTTAATTTTTTTATTTTTTTTATTCATTTGGTTATGTGTGTAGAATTAACTTAAGCTGATCGTTAGGCTGTTGGGGGGTTTTGTTGGCCCAAACCAAGTGAGTCTGATAAACTAAAAAGAAATGGACTAAAAAAACATTGAATCTGATTTTCTTTTCTTATGAAATGTTTATGCTAAAATAAATGAATAGAATAATGTAAAAAATGAAATACTTGAAAACAACTATTTTCGGATTGCTTTTGTGAGAGGTTTCACACTCAATTCCTTAGATTCGGGATAGTTTTGTGGACGTGTCTGTCATATTCTATCTCGATTAAGAGTTTTTGACATAAAAAAAATGTTAAAAAACTAAAAAAAATACATAGAATCCCCCTTTTTTTTTTTAAAAAAAATACCTTTTCATAAAAATTAAAATAAACCAACAAATAAAATATTTTCTACAAGAACTATGTGGCTTTATTTCCCATCGCAGCGGGGAATACGTAGGAGCGGGATCAATCATCCTGTCAAGCCAAAACTAAATTTTTTCTTATATGTTTATTTTTATTTTTTAATAGCTAATTAAAATAATTGAACTTGTGTTATTTAGGGATGCCTTGTGGACTTGAGTGTCATGTTCAGTCCCTTAGAATTAAGGTTGCCTTACGGCATGTGCCGTGTTCAACCTTACCTAGGATTTTTTTAAAACATTTAATAATTAGAAGCAAAATAATTAAAAGTTAGAAAATTATGAAATGAAATCTGATTCTCGCACTTTATTTTATTAAATAGCTAATTAATTTTCTTCAATCAATATTATTTTGGGATTGCTCTATAAAAAGTTTCATGTTCAATCTCTTAGGCTTGAGGTTGCCCTATGGACTTATATGTCATGTTCAACCTCTTTAGTATAAACTTTAATAAGCAATCTCCTTATTCTTAAGAATAATTTTGGGGGTAAAATAATTAATTTTGCACCATTAATTCAAGGTACCATTCGTAGAATGGGCGATGTAGGGTGCTTAACACCTTCCCTAATCGTAACCGACTCCAGAGCTCAACTTGGTTCCAAATACCATTTTTAAAGGTTTTCCAATTTTTCCTAAATTAAATAAAATTGGTGGCGACTCTACTTTTCTCTTAAAATCTTTTTTTTATCGCCATCCTCGTCCCGACTTTCGATTGCGACAGATGGCGACTCCACTGGAGAGTTTTTTTTTCCAGAGAGTCAAGCCTGTTATAATTGATTGTGCAAATTTTTTAGTAAATTTTAACTTATTTATTTTACCCCTTTCTTTTACTTGAGGAAAATATATTCTTGTTTACTTTATCTGGATTTTATATTCCTTAATATTCATATTCTGCTTTATTTTGGTTATTTGGTATACTTCATTGATTATAATTGGCTTGTTACCTCAACCCTAGGGTAGGTGTTCCCTATTTGATGTATATAGGTGTGGCTTGGTTTTGTAAGGTATGTCGTAGTTTTTAAGGCTGTACAAGTTTGGATGCTTTCTCCACACACCGCACTATCACTTATTGCACACACTTTTTAGCTCTATACCAGAGCTTGTGGATAACTCAGGATTAGGCGGTACCTCAGCATTGTCATTGAACGGCCTAGTGCCCCTCTGATATTTGCCAAGTCATCACTCAGATTGTTACTGGTTTTATGGACTAGTCATCCTGTAAGGGTTTATCCCTACTTGTGGCTAAGGTCATGATCTGGGTCCTTGCCTTTCGAGACAGGGGCAATTTGGTGACCATGATCTTTAGAATCCTAGATCCACCCTGAAATTTGCACTAATAGTTCAACTTAATGGCAGCCCAATTTGGAGCCTTGACTAAAGGTATTTCCAACCATTAGGTCCAACCATTCTAGGACACAAAGGAAGCATCTTTTTTTTTCCTCTTTACTGCATCTTATGCAATTTTTTTTTTGTTTTGTCAATCAAAAAAATAAAAAATAAAAATAAATTAATAAATATTTCATGTTTTTCTCCTTTCCTAAAAAAATAAAATAAAATAAAAATTAATCCCTTCTTGCATCTTATGCAACTTTTTCGTGGGTCAATCAAGAATGTAAAAAAAAATTCATGCATCTTGTGCACTTTGTTAACAAAAAAACCCTTTTGTGTTTCTCTTATCTCTTACAAAAAAATCTTTGCTTGCACCTTGTGCACTATTTTTGCTGTCACTACAAAAAAAAGCTCATTTAGCGACCGAAAATAGTGATCGAATTTGATGGTTGCTGTTTACGACCGAAATGGCGACCAATTATAGGATCTAAATCAAACACTGATTAGAGTTGATATTGCGACCAAAATAGCGAACGAAATATAGCGTAGCAGAGGTATTGGTCTCTATTTCGGTCGCAAAATGAAGGAAAATAAAAGGCAAAAATTTATGATTTTTTAGCGACCGAAATGGCGACCGAATTAAATGCAACGGTTTAAATATATTTTATAGTTGCGACCGATATAGCGACCGATATAGCGACCGAATAATTCGGTCGCTAAAACTAAAATCCCTAAATCGCGAGCCTTTCCCCTTTCTTCCCCATTTCTATCATTCCTTCTCTTTTCTTCTCTCTCTCTTGCACGCTCTGCTCCTCCCTGCCACCACGGTACGTCTGTGCTCCGGTCACCGCCAGGCCACCTCCGATGAGTGATTCCACCTTCCCTCTCTCTCTCTCTCTCTTTCTGATGTCTCTCTGTCTCTGTCTCTGTAGCGCACCTGAGCCGCCTCCCTTGAGCCACCACTGTCCACAGCTCCGGTGACACCACCACCACCAAGGGTAAGCTACCTTATCTTCTTTCCTCTTCTCTCATTCTCTGTTTCTCTAACAGAATGGATATTTGGTAGCAAGGGTAAGGGAGATTCAGCTAAGGAGATTCTGGGGGTAATGGCCATGTAAACTCAGAATCAGTGCTGAGTTAATTGGAGATTGGACATTCAGCTAATTAGGAGGCTGTTTTCAAAGTAGAATGACAGTAAGTTTCATAGGGACAGTGTGTCTATAAGTAGTTTGGAGCAGTCTGATGTGGAAGTATCAGGTGCATCTACCATGGAGGTTTTAGCTGGTTCATATCTTTATTTGTTATATTTCCGTAATATCATGTAGCATTGTGATAAATTTTCAATCAGGCCCATTGTGTATTATGATAGACTTGGCTTGATTTGTTCCTCTTGTCTTTTCTTTTTCTTCTGACAGGGGGGGCTTATTGTTACTCGGTTTGTGGTTTCTAGAGCACAGTAGTGGGTAGTATGTGTAGTTTTAGGTTTAAGTTGGATTCCCGTGTTCCTTTACTATTATCATACAAAGGCATGGGATTGGTTGTCCAGACTCCATATCTACCTTTATAGGTAAAACACGTCCAAATTGAAGTAGCATTGTGGGGTGCACCAATTTAACCTGTCGACAAGGTGGCATGCATGACAAGCTTTTTCTGAACAGTAGATGGATGGCATGCCTAAGTTTTAAAACTTGTTTCACGGTGTTATGATTTTAGTTTCTTCTTCTGACTGTTCCCTTGGTGTAGTTTTGTATCATCTCTTGTTTCTCAGTTGATTGGACTGTGGGTTTATTTTTCTTGTCTCCACGTTGGGTTGTCTTCATTTTCATGTTTAGCTCCTATGATTTTGGCTTGTTGCTGTTGCACTTGCTAACAATATATTGAATTTTGTGTCATTAAAATAAAGCAAATGTAATTTTGATAACTTTATGGTCGGTTTTCTCAATCGTGTTTGATTTCTGGACTAAAATGGTTCATGGATTTGGTTGCCAAACCATGCTAACTGTGCAAGGCTTGTCTCCTCCCGGGTCTCCTTGTCAATCTTTTATTGCATCTGCTAAAGCTTGTTCGAGCAAATGAATTACTATTTCAATGATATTGTATATGTCACATGTATATATTTATGTACGCTTTGATCATGTTTAAGCTGTGAAGTTTTTGAATCTTTTAGACTTGATCCATCGGCATGTGCTTGGTAGCAATGACTTGGGTGTGATTTTGAGTTATAGTTTTGGTGTTTTTTTCATAATTTTCTTAGATGGTTTCTGATATATGTTCTATTTGATGTATATTAGTCTTGGCTTTGTTTTGTAAGTCGTGTGGAGTTTCTCCCGCTGGTCCTAGTTTGCTGCTATATGTTGTGTGTGGCTAGCAGATATTTGGTAATTGTGGCCTTGTTGTGTTCACGGGCACTACAACTTGATAGAAAAGCTGATTTTCTAATGTCTTGTCCTTTTTTTTGTGCTTCTCTACTTGGGTGTTTGTTGGGTATAAGATTTGGTAATGCGCGTCACGGCCGTGATGGCCATCACGTCCAGGCCGTGACGGATTCTGCCTTGGAACTTCTTCACTGGTTGGTTTGTCACGGCCGTGATGGCCATCACGGCCAGGCCGTGACGGATTCTGCCTTGGAACTTCTTCATTGGTTGGTCTGTCACGACCGTGATGGCCATCACGGCCAGGCCGTGACGGATTCTGCATTGGAAATTCTTGGTCTCCCAACTCTGCATGGATCCAAAAGTAAACTATAACTCTTTTAAGTGAAAATCTCAATATGAAATTTGGTTTATAAAAATATATATCAAATTAGTATAAGGTTAAAGTAATATTATCAAATGTTGTCATTTCAGCTCTGACACGATTATTTTTATTTATGCATTATAGGTCCTTGTCTGATCTTCGTTGTCCGCGGCTCCTCCCTTATCCTTAATTGGTATTGCTTTGTCAAATAGGTAAGTTCTCTTAATACTCTCTTTTAAGGTTTTGCTTTGTCTAATAGGTACTGATATGTGTGGTGCTTCTAATGTATTATGTGAATTATCGTGTTGTTTGGTAGTGGAGAGCTGAGCTCAATAGGATGTGATGTTGTCTGATTGTATGCTGATAATTTAATGTTTATGCATGTGTTTGTCAATATGTGTTGTTTGTTAGTGGAGAGCGGAGCTCAATAGGATGTGATCCTGTCCAAAAGGCGGGATCTTTGGTTGTGTCTTGATAATTTAGAAATTATGCATGTGTTTGACAATTAACTGCTACTTGTTAGTGGAGAGCGGAGCTCAATAGGATGTTTGCTACAATATTTAATCTAAGTTTGTATTGATTTACGCTGCAATTTATATAAGCTCAACAATGTTGCAATATTTATAGGTTAATGGTTTTATTTTATGTTAGAGTTAATCATTAATTTACGAAAGCCTTAGTTTCCTATTTGAGATTCAATATTAATGAGCAGGCGTAACTTATCAAGGTATGCATGCTCATTGTATTGAATCTTGAATTGTCCAAGTGGGACAGTTTGGGAAAAAACCTTTTTCACACTTGTACAATAGTCATTTCAATGTTCAAATGCCTTATATACTTGTTGAAATCTCAGTCTGATGCATTTCCTTTTGTTCTCCTGGTGCATACTTGATCGCGGTGATTCTCACCGTGCTCGAGTCGTGTACTTGGAGACTGATGGGAAATGCTGCCAAAATTTTGTCAAGTATAAGGTATTTGAATATGGGAATAACTATTATTAGCCGAGTGTGGCAAAGGTTTCTTCTCGAATGGGATAGGTTCATACCTTGTCATAAGAACGAGATTGATGGAGTTATTGGAATGCACCGTAATATATAAATATTATTATAGGATTGGTCAGGCTATTTAATTGCCAGCAATGGATATTCTGGAGAATCGGAAATGGATGTATCGTAGGTTGGATCGGAATAAACGTCTTAGGGAAGAGTATAGAGTTGGAGTGGGTGAGTTTATAGAGTTTGTTGTTAGCCAGGAGAGATTTATACGGCTGGGCGGTGATCAATTGAGGTGTCCTTGCAAAAGATGCAAGTGTCAATCTTTCAAAAGCGTGGATGGAGTTGTAGCCGATCTTTATGAGAAGGGCTTCATGCTTGATTACTATTGGTGGAGTAACCATGGTGAGACGTTGCCTGACTTAAACCCGATTGTGTTTGAAGGTTCGTACTATGGAAGTGGTGACCGAAGGGAAGAACTGAATCTATACGAGCAGATGATAATGGATCATGCTGGACCATCGATTGGTGTTGTACTAGAAGAAGATGGGGGAGAAGATGGTGGAATGGGTTCCCAATACATAGAGGAGAATCCGAATCCCGAAGCTCAAAGATTCTATGATATACTGAGTGATGCACGATCTCCATTGTGGGAAGGATGTCGGGAGTACACGGAGTTGTCGATGTTCATGGAATGGTTGAGTATCAAATCTGACTACAATATGCAAGAAGGCTGTTTTAATCGCCTCACCAGGTCAGTGTCCAAGGCGTTGCCAGAAGACAATCGGATGCCTACTAGTTTTTATCATGCTAAGAAATCTGTGGAAAATTTGGGTCTGGGGTGTTTGAAAATTGATTGTTGCCCGAATGGATGTATGTTGTACTATAAGGATGATTCAGCGGAAAGCATAACATGTTGTTGATTTTGTGGTGCGGATCGGTATAAGACAACCACTAGGATGGGCATTGAGAAGAATAGGTCGCTAAAAAAGATGTGGTACTTTCCGCTCGTGCCAAGACTTACAAGATTGTACTCTTCGATGGCCACTACAGCTCACATGAGGTGGCATAGTGAGCATGAGAGGGAGCAAGACGTCTTGTGTCATCCATCTGTTGGAGAAGCTTGGAAGCATTTTGATAGGGTTCATATGGCATTTTCGCAGGACCCTCGCAATGTCCGATTGGGGTTATCTACTGATGGATTTAATCCTTTTGGGCAGTCTGGAAAAGCATACTCTTGTTGGCCGGTTATCCCGACTCTGTACAATCTTCCCCCGGGGATGTGCATGAAGCGGGAGTTTATGTTCCTAACAGTCATAATTCCGGGTCCGTCTAATCCAAAAGGTAAGATTGATGTGTACTTACAGCCACTGATTGATGAGTTGACGATGCTGTGGAATGATGGTGTGTTGACATATGACGTATCTTTGAGGCAGAATTTCATCATGAAAGCAGCTTTGATGTGGATGATCAACGACTTTCCCGCTTATGGGATGATGTCGGGTTGGATGACCGCGGGGAAGCTTGGATGCCCAATATGTATGGAGCGATCGAAGGCATTCACGCTTAAAAACAGTCGAAAGATCTCATATTTTGATTGTCATCGTCAATTCCTTCCAGAAGATCATACTTATAGGCGGAACAAGAATGCATTCAAGAAGCGTTGTGCGGAGACAACACCGCCTCCACCGCGTTTGACTGGTCCTAATGTATGGCGCAGAGTACAGTACTTACCGCTCGTCCATGAAACCCAAGGAGAACATATTCCTGATTATGGCGTCAACCATAATTGGACAAAACAAAGTATATTTTGGAGGTTGCCGTATTGGAGGACGCAGCTACTCCGTCACAACATTGATGTCATGCATACTGAGAGGAATGTGTTTTTGAATGTGTTTGACACTGTGATGGACATCAAGGGGAGGACAAAGGATACAAATAAAGCCCGATTGGATCTGGCTGAAATTTGTAATCGGAAGGAGCTTGAGTTGCAGGACGGTGGTCGTGGCAGACTTATCAAACCGAAGGCAAGTTATACACTAAGCAAAACACAGAAAGTGGTCGTCTGTAAGTGGGTTAAAGAACTAAAGTTACCAGATGGGTATGCTTCCAATCCGGGTAGATGTGTTGACATTAAGGAAGCAAAGTTACATGGAATGAAGAGTCATGATTGCCACGTGTTCATGCAACGGTTGCTTCCAATTGCGTTCGACGCATTACAAGCAAATTTGGAACCCACTTGTTGAGCTTAGCCACTTTTTTAGGGAGCTTACATCGACAACACTAAATGTGAATCAATTAAAGGATATGGAAGTCAAGATACCCGTTTTGTTATGTAAGCTGGAGCAAATCTTCCTGCCGAGTTTCTTTGATTCCATGGAACACCTGCCAGTTCATCTACCTTACGAAGCAAGAGTTGGTGGCCCAGTCCAATACCGCTGGATGTATCCATTTGAGAGGTAAACAACATCAACTATTTTACTTAATACATATGAAATTCACGAACACGAGAGCGTAGTTTAGCTTTCCCTAAAACTAGTAATTATTTGTATGTATCCCTCTTTAATAAGTTCCTGCACTCCCTTAAACATAAAATCAAGAACAAGGCACGAGTGGAGGGTTCCATTTGTGAAGCGTACTTAGTAGAGGAGACTTCCACTTTTGCCTCTTATTTCTATCCGGACGAAGTTAACACGATAAGGACAAGGATGCCTAGAAACGTTGATTCGGGTGAAGGAAGTTCAACTAGTCCTCCTATATCAATATTCAACTATCCGGGAAGATTTAGTGGCAAATCAAAAGGATATTTCTTGGAGCAGCGTGACATTAATGCTGCTCATCTGTATATCCTTCAAAATTGTGAAGTGGTGGCGCCATATTTAGAGTAAGTTTCTACAATGTCTTTTATAAGTTCAATTGACATTTATGATTATTAATCGTCCTGCTTTTAATCTCCCATATGTAGGATGTACTACAATTTTCTAAGGGATCTCCAACCTGACATTTCAAACGATCAGGTTGATCGAGAAATTACTTCTCACTTTGCTACGTGGTTCAGTAAATATGTAGGTCAAGCATCTTCATTCGTTGAAATACATTTTATCTCCTTAAATATATAGCATGTATAAGAATAATATAATATTTGATTTTTTAGGTACCAGACCCAGAAAACAATGTTCAAAATCCATTGTTGACAAATTTGGCATGGGGGCCTAACAGATGGGTTACATCATGGAATACTTATATTGTAAATGGATATAAATTTAACAAAAAAACATGGAATGAAGGAACGTAGACGTGTAACTATGGTGTTTGTGTGCGAGCCACTGATGGCAATGTAGAGTATGATTTCTATGGGGTTCTAACTGACATCCTTGAACTCGATTATACCGGTTTCCCCGTGATGAAGTTAGTTATCTTCAAGTTTGATTGGTTTGATCCTACTCTTGACGTAGGGACAAAACTAGATAAAAAACATGGTATTGTTCAAGTTAGGCTGTCTCGAAGGTATAATAAGGCGTACGACCCATTCATTTTTTCATAACAGGCAGAGCAGGTTTATTACTCGCCATATCCCGAAGGACATCATGGCTGGTTGGGTGTTATTAAGATAAAGGCTCGAAGTATAATTACTGATAATGTAATCAACCAGCCTGAAAAAGATGCTCCGTACTAAGATGATGAGTTTTCAAGACCCCACGTACCGTTGCAAATTACGCCGGACATTATTGTTAATTCTCTGGCGGACATTTCCGGAAAAGGGGAAGAAGTTGAAAGAGAGTTAATGGATCAATCCGAGTTGGATGCATCTAACGAAGGTACATTCCGATCAAGTGATACTGATGAGAGTGAGGGTGAATTTAGTGACGGAGATTCTACTTAGGTAATTTATTTATGTCATAATTCATTGTGTAAATGTCATTCTACTTAGGTAATTTATTTTTGTATTATTTACACTGTTGTGTAATCATCTTTTCATTTTTTTTCACAGATGGCAGATTCCTCTAGAGGTAGGGGTTGTCATGGAGGTGGTCGTGGAGGTCGTGCTGCGAGAGTCCCTTCGCCGACCGACCCACAACCTTCAGATCGAGACCACCCTACCAGCACCTCTGTGGACGGGACACCTCAGGGTGATCGAGTTGCACCCCCTACCCAGCCTCATGTGGTCGGGACACAGGCTGCACCCTCATCATCCACACCTACGACAGGACCATCATCATCATCGGGACAGGAGAGTCGTGGTCCATCCGACAGGAGGATTCTTCTTATCCCCAGGGGGATAACGAGTAAGCTAATTTAATTTTTTAATATATATAAAGTATCATTAATTTCTATTTACTTGTTTTTTAAATTTATTTATAACATTTATTAGTGCTCTAATTTTGCTGCAGCTGACTTTCGCCCATGAAGGGCCCTTCTGATTCGATATCGAAGATCCTGCGACGCAAGTTTGATGGTCCATGGCCTACATGGAAGGCCATCCCAGAGGGCCATAGGGATCAGTTGTTTCTAGAGTTTAAGGTAACAATTTATTAAGTTATTTAAATTAAATTTACATTATATATATATACACATACGAATTTCCTAACAAATGTACATTGCAGAAAGAGTATAGGTGGGACATAGCTTTAGAAGCTCTCGTCAGGGACATATTTGAGCATAAAGGCTCACTGGTCATGAAGAATCTGACGAACAAGCTGAGGAAGGGTAAGAATAAGGGGAAGTGGGTGGATCCTGAGATCAGGAGGCAGCTGGACCAGTACTGGGATACTGAGAAATTCCAGGAGATCCAGGCCACAGCTCGGCGTAATCGAGCTTCTGATGGTGGCGCATGTGCTTGGACCGGCGGGTCTAAATCAGCCGCCGCCCACTACGATGAGTTGGTAATACATTAAACTTTTGACTTAATATACTATTTAGTTAATTAGTTTTCATTTTTAATTATTCTTATGAATTTAACATTATATTTTTCTGTGTAGAAAGCACAGAAACAGCGGGCCCCTACTGCTATGGAGTTGGTGGAAAGGACGAAGAAGTTGAAGTCGGGGACATGGGTCAACGACAAGGCCCGTAACTATGCTGTATGCAAAAAAATAATTTAGTGTTTACTTGTAATTTATTATAAATGATTTGTTAATATTGGATATAATTTTAACTAAATCTCTTCAACTATACTTTGTAGGTGGGCTTCAACGAGAAGAAGGACGATGCCATATCACGTGCCTCATAGTCACAAGATAAGGCTTTGACTGGTGATGGGCCCTGCTCTCCTATCTCCGTCGACGATAATGCCATTTATTTGGAGTTCATCGGGGGCAGGAACAAGAAGGGCACGTGTATGGCCTCAGACACCTAGGAGGCGAGTTTATCGCTTCATCATCCGGCACGCCTGCTCCTTCCTACGCCGATACCGTCCCTCAGGAGCAGTTCAACCAAATGCAGGACACCATCACGCAGCTGAACGCGGAGCTTCGGGAGAAGAGCGAGAGAGAGAAGCAGATGGCGAACCGGATTGCACAGTTGACTCAAGCACACCAGCAGCTGATGCAGGCGAGCATCGAGCAGGGCTAGAAACTGCGGCTGGTGTTGGAGTAGATGAGGATCCAGACTCCAGTTGCTCAGGGTGATGCTCTGACGGTTGTGCCGCCTGCTGCCGCTCCTCCAGTTCCGCCTCCGCCATCGATGTCTTGCTACTCCAGAGGACGATCAGCTAGTAGACGTCGGTGGTACAGACGCTGAGGATGATTGGATTCCTCCACCTCCCCCTCCTCATGACTGATTTTTTTTTCTTCATATTTTTGACTTTAAACGATTCTTGTACGACATTTTGGATTATTTTTTATATATATATTTATTATTTCTTATGATTGTATATTTCATAAGTAATTTGATGTGTTTTATTAGTAATTTTGCTAACGTTTAAAGAAAAACAGAAAAAAAATTTTATTTTAAAAATTAAAATTAATTTTTTTTTAATAATAACCAGTTTAGCGACCGAATGAGAAACCAATAATTCGGTCGCTAAACATTATTTAACATTAACAGATGTGGTATAGCGACCGACCGAATATCGGTAATATCGGTAATATCGGTCGCACAGATGTGGTCGCTAATATCGGTCGCTAGAAATGGTTACCTAAACAATGCGACCAACCGAATAGCGACCGTTTTTTATTATTTAGCGACCGAAATTACGGTCTCCATTTAGTGACCGAAATATTAATTCGGTCGCTAAAACCTTAGCGACCAGGTATTCAGCCACCACCATTAATCGGTCGTTAATTCGGTCGCTAAATTACATAGCTACCGATTTACATAGTTTAGCGACCGAATATGCCGGTCGCTAAACAGATGATTTTTTGTAGTGTGTGTAATCAAAAGGAAAAAAAATCATTTCATGCATCTCATGCATTCATAAACTATGAAAAAAATGACTCACCTCATCCATAAACATGCATTTTTCTTGCAAGTTGAAATATATTTTTATACATGTTATGCATTAGAAAAAAAATCCAAAAAAGCTCATTTCCTTGCATGTAAAAATATTTTTCTATTAAAAAGGACATTCATTTCATGCATCTCATGCATTCTTAACTTTGGATAAAAAAAAAACTTCCTTCCAATCCATCTTGGCATAATAAATTGATGAATGAAAAAAGGTCTCCAGTTGAATAAGTAGTAAAGTTTTGTTTTTTTTAAAAAAGATAGGATGTGTGAAAAGTTTTTTTTCCAAAAAAAAAAAAAGTTCAAATCTTTGGTGTGCCACCAAATGATTGGTGAAAGCTAAGGTTGATGAGTGTGATTTCACCTCATCTTTCATGTACATTTTTGCATGCATTTTCATATAGTTTAGGCAATTTTTATTTGATTTTTGTTAGTTTTTACCTTGGAACGGGTAAGGCGGTTTCGTGGTGTTGTTTTGCAGGAATTAAGGGTAAAATGCTCAAGATTGACCATGATGGAGCTTGGATGAAGATAGAGCTTGAAAAGTGAAGAAAATGTACCAAACAGAGCCCATCACGGCCATGATCGAGCAATAACTGAAAAGAAAGAAGGCAAAAGTCAGAAGCTGTCATGACCTAGCCGTGATGCTCATCACGGCCGTGACAGACCATTTGGTGAAGCAACAATACAGGCATAATTGATCACGGCCTAGCCGTGATGAGTGTCACGGTCGTGACAAACCAAAATTTGAAGACGTGCCCAAGGCAGAACTCATCACGGCCTGGCCATGATGGCCATCACGGCCAAGACGCGTGCCTAATCTATAAATAGGCATCAGGGCCGTACAAAAAAAAAATATAAAACCCAAGGGGCTGGGAACCCTAAAAGGAGGTTTTCTCTGAATCAAGGGGCGGCTGGACTGCTGTGGAAGCTACCATGGAGTTTTTCCTCTCCTTTGTTTCTATTTCTCTGGTTTTGGCTTTCTCTATTAGCATGAGTAGCTAAATCCCCTTTTTGTTGGGATTAGATGTAGCTAAACCGAATATCATGTAATTGCCTTGATGTATTAATCTATGTTTATGCCTTCTTATTAGTGTTTGATTCCTATGCTTAATGCTTTTTGTGGTCTGATCATCCATGAATTGATTTTGAGATTTGATTTGCAATGGGGACGTTCTTATCAACTCTTGATCTGGAATTAATTACCTAGTAAACCTTGCATCTAGGAATGAATTTTGGTTTATTAGTAATCGTGTAATCCCTACTCTTAATGCAAATTCACTAATTAGGTCACCTAAGGAATTAGGGTTTAATTAGGGGACTTAGGCTCTTGTCATCTAAGGAATTAGGACTTGAGTAATCTTGTGGGTTGATTTTAATATTTGAAGCATAAACTAGATTGGTGGTCTTGGTATTGCATGAGGCTAAGGTTTGGTGAAGTTTAATCCCAACATCTTTCATCTATTTGAAGAATCCATTTTTGTGCATTTCAAGTGTTCGACAAAAATCCAAAAAGAACTTTTCCTTTTTATTTTGTTTATTTTAACTCTTGGGCTTGGTATTTAGTATTGAGCTCCCTTCCATCCAAAGATCCGCTTAGATAGTAATTGATTTGGTACGTGCTAGTACTTGTCTCAGTCCTTGTGGGAACGATATCCTTCTCATCTCTTTATTACTTGTACGACTAGGTATTCTTGCCTATCATTCGTCGTGTTCAAACAAGTTTTTGGTGCCGTTGCTGGGGATTGAGTTTCAATATTAGCATACCCATTTTGATTACTAATTTAAGTACAATTTTATTTTTCTGTTTTACTTATCTGTTTTTCTGTGCTGTCATTGAGTGCTAACAGTTTTGGTGTCTAGACTTTTGTGCATGCGAGGTACTATCCCAGCTAACCAACTTCTCTACGATCCTGAAATAGAAAAAGCGGCTAGGAAGAATCGGAGTCAAGCAAGACAGCAGAAGTTACTAGAGCAACAAGAAAGAGAACAAGAGACCTCCACTTCTCAAGTTCATCAAGAACCACTTGAGATGGCAGGCAATAGTGAGGGTGCTCCACGGAGGACACTTGGGGATTATGCCAACATAAATGTCAATCGGCATGTCACTAGCACAGTGAGGCCTCCAGTGAATTCCAACAATTTTGAGATCAAGCCGGCTCTCTTGAATATGATTGCACAAAATCAATTTGCCGGTATGGAGAAGGAGGACCCTAATAATCATGTCTCCAACTTCATTGAGTTATGTGATACGATGAAGCTAAATGGTGCTAGCGATGATGCAATTTGCCTAAGGTTGTTCCCATTCTCTCTAAGAGATAGAGCCAAGGCTTGGCTCCAATCTCAACCAAGGGGGAGCATCACTACATGGGATGACTTAGAGGCTAAATTTCTTGCAAGATTCTTTCCCGCCTCAAGATTTGTGAAGACACGGGGTGATATCACAAGCTTTGCTCAACAAGAGGGCGAGACTCTTCATGACACATGGGAAAGGTTCAAAGACTTGCTCCGAAGATGTCCAAATCATGGGTTTGATGATCTTGTCCAAATGCAAACATTTTGCAATGGATTAAGGCCGTCAACCAAGTTTATGTTGGATGCCTCAGTTGGAGGTTCCATGAACACAAAGACACTGGAGGAAGCATTGACTTTGATAGAAGCTATGACATCTAATGACTATCTGATACATTATGACCGAGGTACCACATCAAGAAAGGGAGTGTTGGAGTTAGATTCACAAACTGCACTTTTGGCTCAAAACAAGCTTATGACACAACAACTTGAGTCCATTACCAAGCAACTAGCTCAACTCCCACAACAACTCCAGACCATTCAAGGGACAACCATGCCACCTCAACAGGTAATGAGATGTGATTTTCGTGGAGGAGATCATGATAATGAAAATTATGAGGCCACACCTAGTTCCCATGAGGAAGCTAATTATATGGGGAACTATGGGCGGCAAGGTAACAACCAATTTTCCAACAATTACAACCAAGGGTGGAGGAATCAACCAAGTTTTGGTTGGAAACAAGATGCTGGACAAGCAAGCAAGCCTCTTCCCACACAACCACCTCAAGACTGGACTTCAATCTTGGAGAACACCCTCAATCAATTCATGCAAATGTCCATGTCAAACCAGAAAAACACCGATGCTGCCATAAAAAACTTGGAGGTTCAAGTCGGACAAATTGCAAAGCACCTAGCGGAACAATCTAGCGGCAGTTTTTCAGGTAATACTCAAATAAATCCTAAATAGCATTGTAAGGCTATTGTTTTGAGGAGTGGTAAAAGTCTTGAGAAAGTGAGAGGTGAGCCTTTGTTGAAAGATGAGAGAGTTACTGAAAAAACTGAATTGAGTACTGAGGAAAGAGAGAAAAATGAGGAAAAAGGCAAAGATGTTGTAATAGAGGAAGAAGAAAAAGACGAGAGAAAAGTTAGTGGATGAAAATTCAATTTTGAGGAAGAGTAAAAGTCAGATTTTGAAAGATGGAGACAAGCCTCAAGAGATCCCTTCTTATGTAAAGTTGCCATATCCTCACTTAAGCAAGAAGAAGGAGAAAGAAGAGCAGTTTGCCAAATTTCTTGACATCTTCAAGAGGTTACAAATCAACATACCTTTTGCTGAAGCACTAGAGCAAATGCCAACTTATGCAAAGTTCATGAAGGAGTTACTCACGAAGAAAATAAGGTTTAAAGAAGGTGAGACTGTTGCCTTGACGGAAGAATGTAGTGCGATACTTCAAAGGAAGATACCTCCAAAGGTTAAAGATCCTGGTAGTTTTACAATCCCCTGTACAATTAGGAGTGTTGCTATTGGGAAGGCCTTGTGTGACTTGGGGGGGAGTATCAATTTGATGCCGCTTTCAATCTTGAACAAGCTTGGAGGTGGTGAAGTGAAACCAACAAGGATGGCATTGCAACTAGCCGATAGATCAATCAAGCATCCTCTTGGTATTATGGAAGATGTCTTGGTCAAAGTGGATAAGTTTATCTTCCCAGCGGATTTTGTGATATTAGACATGGAGGAGGATGCAGAAGTTCCACTTATATTAGGGAGACCTTTTCTAGCAACTGGTCGTGCTTTGATAGATGTACAAAAAGGCCAACTTTGACTCAGAGTGCAAGATTAAGAGGTCACTTTCAATGTATTTAAAGCTATGCATCGCCCGAGTGATGAAGAGAATTGTTTCCGCATGGATATTGTGGATGTAGTGGCTAAATAAGTCTTTGCACATCAGCACCATTCCTCTATTCTTGATAAGGTGATTGTGAACTCTATTGAAAATCTTGATGAGAAGGAGGAGAAGGAAATAGAGGAGTGTTTGTGTGATTTGGAAGCTCAACCCAGTCAACTTTTTGTCAATACTACGAAAGAAGAGCTCAAGAAGGATGAAGTCCAAGAGAAGCTCAAGTTAGAGCTTAAACCTCTACCTCCCCACTTGAAATATGCGTTTCTTGGTGAGAATGATGAAAATCCTGTCATAGCGAGCAATGTATTGTCCAAATTGGAAGAGGAGAAACTTGTAAGGGTGCTTAGAGAGCATAAAACAGCTATTGGATGGTCCATCGATTTGAAAGGTATTAGCCCCACATTTTGTATACACAAGATCGTGATGGAGGCTGAATTTAAACCGGTGGTCCAACCGCAAAGGAGGCTCAATCCTACAATGAAATAAGTGGTAAGAAAGGAGGTGCTGAAACTCCTTGAAGCCAGAATGATCTATCCGATTTCCGATAGTGCTTGGGTTAGTCTGGTACAAGTGGTTCCCAAGAAATGTGGCATGACCGTCGTGAACAACGAGAAGAATGAGTTGATCCCAACTAGAACGGTCACTGGTTGGCGAATGTGTATAGATTACCGGAAGCTAAATCAAGCTACTAGGAAATATCACTTCCCACTTCCATTCATGGACCAAATGTTGGAGAGGTTGGATGGGCAAGATTACTATTGTTTCTTGGATGGTTATTCGGGTTATAACCAAATTGTGGTTAACCCGAAAGACCAAGAGAAAACTGCCTTCACATGCCCTTTTGGAGTTTTTGCCTATCGGAAGATGCCTTTCGGTCTTTGTAATGCGCCTGCAACATTTCAAAGGTGCATGCTTTCCATTTTCTCTGATATGGTAGAAAAATACATTGAAGTTTTTATGGATGATTTTTCTGTTTTCGGCTCCTCTTATGATAATTGCTTGTCTAACCTTGCTGCTGTGTAAAAGAGGTGCATGGACACCAATTTAGTCTTAAATTGGGAGAAGTGTCATTTTATGGTGCAGGAGGGCATTGTGCTTGGGCACAAGATTTCAGCTAAGGGGATCGAAGTGGATAAATCCAAGATTGATGTAATTGAGAAACTACCTCCACCAGTGAATGTCAAGGGTGTGAGGAGTTTTCTTGGGCATGCAGGCTTTTACCGGCGGTTCATCAAAGACTTCTCAAAGATAGCCAAGCTGTTGTGTATCCTTTTGAACAAGGACACACCATTTGTGTTTGATACTGCTTGCCTTACTTCTTTTCAGATTTTGAAAGAAAAATTGATCACCGCTCCCATTCTTGTTGCACCCAACTGGGAGTCACCATTCGAATTAATGTGTGATGCCAGTGACTACGCAGTTGGGGCAGTTTTGGGACAGTGAAGGGAAAATTTTTTCCATGCCATTCACCATGCTAGCAAGGTTCTCAATGAGAACCAAATAAATTATGCAACAACTGAAAAAGAGTTGCTAGCCATAATGTTTGCATTGGAAAAATTTCGTTCATACTTGATTGGGTCACAAGTCACTGTTTTTACTGATTATGCTGCAATTAAATATTTGTTGACTAAGTTAGATTCAAAACCAAGACTCATAAGGTGGATTCTATTGTTGCAGGAATTTGACTTAGTCATTAAGGACAAAAAGGGCAGCAAAAATGTGGTGGCTGACCACTTATCTTGGTTAGTGAATGAAGAGGTTGCTGCAAAAGAAAAGGACATTCGGGATGAGTTCCCGGATGAGGCTTTATTTCTGGTGCATGAAAGACCATGGTTTGCCGACATGGCAAATTTCAAGGCAGCCAACATTGTTCCAGAGCACCTCACTTGGCAGCAAAAGAAAAAATTCTTCCGGGATGCCAACCATTTCATGTGGGATGATCCATTTCTGTTCAAGGTTGGACCAGATGGCTTATGGAGGAGGTGTGTTAGTCAAGAGGAAGCGAGGAGTATTTTGTGGCATTGCCATAACTCTCCATATGGTGGACATTACAATGGGGATAGGACAGCTGCAAAGGTCCTCCAATCTGGGCTCTTTTGGCCCTCAATCTTCAAGGGCTCTTACAATCATGTGAAGAGTTGTGACAAGTGCCAAAGGACCGGGAACATATCTAAAAAGGATGAGATGCCACTTCAAAACGTCTTGGAGGTTGAAGTATTTGACTATTGGGGCATAGATTTTATGGGTCCCCTTCCACCTTAATTCTCCAATCAATATATCTTGGTGGCAGTGGACTATGTTTCTAAATGGGTGGAGGCCATTGCAACACCGAAGAATGATGCACAGACAGTGATTAAGTTCATCAAGAAGAACATTTTTTCCCGGTTCGGTGTCCCAAGGGTCCTTATAAGTGATGGGGGATCTCACTTTTGCAACTCACAACTGAGAAATGTGTTGACCAAGTATGATGTGAGGCATAAGGTGGCATCTCCATATCATCCGCAAACAAATGGGCAAGCAGAGGTCTCTAACCGGGAGATTAAGCGAATTCTGGAAAAAACTGTGGCCGCTTCAAGAAAAGATTGGGCAAAGAAGCTTGACGATGCCTTGTGGGCTTACCGGACTGCATTAAAAACTTCTGTGGGGTTATCTCCGTTTCAGATGGTCTATGGGAAGGCATGTCATCTACCCGTAGAGTTGGAGCATCGAGCCTTTTGGGCATTGAAGTTCTTGAATTTTGATGCCACTTTGGCGGGTGAGAAAATAGTCAATCGGCTGTATGAATTAGAGGAGATGCGCCTTAATGCATATGAGAATGCAGCTATTTACAAGCAGCGAGTCAAGACTTATCATGACAAGAAGATCGTGATGAAAGCAATTCAGCTGGGACAACAAGTTTTATTATTCAATTCCCGGCTGAGATTGTTTCCGGGCAAGTTGAAGTCTAAGTGGTCGGGACCGTTCATTGTCAAAGAGGTCTCATCTCATGGAGCTATAGAAGTGGAGGATCCTACTTCAAAAAGGACCTTCAAAGTCAATGGCCAAAGGCTCAAGGCCTACTTGGGTGGTGACATCGAGAGATTGACCACAGCTGTGCACCTTCGTGATCCTTGAGATCATCGACCCGTCAAACTAGTGACGTTAAAGAAGCGCTTATTGGGAGGCAACCCAAGTTTTCTTTTCCTTTTCCCATTGTTTTTGAATTTAACTCTTGAATAATTTGAGAAGATCAAGAGGAAAAAGATCATAAATTAATAGGTTTTTTAAGTTTTTTCAGGGTAAGAAGGAAGGAGAAGCAAAAAGGACAAGGACAAGCAAAGTCAGCAACCATCACGCCCAGGTCGTGACACTGGTCACGGCCGTGATGAGCCAACCATGAAGACCAGAAAGGATCACGCCTAGTCGTGATACCCATCACGTGCGTGATGAGAGGACCCTGAAGATCAGAGAGCATCACGGCCTAGCCGTGATGGAGGTCACGGCCGTGACAGGCCAGCTCCTATGAACCAGAATTGATCACAGCCTGCCCGTGATGAGCATCACGGCCGTGACACACTTTTCAGCCTCCCTTTGCCTAGGCATGTGAGCCAACACCCGCTACCACCTCGATAAGTTGTTCCATTTTTCTCCTCTCTCCGACTTGATTATTTACATTGGGGACAATGTAAGTTTTTAAGCTTGGGGTAGGGGTATTTTTGCAAATTTTTGAAATTTTTGCATTTTTCATGTTGCATTCATATAGGCATAGTTTTGCATGATCACATGATTAGATTGCCCCATGCTTAGATGATGCATCCAATTGTGAGAACTTAGTGCCAAATAAATTGAGATAGTGAATTTTTGAACCCAATTTTTTATTCTTGTGATAAGGCTACAAATAAAAATGCTTGAGATGATCCTTGATAGTTGATAATTAGCATATGGTTCCGTAGATTTGTGTTTCTCATTGATTTTTGAACTACTAAAATGTGAGATTTTGAGCCAAAAAGGGGTACTCACGAGTGTTTTAATTCCTCTTGGATTGTATTCTCTAGAACTTGACTTGAAACCGTTTTGAAGCGTAAAATTTTTTTTGAAAACATGTTTGAAAATGATTGAGGCACTAGGTATTTTTCCAGTCTTTTGAGCTTTGATTGACTAATGCTACCCCTTAGTTGCCCAATTTTGAGCCTAAAAGAATAAAATACTTTTCTTGGTACCCTGAAATATTTTGATGAATGATGTTTGGTAGGAGACCTTCTAAAGTATTGCACAAAAGGGTAAAAAGGTAGTTGAAAAAGTATGGGATGAAAAAGTTATAAAAATATTTCTCTTGAATTGAAAATCTCCCCTTCGTCTAAAAAAAAAGAGAGAAAGAAAGAAATAAAAAAATATAGAGAAGGGGATGACAAAAAGAAAGTGAGAAATAAAATAAAAAGAAAGAAAGAAAGGTGGAAAAACGAATCAAAACCCACAAAGGTATTTTAGAAGGTGTCATGCTTTGCAATGCTTGATATTTTGTTTAGCCTTCTTGAAATTTCCTTTTCTTGATTTCCCCACCTAACGATT
The DNA here is from genome assembly GCA_030762895.1 of Sophora flavescens. Lineage (NCBI taxonomy): Eukaryota > Viridiplantae > Streptophyta > Magnoliopsida > Fabales > Fabaceae > Sophora > Sophora flavescens. The sequence goes on along the minus strand of CM061069.1, from coordinate 43,614,089 downwards.
AATCCCATGGCCCCGTTACAACCAAAGTAAAAGACCTCTTGATTCTTACGTGTTTTCATTAATAAAGTAGAGAATTGGTTAATAGTCAAGCTTATGGTAGAATTCATTCCTTAGGAAATTGAGCGAATTGTCATATATCCTTAAACACTTGAGTGAGGTGAGAAAGAGTGCCCGAATCAGTGAAAATATGAGTCTAGGAAACCTAAGCTTCTAATTGGACTTGAAATTGATTGTCTCTTGCTGAATTATTTGAAAATGCCTGTTACTTGGATTAGTTACTCGGGTTCTTGGTTCACTATCTATGCTCGGATTATTTATATTTTCTGGCCTTGGTGATTGCTTGAGGACAAGCAAAGTCTTAAGCTTGGGGTGATTTGATGAGTGTGATTTCACCTCATCTTTCATGTACATTTCTGCATGCATTTTCATATAGTTTAGGCAATTTTTATTTTATTTTTGTTAGTTTTTACCTTGGAACGGGTAAGGCGGTTTCGTGGTGCTGTTTTGCAAGAATTAAGGGTAAAATGCTCAAGATTTATCATGATGGAGCTTGGATGAAGATAGAGCTTGAAAAGTGAAGAAAATGTACCAAACAGAGCCCATCACGGCCATGATCGAGCAATAATTGAAAAGAAAGAAGGCAAAAGTCAGAAGCTGTCACGACCTGGCCGTGATGCCCATCACGGCCGTGACAGACCATTTGGTGAAGCAACAATACAGGCAGAATTGATCACGGCCTAGCCGTGATGAGTGTCACGGCCGTGACAAATCAAAATTTGAAGACGTGCCCAAGGCAGAACTCATCACGGCCTGGCCATGATGGCCATCACGGCCAAGACGCGCGCCTAATCTATAAATAGGCATCAGGGCCGCACACAAAAAAAATATAAAACCCAAGGGGCTGGGAACCCTAAAAGGAGGTTTTCTCTGAATCAAGGGGCGGCTGGACTGCTGTGGAAGCTACCATGGAGTTTTTCCTCTCATTTGTTTCTATTTCTCTGGTTTTGGCTTTCTTTATTAGCATGAGTAGCTAAATCCCCTTTTTGTTGGGATTAGATGTAGCTAAACCGAATATCATGTAATTGCCTTGATGTATTAATCTATGTTTATGCCTTCTTATTAGTGTTTGATTCCTATTCTTAATGCTTTTTGTGGTCTGATCATCCATGAATTGATTTTGAGATTTGATTTGCAATGGGGACGTGATGCGTATTTTTATAACAGGCAAGTGCACCTTGTCGCAAACAAGTAATACGGTGGTGAGACCGGATATCGTCCTCAGGGATCGGTTGCCAATTATCAATTCACAAACTCAACAACTATCTAGACTGAACTATGGTATGAAGTAAGATCAAAACATAGAATAAAGAAAAGCAATAAAATATTTTTGGTCTTTTGGGAATTTTATCGAACACTTGGAAGGCAAAAGAATTGTGGTTGAAGTTGTCAGGGCTAGACTACACTAATCCTCCCTTAATTGCAATGAAATGATTAGCAACACAAGTCCTAATTCAATTATGACAATCAAGCCTTTCTAAATACTCAAACCCTAATGTCTTAAGTGGAATGAGCCTAAAATCCCAAATTAAGCCCTATTGTCTTAGGTGGAATAACCTGAGGTTTTGCATTAAGAGTCAAGACTTATAAGATTGCAAGCACCCCAAGACCTATGTCTAGGTTCATGAACTACTTGGCATTTGATTCTTGAGCATGCCCTAACATCAATCTTTCAATTGTCTATCAAAGCAACAAATCATTCCATGGGTAGCTAAGCCAAGAAAAGCATTAAGCATAGAATCAAACACTCATAAAGAAATAGAAACTTGCATTGAAACCAAATCAAATACAAACAAGTTCAGAAAAGCTACATCTAACCCCAACAACTAGGGGATTTAACTACTCATGATAAATGACAATACAAAAGAGAAGGAGAGAAGAGATGAAGAACACTCATAGAAGAATCATCCAATCTTCTCCCATTCCTAGAGCAAGGAAAACCTCCATTTTCAGGGTTGGAACCCTAGTCCAGCCGCAGCCTCCAAGTATCCAAGTGCCCAACTTTTTTTTTTTAACATCTCTGCCCTAAAACAACTTATAAACAGGGGTTCTGGGCTTCGCGCGCTCGCGGGGCGAGACCTGGCTCGCGAGGTGAATCTTAAGAATCTGATCTTCAGAGATTGGTTCTTTCGCGAGGCGAGAAGGTAACTCGCGAGGCGAGACAGAAAGGATGACTGTTGTTGCTCAGGCTGGTCTTCTGGCTCGCGAAGCGAGATGCAGTGTCGCGAGGCGAAGCCTCCAGAATTCCTTTTCCACTGCTTTCTTCATGTTCCTTGACTCCAAGAGCTTCACTTTTAACCTGAAAATGTAAGATAGCATTAAATGCTTTATTTGACTCAAAATTAACTAAAATATCCTTAAAACTACTTAAGAGACTCAAAGTGTTGCTTGAGGACAATTAAATCTAATTTGGGCGAAAACGAGATAAAATTAGCACAAAACCATGGCTTTTTCTAGTTATAAAACTAGATGAGCTAGAGGCTTATCAGGACATTCTTATCAATTCTTGATCTGGAATTAATCACCTAGTAAACTTCGCATCTAGGAATGGATTTTGGTTTATTAGTAATCGTGTAATACCTACTCTTAATGCAAATTTGCTAATTAGGTCACCTAAGGAATTAGGGTTTAATTAGGGGATTTAGGCTCTTGTCATCTAAGGAATTAGGACTTGAGTAATCTTGTGGGTTGATTTTAATATTTGAAGCATAAACTGGATTGGTGGTCTTGGTATTGCATGAGGCTAAGGTTTGGTGAAGTTTAATCCCAATCTTTCATATATTTGAAGAATCCATTTTTGTGCATTTCAAGTGTTCGACAAAAATCCAAAAAGAACTTTTCCTTTTTATTTTGTTTATTTTAACTCTTGGGATTGGTATTTAGTATTGAGCTCCCTTCCATCCAAAGATCCCCTTGGATAGTAATTGATTTGGTACGTTCTAGTACTTGTCTCAGTCCTCGTGGGAACGATATCCTTCTCATCTCTTTATTACTTGTACGACTAGGTATACTTGCCTATCATTCGTCGTTTCAACAAAGGTGTCAATCTAGTTGGGACCTTAGCGGTTCATTGTGATGCCTTTGCATGTCAATTTTGCTTTTTTTTTTAAAATTCTTTACTCCTTTGCAGATAAATTGAATCCTTGTGCTTTCAAGAAAAAAGTTAATGCCAATCAAACTTGGATAATGGAAGTTGACGGACAAAGACTTTAACGAACCTTGGTAATGAGGTGGAGGAAAAGAAGAAACAGCACAGTGCCCTTTGAAACTTGTCCAGACCATCACTCAAACAAGGCTCAAATCTCAAAGAAAGAAAGCATTGTCGTCCAAGCTCAGGCCTACCACCTTTTCCGAGGCTCTCAATCCCCAATACCGAGTTGTTTGAATATTTAATGTAAAGCACAACTAATTGCAAAGATTTCTGGGTTTTCAAGGGAACCTCCATTTCTAGCATGGTTGCTAGCCGGTGGGTCACTACTTGTTCAAGAGGATGTAGTTTCTATTGGCATCAACAATCCATTTTTGTGCATTTCAAGTGTTCGACAAAAATCCAAAAAGAACTTTTCCTTTTTATTTTGTTTATTTTAACTCTTGGGATTGGTATTTAGTATTGAGCTCCCTTCCATCCAAAGATCCCCTTGGATAGTAATTGATTTGGTACGTTCTAGTACTTGTCTCAGTCCTCGTGGGAACGATATCCTTCTCATCTCTTTATTACTTGTACGACTAGGTATACTTGCCTATCATTCGTCGTTTCAACAAAGGTGTCAATCTAGTTGGGACCTTAGTGGTTCATTGTGATGCCTTTGCATGTCAATTTTGCTTTTTTTTTTTAAAATTCTTTACTCCTTTGCAGATAAATTGAATCCTTGTGCTTTCAAGAAAAAAGTTAATGCCAATCAAACTTGGATAATGGAAGTTGACGGACAAAGACTTTAACGAACCTTGGTAATGAGGTGGAGGAAAAGAAGAAACAGCACAGTGCCCTTTGAAACTTGTCCAGACCATCACTCAAACAAGGCTCAAATCTCAAAGAAAGAAAGCATTGTCGTCCAAGCTCAGGCCTACCACCTTTTCCGAGGCTCTCAATCCCCAATACCGAGTTGTTTGAATATTTAATGTAAAGCACAACTAATTGCAAAGATTTCTGGGTTTTCAAGGGAACCTCCATTTCTAGCATGGTTGCTAGCCGGTGGGTCACTACTTGTTCAAGAGGATGTAGTTTCTATTGGCATCAACAATCCACCACCTAGATTCCTGTGGCAAAGAATCTTTGGGCAAATGGATTGAACAGATGCCATTGAGCCATGATTGCCACATAAATATTGTTTGATCATATTGTTCTCTATGTTTGGTTTGTCTTGAGGTTTTATTATAATGGACCTGCATGGTTTGTTTGTTTCTCCGTATCCTGGAAAGTTTTGTGATTCTTTTTTAGACCCTTTGATTAATCTTTGTGTTGTGGGGAACATGCAACAGTGGTAGGTAGAAGTCCCTAAATCCCCTCTTATAAAAAAAGATGAAAAAAATAATAAAAAATTGGGAGCAAATAAATGAAGGTGATTTTCACCATTGGTTGGTTTTTGTCGTAGGATTAATTCTTTATGAGAATTGAGTAACCAAGATTTGAAATGAAGATTGGTCATCTTTCTCTATCCTACATAAAATAAAAATCATTATCCCTTGCTACCCCTTTTGGACCTTTAAAATTCTTTCTAATAACCTTGGACCAGGATCATCCCTGCAATGGGGCTCGTACTGAAGGTTGCTTGCAATAACAATAAGTGAAGGAAAAGAAGAAAATGTGAAGGAGATGACGATGAAGAAAAAAAAAGAAGAGAAAAAAGGAGGTATATTGGCAAAGTACATAGTTGGATTGAAAAATGAATAAAAATGAATATAAAAAAAGGAAAGAAGAAAATCTTTTGGGTGCAAGATAAGGCAAGCAATGCTATTGGTGATGAAAGAAAAGTCGAAGATCCTTGGTCTCATTCACCCTTAAATACTTGTTTGAGTCTTTTATACCTTTTGTTTCTTAACCCTTAGCCATGGCCATGTTACAAGCTTTCAAAAGTCCATTCAGATCAATGAAGGGTTGCTCATATTTTCATAAAATTTTAATCTCGATACAAGGCATTTACACATTCTTTTTAAAGTATTTTACTCTATAAAAAAATGAAAAAAAAAGGAAGAAAAATAAAAAGCCCATTAGGCTGAAAACCCATAAGGGCGGTCTTAGCAAAAGTTAGGGCGAACAAAAAGACAAAAATAAAAAATAAAATAAGAGGGGTTTAAATAGGTACAACTCTCTACCCAACTCTATGTTAAGCCAGAACTCTTGGTTGAATATGACCCTACACTGGGCAATTGTCCGTGTTGATCAATTTTGTCCTACACTGGGGCAAATTCCTGTCGTTCTTTGATTCAGTCTCAAACTGGGGAAATCTTTGAGTTGGCCCTACACTGGGGCAAATTTTCGTGTTGATTGATTCAGTCCTACATTGGGAAAATTCTTCCTTTGTTGCTTAATTCAACCATAAATTGGGGCAATTTTGTTTTCGCTCTCAAAGGGTCACTTCAATAAGTAAATCTTGATCCAGGACCATCAAAGGAACTCACTTGGAGCAAAACCCATTTGATTTTCTTGCTCTTCTCTATTTGTTGCAGTCAAACCTTCAAAGTTCTCAAAGAATGTCTCTAATCCATCTTCTTCTCGAGACACTTGCAATTCCATGGATGTTCATTAGGTAATGCTTCAGGATAATTGAATATAGGTCTAACAATATGGTTCAACAATCTAATGGCAATCTCTCGAGGAACCATTGAAGTCATAAAATTCCAGAAATTTTGAGTGGATGTGGTAGATGATGTTCTCAAGGAGCAATCGAAATTATGAGGCAGCTTGATTTGATGCTTTTCCAAATCATTGGGACAGTTCATAAATTCAACCTATTGACTTTTACTAATCCATTGAGTATCAGATTCATTATTCTTAACTGTTCTTTATGTCTTATCATTATGGGGAATTAATCCTTTAGTCACAACTTCATTATTAGTGTCCTCAAGGCTCTATCTTTAGGCTCATGGCTCACTGCGTTTTTATTTTTGAGATATGAGACCCACTGCAATTTATTTTTCGAGCTCTGAGGCTCACTACAAATTTATTTTTGGGATCTGAGGCCCACTGCAAATTTATTTTTCGAGCTCTGAGGCTCGCTGCTATTTTTATTTTTGGGATCTGAGGCCCACTACAATTTATTTTTCGAGCTCTGAGGCTCACTGCAAATTTATTTTTGGGATCTGAGGCCCGCTGCAAATTTATTTTTCGAGCTCTGAGGGCCCACTGTAAATTTATTTTTCGAGCTCTGAGGCTCACTGCTAATTTTATATTTGGGATCTGAGGCCCGCTATAAATTTATTTTTCGAGCTCTAAGGCTCACTGCTAATTTTATTTTTGGGATTTGAGGCCCGCTGTCATTTTTATTTTCCGAGCTCTGAAGCTTAATGTTTTGAATTTTCTCCAGCCTGTTTCCTATCCCGGCCAAAATGGGAGTTCATTTTCTTTACTAGTTCCTTACTACTATCACATGAAAAATCGCTCATTCTTCATGTATTTTAGTAATGAACAAGTAAAGAGGGGCAACTGTGAACACCCTATTTTTACTGGGTCTTTTTAGTTTTCAATAAAAAATTCAAAAAAAAAATGAAAAGAATTGAAAGAAAAGAAAAATACAAAAAAATTTATTTTGCCATATTATTTTGATTTATCCCAAAATCCAAAAAAAAACTTTATGACAGACAAAAATAATATAAAGATTTTAATTTTATGTTAAACACTTAGGTTTATTTTTGTTATTGGGCCAAACCAGCCAACCCATTACTCAAACCCATTTCCATCCTTCATCCTCCTCCAACAAACCCTAGCAGCCCTCCTTTTCTTCCCTCCAACATTATTTTGAATTTGAATCCAGTTGGCAATTCCCTTGATTTTTGCAGATGAGACTCACAAATTTTGATTCTATTTCAAATCAGAGATAGAAATTTTAATCCTTGCAGTTTTTTAGGATCAAAATTAGAGCGAATTTGGCATTATAAAAATCAAAAGAGAGGCCACAAAATAACGACAACGAATCAGAGAGAAATAAATGACTTGAGTCTGATAAACTAAAAAGAAATGGACTAAAAAAATATTGAATCTGATTTTCTTTTCTTATGAAATGTTTATGCTAAAATAAATGAATAGAATAATGTAAAAAAGGAAATACTTGAAAATAATTATTTTCGGATTGCTTTGTGAGAGGTTTCACACTCAATTCCTTAGACTCGGGATAACTTAAGCTGTGTAGAATCAACTTAAGCTGATCGTTAGGCTATTGGGGGGTTTTGTTGGCCCAAGCCAAGTGAGCCTGATAAACTAAAAAGAAATGGACTAAAAAAACATTGAATTTGATTTTCTTTTCTTATGAAATGTTTATGCTAAAATAAATGAATAGAATAATGTAAAAAAGGAAATACTTGAAAATAATTATTTTTAGATTGCTTTGTGAGAGGTTTCACACTCAATTCCTTAGATTCGGGATAACTTTGTGGACGTGTCTGTCATATTCTATCTCGATTAGGAGTTTTCGACATAAAAAAAAGTAAAAAAACTAAAAAATACACAGAATCCCCTTTTTTAAAATAAAAAAAATATATTTTAATAAAAATTAAAATAAACCAACAAATAAAATATTTTCTACAAGAATTACGTGACTTTGAATTTCCCATCTTAGCGAGGAATACGTAGGAGCGGGATCAATCATCCTGTCAAGCCAAAACTAAATTTTTCCTTATATGTTTCTTTTTATTTTTTAATAGCTAATTAAAATAATTGAACTTGTGTTACTTAGGGATGCCCTGTGGAGCTGAGTGTCATGTTCAATCCCTTAGAATTAAGGTTGCCTTACGGCATGTGCCGTGTTCAACCTTGCCTAGGATTTTTTTTTAAAAACATTTAGTAATTAGAAGCAAAATAATTAAAAGTTAGATAATCATGAAATGAAATCTGATTCTCGCACTTTATTTTATTAAATAGCTAATTAATTTTATTTAATCAATATTATTTTGGGAATGTTCTATGAAAAGTTTCATGTTCAATCTCTTAGGCTTGAGGTTGCCCTATGGACTTATATGTCATGTTCAACCTCTTTAGTGTAAACTTTAATAAGTAATCTCCTTATTCTTATGAATAATTTTGGGGGTAAAATAAATAATTTTGCACAATTAATTCAAGGTACCATTCGTAGAATGGGCGATGTAGGGTGCTTAACACCTTCCCTAATCGTAATCGACTCCCGAGCTCAACTTGGTTCCAAATTCCATTTTTAAAGGTTTTCCAATTTTTCCTAAATTAAATAAAATTGGTGACGACTCTACTTTTCTCTTAAAATCTTTTTTTTAACGCCGTCCTCGTCTCGACTTTCGGTTGCAACATCTGTATTGTGACATCGTGGTTGGGTTTTGTTGATGTTTTGTTTATGTTATGTTTCCTTTTTAAAAACCTATGTTATGTTTTATTTTCTGCGTTGAGACCTTGTTACAATGTGGTATCCTTTATCCATTTGTTTCTTTTTATATAAAGAATAAGCATGTGTTTATTTTATTTTGAAAAATTAAATTATTTCATTCTACGTTATCGCTTTATAAATACATGCGGGTTAGAGGGTGTCACATTTAGTGGTATCAGAGCTAGTATGTCCTATCAGGTGAGTCTGTTGGCAGTCTTCTATGTGCTCTTGTTTGGATTATCTACATTTACTATAGATAATGATGCTTTAGTGTTAAGAACCTTTAGTTCTTCCGGCTTGGTTGGAGCCTCCGATTCCAAGGATTCAACCCAAGGTACGAGCCTAAATGGTGAAAGTTTAACCAGTTGTGGTAACAGAAATTTCGAGGATGAAATTTTTATAAGGGGGTGGAATTGTAACACCTCGTTTTTCGTAAATAAGCTTAATGCGTTTATATATGTTATATATATGTTTGATCTTGATGCATATCTGTATGTTAGAGGTAGTTTTGCCTTTGGGAGGGTCTTAATAGTGAATTATGGTTTTCTGGGATCCGCCCGGCCTAAGTTTTCTGAGCTCGGCCTAAAGTGTAGGAAAATCCACGTTTTGGATTTCTGCATAATCCGCCCGGCCTATGTTTTCTGAGCCCGGTATAACAGTCTGCGCCTGGCCTAAGTTTTCTGATCCCGGCCAAATGACGGTGACAACAATTTGTTTTGGGGCTTCTGTTTCGGCTCAGTTGCACCCTAATTCATTTTAAACCTCTAAATCACGCCCTAAACCCTAGTTTACACGACTCTAACACTCAGAAATTCCCTCCCACCTTTCTCTTCTCTTTTCTCTAAGAACTCTCTCTAGGGACCTTTCCATTCATCGTTCTCCGCCATTCATCAATTGGGGAACACCGCTGCGAACACGTGTTCATTGTGTTTTCTGTTTGGATCTCTAAACTAGGTAGGATTTCTGTACCCTGTCATCCTCTTTTGTTAATCCTCTTTCTTCTTCTTAAATTGGGGATTAATTGGTTAATCCTCTTGTGTTTGGCCAAGGCTCGAGGAACTCATTGAGCCGCTCGAGGGAAACTGAGTAGAGTCGCTTTCGTGGTGCTAAGGGAATCATGATATCAGGTATGGGGAGAAGGGCTAGTATGAACATGTAGGCTATGGGGTAGCGTAAAATGAAGGGTTAACCCATGACCCTGGTGTTTGATTAAATACCTATATGACTGTTTGCTTGATAACATGTGTATATTTGCCTATTTGATATCTGTATGTTTAAGTGTTTATGTTTGGTGTGTTTACACTTGTTATTATGATGATGGTGATGTTGTATAATGATATTGATGTCATGCTATGGATGAGTGTCTGGTTGCTGAGGATGTTAATGCCAATAATGACGTTAATAAGTTTCTAATTAATTAATAGATCTTGTTAATGATGTTAAGACGTTAAAATACGTTAACAATGATGAAAGAGAATTAAGGGACGTTTTCCTAGTTTGTTCATAAGACATGAATATAGTATGAAAGGCAATGTTATGTTCATAGGGCTTAGTTAAAGACCCTATGATTGATTAGTGAGTGTTCTAGGGACACCAATAATGAAGCTGTGACTAAAGGATTAATTCCCCATAATTATAAGACATAAAGAACAGGTAAGAATAATGAATCTGATACTCAATGGATTAGTAAAAGCCAATAGGTTGAATCTATGAAATGTCCCAATGATTTGGCAAAGGGTTTGTGACCCTTCTACCTAGATCAGTACGACCATGCTCCATTGACCCCGACCGTGCTTAACAAGGAGCACGCCCGTGCTCCAGTTTGAATCCCAGAAAAGGGCGCGCTGCCTAAGCACGCCCGTGCTCAGCAGTCAGCACGATCGTGCTTGACTTAACAATCAGCACGTGTTGCGAATCCGATAAGTGCACCGGTTGGTTGCAAGTAATAAAAACACGGTAAGAAATACCGAGGTCGAACACAAGGATTGGGAGACCAATTTAACCAAATCATTAAAAAGAAATTCAAATCGTTTAACCAAGTCAATAGCAGTTGGTTGAGAAAGAGAGAAAGATCAAGCAACAAGAATTTATCTAAAACAATTATCTAAAATCGCTAACGATAACAACGAGATTAAATTGATGACTAAAGCTTCTAAGGTCACGAATCTACCTACCCAATCATGCAAGCTACCCATGTGATGATTTTATATTTCCTATGTTCAATTTCATTGCCGACCGGGACCCCCATTTTCTCCTAAAGACACTACCAATGCTCTAAAGGACGTATCTAAACTGTAAATTAATTACCTACCAAGTCTCATAACCTACAGATAGATTATATTAAGTTCTTGTTCCCTATATGGTTGCACCAATCTCCTACCCACCACCAATGCAATATTCAACCGGTGTTCCTAATTCAAGTCCTAAGCGCGAATTACCTACCAAGTCTCATCATACTGACAAGTTAACCAAGGGCTCGTTTGACTAACACAACAAACGCAGAATTAAGAAACAAGAATTGAGTTAAGGAAAAGAATACATCACATTGAAATTCGCTATGCCATCAAGGGTGGCTTCATCGTTCCCCTAGAATAGGGATTAGTTCCTCATAGAGATGAGATCAACAATCAAAGTAATGAAAGAATTCATCCTAAGAGAAGAAAACTACTGAAAAACAGAGGGAGACGCAGCTCCAAGGAAACAAGGATTAGTCACTATCAAAAGCTCCCAATTCTGACCTTAAACAAGCTATTTATAATGGACTGGATCTGCGTGCGCTCGCGACGCGAGTCTTAAGTTTGGCGCCAGTACAAATTTGGATGCTCGCGAGGCGAGTCTGAGTGGCCTTCAATTTTCTTGTTTCTGGCTCGTGAGGCGAGCACTACCTTCGCGTTGCTAGGCTGAATGATGTCTGTTTCCTTCTTAATCTGCTTCTCAGGCACGCGAGGCGAGCAGCCTTTCATGAGGCGAATCTTACATTTTTGCCTTTTTGCTTGTTTTCTTCAATTTCCTAGCTTTTTCGAGCTTCACTTTTAACCTAAAACGTAAAATTAGCATTTTAATGCTTTATTGACGCAAAATAACCAAAAATTCCTAAAAACTCTCTAAGAGACTAAAAATGTTGCTTATGGACAAAAGAAGCCAAATTCGGGTGATTAACGAGGTTAAATCGCTCAATTAGCATAAAAACCTTAGCCTTTCTAACCATAAAACTAGATGAGCTAGAGGCTTATCAAAATACTCCAAACTTAAACATTGCGTGTCCCCAAGCAAACTAAAAATAAAAAAGATTCAAGACAAGGTAAGATTCAATCGAGCTTCATGCACTTGTTTACGATTTATTTTTTCAACTTGAGGTCTTCAATTTTCAAGTCCCTAGGAATTAAGAGAGCATTAAACTTTTTACACTTTTATTTTAACTCTAATTCCTTTTTCCATTTTTTTCTTTTTCACGCTTTGGGTGGCTACAACCTATTTCCTTTGACAGTCTTTTATTTTTGCCCTCTTTGACATTTTTGTATTTTTCTTCTTTTTCTTTTTGCCATTGGCTTCAACTTTTTTTTTCTTCTTCTCATCCAAAACAACATGATAACACTTTGTAGCCACGCCAAACTTAGTTTCCAAACAACACTTGCATTGCTAAGTTCCCATGCTCTCCTAAATCCTAAGATTGGGTTAACATGGTTCTTCCGGATTTTTGGCTTGCATTGTAAGGTTATTAAGGAAAAAAAAAGCTTTAAGGCTCAATGTGGCTAACTAGGGGATATGAATTAAGATTGGTTCATTTTAGGCCAAGTAGTTATTGCAAAGAAAATTGCCGAAATTATATGATGCAACATATAGATATGCAAACCATGCAAAGATTCAAGCAAATCCGGGAAAGTGCAACTTAAAAGTGATTCACACAATTTAAGAACAATGTTGGTGGCTCAAATTCCTCACCCGAACATTTTCGCAAATTGTTTAACCGAGATACAAACCCTAGTGTGTGCACATCTTCACCCCAAACTTGTCATAAATCATGCAATCATAACAAAAATTCTCTAAGTTCTTATTTTCGATTTTTCACATGGGGATTTATCTTTCAAAACATCAAGGGGGGTTCATCAAAGTGGTTTTCACAAAAACTCATGCATTCAAACAAGTTGCATTCAATTTAATTCCAAAAATTTACCAACTAGACTCGATGACACTATGGGTTTTTCTCAAGGTTTTTAAAACTGGACCGGTCATTAAACCGGTGAAGGCACTGGTTCAAAGCTCAATGGTCCAACCGTGGTTGAACCGTGCTAGAACCTATAATAATTAAATAATATTTTTTAAATAATATATAAAACAATATTAAACAATAAAATAATATAATATTCATTAACTTGGTAACATTAAAACTCAACATATTAATATCACACTAAAATTGAATATTTATTCAAGAATTCATATTTATGGACCATTGAAAGTTATTATTTAGAATCAATATTAAAAAAAAAATAGGATGAATACATGGCCCAAAAGAGAAGCCCACTAATCAATGAAACCCTAAAACTAAAATTCTAAAAGGAAAAGCATAGCATTCAGCCGTCGCATATTCATTTTTGTTGATGGTAAAATGCTAAAAGCTTTTCATTTGCAAAGCTACCCACTTCTAATTTCAATACACGGTTGCTATTCTCTGGTTGCACTCCCCCCTCTCATTTTTTTCCTTTTCATCTTCTCTCCCCTTCTCCAATATCTTCTGAAACCTGCACACACACACACACACACACACACACATATAGATATATATGTGCGCTCCTCGCCCATATCAGACCTCCCCCAAGCACAGACACTGTTGCTCGCTAGGAAGCGTGGTCGTGGGAGAAGGAAACGCTTAAACGGTGGACGTTCTGTGGTCGTCAATCCATGGTTTATGTTTTTTTCCTTTCAAAATCATTTAATTTTACAGAACCGGTCCAGACTGGCCTACAACCGGTTATGACCGGTTCAACGGTTCTTGCACCGGTTCAACGTGAAGCAGGTTCTAGGGACCAATGGAACTGTCCTAGTACCCGGTTCCCGGTTCGTTCCGGTTTTGACTACCTTGGCTTTTCTTATTGACCAATTGTTCACATGCAAGCTAAAAGATTCTAGAGGGAAGAGAGGGGAGAGAAGTGGAAGGGAAAATAAAAGGAAAAGAGAGGAGATGAGTTTAAGAAATGCTAGCTCGAGGGGACTCCTTCTCTTTTTCCTCCGCTTTTGATTCTTCTTCTTGATTTCCTTCCAATGCTAGCTTAGCAAGCCTAGCCTCTTCCATCTTAAGCCATGCTTAGTCATTCACGCTCTTGAGAGTTTCCAACTAAGTCCAATCCCATCTTTCCGCTTCTTCCTCGGTCTCAGTTTCTACTTCCGGAAATGGGATCTCATTTGGTTTCTTGATCCCCTTTTCGAGCATTTCTTCAGACCATTTATGTCCATTGCTAATGCACGATAGAAATTCTCTTGCTCTCCTTTCAACATCTTTACGAATCTCATTCCGGGAATATTCATTAGCACCTCGACAAAATTCCAAACGCGATGAATCGAATCCTGGATAGGAACCCACTTGAATCTTTTCCCTTTGATCATGAGTTAAGGTTTCAATTTCCGGGAATGGGATTCGTCTAACCCGGATTGAATTTTTGATGTTTTAGAATTCAGGGTGGTTCGGAGAGATTGTGAATTGCATATCATTCCACAAGTAAATCATTGGTCAATATTATAATCAAAACTAAATAAAATCAAAAGAAAAACTAAGAATAAAAAAATACAAATAGAAATGAAAAACATGCACCAAAAATATATAATCATCCAATGTGTGTGCATCAAGTATCAAAATAACCCATGAGTTTCTAGCTATCTATCAAGGTACAACCATATCGAATAGCAATAAAAAATAATAGCTATAACTCAAAAAGAGACCGGGGAATGGGTAATGGGAACTGAAACTGGTAATGGTGGGGTCCCAGGTCAATCAAAATCAATCTCGTCCATCGGGTCACCCTGCTGAGCTACTGCTGCTGCTGCCTCGTCCTCCTGAGGTACCTCAGGCACCCCCCTGTGGCATAGCATCTTGGTCCCCAGGATAATCCTGCCACCCAAGCCTAGGTGCCAAATCCTCCTCAGAAGGGTAAAGGGGTTCCCGGCCCTCCTGCTGGGATAGTGACATCTCCCAGAAAAACTCCCGCAGCACTACCTGGTCCCTCCTTATAGCTTGTTGGTTCTGCGAGAGCAAAACCATGTTAGATGATCGTGGCCTCTGAGGGGGACCGGGCTGCTGGCCTCTGGGGTGGTGCGGGCTCTGTGAAGCAGAAGCGGCGTATATAATCTCTGTCAATCGGCTGACGGGGCACCTCCTCTACCCTGTCAGTCACCGGTACGCCCGCTTTGCGGATCAGCTCTGTAATCAGAAATCCGTGCCCCAAACACTCCTTCTGGGTCCTAGAGTTGGCCTTCTGTTGTATTTGTCACTATGATCGCGCCAACATTGATGGTCTTCTCCTTCGGGATGGCATATAAGAGGTGGGCCCGGGAAGCAGTAATGGTGGACTCATGAGAGCTCACCCGAAGGTTTGCGTGAATGAACGCTGACCATACTCGAGCCATCGGGGTCAAATCCCGCCTCCTCAACCTCAGCAGGTTCCCCAATGTGCCAACCTCCCACTCAGCCCCTGGACTGCAGCAAGTCTCAAAAATATCTCTAGCCAAGCCCTCTACGGCCGACAACAACTCGTACTCACTCCTATCTTCCCAAGTAATGGGGATCCCTAAACAGGTGTTGATGACCTCTGGAGTGAAGGAGATGGGGATGCCCCTGACCTCAGATATGCATCAGGGATCGGTAATGTCGGTGTTGAGGGCGTTGGCATAAAATTCCTGCACCAGTCTGATGTCAAACCGGTAAGGAAGATCAGCCAACACACCCCAACTCCGTGCCCGAATCTTCTCAAAGACTGACAGGAAGTTGTTGCCCACGAGGACCACACTCCTCTCGAGGACTATCTACTTTGCTGTCATCAATTCCCAATGTTTTGTTTGTTGTGAAGATCGGAAACGGGGGGCAGAAGAGGTAACCCTAGAAGAAGAGCCGGGTCCTGGAGGCATCTCTAGGTCATCCTCATGAGCAGATGGGCTGTTTGTCCCCATTCTTTGGTGGTGCCATAACTTGACAACCCGAAAAGTCCCAATACAGTTTATACAAGTATGTACAGATAACTAAGAATTCCTAAATCCATTCCTAGTCATTAACAGTCATGCATCAAGCGGTTCAGTTAACAGTCAAGAACACATAATTTAATTCTTGAAAATTTTCAGAGAAAAACAATCCCAAGCCCCCTAAACATGCATCAATTCTAACAAATACCCGGAACAACCCCAAACTCAGGTTTCTAATCATAGCAATTCAGGTCATTACATATTCAAAGAAAGAAAACATGCATCATTCATTTAACATCATTTATGTTCAAGAATATCAAAAGTCTCAACCCTCACACTCACAATTTTTCCACAACACTCATTCATATTCATTTATCATATAGGCACATAGCATAATCTAAGCAATCCTCACCCCACTCGAATGTTGCAAAACACTGGGAGTTTTTGAAGTTCTTGAACCCCAATTAAAGGAAATAGGGAAGGAATGTGTGCAACTTACCTTTGGTGTGTGAGTAAGAGCGTGAGATGAAGAGAAATGTGATGGTGATGCTTGTTGATTGAAGGCCCGCACGAGAGGATTCAGAGAGATTTTGAAAATTTTTACAAAAAGTGGTTCTCTCTCTGTTCGTGAGGCTAAAAAGAAGTCTTGTTCGCGGGGCGAATTTTAAAATTTGCCCCTAATTAGAAACCCTAATTTGGGTTTCGCGGGGTGAACCATGATTCGCGAGGCGAAACTGGATTTTTAGAACCCTTTCATATTCCCAGATTCACGAGGCGAGAGGTTACTCACAGGGCGAATCTGGGTTTTCATACCAATCTTCAATCTGCCCAGAATCGCGAGGCAAGCCAGATGCTCGCGACGCGAGGCAGAACGAGGTTCAAACCTCTCTGATTCTGTCCATCGGGCTCGTAAAGCGAACAGTGGTTCGCGAGGCGATCCAGTCAAATCTAGCTTTTCCCAGTTTCCAGGCTCCCAAGGCGAGGCTTGGTTTCGTGGGGCGAGCCAGAGACAGGGCATTTGACTTCCCTCTGGTTCGTGGGGCCAATTCTTGCCCGTGGGGCGATCCAGAGAAGATTTATGCCCTTCTATTCCTAAATGCATCTAAGTCCTACATGCATTCCTAATACAATTTCCTAACTAGGGACCCTATATGAAGACTCTTTTTATTATTTTAAGACTCTATAAATGTATAAAAATGATATCTAGCTTGGGTTGCCTCCCAAGTAGCGCTTGTTTAACGTCCCGAGTCTGACTGGAATGCCCCCCTTAGGGCTAATTCAACAAGAGAACTTGGTTATCGACTGGAAGTGGTTCTCCATGGTAGTTTTTGAGCCTATGCCCATTCACCTTGAAGATTCCTTCATTTCCCTCTAGCTTTACTGCCCCATGTGGAAATACCTTGAAGACTTTGAAGGGTCCGAACCACCTTGATTTAAGCTTTCTCGGGAAGAGTCTCAACCTTGAGTTGTGTAGAAGTACTAATTGTCCCGATTCAAACTTCCTAGGAAAGATATGCTTGTCATGCCATGACTTTGTCCGCTCCTTGTAGATTCTTACATTCTCAAATGCTTGCATACGGATCTCTGACAGTTCATTCAAGTCAAGGAGCCTTTTTTCACCGGCCTTCTTCAAATTATAATCGAGTTCCTTGATTGCCTAATAAGACTTTTGCTCCAATTCTACCGGTAAATGACATGCCTTCCCAAACACCAAGTTGTAAGGAGATCTTTCAATCGGCGTTTTGAAAGCGGTCCTATAGGCCCACAAAGCATCATCCAACTTTCTTGACCAATCCTTCCGTGAAGAATTGACGATTTTCTCAAGAATGCGCTTCAATTCACGGCTGGACATCTCCACTTGCCTATTAGTTTGTGGATGGTAGGGAGTGGCTACTATTTGCTTGACCCCATATCTCTCAAGTAGATGGTTCATTTGTTTGTTGCAAAAGTGGGAACCACCATCACTAATCAAGACTCTAGAAACTCCAAACCTTGTGAAGATGTTGAGTCTTAAGAATTCCATGACTACAGATCATCCGTTGTTGTTGGAATTGCCTCCACCCACTTTGACACATAATCCACCGCTACCAAAATGTATTGGTAAGAGAAATAGGGTGGGAATGGTCCTATGAAGTATAACCCCCAAACATCAAAGAGCTCTACTTCAAGCATGCAATTAAGAGGAAGTTCGTGCCGCCTTGAGATGTTTCCTACTCGTTGGAAACGATCACAATTCTCAACAAAAGTGTGTGCATCCTTGAAGAGAGTAGGCCAATAAAACCCGCTTTGGAGGACTTTTTATGCGGTCATCTTTCCCCCAAAATGTCCACCGTAGTCCAAGTTATGGCTATGCCACAAGACGTTTTCGATTTGGTTATGAGGAATGCATCTTCTTAAGATCCCATCCGAACATTGCTTGAATAGATAAGGATCCTCCCAAACATAGTAATTTGCATCTGAGAAGAACTTCTTTCTTTGTTGCATAGTCTGTGACACCCTTCTACCCCGCATGTTATAAAGCAAATAAATAAAATAAAAACGGAACATGCATTACTAAATAAATAAAAATATTGTCCATGGGTAGAAAAGTCCCAGATGAACGAGTTCACAACGCAGAAAATATAAAACCAAGTTTAAACAATTAAAACATAAACATAAACCATAAAGAAAACCAAACCCCGATGTCACGACTCAGAGCTGGTATAACCGTTCCGGAAAACATCCACGGAATACAACAGAAACTAACAAACTAACTGAATGGGAAAAAACCCTAACTATGAGTGGTGGCTCCTCAGAGTCACTCATATCCTAACTACTCGCCATTCTCTGCAAGGTGCCGATCAGGCCAAACAAACAACAAACAATGAGGAGTAAGAATCATGTAAACATATAGGGCATGGAGATAGGAAGTAAGGTAAAACATACATCATGGCATCGTAACATACACCAGCATACATATCAACATACATCATCATCAACAACAAAAATTTTGCTATGCGATGCAATGCAGCACTACTCCGCTACTCCATCTATGCATGTGGATCCAACTAACTCAGGATGTCAACTTCGGAGTTACATATCCGTATTGACCATATCAGTACCAACACCGACAGTTCACCAACTAGTGAACCCCATGGATAGTCGCACATCATAACCGGATAGGCACCTCGTGGGCACACGGTTCACCAAACCATGGGTGAACCAACCGAGACTTGGGCCAGATCATCATAACAGGACGACCTCCCCTATGTTTAACATCCCCTTCAACATCAACTCCAATACTCTATTCAAATGGCACAACAACAAATTAGGCAACCACCTCCTTTGATTAGGCCTAAAAGCACCCAAGACTTATCACCAACATCAACACCATAGACCCAAACCATGGGGTCAAGGCCCCCTTGACCAAAAAGCACCAAGGTCCAACTTAACAACACCTCGACCATAAAGCATTAAGACCACTTTGGTCAAAAAGCACCAAAACCCAACAACATGTGGTAACCTATTAGGCACCGACTTAACTAACTCATCTTTATAATCCTCTTAGTAACCATTAGCCAAGTTATCTAAGTTCCTTCATTCGGTTATTACATTGTTACAACACTACTGGGGATAATTGGGGTCAAAACACCTTAATTTCCTTTAATTTGGTTTCTGATCAGGAGGGGAAGCACGGGCGTGCTAGTCCCCATCACGGTCGTGCCTCCACTTAAGTGGAGCACGTGCGTGCTCTCTATTAGGCACGGCCGTGCTCATGCAGCACGGTCGTGCTCCTCTGCTGCACGGTCGTGCTTACTGCGCGGTCATTTTCCAGAATTCAAACTGGGAGCACGGGCATGCTCCCAGTTCAGCACGGCCATGCTCAATGCACGACAGTACTGATCTGGGCAGGAAACAAAGCTTAGTTCTTGGGTAAAAACTCTCTAAACACTCTCAAATCAGAACATAGGGTCCTTAGACTAATCCATTGGCATCAAAATTGACATTCCACTAACAATTCATAATTAGTTAACAACCTTAAGTAATTAATCCTTAGTTACTATATCAATTAGGGGTCCTAAATTAACCAATTAGGGCCTTTATCAACGTGTTACCTTAATCACCATAAATCAGTCAAACAGTCATGGTATCCACAACATCAACCAACATATTCATGTTATAATATCAACCAACTCAGCCAACGTGTTCAACAACAACAACGATACATATATCATTATATCCCACATAAAACAATCACTGATAGTTATAAACATATAATCATGGTATTCCAACAACTAACATGTTATCATATAACATAGCCAAAGCCAACAATCATCATCATAACATCATGTTCATATTAGCAGTAACAATGTAACCATCAAGAACATACTATGAACATAGGCATGTAAAACAATAATCAAACATGTTATCATAACAAATTAAACCAACAAGTTAATCATATCATCAAACATAGAAAACCGGGGTTATGGGAACCACTTTACCTTACATTACCCCCAATGCCTATGATACACACTACCCTTTTCCCCATACCTGGAATAGAGATCACCATTCAAAAGAGAGAAAGAAGATCCACTTGGGTCCTGTCTCACTAGCGCTTGTCTACAACCTCAAGAACGGCAAAGAGACACTTTGGTTCAACTCTAAGATCAAGAAATTAAAAGGAAAAGATCTTGAACTTGAAATAAAGAACACAAGGGACAAGGTACACGAAATTTACCTTTTCTAAAGTCTCAAACATCAAGCACAACGAACCCCTATTCGTAGCGATGTTCTCCTATCAAGAAGCAGTGAAGAACGATGCAAGAACGGGTTAGATCGAGAGAGTTTTCTAGAGACGGTTGATGGAAATTGAGAGAAAAAGAGAACGGAGGCAGCTCTGAGTGTTGAGACGTGATAGACTAGGGTTTAGATCGTGTTTTAGGGGTTAAAAATGGGTTGGAATGCATTTTGGGATTAAAAAGAACCTAAATCGAGTTTTCTGGTTATGCACGTATTCATGGGGCGAGCCAGAGAACCAATTTCGGTCAGCTGGATTCGCGGGACGAACCGAAAGAGCAAAGCTGAATTTTGGGTTTTCCGAGGCGAACAAAGGCTCGCGGGGCGAGGCCGAAACAGTGGAAGTTGGCCAAAACAAATGAAATAAGATTTGTAGATAATTCTCTTATCTTTCCAATTCCACAAAGATCACCTCGATCAGACATATAGAACTCAAGATATGGTCAAAATGGTGAAACAGGTTACTAGGACTTCTAAGACAATTGAACCTTCCTAAGGCTAAACCTTCCCAACATGAACTTATACATAAAAAACAAACCTAACAAGCATATGCAAACATATATATAACATATATAAATGCATTAAGCTTATTTATGAAAAACGGGGTATTACAATTCCATCCCCCTTATAAAAATTTCGTCCTCAAAATTTCTATCACCTCAACTGGTTAAACTTTCACCAATTAGGCGCATACCTTGGGTTGAGTCCACGGACTTGGAAGTTCAGCTCCACTATGCTTTCGCTGCACACTATGGATTCCTGAACTTGTTCACCAAGGTAGAAAGACTCAGATCCCCTGATAACGGATGACTTGCCTGCTTTCATCGCCCTTCCAACTGTAGTCGTCGGGGTAACTCTCAAGGATACATGATCGCCTTCTTGGAATTCGAACACCTTCCTCCATTTATCATGATAGCTCCTTTGCCTACTATGTGTGACCGCGCTGTCGCCACGCGCCAAAAAGAACGAGCGATTATAAAATAATGCAGTATAGTGCGACAACTCGAGTATCGTCTCTCAAGGACTCTTTAGTTGTTGTTGTTATTAACAGAAAATTAGTAAAAGTTAGAAATGGGGGTTTTGAGATTAAAATAAAATAAAGAAGCAAAACAGAAAACAAAGCAAGAAAATAGAGCAGTTACCAAATAAGCTAAAGCGATTAACCTACTGTTCTCGATTTCCCAACTATCATCGGTTCATGCAACCCTAAGCAAATTCTAATCCCCTCCCGGTTGTAGCAACAATTTACAAGCGAAACCACTACTACAGATATATGTCCCTATTCCCGAATTAAGCAAACGGGGTTAAGCCCTTCGTGAACTAAGCGAACACGAAACGAACACACGCGAATTAAGCAAACGCGATTAATTATAGGAACATGATATCACTGAGATAAACCAACACAACACAATATACTCCTGAATTAAGCAAACAGAAATATAAAGCATGGCATTGAAAAGAGAAAAGCAAATGAAACAGGATTACATAAACCTCAAGTCTTAACAGAAACCAATCACAGTAGATTAATCTAGGAGACTAATTCTCCATTACAAAAGTAAAACACAAAAGAAAAGAAATAAACTACTGAAAACTACTACTACTGTCTACCAAAGATTAGCCAAAACTGGCTAACTCTGGCCCCTAAAAACTAGCTAACTTATCATTCTGCCATAGAGCAGTTTATATACAAATTCTGGAACCCAAGTCCTCGCGAGGCGAAGCACTGCTCGCGAGGCGAATTATGCGAAAGGTCTGCAACTCTTGGTCTTCTCGCGAGGCGAGCATATCTTCGCGAGGCGAACTCTTCAAATTCCCAACTGTAATGCCTGTAGCCTTCAACACGGGTAAACCGTGATGCTCTCTGACTTCCAGGTACTCGTGAGGCGAGTCCTCCTTCGCGGGGCGAGACAAAAAGTTTTGCAATTTCAGGAACAGTCACCTTCTGGTTCGCGGGGCGAACAGTCTTCTCGCGGGGCGAAAGACTCCAGAATTATTCCTTTTTATTAACCTGAAAATAAGAAAATATAATAAGTATTTTATTTAACTCTAAATCAACTAAATTAACTTAAAAACAATTTACAGACTCAAAATACTACTTAAGGACAATCAAGTCTAATTTGGGTAAAAATGATATAAAATTAGCACAAAGCCAAGGTCTCGACTAGTTATAAAACCAGTCAAACAGAGGCTCATCAATGTGCAACTCCCATCTTTTCCCAAACCAACCTGATCTTTCCATCTAGTTACTCCTTAAATAGGCCTCCCCTCCTAGGGAACATATACACTAGTCACGGGTTAGAAGTCTAGATTTTGAAGATCTATGGTTGCAAACTTAACACTCTTGCCCATGACCACTACGAGCCTACTTTTTAAGCGACTAGTCTTTACTCGATTCGTGTCTAAATGACTAAGGCCACTAACCTCACTGACATAAAGCTCATAACAATTATCGTTACTTCACCTACCGGCGACGAGTAATTGGGGTGATCAGTCCCTCCTACCTGTCCAGCACAGTAAATCAAGCAATAATAATTCCATGAGTCAATCTCTCTCTACTAGGGTCTTCGACAGGGGCTTGAGTCCAACTATGTCCGCGCAACATAATTGCCCTCTCGTCTCTATTAAAGATCCTTCTTACAGTAACCACCAAACCACTCATCTATTTGTCCTTGACACCCTTCCTATTAGCAACTAATCATCTAATCCTTACTCAACGACTGCAACTTACCTGAAGTCTTTTGGTGTTCCATCTTGGCCTTCTGATAACTAGGCACGCATACACAAACTCAGTCACATCCTTTTCGTCCTAGGCCACCAAAACGTCCTTTTAAGGCCCCGATACATCTTAGTGGCACCTGGGTGCACATTCAAACCACTCCTATGTCCTTCCTCAAGGATCAACTTCCTAAGCTCAAAAATATCTGGTATGCACACCCTATCCATAAACCTCAGGACTCCATCACTTCCATTCTTGAAACTAAAGTCTCTACCCTGAGCAAGCAAATCTCACTGATCTAAGAGAAACTCATCTAACTTCTGACCCTCTCTAATCCGATCCATCAAGCATCCGGTAACCTTCAAGGTTCCAAGCCCAATACTCTTAGGGATAAACTCACAAGCTAGACTGAGGTCTCTAAACTCTTCAATAAGATCAATCTCCTTAACCATCAAAGTGGAGATATGCAGGGTTTTCTTACTTAAGGCATCGGCCACCATATTGGCCTTTCCTGGGTGATAGGTTAGCTCGAAGTCATAATACTTTAAGAACTCCATCCACCTATGCTGCCTCATATTCAACTCCTTTTGATCAAAGAGATACCTCAAACTCTTGTGATCACTAAAAACCTCAAACCTCGCTCCATACAGGTAATGCCTCTAGATTTTTAAGGCAAATACCACAACCCCCAACTCTAGGTCATGGGTGGGATAGTTCTTCTCATGTGGTTTCAACTGCCTAGAGGCATAAGCAACCACCTTACCATTCTGCTTCAACACACCACCTAACCCTTGCTTAGAAGCATCACAGTAAATACGAAGGGTTCACTAGGATCTGACAAAACTAACACTGGTGCTGATGTCAACCTATCCCACACAAACAACTGTCCCTTCTTGGTGAGACGGGTTAAGGGTAACGCTATCTTAGAGAAACCTTCTATGAACCTTCGGTAATACTCGATTAATCCCAAGAAACCCCTAATCTCGGTTATTGACTTCGGCTCTTCCCACTAGAGCACCGTCTCTACCTCAGCTGGGTCTATTACTATGCCACCCTTAGAGATGACATGTCCTAAGAAGCTCACTTCCTCTAACCAGAACTCACACTTCGACAACTTAGCGTACAACTGGTTCTCCTTAAGGGTCTGCAAGACAACCCTCGGGTGTTCCTCATGATCCTTCTTGCTCTTGGAGTACACTAAGATATCATCTATAAACACCACCCCAAACTTATCCAAGTAAGGGTGAAAGGTCTTGTTCATGTAGTCCATGAAGACCGCAGGAACATTGGTCACACCAAAGGGCATAACCAAGTACTCATAGTGACCATATCGTTCTAAACGCTATCTTCGGGATGTCCTCAGACTTAACCCGAATCTAATGGTACCCTGACCTCAGATCTATCTTTGAAAAGACGCAGTGCCCTTCAACTGGTCCATAAGATCATCAATCCTAGGGAGGGGATACCGATTCCTTATGGTCACCTTGTTGAGTTGTCGGTAGTCGACACACAACCTCATACTACCATCCTTCTTCTTTACCAACAACACAGGTGCTCCCCACGGAGACATACTAGGCCTAATGAACTGCTTCTTCATCAGGTCCTCCAACTGTTCCTTCAACTTAGCAAGCTCTGGAGGAGACATTCTATAGGGTGCTATCGAGATTGGTCCGGTGCTAGGCACTAAGTCTATGCTAAACTCAACATCTCTCTATGGGGGTAAGTTATGAACATCCCCCAGGGACATTTCAGGAAAATCTCGCACAACAGGCAAGCTGGCGACATCAGGAGGGCCGTTCTCTACTTCTAGGCAAGCTAACATCATTTAAACCTGAGCTTTGTCTCGCATCGAAGCTTGAATTTGGCTGGCAGGGAAAAGGTCCGGATTCCTAGACTCCGTTGGAGTTCCAAAAATCAAGGTTTTATCAAAACAATTTAGAAGGACGTGGTTGGAAGATAACAAGTCCATGCCGAGAATAACGTCGAGCGATTTTTAAAAGGTAGGCGCACAAGATCAGCTGTAGAGTTCTTACTATCAAATGATAATAGAACGGCCTTCCTAAACACAAGAAGCACTTGCGGTCTTCTTGGATCGTTCAAGACAAACCACCAAATGCAGTAAGTCAAGCCAAAGCGATGCTATAGGTACTTAGTACCACGTAACATTGCCTACATAAATATAGTGAATTCAAACATAAGCACACAACAAACTCACGACAGACTCATACCACGTCCGGACACGGCCGAACTACTCTGATACCACTAAATGTGACACCCTTCTACCCCGCATGTTATAAAACATATAAATAAAATAAAAACGGAACATGCATTACTGAATAAATAAAAACTTTGTCCATGGGTAGAAAAGTCCCACATGAACGAGTTCACAAGGCAGAAAATATAAAACCAAGTTTAAACAATTAAAACATAAACATAAACCATAAAGAAAACCCAACCCCAATGTCACGACTCAGATGGTATAACCGTTCCGGAAAACATCCACCGAATATAACTGAAACTAACAAACTAACTGAAAGAGAAAAAACTCTAACTATGAGTGGTGGCTCCTCAGAGTCACTCCCTGACTGCTCGCCATTCTCTGCAAGGTGCCGATCAGGCTAAACAAACAACAAACAACGGGGAGTAAGAATCATGTAAACATATACGACATGGAGATAGGAAGTAAGGTAAAACATACAGCATGGCATCATAACATACACCAGCATACATATCAACATACATCATCATCAACAACAACAAGTATGCTATGCGATGCAATGCAACACTACTCTGCTACTCCATCTATGCAATGTGGATCCAACTAACTCAGGATGTCAACTTCAGAGTTACATATCCGTATTGGCCATATCAGCACCAACACCGGCAGTTCACCAACCAGTGAACCCCATGGATAGCCACGCATCATAACCGGATACGCACCTCGGGGGATTACGGTTCACCAAACCATGGATGAACCACCCGAGACTTGGGCCAGATCATCATAACAGGACGACCTCCCCTATGTTAAACATCCCCCTCAACATCAATTCCAATGCTCTATGCAAATGACACAACAACAAATAAGGCAACCACCTCCTTTTCTTGGGCCTAAAAGCAGCCAAGACTTATCACCAACATCAACATCAACACCTTAGACCCAAACCATGGGGTCAAGGGCCCCTTGGCCAAAAGTCACCAAGGTCCAACTTAACAACACCTCAACCATAAAGCATTGAGACCACTTTGGTCAAAAAGCACCAAAGCCCAACAACGTGCGGTAACCTGTTAGGCACCGACTTAACCAACTCCTCTTTATAATCCTCTTAGTAATCATTAACCAAGTTATCTAAGTTCCTTTATTCGGTTATTACATCACTACTGGGGATAATTGGGGCCAAAACCCCTTAATATACTTTAATTCGGTTTCTGATTAGGAGGGGAAGCACGGGCGTGCTTGTCCCCAGCACGGTCGTGCTTCCACTTAAGTGGAGCACGAACGTGCTCTCTATTAGGCACGATCATGCTCATGCAGCACGGTCGTGCTCCTCTGCTGCACGGCCATGCTAACTGCGCAGACATTTTCCAGAATTCAAATTAGGAGCACGGGCGTGCTCCCTGTTCAGCACGGCCATGCTCAATACTCGACAGTACTGATCTGGGTAGGAAACAGAGCTTATTTCTTGGGTAAAGACTCTCTAAACACTCTCAAATCAGAACCTAGGGTCCTTGGACTAATCCATTGGCATCAAAACTCACCTTCCACTAATAATTCATAATTAGTTAACAACCTTAAGTAATTAATCCTTAGTTACTATATCAATTAGGGGTCCTAAATTAACCAATGAGGGCCTTTATCAACGTGTTACCTTAATCAACATAAATCAGCCAAACAGTCATGGTATCCACAACATCAACCAACATATTCATGGTATAATATCAACCGACTCGGCCAATGTGTTCAATAACAACAACGATACATATATCGTTATATCCCACATAAAACAATCACTCATAATTATAAACATATAATCATGGTATTCCAACAACCAACATGTTATATCTTATAACATAGCCAAAGCCAACAATCATCATCATAACATCATGTTCATATTAGCAGTAACAACGTAACCATCAAGAACATACTATGAACATAGGCATGTAAAACAATGATCAAACATGTTATCATAACAAATTAAACCAACAAGTTAATCATATCATTAAACATAGCAAACCGGGGTTATGGGAACCCCTTTACCTTACACTACCCCCAATGCCTATGATATACACTACCCTTCTCCCCATACCTGGAATAGAGATCACGATTCAAAAGAGAGAAAGAAGATCCACTTGGGTCCTGTCTCACTAGCGCTTCTCTACAACCTCAAGAATGATAAAGAGACACTTTGGTTCAAATCTAAGACCAAGAAATTAAAAGGAAAAGAACAAGAATTTGAAAGAAAGAACACAAGGGACAAGGTGCACGAATTTTACCTTTTCTAATGTCCCAAACATCAAGCACAATGAACCCCTATTCGTAGCGATGTTCTCCTATCAACAAGCAGTGAAGAACGGTGCAAGAACGGGTTACCTCGAGAGAGTTTTCTAGAGACGGTTGATGGAAATTGAGAGAAAAAGAGAAGGGAGGCAGCTCTGAGTGTTGGGACGTAATAGACTAGGGTTTATATCATGTTTTAGGGGATAAAAAAAGGTTGGAATACATTTTGGGCTTAAAAAGAACCTAAATCGCGTTTTCGGGTTCTGTACGTATTCGCGGGGCGAGCCAGAGAACCAATTTCTGTCAGCTGGATTCCCGGGACGAACCCGAAAGCGCAAAGCTGAATTTTGGGTTTCCACGAGGTGAACAAAGGCTCGCAGGGTGAGGCCGAAACAGTCGAATTTGTCCAAAACATATGGATTAATATTTGTAGATAATTCTCTTAGCTTTCCAATGCCACTAAGATCACCTCGATCGGACATCTAGAATTCACGATATGTCCAAAACGGTGAAACATGTAACTAGGACTTCTAAGACAATTGAACATTCCTAAGGCTAAACCTTCCCAACATGAACTTATACATCAAAAACAAACCTAACAAGCATATTCAAACATATATATAACATATATAAATTCATTAAGCTTATGCATTAAGCTTATTTATGAAAAACGGGGTGCTACATAGTCCATCCCTTCGGAACCACATTTGAAGACTTGAAGTTGGCCATATCCGCGAACCAAGGAGAAACGTTTTCAAAAATTGCAAACAATATCTCATCAGGTAATTCTTCCTTGATGTCTGGTAATTTCTCCTCAGTGTCGGGATTAACCAACCTCGACAAGTGGTCCACCACTCTATTTTCCGAGCCTTTGCGGTCCCTAATATCAACATCAAACTCCTGCAAAAGAAGAATCCACCGAATTAATCTAGGTTTGGCCTCTTGTTTTGTCATCAAGTGTCTTATGACCGCATGATCAGTGAAAATAATAATTTTAGACCCTACCACATAAGATCTAAATTTATCTAAAGCAAACACCACTGTTAGGAGTTCTTTTTCAGTGGTGGAATAGTTAGCTTGTGCCTCATTTAAAACTTTACTTGCATAGTAAATCACATGAGCTAACTTTTCCACCCTTTGTCCTGAAACCTCCCCCACCGCATAATCACTTGCATCACACATAATTTCAAAGGATAAGTTCCAATTAGGTGCAGTGATTATAGGTGCGGTTACAAGCATATTTTTCAAAGTATTGAAAGAATTTAAACAAGATGAATTAAAATCAAAGGATACATCCTTCGCAAGAAGGTGTCATAGCGGTTTCGCTATCTTGGAGAAATGTCGGATGAACCTTCGGTAGAAACCAGCATGCCCCAAGAAACTTCTCACCCCCTTCACATTGGTTGGTGGGGGTAGCTTTTCAATCAACTCTATCTTGTCTAGATCCACTTCGATCCCATTTTTGGAGATTTTGTGCCCCAACACTACTTTCTCGAACCATGAAATGACATTTTTCCCAATTAAGCATAATTTTGGTTTCTTTACACCTTTTTAGCACGCAAGCCAAGTTCTTCTAGCAATTGTCAAATGAAGTCCCAAAAACCGAGAAGTCCATGAATAATTCTATGAATTTCTCCACCATGTCAGAGAAAATAGAGAGCATGCACCTTTCGGAAGTAGCGGGAGCATTGCACAATCCAAAAGGCATCTTCCTGTAAGCAAAGATTCCATAGGGACACGTGAAGGCCGTCTTCTCTTGGTCCTTTGGATCTACCACAATTTGGTTGTAACCGGAGTAACCATCCAAAAAACAATAATACTCATATCCGGCCAACCTCTCTATCATTTGATCAATGAAGGGAAGAGGGAAGTGATCCTTCCTTGTTGCATCATTTAGCTTCCTATAATCCACACAAACTCTCCACCCAGTGATGGTCCTTGTTGGAATCATCTCATTGTTCTCATTGACCACCACGGTTATGCCATCTTTCTTCGGGACCACATGAATTGGACTAACACAATTACTATCTGAGATTGGTTAGATGATTCCGGCATCCAAAAGCTTAATCACCTCCTTACGCATCGCTTCTTTCATGATGGGATTTAACCATCTTTGTGGCTGAACCACCGGATTATAATCATCCTCCATCAAAATTTTGTGCATGCATAAAGAATGACTTATTCCTTTTAAATCCGAAATCTTGCACCCAATGGTGGATTTGTGTTCCCTAAGAACCCTTAAGAGCTTGTCTTCTTCATCTTTTTCCAAAGCATTACTAATGATAACCGGGTGATGTCCACCCTCACTAAAAAATGCATACCTTAGGTGAGTCGGGAGTTGCTTCAACTCTGGTGCTTTGTTGTCCTCTTCCGCTCCTTCCTTGTCAAGCTTTTCTTTTTGGCATTCATCCTTGGGGAGATTTGGCTATGCTTCCATGTTCTTCAAGCACTCTGGATAATCATCATCTTCCAAAAAGTCCCCTTCTTCATCTTCAACATGGGATTTTACCAACACTTTTGCAAGTGTAGAACCATGAGCTTCTTGTGTGGCTTTAGCTATCACAATTGGTTCCACCACATCCAGACCATATGCATAATATTTCTCAGCCGGATGCTTCACTGCTTCAAAAACGTTGAAGACCACATTCTCATCATGCACCCTTAGTGTGAGCTTTCCTTGTTGTGAATCTATCAAAGCACGTCCAGTGTCCAAGAAAGACCTTCCCAACATAAGAGGGATATTGGCATCTTCATCCATATATAGCACCAAAAAGTCCGTCGGAAAGATGAACTTGTCCACCTTTACTAATAAGTCCTCCATCACCCCATAGGGGTATTTAATAGAGCGATTCGCTAGTTGGAGTGACATCATAGTTCCCTTGGCCTCTTGAATGCCAAGCTTCCTCATCATAGATAGGGGCATTAAATTGATGCTTGCCCCTAAATCACATAGTGCTTTCCCAATAGTCATATCTCCAATGGTGCATGGTATGCTAAAAGAACCCGGATCCTTCAACTTAGGAGGTAGTTTCCTTTGAAGAATTGCGCTACACTCCTCAGTCAAAACAATCATTTCCTCGTCCGCTATCTTCCATTTCTTGGAGATAAGCTCCTTCATGAACCAAGCATAAGATGGCATTTTTTCCAAGGCTTCCGTAAATGGAATATTGATTTGAAGCTTACGGAATACATCAAGGAACTTGTTGAATTGCTTGTCTTGCGCAGGCTTCTTCAACCTCTCTGGATAAGGTACCTTCATGTAAGGCGGGATATCTTGGGGTTCAACCCACTTATTTCTTCGGAATTCTTCATCTACTAATTTCAATTTCCCACGTTACTCCGACACCTTTTCACTAGCTACCTCATCTTCCTTTGCTTGCTCTGTTTCCACTTGTGGTTGTTTAGGAGTTTCAACTTCGTGAGAACTAGTTGCTACCCCATTTGATTCCAATACCTTACCGCTTCTAGTTATAACCGCATTGCATTGGTTCGTGGGTTTGTTCTCTGTATTACCTAGGAAAGAGCCTAGAAGACGCTCATTCAGTTTCTTTGCAAGTTGTGCTACCTGAGTCTCAATATTTTGAATTGCTGCCCCTGTGTGAGTTGCCAATTTGTCAATGGTTGTGTCTGTATGCATTGTCAACTTCTTAATGGTCGCACTGGTCTTTTCAATAGCCAATTCCCATGGTTGCTTCCCACCATCTGTGATCTGTAACTGATTAGGCTTAGGGAGAGCTTGTTGATTATTGTGTTGTTGAATCCCATAGTTCTGGCTTTGATTCTGTTGTTGTTGCCCGGTCAATCCACCACTGGTGTTACTCCAAGAGAAACCTGGATGGTCTCTCCTGACATTCCAATTCCGCCCATTGTGTTAGTCATTCTGTCTGTTCCTCTGATAGTTATTGCAATGTGGCACTGTGTCGTAGAAGTTGTGACACGAGTCCACATGCTCCTGAGAAAAGTTACCGGGACAATTTTCACTATCACGGTCACCATTGCAAAAATACAACCCGGTGGCAATCCTTCCCGTACTACGTTCACCTTCAACTTGCTATTAAGTGCCTCATTCTGCTTCTTTAGAAGTGCGTTCTTCTCAAGAATAGCTTCAATTGAAGTTGCACTGAGTCCAGAAGAATTTTGATGAGATGCACTAGAAGAGTGACTCCCATTACGATTATAGTCATTCCTAGACATCTTCTCAAATAATGCCCATGCATCATCCGCTGAATTGCAAGAGAAAGAACCGCCAGCTGCCGTATCACAGTTCATCTGGTAGCCACCCCTCAACCCATTGAAGAAATGTTGAACCTTTGTTACTAAATCAAAGTAGGAAGTCTCATCCTCAATAGCACATTATACCTCTCCCAAGCTTCATTGTAAGTCTCATCCTCATGTTGCCTGAAGGAAGTAACTGCGATCGTCAATTGTGCCGCTTTCTGAGGAGGAAAGAACCTTGTGAGGAATTTCTGATCTATATCCTCCCAAGTCGTAATGCTACCTTTATCCAAATTCAAATCTAACGGAAGGTGTCATCTGAAACTCCAGGAGTCTTCAACAAGTCACAGATCTCCAAAAAATGTGCAATATGCCTATGAGGATCTTGGCTTGCACTCCCATCAAATTTATTCCTTTGCACCTGGTTCAGAACCGATGACTTGATCTCAAAAGAATTGGTTGTGATGGTCGGTCTGACAACAGTAGAAGTACAATCATCCAAGTTAGGACGATTATACTCATAAAGAGGCTTGTAAGCCGGAGGATCTCCTTTTGCCATCCCTTCAAGATTTATGGGTTGGATTGCTTCAAGTCTCATTTTCTCTCGCAATTCCTTCCTCAACCGTTTCTCAGTCCTGACAATCTCTGGGTCGTATAACAAGTCTTCCGGTGGAAAGGTGTTGATGGTTTGGCAAGTGTACCAAATCGCGACAAGTAATAATAGTGAAAGTAAAGTATTGTTCCCAACGAGGATTGTTGTCAAGTATCAACGTAGCTTAGGCAATTGATATTTGAACTAATGAATAGCATTTTTATGAAAGAGTAATTAGAATTTGATTTTAGAATTATCACAACAATGAATAAAACAAGTAATTGAAATATAAATTCAATATAGGCAAAAGCGGTTAGGCATCGGAATCCTCCAATTTTCACTTGACATACTCTTATTCAATCCTTACTTCAATTCATTCCATACAATTGACATTCAAGTCACTAACCTAGATTTATTCTCAATTCCTTAGGCGATAATCCTTTTGACCAATTAAGAACCCTAATTCCTTAGGTGAATCAAGAATTAGCACAAACATTAAGCATAATACTCATAAGAATGAATTGCAATGAAGTTCTATTCCTAGAATCAACATCACAATAGTAATCATCTTCAATTCTAGCATGAACACTAATTTTCCAATTATGAATTCACACATTCAATCAATTCAAGGTTGATCAATCCAAGAAAAGCATTAAGCATAGAAGAGATTACTCTAATTGTATGAACTTGAATTGAAATAAAAAATTAAAGTCAATTACATCAAGAATCAAATTGAAATCAACCTAACCTAACCTAACCTAAGAGATCTAGAAACTCATAATAGAGAGGGATGAGAGTGAAGAACTTGAGTAGAAGTGGAAGGAAGAATCCATAGAAGCTCAAATTCTTGTTCCCAAGGTTGAATCTTCAAAGGATTGAGAGAGAAAATGATGAATCTGAGTGTGAGAGGTGTAAAAATGATCAAAAGATCCTTCAAACTCTACTCCAATGCGAATTTATACAAGTTATGTGCGTCGCCCAGTGCTGGGCGCCCCTGGCCTGCACTGGGTGCCCTACTGTACGCGAAACATCAACTTGCTATCAAAACCAGCGCTGGGCGCCAGGCCCTTTCCAGCATGCCAGCGCTGGGCGCCCAGATCACAGCGTTGGGCTCTGCTGGATCTACTTTCTGCACTGTTGATTTCTTCAGTTTCTGTCCGTGCTGAGCGCTCGATTCCAGAGCTGAGTGCTGGACTACCATTCCTGCACATTTTCAACATATTTTGGGTGTCTTTTTCACACAAATAAAGATCCAATGAATCCAAACTTTATTCATATCAAAGTATGTCTTTTCCTATGATTCCTAAGATTATTTACAAACTCTTTCCTAATTACACTTCCAAACTAACATATTTTGCACATTCCTCAAACGGTACCTCACATACACAAAAACAAGCAAAGACCAAGTGGATCAAAGAAGTTAAAAGAGATAAAAATTGCAGAAAGTTAAAATAAAAAATTGCTTAATCAAAATATTTAATTTTGCTAGAATTTAGGAAAATTGGTTGTGCCAATCCCCGACAAGGACGCCAAAAACTTGTTGGGAATCCGACAAGTGTACCGGTTTGTTGCAAGTAATAAAAACACGGTAAGAAATACCGAGGTCGAACACAAGGATTGGGAGACCAATTTAACCAAATCTTTAAAAGGAAATTCAAATCGTTTGACCAAGTCAATAGCAGTTGGTTGAGAAGAGAGAGAAAGATCAAGTAACAAGAATTTATCTAAAACAATTATCTAAAAACGCTAACAATAACAACGTGATTAAATTGATGATTAAAGCTTCTAAGGTCACGAATCCGCCTACCCAATCATGCAAGCTACCCAAGTGATGATCTTCTATTTCCTATATTCAATTTCATTGCCAACCGGGACCCCTAATTTCTCCTAAAGACACTACCAATGCTCTAAAGGACGTATCTAAACTGTAAATTAATTACCTACCAAGTCTCATAACCTACAATTAGATTATATTAAGTTAACCAATCTCCTACCCACTACCAATACAATATTCAACTGGTGTTCCTAATTCAAGTCCTAAACATGAATTACCTACCAAGTCTCATCATACAGACAAGTTAACCAAGGGCCCGTTTGATTAACACAACAAATGTAGAATTAAGAAACAAGAATCGAGTTAAGGAAAAGAATACATCACATTGAAATTCGCTATGCCATCAAGGGTGGCTTCATTGTTCCCCTAGAATAGGGAATAGTTCCTCATGGAGACGAGATCAACAATCAAAGTTATGAAAGAATTCATCTTAAGAGAAGAAAACTACTGAAAAACAGAGGGAGACGCAGCTCCAAGGAAACAAGGATTAGTCACTATCAAAAGCTCCCAATTCTGACCTAAAACAAGCTATTTATAATGGGCTGGATCTGCACGCTCTCGCGGGGCGAGCAGGAGCTCGCGTCGCGAGTCTTAAGTTTGGCGCCAGTTCAAATTCGGATGCTCGCGAGACGAGCCTGAGTGGCCTTCAATTCTCCTGCTTCTGGCTCGCGAGGCGAGCACTTCCTTCATGTCGCGAGGCTGAATGATGCCCGTTTCCTGCTTAATCTGCTTCTTAGGCTCGCGAGGCGAGCAGCCTTTCGCTAGGCGAATCTTGCATTTTTATATTTTTGCTTGTTTTCTTCAATTTCCTCAATTCCTTGAGCTTCACTTTTAACCTGAAACATAAAAGTAGCATTTTAATGCTTTATTGACTTAAAATAACCAAAAATTCCTAAAAACTCTCTAAGAGACTAAAAATGCTGCTTAGGGACAAAAGAAGCCAAATTTGGGTGATTAGAGAGGTTAAATCGCTCAATTAGCATAAAAGCATTAGCCTTTCTAACCATAAAACTGGATAATCTAGAGGCTTATCAGCATGCCCGTGCTGGGGGAAGCATGCCCGTGCTTCCCTGTGCTGACCAGAACACATAAAGCAGAACAAGGGTGGTTCACCCCAGTTGTTCCTAATAATTAAAGAAGACACCAAACAAAGTGAAGAAAAGCTAGTTAACTTAAAGATGATAATGTACCTTGGTAGCCGAGTGGCTAAGGGGGCCTTGATGCTTAATGGTCAAAATGTTGAGGCTCTGGTGCTTTTTGGCCAGAGTGTTGAGGCTCTGTTGCTTTTTGGCCAGAGTGTTGAGGCTCTGGTGCTTTTCTGCCAGAGTGTTGTTTAACGTTCAAAGTTAAAATATTCAAGATGATGTTGTCTTTGGTGCTTGTTGAACAAAGACATTAAGCCATAATAAATGGTGTTGATGGAGGTTGTGGATAAACGGTTGTTCGTTTGTGTGCATGCATCATGCATGAAGTTAATAGGGGAGGAATTGACATATGGGAGGTCATCTAAGAGCAAGGCGATATGGACATCTGCGGTGATCTAAGTGATCTGGCTTCCCATGGTGGCGCATCCGAGAGTATGGTGCGTCGGCTGTCCTAGGGGTCTCACCCTTGGTTTGGTGGATTTCCCCGACGTTGATGATTTTTGGCCAATATGGAAATGTAACTTCGAAGTCGTACACCTGGTGTAGATGGATCCACATGCATTTGGAGTAGTGAGTCACATTGCATTATATGATTGATGTTATATTGTGATACGCTTGTTGTGTTGGTATGATGATTATGTTATGATTGCTATGTGTTGTATGTTCATCTTGCCAACTATCTTGTTGCCGTTATGTTTGTATTTATGGTTCTTACTCCCCGTATTTTGTTGTTTGCTTTGCATGTATCGTTTGGTCATGCAAAGGACAGTGAGCAGCTTGCTGAGGAGTGACTCCGAGGAGCCGCTACTCATAGTTTAGTTTATGTTTAGTGCAGTTTGTTTATCTGAGTTGTTTATCGGATTGGTTATACTGGCTCTATATTGTGACATCGGGGTTGGGTTTCGTTGATGTTTTTTTTATGTTACGTTTCCTTTTAAAAAACCTATGTTATGTTTTATTTTCCGCGTTGAGACATTGTTACAATGTGGCATCCTTTATCCGTTGGTTTTCTTTTTATATAAAGAATAAGCATGTGTTTATCTTATTTTGAAAAATTAAATTATTTCCTTCTATGTTATCACTTTATAAATACATCACAATTTGCATAAGACAAGAACAAGGTATGTCTATTGAAGAAATCTCTATATATGGACTAAATCAAAGTCCAAGGTAATGGTTCAAGAAATTTGATGAATTTATTATTAGATTGGGGTTTCGGATGAGTAATTTTGGTAGTTGTGTCTACCTATTAAGTAGGGAAGAAGACTATATTCTATACCTACTTCTATATGTAGATGACTTCTAATAGCTAGTTCAAATAAGGATGAAATTGACAAGCTTGTTCATTTGAACTCTGAATTTGTTATGAAAGAACTTGGAGTAGCTAAAAGGATTCTTGTGATGGACATTATCAGAAATAGGAAAAAGGGGGAACTATTTCTATCTCAGCAAGGTTACTTGAAGAAGGTTGTGAGAGGTTTAAAATTCACCAATCAAAACTAGTAGGAACTCCTTTGGGACATTATACTAAACACTAAGTTACACAAACTCCTAAAACTACAAAGGAAATGGGCAAGTTGGATACAATTCCATATGCTAGTGGAGTTGGAATTATAATGTATGACATGGTATGTAGCAGACCAGACTTGGCATATGCAGTGAGTATAGTAAGAAGATTGATGGTAGATCATGGGCAAGTACATTGGGAAGCCTTAAAATAGGTGCTTGAAGATGCAAGATGAAAATGCATATGCTTCAATCAAATATGCGACATTCAAAGTGTTTTGATGATGAAGAGCCAAACACAAATGGCACTCCTATATAATAATTAGTTATATTAATATTTGTAATGGTTTCTCTTTAAATTTAGCTTAAATGACTCAAATGTTTTTAAAAAGAATAAAATAAGTCTTTTCCTAAAAATAAAAAGTAAGAAAAATGTTTTGAAAAACAATCCAAGATTTGACAAGCTTGAAAAGTGTTTCTGGAACAAGTTTTGTGAAGAAAATAATCACTTTTAAGTTTTTGAGAAAAGTAGTCAACTAATTTGTTCTTATGAATTCCAGAAATGTTCTTAAAATCAAAGTAATCGACTACTTTGAGAAGTAATCGACTACTTTATGAAAATCTTGAAATCTTGGTCACTGTTTGAAAAGTAATCGACTACTTGAAGTAAGTAATTGACTACTTTATGAAAGTAATTGACTACTTTGTCAATTAGTTACAAACGGTTGCTGATCTTGAACAAAGTAGTCGACTACTCTGAAAAGTAGTCGCCTACTTTCAATTTTTCAGAACAGAATTTTTCAAATTCAAAAATTATTTTTCTCACACTTTTTCTTCTATAAATAAGAGGTATTTTGACACGAAAATTAAGAACTCTTTTCATCTATTGTTACTCTGTCAAAATCACTCCAAAAACATTCTTAAGCCATATGCTATTATTTTGAGAGAAATCATTGAGCTTTCATAGAAAAAGTACACTTCTAAAGTGTTACAATTTTCTGTATACAAATCAATTGTAATTACTGACTCTATTGATTTGGTGAGGCATCCAAATCAAATTCAAGGTGGGGAATCCTTGAATGTAAGGTGAGGCTTCCTTAGGAGGTAATGATTACTTTGAGTGGGGCATCTCAAAGTAATCAAGGTAAAGGTGGGGTATCCTTTAGTTTCTTTTGATAATTGTAATCTTGTAAACAATTTTTAAATAGTGGAATCTCTCAAGAGTTCTTGAGAGCTGGATGTATATCACTCAGGTTGTGATCGAACCAGTAAAATCTTTTGTGTGATCTTCTCTTTCCCTCACTCTTCTAGTTCTTGCAATTATTGTTAAATTGTTGTTCTTTATTGTATTTGGTTAATTGTGGTGGATTTAATTCTTTGATTTTTAATGGAGGTCATTCATTCATAATCACTGTCTTCTTCTACTCAATTTCGTTGCATCATACATAGTCTTTCTTGAACAATTTTTTAAAGAAAGCAAATTTTTCAAAGAAAGTGGCTTAACCTCAATTCACACCCCCCCCCCCCCCCCCCCTCTTGAGGTGCCATATTGTTTAACAATTGGTATCTAGAGCTAGGGTCTTGAATAAGGCTTAATTTCTTTCAAGATTATTTTCGAAAATGGCACTTGAATCAAGTAGGAAACATAAACATATTTCTACCACTTCTCCTCCAATTTTTGATGGTGAAGGATATCCTTATTGGAAGGCAAGGGTGAAATTTTTTATTGAATGAATAGACATAGACTTATAGGAAACTATTGAAAATGGTCCCTTCGTCCCCAAACATGGTGTTGGAGATGAAGAGAGAAACACACCCAAAAGTCTATGGACTAAAGATGAAAAGCAAAAAGTTCTACTTGACTTTGAAGCTAATAATATCCTCACCACCGCTTTGTCAATTGATGAATTCTTTTGCATCTCTAATTCCAAGAGTGCAAAAGAGATTTGAGACACTTTACAAGTAACCCATGAAGGAACTAGTGAGGTTATTAGATCAAAGATAAACACCTTGATGCATCAATATGAATTATTTAGAATGAATCATGGTGAATCTATCAATGAGGTTCAAAATTGTTTTCAAGTCATTGTAAATCAATTGCTTTCTTTTGATAAAACTTTCACTAATGAAGATCTCGTGACTAAGGTACTTAGGTGTCTTAGTAGAGAATGACAACCAAAGGTAACGACCATCATGGAGTCTAGGGATCTAACAACAATGTGTCTAGCAACTTTTCTTGGAAAGCTCAACGAGCACGAGTTGGAATTAACAAGGCTCAAGGAGAATGAAGAATTAGATAAAAAGGGCAAAGGAATATCACTTATGGCTTCTTCCTCCAAGAGTGATGCAAGTGACAAGGAAAGCAATGACTCTAGTGAAGATGACAAGGAAGATGAACAAATCAATCTACTAGTGAAGAGATTTGGGAAGTTTCTCAAGAATAAAAGTAAGTGGAAGAGATTCAACAATTCCAAGAAACCTACCAAGAAAGATGCACCATCATCAACACCTCTACGCTACGAATGTGGAAAGCCCGGGCACATCAAATTCGAATGTCCTACTCTCCAAAAGAAAGATAAAGGTGACAAGAGACCTAAGAAGGAAAAGAAGGGGAGAATGACATATATAGCATGTGAGGACAACGACCTTAGTTCATCAAGTGATGAGAGCAAGGAAGATGAAGTTTCCAATCTTTGCTTGATGGCAAGTCAAAAGGATGACCAAGAGGTAAGTGATGATGAATATGCATTATCTTTCAATTATGATGAATTGCAATTAGCCTTTGAAGAATTGCATGAGGAATCTATAGAACTTGCTAGAAAGGTAACCAAACAAAAGTCAATAATCTCTATGCATGAAAATGATAAAATAAAATTAGCTAAGGAGATAAATGACTTGAAACTAGAAATTAATTCTATGACCTTGATGCATGTTAGTTCTAGAAATGATATACCTAGTTCCTCAAAATGTGATCAATGCATGTATTTTGAAAAGGAGAATAAGGACTTAAAGAATAATCTTGCTAAATTTACAAATGGTAGAAGGAATTTGAATAATTTGCTTGGTAATCAACAATCTCCTTTTGTAAAAACCGGCTTAGGGTATTATTCTTTTGATAAGAAAGAAACACATTCAACAATATTTGTTCCATCTAGTGAAATGATAGAAATAAAGTAATATGTCATTATTATTGTAAACATGGTCATATTTCTCCTAGATGCTATATTAAAAGAATTGGTTTTGAGCAGGCCAAGATGATGTGGGTTCCAAAAAATATGATACCTGAGACTAATATTCAAGGACCCAATCAAGATTGGGAACCTAAGATCTAAACTTTCTTTGTAGGATTGCTTGAGGACCCATGGAAAGGAATGGTATCTTGATAGTGGGTGCTCCAAGCATATATATGACAGGACACATATCAAAGTTCATTCATCTCTCCCCAAAGCAAGGTGGTCATGTAACATATGGTAACAACAATAGAGGTAAAATTCTTGGTATTGGTAAAATAAGAAATGAGTCTACTACCATTGAAAATGTTATTTTAGTAGATGGTTTAAAGCATAATTTACTTAGCATAAGCCAACTTTGTGATAAAGGTTATAGGGTTGTGTTTGATAGTAAATGTTGCATGATTGAATGTTTGCATGACAATGAAATTAAATTTGTTGGAAAAAGAATTAACAACATTTATATGCTAGACCTAGATGACATCAATAAGAATATTCAATGCTTGTTGAGTAAAAATGATGAGGCTTGGTTATGGCATAGAAGGGTAGCACACATTCACATGGAGCACCTTAACAAACTAATTTCTAAAGACTTAGTAATAGGTCTCCCTAAAATAAAGTTTCAAAAAGAAGGCTTATGTGATACTTGTCAAAAAGGTAAGCAAGTTAAAACTAGCTTTAAATCCAAGAATATAGTCTCTACTAATAGACCTCTACAACTTTTGCATATGGACTTATTTGGACCATCTAGAACTATGAGTTTAGGTAGAAATTATTATGCACTTGTGATTGTTGATGATTTTTCAAGGTTTACATGGACTCTTTTTCTTGCACATAAAAATAATGCTTTTCATGCCTTTAGAAAATTGGCTAAACAAATTCAAAATGAAAAGGATCTAAAAATTGCATGTATTAGAAGTAACCATGAAGGTGAGTTTAAAAATCATGATTTTGAAATTTTTTGTGATAAGCATGGTACTACTCATAATTTTTCAGCACCTAGGACCCCTCAACAAAATGGAGTTGTTGAGAGAAAAAATAGGTCTCTAGAAGAATTAGCTAGAACCATGTTAAGTGAATCAAATTTACCAAAGTATTTTTGGGCCGATGCGGTCAATACCGCTTGTTATGTAACTAGTAGGGTTCTAATTAGACAAATAGTTAAAAAGACTCCCTATGAATTATATAAAGGAAGAAAGCCCAACATAGCTCACTTATATGTTTTTGGTTGCAAATGTTTCATTTTGAATAATGGAAAAGACAATCTTGGCAAATATTTTAGAGTGTTTAATAAAAGAACTATGATTGTTGAAGAGTCTATTCATGTTACTTTTGATGAGACTAACCCCAAAAGGATGGGAAAGGTTTTATTGATGATTTTGTAGAAATTCCTCATAATCCTTGTGGAGGGCAACAGTCCGATGATGATGAAGCACCAAACCAAGAATCAAGAATTTAAGAAACAAATGAAGGACTACCCAAAGAATGGAGATTTTCCAAAGACCATCCAATTGATAACATAATTGGAGATATATCAAAGGGAGTTACTACAAGGTCTTCCTTAAGGGAATTATGTAATTGTATGTCTTTTGTTTCTCAATTTGAGCCTAAATCGATAGACAATGCCATTCTAGATGAGCATTGGCTAATAGCTATGAATGAAGAATTAAAGCAATTCACTAGAAATCAAGTTTGGGAATTAGTCCCAAGACCCAATAATAAGTTTATAATAGGAACTAAATGGGTCTTTCGCAATAAACTTGATGGAAATGGCATAATAGTTAGAAACTAGGTTAGTGGCTAAAGGCTACAATCAAGAAGAAGGAATTGATTATGATGAAACCTATGCCCCGGTTGCTAGGTTGGAAGCTATTCATCTTTTACTTTCATTTTTGCATGTTTTATGGATTTTCAATTATTTCAAATGGATGTTAAAAGCGCTTTTTTAAATGGCTTAATTAATGAAGAAGTGTATGTTGCTCAACCCCTGGTTTTGAGAATTTTGAAAACCCAAATCATGTTTATAAACTCAAAAAGGCTCTCTATGGTTTCAAACAAGCTCCAAGAGCTTGGTATGAGAGACTTAGTAAATTTTTACTTGAAAAGGGTTTCTATAGAGGGAAGGTTGACACAACACTCTTTATTAAAAGGAAAAACAAAGATATCTTGATTGTACAAATATATGTTGATGATATTATTTTTGGTGCCACTAACGATAGTTTGTGTAGAGAATTTTCCAAGTTAATGCAAAGCGAATTCGAAATGTCAATGATGGGGGAGTTAACCTTCTTCCTCGAATTACAAATAAAGCAAACTCCTAGTGGGATATTCATCAATCAAGCAAAATATTGCAAGGAGTTGCTTAAATGCTTTGGAATGGAAAATGCAAATCATGCTACAACACCAATGGAAACATCATGCTACCTAGATAAAGATGAAGGTGGTAAGGCCATAGAACTAACCAAGTATCGAGGTATGATCGGATCACTTTTATATTTGACCGCAAGTAGACCCGATATTATGTTTAGCATTTATATGTGTGCACGTTATCAAGCAAACCCCAAGGAATCACATCTAACAGCAGTTAAAATAATTTTAAAATATTTAGCTGGAACAATTATTGTAGGGTTATGGTATCCTAAAGGTTCTAGTTGTACTTTAATTGGATACTCCGATTTTGCCGGATATAAAGTAGATAGCAAAAGCACAAGTGGCATTTGTCACATTTATGGTCACCCACTTGTTTGTTGGTTTAGCAAAAAACAAGTTAGTGTAGCCTTATCAACCGCCGAGGCCGAGTATGTAGCCGCCGATAGTTGTTGCGCTCAAATTCTTTGGATGCAACAACAACTTTTAGACTATGGTATTAAACTAACAAACATATCCATAAGATGCGGTAATACAAGTGCAATAAATATTTCTAAAAATCCTATCCAACATTCTAGAACCAAACACATAGAAATACAGCACCACTTCATAAGAGATCACATACAAAAAGGAGATTGCATAATGGAATTTGTAGAGACTAGTAAACAATTAGCGGATATTTTTACTAAACCCTTAGCTAGGGAAAATTTCTTTTATATCCGTAGAGAACTTGGCATAATTGATGATCCTAGTCTCCGTTGAATTCTCTGTTCCTTTCTTATTATTTAAATATGAAATATGCATGTTTTGTATGTATTTTATATGTGAAAAATGCATGATTTCTTTTATTTTTTTCTCTATTTTTTAGTGCAGTAGTCGACTACTTAACAAGTAGTAATCGACTACATACATAGGTAGTGACTACCTGTGTTGGCAGAAGCATTAGCTCTTTGTGTCATCAAAGTAATCGACTACTACCCTAACTAGTCGATTACTTTTCGTGTTATGCTTCTAAACCCACACGATTTCACTTTTTTGTTAAAACAAACCCTCTTCTTCAACCTTGCGCCACCAACCCCTCTCCCCAACCAGCCATACCCATCGTCTTCTACCACCATTTTTGGCTCTCCAAACCACATTTCCAACCCAACCACTTCATTCCCTTTCATCTAAACTTCATCAAATCATGGGTTTTCTTCTCATTTTCGCCCCAAATCCGAAAACCCTCTTTCATTTTACCATGAACCCTAACTATGTTGTCTCCTAAATTCGGTTGATTTTGGTACAACCTTCGAGCAGTCCTTTAAAACCCATCATTCTCATCCACCTATATTCATCATTTCACGATTCTTTCTTTCAATTTCCCCCTAAAACCGAAATCCCTCTTTTCAAACCTCAAAGAACCCTAACCTCATTTTGGTTGATTTCGGTGTGTTTTTTGGTTCCATCCTTCCAAATCATTCTTCTATATCACGGTTCCATCATCATTATTCGATCTTTTTCAAGAAAACAATGCGAATCCAAGCCTGCAAATTCTGACACTGTTCATTCGCGATTTCTCAACTTTTGTTCATTTGTTCATGGCTCTCAAATTTTGTTTGTGA
This sequence comes from Sophora flavescens, assembly GCA_030762895.1. Classification (NCBI taxonomy): domain Eukaryota; kingdom Viridiplantae; phylum Streptophyta; class Magnoliopsida; order Fabales; family Fabaceae; genus Sophora; species Sophora flavescens. The sequence continues at coordinate 43,569,839 of CM061069.1, read as the reverse complement.
CTCGTGTTCTGGGTTCATTGTTCATCTGCTTCTGATTTGCGGTTGTTCTTCTTTGTTCTATTGTTTTTGGTTCAAGACTCAACCATGCCTCCCAAAAGACAGAGATGTGGTGCTCATGCTCCTATTGCTCTAGCTGCTGGTGGTGCTCCTGATGTTGAACCACAAGAAGTTCCTCCCTGGCTTGTTGCAGATGCTGCTGCCCAAGAACATATCGTTGCTCTGTTCGACATCACTCGTTGGTTCTCTGATGTGAATAAGTATAATGCTTTTACGAAAGAGTTTGGATTGCACAAAGTCGTTGAACCCCGTTGGTTGCACTGCCAATTCTTCACCACTAAGGGTTTCCACTTTCATGAACTACTTGAAGCTCAGGGGCTGAGACAATTTGTGGAGCTGAAACAGTTTTAGTCCTGACCTAGCCCGAGCATACGTCTGCCACGTGAAGGTTATCAATGATGGGTTGCTGCAGAGCACCTTGGCTAATCATGAGATCACCTTCACACCTGCTGCTTGGCTTGCGGTCACTGGACTTCAACATCAGGGTTGTCAGCTGAAGTTCAATGATCCTGATTGTATTGCGGACTTTAACAGGACTGATACACTGCGTCCCTATCTGAAAAACCCTGATGTGATCCCTGGTCCAAAAGCCAAAACCAGCTTGCTTAACATGGAGGGACGTTTGCTACACCATGTCATCGTGCGCATGCTTAACGTCCACGGAGGTAACTGTGCCACCATTCTTGAATCTGATATCATTATGATGTGGGTGATGCATAATAGGGTGCGTATTAACTGTCCTTGGTTCTTTATTGAGCGCCTCTTACACTGCAAGAGAAAGAAAAGTGAACCCATACCCTATGCCATAATAATCACTCTTTTTTCAATCAATTTAATTTTGCTAAGGGTATCATTACTACTCCATTAGATCATAATCATGTGGTTGGCAAAGAGATAATGGCACAGATGGGCATTAAGAAGGTCAAGGGCGTTTGGTGTTATAGAGCTGTTACACCTCCCTCTCCTATTCCGATGGATAATGCTTCAATAGCTGTTTTGGTGTAACATCTTCATGAATCCTCGGTTCCTCCTTCAGCTGGTCCATCCTCTAGTTCATCTGCCGCTCCTCAGTTCACAGATCCTTTCCAGATGTTTATGGTCCAACAGTTTCAAAATCTGAACATCCGGGTTCACAACATGGAGAATATGATCCAAAGTTTACTGATTCATCAAATGGCTGGGTATACCGATGATGCAGATGATGAGGAATAGGGACACTAGGAACTATTGAGACTCTTTTGTTAGGACTATTTTATGTTATTCTGATGGTGTTTATGATGATTATGCTTATTATGGACTATCTCTGATATGTTTTGTGGATTGTTATTTGTGGACTGTTGTTTCTAGACTGTTATTAGCATTAGATTATGCTTTATGGACTATTTTGCATCTAGACCATGCTTTCTCATTTTATGGTGTTATTTGCACCTATGGATTCTATTTTGCATCATAATTAATATTCCTCCGTTTTTTATATCATGGTCCTATAATAAATATTGCAATGTTATATCATTTCTTTTTTATCATGACAAAAGGGGGAGAAATGCGTGTTTTCTATTTTTTTTTACAGCGCTTAAATTGAGGGGGAGTTTCTAAACTTCCAAGCACACCATTCATATATCAAATATTCCAACAAATGGGAGTTTAAATGTGAAAAGAATTCAAAGTGTTTGTCAGCATCAAAAAGGGGGAGACTGAAGATGCAAGATGAAAATGCATATGCTTCAATCAAATATGCGGCATTCAAAGTGTTTTGATGATGAAGAGTCAAACACAAATGACACTCCTATGTAATAATTAGTTATAGGAATATTTGTACAGGTTTATTTTAAATTTAGCTTAAATGACTCAAATGTTTTAAAAAAGGATAAAATAAGTTTTTACTAAAAGGAAAAAGTATGAAAAATGTTTTGAAAAACAATCCAAGATTTGACAAGCTTGAAAAGTGTTTCTGGGATAAGTTTTGTGAAGAAAATAACCACTTTTAAGTTTTTGAGAAAAGTAGTCAACTGCTTTGAAAAGTGGTCCACTACTTTGTTCTTGTGAATTCCAGAAATGCTCTTAAAATCAAAGTAATTGACTACTTGCAGTAAGTAATCGACTACTTTGTGAAAGTAATCGACTACGTTGTCAATTAGTTACAAATGGTTGATGATCTTGAACAAAGTAGTCGACTACTCTGAAAAGTAGTCGACTACTTTCAGTTTTTCAGAACATAATTTTTCAAATTTAAAACTTATGTTTCTCACACTTTTTCTTCTATAAATAAGAGGTATTTTGACACGAAAATTAAGAACTATTTTCATCTATTGTTACTCTGTCAAAATCACTCCAAAAACATTCTTGAGTCATATGCTATTATTTTGAGATAAATCATTGAGCTTTCATAGAAAATGTACACTTCTATAGTGTTACAATTTTCTGTATACAAATCAATTGTAATTGCTGATTCTATTGATTTGGTGAGGCATCCAAATCAAATTCAAGGTGGGGAATCCTTGAATCTAAGGTGAGGCATCCTTAGGAGGTAAGGGTTACTTTGAGTGGGGCATCTCAAAGTAATCAAGGTAAAGGTGGTGTATCCTTTAGTTTCTTTTCTTGTAAACGATTTTCAAATAGTGGAATCTCTCAAGGGTTCTTGAGTGCTGGATATAGATTACTCAGGTTGTGATCGAACCAGTAAAATCGTTTGTGTGATCTTCTCCTTCCCTCACTCTTCTAGTTCTTGCAATTATTATTCAATTGTTGTTCTTTATTGTATTTGGTTAATTGTGGTGGATTTAATTCTCCGATTTTTAATTGAGGTCATTCATTCATAATCATTCTCTTCTTCTACTCAATTTCTTTGCATCATACATAATATTTCTTGAACAATTTTTTAAAGAAAGCAAAGTTTTCAAAGAAAGTGGCTGAACCTCAATTCACCCCCCCACCCACCCCCCGTGAGGTGCCATATTGTTTAATGGTGCTTAGATACTTAAACGGCTCACTGAATTCAGGTTTGATGTTTAAAAGGAAAAAACTAGAAGAAGAAGCAATTAAGGGATATGCTGAATTGTTGATTTAGTTTATGCCAGAAATGTTGATACAAGGAAATCTTTATCCATGTGTACTCACTATGTATGGCACAGCGATCAGCTAGAAGTCCATTCTTCAACTTGTGGTAGCTTTATCTACAACTCAAGCTGAATACATAGCACTAGAAGGTGTAGAGGAAGCTCCATGGTTAAAAGGGATGATTGGTGAATTAGGAATTACGTAGGACAGTGTAACAATGTACTGTGATAGTCAAATGTGCAATACATCTCGCAAATCATAAAGTCTATCATGAAAGGACAAAACATATTGATATTAGACTTCATTTTATCTGAGATCTGATTGAAACTAAGGAGATATTGATTGAAAATATAGCATAATAAGACAACCCGCTGATGCATTTACAAAGTCACCACCTCAGTCAAAGTTCAAGCATTATTTGGACCCAATCAGTTTCACTAAGCGTAATTCATAAATGGGAGAGAAGCACTATGGCAAAGAGATTCTCTAATTTGGAGACAAGATGGAGAATTGTTGAACATGTGTCTCAAAATCTGTTATCAAGTCAGCTATGACAGTTATGAGCTGTTATGATAGAATAACTAATTATGTTGCTTAGTTGTTGTACAAGTCTATATGTATATAAAGATACATGGGTGTATGACTGATACATACATCGATGTATGACTGACACATAGCTGCACACATAGTTTCCATTCTGTATCGATTTGTCTATTTTGTGAGAAAAGAATCAGATTTTGAGAGATTGGTCAAGGTGTGAGCTAGACTTGGGAGGTTCTATTCTTGTAACATTCATCGGTGATATTGTGAGAAGAAAGGATAGATAGAAAGCCCAAGGAAGAAGGCATCATCGTAAACTTGATTGATGATTGAAACATAGTGCAGATTGCTCTCTCCTGTGAATGTAGCCTACACTAGTCGAACCACCTAAATCCGGTGTTCATCTTCTTTACTGTTTCTTTCATTAATTACTGTATTTTGGTTTCTGATTTTATTATTGTTGTACATTGCATTTGCTCTTGTATTGCTGGTTCTTGTTGTGCTCTGGTTTTCTCAGTTGTAGGAAACCTTCATTACCCAGATTCAACATACATATTTATTAATTTATTAAATATTGTAATGTCACCCGTATGAGAAATGCAAGCAAAAATTTAGTGATAAAGACATGAACTAATGGCGATTTAGTATTGAATCGATTATCTACATGGAGTATTCTCTTGCACAGAAAGGTGATCGATCTCTAATTTTCAATTGGCTACTTGCATTTTTTGTGGTATTGATATTGAATCAGCTTCCCATTTATTTTATTTTTATCATGCACTGTTTACTACCAAGTGTGGTATCACTTTTATGATTGGTTGGGGGTTATCAGTCGTAATGCCTATTCAAGTTATTGAAAACTAAAATTTGATGGGGGAATAACAATGCAATAGTGTAGCACAATAACAAAGTAATACAAGCGGAAATAAATGAGTAAATAGCCAATTTGGTCCTTAAAATTGTAAGGTCGTATCAACTTGGTCCCTGAAATTAACGAAATTCCAAAAAGGTCCCTAAAACTGTAAAACGTTGATCAAGTTAGTCCCTCCGTTAACCCCAGTTGACTGATGCCGTTAATGACACTGAGGTGGCACGTCAAATGCCTAGTTGGCTTGCCACGTTGCTTGACAGCTGTACTTCTCGTTAGGGACCAACCTGTACCTAATTTCAGGGACGAAATTGACACTACGTTACAGGGACCAAATTGCAATCTTCTTCTTCTTGTTCATCTTCCTCCTCCTCTCACCTCCACAGAACCTCCTCCTCTTCCTCCCCTCTCTTGCATGAAACCTAGTTGAGTGAATCTAATGATCATCAATATCCAAGTAACAACATTTTTCTCACGCATTTTATCAAACACCATGTATGCAAATCCCACACGACCACTATATTTCGCAAACATATCAATCATTGCACAACCAACACAAACATCAGAATCAAAATACCCCGCCTTTAAAACAAAACCAAAAATTGCAAGCCCAATAAAAAAAAATACCGCTAATTAGAACACGCTCGAATAGTTATGGTGAAGCAATACTTGTTAGGGAAAACCCCATTTCGGAGCATATCGAGAAACATTGATTCCATGTGGTTGTTGGCTAAACAGGAGATGATGGCGCTCCGTGAGACCAAGTCTCTTTTGCTGTGATTCATGTTGTTGAATATTGAGAGTGCCTCTTGCCAATCGTCGCATTTGGAGTAGAGGGTGATGAGTGAGTTAAGGAGGAGCGAGTCAAGGACGAGCCCAGACGAGTTGAGCTTGTGGTGGAGGAGTTTGCGGAGGTGCAAGTTACGGGACCTGATGCAGGCTTTGAGGAGGAGGGAGGAGTTGATGAGTTTGTGACTGTGGTGGTGGTGGTGGGATGTGAGGTGAGGTTGGCGATGGCATTGTGGAGTTGAGGTGTGTAGGAATGGGTGTTTTTTGGATAAGGATGGTTCTAAATTTTGATGGGTTTGTGCCTTGAGGAGAGGAGGGTGAGGAGTAGATAGGTTCATACTCTGTATGTCCACTCCACTCCACTCCCTCACTTTCAAATTCCTCACTACACTTTCAATCTAATTTTCGGAAACGGAGGATTCGGTGCCTTTGATACCTTTCCCTCCCACACCATACCGGCAACATGGGGGTTGTTGAGGATGGAGGAGAGGCTTTGGATTCCATCGGAGTTGGGTTTGGAGAGAGAGGAGGAAGAGGAGGAGGTTCTGTGGAGGTGGGAGGAGGAGGAAAATGAAGAAGAAGATTGCAATTTGGTCCCTGTAACGTAGTGTCAATTTCGTCCCTGAAATTAGGTGCAGGTTGATCCCTAACGTGGAGTACAGCTGTCAAGCAACATGAAGTGCCACCTCAGCACCGTTAACGGCGTCAGTAAACTAGGGTTAACAGAGGGACTAACTTGATTAACGCTTCACAGTTTCAGGGACCTTTTTGGCTATTTACTCGGAAATAAATTCCCCCCAACCTGTAAGAATCTGTGAGGAGCAATAACAAATATATGGCAACAAATAGAACATCACAAACACAAAAGAGACGTCAAGATTTTAACGTGAAAAACCCCTTAAAGCAAGGGTAAAAACCACGGGTCGTCCAGACCAAAGAAACAGCTCCACTATGATCAAATAAGGGTACAAAAGAGTCTCCAACAAGTACACAAATTGTGTTAACAATCAACCAAGCACCAATGCTTACAAATGAGAAAAAAGAAGATGAAAATATCTCAAAAACAGAGCCACTGTGCGAAGCTAATATCTCTAACGGTGAGAATGAAGAGCCACACGTCCTGAACCTGTTGCACAAATTTGAGCTCGATCCAATGATGAACAAATCCTGTATCGCGATTTTATGGTGACTGTCTAGTGGGTATGCGGGTTGGCTTTCTCTCTTCTCTTCTCTCTTGTTGGCTATTGTATTCTTGCTAAAATGAGACATCTCTACAACCCTAATTTGACCTCTCTCCACTTAGATAAGTGAGACAAAATGAGCTTACACGTTTGGGCCTTTCTCCATATAGGAAGGGATCCCAAAACCCAACAAATATCCCCTCACGACTATGTGGGGATGACCGCTAAATCGGTGATATGACAACAAGTTTCGAACTTCCCCCTTGGTAGTGTGCTTTAGTCATCACATCAGCACCATTATCATCAGTATGAACTTTAGCCAACTCCAATAGCTTAGCATCCGAAGCATCACATATCCAACGATACCTCACATCAATATGTTTGGACCTTAAATGGAAAGTTGGAATCTTACCAAGATGAATAGCACATTGACTATCAACAAACAACAAATATTTGCCTTGAACAAAATCAAGCTCCTGCAAGAATTTCTTCAACCATAACAACTCCTTGCATGCTTCGGTAATGGCAATGAACTATGCCTTAGTAGTAGACAATACTACACACCTCTGTAACTTAGACTGCCAAGCCACAGCTCCCCCTGTAAATCTAATCATATAGCCCGAAGTGGACTTCCTGGAATCAATGTCTCCAGCTATATGAGTCTGAGTACCCCACCAAAGTAGGCTTATCACCTCCAAAGTAAAGCCTCATACCAGCGGTACCACAAAGATATCTAAAGATCCATTTCACAGCATTCCAATGCTCTCTACCTGGATTTGACAAAAATCTACTAACTGTGCCAACAGCATGTGCTATATCTGGTCTTGTGCATACCATTGCATACATCAGACTACCCACGTCAGATGCATAAGGAACCTGTTCCATATCCAATTTCTCAGCTTCATTTGAAGGACCTTGTGTTTAGCACTCAGCTTGAAATGAGTAGTAAGAGGAGTGCTTACCGCCTTGGCATTTTCCATCTGGAATCTTTGCAACACTCTTTTAATATAGTGTTCTTGAGATAGCCATACCTTCTTCTCCTCTCTGTCACGCATGATTCTTAGACCAAGAATCTGTTTAGCAGCTCCCATGTCTTTCATGGCAAATGACTCACCCAATTGCTTCTTTAACCTATCAATTCTGGAAATATTTTTCCCAACAATAAGCATGTCATCGACATATAATAACAGGATAATGATTTCTAACAAAGTCACAATGGTCAGAAGTAGTCTTCTTATATCCTTGGTCACACATAATAGCCTGAAACTTCTTATACCACTGCCTCGGAGCCTGCTTCAAACCGTATAGGCTCTTTTTAAGTCTACACACATAGTCTTCCTTGCCTTCAACTTGAAAACCATAAGGTTACTTCATGTATATCTCTTCCTCCAAATTTCCATGAAGGAAAGATGTTTTCACATCCATTGCTCTACCTCCAAATCAAGAGTAGCAGCCAAACTCAACATGGTTATAATGGATGACATCTTTACCATAAGTGAGAAAATCTCATTAAAATCAACACCCTTTCTTTGACGGAAGCCTTTCACCACTAATCTGGCTTTATACCTCGGAGACGTAGAGTTACTCTCATGTTTCACCCTATAAATCAACCTTTTTTTCCAAGGCCCTATTGCCTTTAGGCAACTTCACCAAATCATAAGTGTGATTATCATACAAGGATTTCATCTCATCTTGCATTGCATCCAACCACTTTTGTTTTTCTTCACTCTCCATGGCCTCTTCAAAACACTCAGATTCTCCCTCATCTGTCAAGGTTACATACTCATCAGAACGATACCTTGTAGATGGTTGTCTCTGCCTGTTAGATCTACCGAGTTGGACTTGAGGTGGTTCGAGAGCATCACCAAGATTTTCATCCTGTAACATCTCATGTTCCTCTTCATCATCATCACCCGGAATATCTAACTCATCTCCAAGCTGCTAATCATTAACATAATCACGTGGCTCACCATTCTGAACATTACCATCAACAATATCCGAACTATGAACAGGCAACTGAACTGGATCAACAGCAAACAAGTTGTTATCTTTCTTGGGTGTAGTCTTCTCCACCTTATCAATGTCTTCAATGGTTTGATCTTCCATGAACTCTACATCACGGCTTCTGACAAGCTTTTTCTCAATAGGATCATACAACCAGTAACCAAATTCGTCCTGACCATAACCGATGAAGATGCACTGCTTTGTCTTTGCATCCAACTTAGATCTTTCATCCTTTGGAACATGCACAAAAGTCTTGCAACCAAAGACTCTCAAGTGATCATACCTGACATTGTTGCCAAACCAAATTTTGTCTGGCACCTCACTGTTCAAAACAACTGCAGGACTGAGATTAATAACATGCACCGCTGCGTACAGTGCCTCATCCCAGTAATGTTTGGGCAACTTAGCTTCAGAAAGCATACATCTCACTCTTTCAATCAATGTCATGTTCATCCTTTCTGCTAAACCATTCAGCTAAGGAGTTTTAGGAGGAATCTTTTAATTTGCAATACCTTGCTGCTTGCAATAGACATCAAAGGGTCCACACTACTCACCACCATTGTCAGTACGAATGCATTTCAGCTTCTTTCCTAACTGTCTCTCAACCAAAGCTTGAAACCGTTTGAACTTCTCCAGCACTTGGTCTTTTGTCTTCAAAGAATAGACCCATAGTTTTCTGGAACAATCATCAATGAAGGTAACAAAGTAGAGTGAACCACTAAAGGATTTTACCTTCAATGGGCCACACACATCAGAATGCACCAACTGAAGCAACTCTGACTTCCTTGAGGGAGGAAGCTTCTTGAAGGATACTCTAGTCTGTTTACCAGCCATGCAATGAGAACACTTCTCCAACTTTGCACTCTTCAATCCAGGAAGCACATCCTTTTTGTCTAAGCAGTTTAACCCTTTTTCACTGATATGTCTAAGCCTTTGGTGCCACAAAGATGCCTCCATATCCACAGCATTCACACTGTCTTTAGCAACCAATGCTTTTGTCCAATACAGTTGAGAAATTTTCTCCCCTCTAGCCACAACCAAGTTACCTTTGCCGAGTTTCCACTTTCCAAAACCAACGTGATTATCATAACCACCCTCATCAAGTAATTGCACAGAGATCAAATTAAAGCGGACACCCGGAGCATGTTTGACTCCTTTAAGCAGCAACTGCATTCCCATGTTGGTTTGCAAGCAAACATCACCAACACCAATCACCTTAGACACACCATCATTACCCATCTTCAACACTCCAAAGTCACCTGAAGTATAAGCTGTAAAGAACTCCATCCTCGGTGTAACATGCAATGTAGCACCACTATCAATTATCCACATGCTCTCATCTGATACAAGATTAACCGACTCATGGTCACGGAGAATAACAAGATCATCACCAGTAGCAGTAGTGAGACGATCATCATCATCATGATCCGTCTCTTTCTGCTTACCCTTCTTGCCTTTGTTCTCCTTTTTCCACATAAAACAATTCTTCTGTATGTGCCATGTTTTGTGACAATAATTGCACTCCACAATCTTGTATCGAGACCTGGACTTGCTCCTGCTCTTCTCTCTACCACCCTTTGGTTCTTTTCTTTGACTTCTCCCCCTATTTTCAATAACAAGCACCTCAGGCTGAGATGAAGTACCCTGTACCTTCCTTCTCATCTCCACATTAAGAATACTACCCTTTACCATTTCCAAAGAAACAACACCATCAGGGACTGAACTGGTGATAGAAACCCGAAATGTCTCCCAAAACTCTAGTAGAGATAACAATAGAAATAGTCCCAAAAGCTCATCATCAAACTTGATACCCATTCCTGACATCTGATCAAGGAGCCCTTGAAATTCATTCAATTGGTCTAAAATGGAAGTCCCCTCCTTGTACCTCAAACTAGTAAAGCTCTTCAGTAAGTACAATTTATTATTCCCTGATTTAGAGGCATACAAGGACTCTATCTTCGCCCACAAAGACTTTGCATTTGTCTCATTTGCAATATGATTATAAACATTATCTTCTACAAATTGTCGAATAAAACCACACACCTGTTGATGTTCAAAATCCCATTCTACATCTTACTTGGCATCCAGCTTCTGAGTAGCCAAAATAGGAAGATGCATATTCTTCACAAATAGCAAGTCCTTCATCTTACCTTTCCACAAATGATAATTAGTGCCATTCAAATAGACCACATTTGTATTTTCCTCCATCATTCAAGCAAGTCAAAATGCCCAAACCAAGTAGCTCTGATGCCACTCTAATGGGGGGAATAACAATGCAACAGTGTAGCACAATAACAAAGCAATATGCAGGGGAAATAAATTCCCCCCAACTTGCAAGAATCTGTGAGGAGAAACAACAAATATATGGCAACAAATAGAACAACACAAACACAAAAAAGACGCCAAGATTTTAATGTGGAAAACCCCTTAAAGCAAGGGTAAAAACCACGGGTCGTCCATACCAAAGAAACAGCTCCACTATGATCAAATAAGGGTACAAAAGAGTCTTCAACAAGTGCACAAACTGTCTTAACAATCAACCAAAACAACCAAGCACCAACGCTTACAAATGAGAAACAAGAAGATGAAAATACCCCAAAAACAGAGCCACTGTGCGAAGCTAATATCTCTCACTTCAGACCTCGTCTTGAAAATCCGAACGGCGATAACGAAGAACTACATGTCCTGAACCTGCTTCACAAATTTCAGCCCGATTCAACGGTTAACGAATCCTCTGTCACGATTTTACGGTGACTGTCTGGTGGGTATGTGGGTTGACTTTCTCTCTTCTCTTCTCTCTTGTTGGCTGTTGTATTCTTGCTAAAATGAGACATCTCTACAACCTTAATCTAACCTCTCTCCACTTAGACAAGTGAATAAAAATGGGCTTACACATTTGGGCCTTTCTCCACATAGGAAGGGAGCCCAAAACCCAACATAATTTCCATTGGACACTACTAGAAATTCATCAATTTCTTGTGATTTTTTTTTTTGCAAGAATTTCCTGCGGATTTTCCTGCAATTTTTTTTAGAAATAAGATTTTTTTTCTATAGATTTAAATTAGCAGGAAAACTTGTAGGAAATTTTGACTTTTCCTACATATTTTTCTACGGATTTAAATTTGCAGAAAATATTGAGATGATTCCTGCGGATTTTCCTAGGAAAAAATTTACAAGAAATTTTCCTACGAATTTTCTTGCTGAAGTTTCCTACGAATTTTGTTGTTACGAATTTTCCTACAGAATTTCATGCCAAATTATCTACAAATTATTTTGCAGGAAATTACGTGCGGAATTTTTCCCAAGAAAATTCACAGGAAATTTTCTGCGGATTTTAAAATTCGTAGGAAAAAATTACCAACGAAGGTATTATATGTGGACTGAAATCTGTTGGAAAATCCACTTGAAACAAGTTTCTGCAAATTTTTTAACAAAATCCGCAGGAAAATCCACAGGCAATCAGGAAATTTCCAGTAGTGGGAGTTTTGTTAGAGGTAAGACGGCTAAGAATTTTCAACGGTGTTATTTGCACACTCGGTTGGGACACCCGGGTACTGTACCGCTACTATAGCGTTACTGTAGTGCACTTTTTTTATAATAAAAAATTAGCCTTTTTGAATACTAACATTTTTGGTTAATTACGTGCAAATATTTGGTTAATCATGTATAAATATCTGATTAATTCAGTTTATTATATGGTTAATGGGTCATCTTGAAACTTACAATGATTTCCCACACAAATTAACCATATAATGAAATGAATTAACCAGATATTTGCACGTGATTAACCAAATATTTACATGGTTGTGAAAAATGATTGTAAGCTTCAGGATGACCCATTAACCACATAATAAACTGAATTAACCACATATTTGCACGTGATTAACCATATATTTACATGATTCTGGAAAATGATTGTATGCTTCAGGATGACCCATTAACCATATAATGAACTGAATTAACCAAATATTTGCACTGGATTAACCAAATATTTTCAAATAATGAACAAAAATGTTAGTATTCAAAAAACTATTTTTTAAAATTTTTTAAAAAAAAGGGTGCACTACAGTAGCGCTACAGTATGGGTGTCGCGGATGGGTGTGCAAGAAACATTTCTCAAGAATTTTTGGCAAATGTTGTGACACTCAGTTTGAAGCGATGTGAAATGGTATTGTATTCAGTAATCATAGCTTCGCTTTTGTTTCTATTACAGATTTGATTTGATTAAGGTTAGATCTTGGTCGTGGTTTGTGGCTAAATATGGTGATTTTGGTTTTTAATTTTTTTTTTTTGACAGAGTATCTCTTTTTCATATTAGTGCTATTGCTTTTAAGAGGTCATAATGGCTATTATTTTTTCATTTTTTTTATAAACAAAAATGTATATAAGAATGAGTAGAAGGGATATCTGATGAGTGTGATTTCACCTCATCTTTGTCTATCATTTTGCATGCATTTTCATGTAGTTTAGGGACATTTAATTTGATTTTTGGTTATTTTTACTTTGGAACGGGTAAGGCGATTTTCGTGGTGTTGTTTTGCAGAAATCAAGGGTAAAATGCTCAGGATCAACCATGATGGAGTTTGGACGAATATAGGGCTTGAAAAGTGAAGAAAATGAGCCAAACAGAGACCATCACGGTCATGATCGAGCAAAACTGAAAAGGAAGAAAGACTGAAGTCAGAACTGGTCACGGCGTAGCCGTGATGACCATCACGGCCGTGACCTTTCACCCCCACAAGTCAGAATCTGTCACGGCCTAGCCGTGATGCCTATCACGGACGTGACAGGCAAAAATTGAAGTTTCACGACACGAAAGTCCTCTCGCCTCACGAGAATTTGAAATCCATAGAAGTGCCCGAGGCAGAAGCCGTCACGGCCTGGCCGTGATGGCCATCACGGCCTGGCCGTGATGGCCATCACGGCCGTGACGTGCATTACTTGGACCTGAAGCAACTGAATTGGATCAGAATTTGAGTTAGATTGGGATTCAAACTTCCCACATCTATAAATAAGGACCAGGCAGAGGCAGAACGGAGACACACAGATACTTGGGGCTGTTACTCTTAGGCTACAACTTAGGATCTCTTCTTCTTCTCCTTTTCTCCTCTTAGTTTATTTTCATGTTGTTGTTAACCAAGCTTGTCATCACCATGACAAGGCTTGAGTAGTAGCTTAGTTTCTAGGGATTGGGGCCATGCCCAAGATCTGATTTACGATGTTAATTTGATGTAATATCTTTGTTAATTACGATTTTGTTTTAGATCTGATTTCTAGTGTTTGAATCACTCGTAAATTCGGTGGCCACTTGTTTGCGTGTCATAGACATTCTGAGGAGGAACCTAGCGGTGAACTTAGGTGTCGGATCTATAGAATCAGACTTAGGACTGAAATCATGAGAGTTAGAAGCCGTCCTTCGAGGATCAACGAATTGTCACGAAACACAAAGGGTCCAATCTGAATTCGACTACCACGAGAGTAGGGGTTGGTTCAATTGGGCACGACTTTTGTAACCCGAGAGGGAGCTTAAGCTATTTGAGGATAAATTTGCCTTCAAGGCAATTTCGATAGTTAACAAGGGTAATCGAGTTAGCAACATAAACGATCTTGTTGGTAACCTAAATCCCTAGGAATCCATTTAGATCTGAAAAACCATAAACAAAGATTTTTTTTCTGTTTATATTGATTCTGTTTTATTTATCTCTTAATTCAAATTCAAAACCTTTTCAAAATACAAATCCTTTTTATACAGTCCAGATTTACTAATTTGACAATTAGTTGCGATTTGAGATCATAGTCTCTGTGGGATCGATATCTTTTATTACTTGGCGACAATCCGGTACACTTGCCGGAATCGCACGTGCGCACGCACGGACGCACACCAAGTTTTTGGCGCCGTTGCCGGGGACTGTGCATTCTCGAATCTCAATTTAATTTTTGAATTGATTTTTCTGGATCTTTTCTTTTTATTTAATTTTTATATTTGAAAAAAAAAATCCTTCTAGAGTATCTATCTCTCTGTGTTTTTATGCAAAGATCCCTAAGTCTTGGAAGCCTTAGTGAGGTTGACCCCGAAATCGAGAGGACCTTTCACAGACGTAGGAGACTACAAAGAGAGGGAGAAAGGTTGATTCTCATTCCACTCATGGCGAATCAACCGGAATCGAAACCGTTGAAGGACTACGCAGCCCCAAATGCTAGGGGTTTGCGAACTGGGATTGCCAGGCCAGAGATTGAGGCGGAGAACTACACTATACCACCTATGCTAATCAACATGATTAGGCAGCACCAATTCGGAGGATTGCCCTCGGAGGACCCGACTGATCACGTAGAAACATTCTTGGAGTTCACCGATGCAATTAGGATTCATGGGGCCCCGGTCGATGCTATACGCTTAAGGTTATTCCCCTCATCTCTGACTGGAAAGGCAAAGGCTTGGCTAAAGCAATTGCCCGCCAACACCTTGACTACTTGGGACCAACTGGAGCAGGTGTTCTTGGAGAAATTCTTTCCTCCATCCAAGACGGCCTACATACGAACCCAGATCACCGGCTTCTTCCAAAAAGACGGAGAATCCTTATCAGAAGCTTGGGATCGCTACAAGGGATTGTTGGAGTCTTACCCACACCATGGACTCGAGAGGTGGTTATTAGTGCACACCTTCTACAACGGATTAGATTACTCTTCGAAGGTGTCACTTGATTCTGCAGCTGGTGGAGCATTTATGAATAGGCCTCTGACTGAGGCATTCAACATCATTGAAAACATGGCCACCAACTATCACCAATGGGGTTCAGAAAGAGGTAATAACCCGAACAAGATTTCGGGGGGTAAGTTTGAAGTAAATAGCACTGATCTTATAATGTCAAAAATAGACTCACTTAATAAACGTTTTGATTTGCTTGAAAGGGCTAATGTGAGTGCAATAGGTGCTACTAACATTGTTTGTGAGATTTGTGGAATGCAGGGACACGACATCATGGAGTGACCACGAGGTATTTCTCATGGATCCGGCGCTTCGAGTGAGCAAGTGAATTCTTGTCACAACTTCTACGACACAAACCCGAAGTTGCCCAATTATGCTCCCCCAAATCCCTACAACCAAAGGAAGAACAACCCCTACCTCTCCTACGGCAACTACAACAACACTCTGAACTATGAGTTCCAATAGGGCCAAGGTAATAGGAAACCCGCACCGGGGTATCCTCAGGTACAGAAATCTAAACTCGAGTCTTTATTGGAAAGTTTTGTTGAAACTCAAACAAAACAAAATGAGGAGTTTAGACAGCAAGGAAGGGCAGTGAACGAGGCAATAAAAGAGCTAGCATCAAAGGTAGACAACTTAGCAATCCATAACAAGATGCTAGAAACTCAGATTGCCCAACAAGCCAGCACATACACTAGACCTAAGGGTACATTCCCGGGTCAACCCGAAGCTAATCCCATTGAGCATTGTAATGCCATACACTTGAGGGATGATAAGCATGGGGTGGTTAAAAAGGACGTGGAACCGGAGGAGGACATGAGCGAAGAGGAAGAACCATAACCAAAATATGTCCCTCCACCACCGTACCAACCCCCAATACCTTTCCCACAAAGGTTGGTCAAGAGAAAGCAAGTAGACATAGAAGCTAAAATGCCTCCTAAACTGAAAGACCCAGGTAGCTTCTCTATCGCTTGCTCAATTGAACAAGTGTAAATCGACCAAGTCTTATGTGACTTAGGGGCTAGTGCGAGCTTGATGCCCCTCACTATCATGGAAAGGTAGGGAAGCAAAGAGTTGAGACCATTCAAATTCTCCTTACAATTTGCGGATGGCTCAACTAGGACTCCTCTAGGCATACTAGAGAATGTTCCTGTAAAGGTAGGGAAACTCTTCATCCCTACCGATTTCCTGGTATTGGATATGAATGGGAATTCCGAATTCCCCATCATTTTAGGAAGGCCATTCTTGGCCACCGCTGGCGTAGTAATAGATGTAAGGAATGGCAAACTCTCTCTAAATGTAGAGGAAGGTAGGGTAGATTTTCATTTGACTAACTCCTATAACAACCCTCCTTTTGAGAGCCATGTGTGCATGATCGATATAACGTCTCCAGTGGTAAAAGAAGAGCTCAACATGGAAGCAACTCCGAAGATATGCATGGTTGATGATGCACCCAGTAGTGATGAAGTTGGAGTGGCTCACCATGTGGAAACAAAACTTCCGCCGGAAGGGAGTAAGGCCAGGAAGCTCCGAGTGAAAAGAGCAAAGCGGAAGCGCAATTGGCCATATGAGCAGAATCGGCTTTTCGAAGGAGTTCCATGGAAGAGAAGTGTTCCTGCACTTCTATGCCCAGCCGACCCCGGTTGATTGAAGGAAGTTTGGTCAAGCTTAGGACCGTAAATAAGCGCTTCTTGGGAGGCAACCCAAGTTTTCTTTCCCTTTTCCTTTTATTTTTGAATTTAACTCTTGAATAATTTGAGAAGATCAAGAGGCAAAAAATCATAAATTAATAGATTTGTCTAGTGTTTTCAGGTTAAAGAGGAAGGAAGAACAAAAGGAGCAAGGACTGATAAAGTCAGAAGCCATCACGGCCTGCCCGTGATACGCCTCACGGCCGTGATGCTATTTCCACAAAAGTTTTGACTGGCATGTGAGCCAACACCCGCTACCACCTCGGTGAGTTGTTCCAATTTTTCTCCTCTCTCCGACTTGACTATTTACATTGGGGACAATGTAAGTTTTAAGCTTGGGGTAGGGGTATTTTTGCATTTTTGCATTTCTCATGTTGCATTCATATAGGCATAGGTTTGGCATGATCACATTCTCTAGATTGCCCCTCACTTAGATTATGCATCCAATTGTGAGAACTTGGTGCCAAATAAATTGAGATAGTGAATTTTTTAACCCAATTTTTTTTATTCTTGTGACAAGGCTAAAAATAAAAATTCTTGAGATGATCTTTTGATAGTTGATAATTAGCATGTAGTTCCTTAAATTTGTGTTTCTCACTGATTTTTGAACTACTAAATGTAAGATTTTGAGCCAAAAAGGGGTACTCACTAAATCTACCCCATTCCTTGTGATAGAGTGTTTTAATTCCTCTTGGATTGTATTTTCTAGAACTTGACTTGAAACCATTTTGAAACTTCAAAAATTTTTGAAAACTTTTTTGAAAATGATTGAGGCACTAGGTATTTTTCCAGCCTTCTGAGCTTTGATTGATTAAATGCTACCCCTTAGTTGCCCAATTTTGAGCCTAAAAGAATAAAATACTTTTCTTGGTACCTTGAATTACTTTGATGAATAATGCTATGGCACCTTTTAAAGTATTACAAAGAGGGTAAAAAGGAAGTTTGAAAAAGTATGGGATGAGAAAGTTAAAAAATATTTCTCGAGCTATAAATCTCCCCTTTTCCAAATAAATAAAATAAAATAAACACAAAAATAAAATGGAGAAGGGGATGACAAAAGAAAGTGAGAAATAAAAAAGAAAGAAAGAAAAAAAGGTGGAAAAGTGAATCAAAGTCCAAAAAGGTATTTTAGAAGGTGTCATGCTTTGCAATGTTTGATAATTTGTTTAGCCTTCTTGAAAGTTCCTTTTCTTGATCTCCCCACCTAACAATTAATCCCATGGCCACATTACAACCAAAGTAAAAGACCTCTTGATTCTTATGTGTTTTCATTAATAAAGTAGAGATTTGGTTAATAGTCAAGCTTATGGTAGAATACCTTCCTTGAGGAAATTGAGCGAATTGTCATATACCCTGGAACACTTGAGTGAGGTGAGACGAGTGCCCGAATCAGTGAGAATATGAATTTGAAGGAACCTAAGCTTCTAATTGGACTTGAATTTGATTATCTCTTGGGGATTTATTTGAATATGCCTGTCACTTGGATTAGCTTCTCGGGTTCTTGATTCACTAACCATGATCTTATTATTTATATCTTCTGGCCTTAGTGATTGCTTGAGGACAAGCAAAATCTTAAGCTTGGGGTGATTCCTATCACGGGCTAGAACTTGAAGGCTCGCGTCGCGAAACTCCACTCGCGTCGTGAATAATCTGAAATCTATAGAAGTGCCAGAGACAGAAGCCATCACGGCCTAGCCGTGATGGCCATCACGGCCGTGACGCGCATTACTTAGAGCTGAAGCAACTGAATTGGATCAGAATTTGAGTTAGATTGGGATTCAAACTTCCCAAATCTATAAATAAGGACCCAGGCAGAGGCAGATGAAGTCTTTTCTTGGCTGCTACACTTAGGCTATAGTTTAGGATCTCTTCTCTTCTCCTTCCTTTTCTCTCTTAGTTTTATTTTCATGTTGTTTGTAATCAAGTTTGTCGTCACCATGACAAAGCTTGAGTAGTAGCTTAGTTTCTAGGGATTGGGGCCATGCCCGATATCTGATTTATGTTGTTAATTTGATGTAATATCTTTGTTAATTTCGATTTTGTTTTAGATCTGATTTCTAGTGTTTGAATCACTCGTAAATTCAGTGGCCACTTGTTTGCGTGTCATAGGCATTCTAAGGAGGAACCTAGCGGTGAACTTAGGTGTCGAATCTATAGAGTCGGACTTAGGACTGAAATCACGAGATTTAGAAGCCGTCCTTCGAGGATCAACGAGTTGTCAGGAAACGCAAAGGGTCCAATCTGAATTCGACTACCACGAGAGTAGGGGTTGGTTCAATTGGGCACGGTTTTTGTAACCCGAGAGGGAGCTTAAACTATTAGAGGATAAACTCGCCTTGAAGGCAATTTCGATAATTAATAAGGGTAAATCAGATTAGTAACATAAACAGCCTCGTAGGTAACCCAAATCCCTAGGAATCCATTTAGATCCAAAAACCACAAATAGATTTTTTTTCTGTTTTATTTATCTCTTAATTCAAATTCAAAACCTTTTCAAAATATCAAATCCTTTTTATACAGTCCAGATTTACTAATTTGACAATTGGTTGCGATTTGAGATCACGGTCTCTGTGGGATCGATATCTTTTATTACTTGGCGACAATCCGGTACACTTGCCGGAATCGCACGGACGCACACCAAGTTTTTGGCGCCGTTGCCGGGGACTGTGCGTTTTCGAATCTCAATTTAATTTTTAAATTGATTTTTCTGGACCTTTTCTTTTTATTTAATTTTTATATTTGAAAACAAAAATTCAAATTTTCTTTCCTTCTAGTGTATCCATCTCTCTGTGTGTTATATGCAAAGATCCCTAAGTCTTGGGAGCCTTAGTGAGGTTGATCCAGAAATCGAGAGGACCTTCCATAGTAGTAGGAGACTACAAAGTGAGAGAGAGAGGTTGACCCCCATTCCACTCATGGCGAATCAACCGGATACGAAACTATTGAAGGACTATGCAGCCCCAAATGCTAGGGGCTTGCGAACTGGGATTGCCAGGCCAGAGATTGAAGCGGAGAACTACACTATACCGCCTATGCTAGTCAACATGATTAGGCAGCACCAATTTGGAGGATTGCCCTCGGAGGACCCGACTGATCACGTAGAAACATTCTTGGAGTTCACCGATGCAATTAGGATTCATGGTGCACCGGTCGATGCTATACGCTTAAGGTTATTCCCCTCATCTCTCACTGGAAAGGCGAAAGCCTGGCTAAAGCAAATACCCGCTAACACCTTGACTACTTGGGACCAACTGGAGCAGACGTTCTTGGAGAAATTCTTCCCTCCATCCAAGACGACCTATATACGAACCCAGATCACCGGCTTCTTCCAAAAAGACGGAGAATCCTTATCGGAAGCTTGGGATCGCTACAAGGGACTGCTGGAGTCTTGGCCACACCATGGACTCGAGAGGTGGTTGATAGTGCACACCTTCTACAATGGATTGGATTACTATTCAAAGGTGTCACTTGATTCTGCAGCTGGTGGAGCATTTATGAATAGGCCTCTGACTGAGGCATTCAACATCATTGAAAACGTGGCCACCAACTACCACCAATGGGGTTCAAATAGAGGTAATAAGCCGAAAAAGATTTCGAGGGGCAAGTTTAAAGTTAATAGAACTGATCTTATAATGTCAAAAATAGACTCACTTAATAAACGTTTTGATCATCTTGAAAGGGCTAATGTGAATGCAATAGGTGCTACTAACCTTGTTTGTGAGATTTGTGGAATGCAGGGACATGACATTATGGAGTGCCCGCATGGCATTGCTCATGGATCCGGCGCTTCGGGTGAGCAAGTGAATTCTTGTCACAACTTCTACGACACAAACCCGAAGTTGCCCAATTATGCTCCCCCAAATCCCTACAACCAAAGGAAGAACAACCCTTACCTCTCCTACGGTAATTACAGCAACACTCTGAACCATGAGTTCCAAGAGGGCCAAGGTAATAGGAAACCCGCACCGGGGTATCCTCAAGTACAGAAATCTAAACTCGAGTCTTTATTGGAAAGTTTTGTTGAAACTCAGACAAAACAAAATGAGGAGTTTAGACAACAAGGCAAGGCAGTAAACGAGGCAATAAAAGAGCTAGCATCTAAGGTAGACAACTTAGCAATCCATAACAAGATGCTAGAAACCCAGATTACCCAACAAGCCAGCACATACACTAGACCTAAGGGTACGTTCCCGGGTCAACCCGAAGCTAATCCCATTGAGCATTGTAATGCCATACACTTGAGGGATGATAAGCTTGGGTGGGGGAAAAGGACGTGGAACCGGAGGAGGACATGAGCGAAGATGAAGAGCCAGAACCAAAGTATGTCCCTCCACCACTGTACCAACCCCCGATACCTTTCCCACAAAGGTTGGTCAAGAGAAAGCAAGTAGACATAGAAGCTAAAATGCCTCCTAAACTGAAAGACCCAGGTAGCTTCTCTATCGCTTGCTCAATTAAACAAGTTCAAATCGACCAAGCCTTATGTGACTTAGGGGCTAGTGCGAGCTTGATGCCTCTCACTATCTTGGAAAGGTTGGGAACGAAAGAGTTGAGACCATTCAAATTCTCCTTACAATTTGCGGATGGCTCAACTAGGAATCCTCTAAGCATACTAGAGAACGTTCCTGTAAAGGTAGGGAAATTCTTCATCCCTACCGATTTCCTGGTATTGGATATGAAAGGGAATTCTGAATTCCCCATCATTTTAGGAAGGCCATTATTGGCCACTGCTGGAGCAGTAATAGATGTAAGGAATGGCAAACTCTCTCTAAATGTAGAGGAAGGTAGGGTCGATTTTGAATTTACTAACTCATATAACAACCCTCCTTTTGAGATCCATGTGTGCAGGATTGATATCACGTCTCCAGTGGTAAAGGAAGAGCTCAACATGGAAGCAACTCCGAAGATTTGCATGGCTGATGATGCACCAAATGGTGATGGAGTTGGAGTTGTTGATCATGTGGAAACAAAACTTCCGTTGGGAGGGAGTAAGGGCAGGAAGGTCCGAATGAAAAGAGCAAAGCAGAAGCGTAATTGGTCATATGAGCAGAATAGGCTCTTTGAAGGAGTTCCTTGGAAGAGAAGTGTTCCTGCACTTCTACGCCCAGCCGACCCCGGTTGATTGAAGGAAGTTTGGTCAAGCCTAGGACCGTAAATAAGCGCTTCTTGGGAGGCAACCCAAGTTTTCTTTCCTTTTTCCTTTTATTTTTGAATTTATCTCTTGAATAATTTGAGAAGATCAAGAGGAAAAAATCATAAATTAATAGATTTATCTAGTGTTTTCAGGTTAAAGAGGAAGGAGGAACAAAAAGAGCAAGGACTAATAAAGTCAGAAGCCATCACGCCCGGGCCGTGACAGTGGTCACGGCCGTGATGAGCTAATAAAGGAGACCAGAATTGATCACGGTCTGCCCGTGATGAGCCTCACGGCCGTGATGCTATTTCCACCAAAGTTTTGACTGGAATGTGAGCCAACACCCGCTACCACCTCGGTAAGTTGTTCCATTTTTCTCCTCTCTCCGACTTGATTATTTACATTGGGGACAATGTAAGTTTTAAGCTTGGGGTAGGGGTATTTTTGCAAATTTTTGCATTTTTGCACTTTTCATGTTGCATTCATGTTGCATAGTTTTGCATGATCACATTCTCTAGATTGCCCCTCACTTAGAATATGCATCCAATTGTGAGAACTTGGTGCCAATTGAATTGAGATAGTGAATTTTTGAACCCAATTTTTTTATTCTTGTGACAAGGCTAAAAATAAAAATCCTTGAGATGATCTTTTGATAGTTGATAATTAGCATGTGGTTCCTTAGATTTGTATTTCTCACTGATTTTTGAACTACTAAATGTAAGATTTTGAGTCAAAAAGGGGTACTCACTAAATCTACCCCATTCCTTGTGATAGAGTGTTTTAATTCCTCTTGGATTGTATTCTCTAGAACTTGACTTGAAACCGTTTTGAAACTTAAAAATTTTTGAAAACATTTTTGAAAATGATTGAGGCACTAGGTATTTTTCCGGCCTTCTGAGCTTCGACTGATTAAATGCTACCCCTTAGTTGCCCAATTTTGAGCCTAAAAGAATAAAATACTTTTCTTGGTACCTTGGAATACTTTAATGAATAATGCTTGGTATGGCACCTTTTAAAGTATTACAAAAAGGGTAAAAAGGTAGTTTGAAAAAGTATGGGATGAGAAAATTAGAAAATATTTCTCTTGAGCTAAAAATCTCCCCTTCTCCAAATAAATAAAATGAAATAAACACAAAAAAAATGGAGAAGGGGATGACAAAAGAAAGTGAGAAAAAAAGAAAGAAAGAAAGAAAGGTGGAAAAGTGAATCAAAGACCAAAAGGTATTTTAGAAGGTGTCATGCTTTGCAATGTTTGATAATTTGTTTAGCCTTCTTGAATTTCCCTTCTCTTGATTTTCCCACCTAACAATAAATCCCATGGCCACATTACAACCAAAGTAAAAGACCTCTTGATTCTTATGTGTTTTCATTAATAAAGTAGAGATTTGGTTAATAGTCAAGCTTATGGTAGAATACCTTCCTTGAGGAAATTGTGCGAAATGTCATATACCCTGGAACACTTGAGTGAGGTGAGACGAGTGCCTGAATCGGTGAGAATATGAATTTTATGAACCTAAGCTTCTAATTGGACTTGAATTTGATTATCTCTTGGGGATTTATTTGAATGTGCATGTCACTTGGATTAGCTTCTCTGGTTCTTGATTCACTATCCATGCTCTGATTATTTATATCTTATGGCCAGGGTAATTGCTTGAGGACAAGCAAAATCTTAAGCTTGGGGTGATTTGATGAGTGTGATTTCACATCATCTTTGTCTATCATTTTGCATGCATTTTCATGTAGTTTAGGCATATTTAATTTGATTTTTGTTAATTTTCCCTTGGAACGGGTAAGGCGGTTTGTGTGGTGTTTTTTTGCAGAAATCAAGGGTAAAATGCTCAAGATCAACCATGATGGAGTTTGGATGAAGATGGAGATTGAAAAATGAAGAAAATGAGCCAAACAGAGCCCATCACGGCCATGATCGAGCAAAACTGAAAAGGAAGAAAGACTGAAGTCAGAACTGGTCACGGCCTAGCCGTGATGACCATCACGGTCGTGACCTTTCACCCCCGCAAGTCAGAATCTGTCACGGCCTAGCCGTAATTCCTATCACAGGTAAAAATTGAAGTCTCGCGTCGCGAGAGTGCATTCGCGTTGCGAAGAGTCTGAATTCTATAGAAGTGCTCGAGGCAGAAGTCGTCACGGCCTGGCCGTGATGGCCATCACGGCCGTGACGCGCATTACTTGGACCTGAAGCAACTGAATTGGATCAGAATTTGAGTTAGATTGGGATTCAAACTTCCCAAATCTATAAATAAGGACCCAGGCAGAGGCAGAATGGGACTTTGGGCTGCTACTTAGGCTACAATTTAGGATATCTCTCTTCTCCTTCTCCTCTTTCTCTTAGTTATGTTTTCATGTTATTTGTAATCAAGCTTGTCGTCACCATGACAAGGTTTGAGTAGTAGCTTAGTTGCTAGGGATTGGGGCCATGCCCGAGATCTGATTTACGATGTTAATTTGATGTAATATCTTGGTTAATTACGATTTTGTTTTAGATTTGATTTCTAGTGTTTGAATCACTCGTAAATTTGGTGGCCACTTGTTTGCGTGTCATAGACATTCTAAGGAGGAACCTAGTGGTGAACTTAGGTGTCAGATCTATAGAATCAGACTTAGGACTGAAATCACGAGAGTTAGAAGCCGTCCTTCAAGGATCAACGAATTGTCACGAAATGCAAAGGGTCCAATCTGAATTCGACTACCACGAGAGTAGGGGTTGGTTCAATTGGGCACGGTTTTTGTAACCCGAGAGGGAGTTTAATCTATTTGAGGATAAATTCGCCTTCAAGGCAATTTCGATAGTTAACAAGGGTAATCGAGTTAGCAACGTAAACGATCTTGTTGGTAACCTAAATCCCTAGGAATCCATTTAGATCTAAAAAACCATAAATTGTTTATTTTATGTTTTACTTGATTACATTTTATCTCTTATTTCAAATATCAAATCCTTTTTCAAATCTATTTTTATACAGTCTAGATTTACCAAATTGAAAATTAGTAAATCTGGACTGTATAAAAAGGATTTGTATTTTGAAAAGGTTTTGAATTTGAATTAAGAGATAAATAAAACAGAATCAATATAAACAGAAAACAAATCTTTGTTTATGGTTTTTCAGATCTAAATGGATTCCTAGGGATTTAGGTTACCAACAAGATCGTTTATGTTGCTAACTCGATTACCCTTGTTAACTATCGAAATTGCCTTGAAGGCGAATTTATCCTCAAATAGCTTAAGCTCCCTCTCGGGTCACAAAAGTCGTGCCCAATTGAACCAACCCCTACTCTCGTGGTAGTCGAATTCAGATTGGACCCTTTGTGTTTCGTGACAATTCGTTGATCCTCGAAGGACGGCTTCTAACTCTCGTGATTTCAGTCCTAAGTCTGATTCTATAGATCCGACACCTAAGTTCACCGCTAGGTTCCTCCTTAGAATGTCTATGACACGCAAACAAATGGCCACCGAATTTACGAGTGATTCAAACACTGGAAATCAGATCTAAGACAAAATCGTAATTAACAAAGATATTACATCAAATTAACATCGTAAATCAGATCTCGGGCATGGCCCCAATCCCTAGAAACTAAGCTACTACTCAAGCCTTGTCATGGTGATGACAAGCTTGGTTAACAACAACATGAAAATAAACTAAGAGGAGAAAAGGAGAAGAAGAAGAGATCCTAAGTTGTATCCTAAGAGTAACAGCCCCAAGTATCTGTGTGTCTCCATTCTGCCTCTGCCTGGTCCTTATTTATAGATGTGGGAAGTTTGAATCCCAATCTAACTCAAATTCTGATCCAATTCAGTTGCTTCAGGTCCAAGTAATGCGCGTCACGGCCGTGATGGCCATCACGGCCAGGACGTGACGGCTTCTGCCTCGACCACTTCTATGGATTTCAAATTCTCGCGAGGCGAGAGGACTCTCGCGTCGCGAAACTTCAATTTTTTCCTGTCACGCCCGTGATAGGCATCACGGCTAGGCCGTGACAGATTCTGACTTGTGGGGGTGAAAGGTCACGACCGTGATGGTCTTCACGGCTAGGCCGTGACCAGTTCTGACTTCAGTCTTTCTTCCTTTTCAGTTTTGCTCGATCATGGCCGTGATGGTCTCTGTTTGGCTCATTTTCTTCACTTTTCAAGCCCTATCTTCATCCAAACTCCATCATGGTTGATCCTGAGCATTTTACCCTAGATTTCTGGCAAACAACACCACGAAAACCGCCTTACCCGTTCCAAAGTAAAAATAACCAAAAATCAAATTAAATGTCCCTAAACTACATGAAAATGCATGCAAAATGATAGACAAAGATGAGGTGAAATCACACTCATCAATATCCAACCTATATACAATGAAACAGATTTGTCGGAAATGTACAAATGGACAACAGATATTACAACAATCCAAAGCAAATAATAAGCTATAAGGTTGATAAATAGCTAAAGTCCCAGTCCACAAAAGCCATCCCCTGATTAAGGTATTCTAACCTGAACAAAACAAATATACAAATAGCCTAAATAGCTAATTGTAACCAAATGAAGCAATGACTAATTTCCTGCCTTCCCTGATTCCTCGTTAAGCGGTAACAGCAATAACAAATTGCACCTATCCCAATCTCAACATATTAGAATAGTGGTTCTAGCATCATTCAAAATTCATCCCTTAGTCACAGGGAGTTGCTCCGATCTGTCCCCATTACCACTGAGAATAACCCTTCATTCATCCTAATTACGAAAACCACAAGCTGCACCAATTGCTCCCATACCAGTGAAATCAACAATCAGTCGAGCAACATCCCACAATCACAAAAAAAACAGCAATACGTTGTTCACTTGACAAAACACAGATATGACAGTAAAGCAGAAAATACCCTAAACGGTCGGTGTTATATCAGTTATGTGCTTATAAACCAGCTACAATCATATATATATCTGCAAATCCATAATGTCAAGCACAGCACTTCATACAATTCAAAGGGGAAATACACCAAACTGAGAAACCATACCTGCAACCATTTCCCCTAAACTGAAACCATTTCTGTTGGGGTTAGGAAGTTCTTCAATGCCTCACTCACACTAACACAATGTAAAGCTGAGAGGGAATAGAGAGGGAGAGAAAGAGGAAAATTAGAAAGTTTTGTATAACACTTGCACACACATTTTCATTCACAAATCATATGTATTTATACACTTACATGGCATAGCTTCACATAGTTAGTTACTCCAACTAACTCACTAACAACTCTAACTTCCATGTAACTAACTCTAACTCTAACTACCATTTGAATTACACTCTAAAACTTCCCCTTAATTCAAATGGTTTAACAACACAATCAACTATGCCACTGTATCTCTAAGTATGCTATGCAATTGTGCATCACTATGAAAGTCTAGCATCCCAACTATGTTGGCACCCTAAACCTCACCATTCATTTGCCACATATCATACTTGCCTAAATTTTGAGAGTGATACAACACCTAACTCTTTCCTCATCTGTTCAAATCTGCCTATCTTCAAAGCTTTGGTTAAAATGTCAGCTTTCTGTACTTCAGTTGAGCAGTGCACCAATTCCATCTTTCCTTGAGAAACTTGTTCTCTCAGGAAGTGAAAACGAGTCTCAATATGTTTACTTCTTCCATGAGAGACAGGGTTCTTGGCTAGATTGATTGCTGATTTATTATCAACCATTAATTTCATAGGCAGTGTTACTTCAATTCCCATTTCTTTCAGCAAAGACTCAAGCCAAATAGCTTGGCGTGATGCATAGGAAGCTGCATTGTATTCAGCTTCACAACTGGACAATGCAATCACTGGTTGCTTCTTAGAACACCAGCTCACAGGTGCACTTAGCAGCTGAAACATGTAGCCAGAGGTACTCCTTCTATCAGTTCTGTCGCCACACCAGTCAGAATCTGAGTAGCCTAACATCATACTCGCCTCCTTGCCTCTGGTTCTGTTTGGAAATAGCACACCAAACTCCATAGTTCCTTGCAGGTATCTTACTCTCCTTTTGGCTGCAACTAGATGCGACTTCCTGCTGGGGCTATCCATGAATCTACTAGCCATTCCAACTCCATAACAAATTTCTGGTCTGCTATTGCAGATGTATCTAAGCCAGTCAATTATCTGTTTGTAGAGAGTGCTGTCAGCAGCTTCTCCTTCATCACTTTTTTCGAATTTTACATTTGTTTCAACAGGGGTAGTTGTTGGATTACAACCTGTCAAGCTAAACCTCTTCAATACTTCAGAAATATACTTTCTCTGATGTAGAATGATGTCATCTATAGTGTTTGCAAACTCCATCCCTAGGAAGTAAGCCAATCTCCCTAGGTCTGTCATTTCAAACTCAGTTTTCATGAGAGATTTAAAACTCTCAATCTCTTCAATACTCTCACCTGTGATGAGTAAATCATCCACATAAAGGCAAACCAGTAGCTGGGTTCTGTCTCCTTTCTTCTTTACATACACACCATGCTCCACAATGCATTTGCTGAATTGATGCTGAGCCAGGAATGAATCGATCCTTTTATTCCAGGCTCTAGGGGCCTGTTTTAGGCCATACAGTGCCTTCCTCAATCTGAATACCATATCTTCTTTACCCTTCATCTCAAATCCAGGAGGTTGTGTGACATAGACCTCTTCTTCCAAGGGTCCATTTAGAAAAGCATACTTCACATCAAGTTGAAATAATGCCCAGCCTTTTGCACTTGCTAAAGCTACTACCAACCTGACTGTTTCTATCCTTGCTACTGGAGCAAACACTTCTGAATAGTCTAGTCCATCCCTTTGAAGAAAACCTTTTGCCACCAACCTGGCTTTGTGCTTGGCAACTGTTCCATCTGGATTGAGCTTCACTTTGTACACCCACTTCACAGCAATTGGATGCTTATTTGAATGCAAGTGAGTCAGCTCCCATGTCTTGTTTCTTTCAATTGCAGCCAATTCTTCTAGCATAGCTTGTTGCCACACCTTTTATTTCATAGCTTCATCAAGGCTGAGTGGTTCAGCATCAGCAAGCAGAGCATAATGCACCAAGTCACCATCATCAGTGATAGCATTGTCAGGAAATAGCTCATAATCTGCTAGTCTGGGAGGAATTTGCCTTGCTCTCTGAGGCCTCTGTGACTGTATTACTTGTTCTTGATCATTAGCACTTGACTGAATATGCCAATTATCAAGAACTAGTGATGGTTGTTGCTGAATTGTGCTTTCTCCTTCCTTCCAATTCCAACAATCATTTTTTGCTACAATGACATCTCTGCTGATTACAGTTTTCTCCTTTGCTGGATCATAGAGTTTATAGGCTCCTGTAGGGTGATACCCTACCAAGATCATTGGTTCACTCTTATCCTGGAGCTTGCTTCTTCTTTGGTCAGGAATGTGTTTGTAGCATAGTGAGCCAAAGATCCTTAGGTGAGTGATTATTGGCCTTCTTCCAGTCCACACAGCTTCTGGAACTTGATCTTTCAGCTTCTCTGTTGGACATTTGTTCAACACATAAACAACAGTTGTAACTGCTTCTCCCCAGAAGGAATGTGGCAAGTTCTTCTCTTTCAACATGCTTCTAGCCATATCCAACACTGTTCTGTTTCTTCTTTCTACAAGGCCATTATGTTGTGGTGTATATGGTGCTGTAACTTCATATTGAATGCCATTCTCAATACAGAATGCTTCAAAATCAGTGGAATTGTATTCTCCACCTCCATCAGTCCTTAAAATCTTAATGAACCTGTTACTTTGTTTCTCAACTAGCACTTTAAATCTTTGAAAGGACTTAAATGCATCACTCTTACATTTAAGCAGAAAAAACCACATCATTCTATTGAATTCATCCACAAAAGAAATGAAATACTTGTTACCTCCTAAAGAAGGTACCTCAAAAGGACCACAAATGTCTGAATGCACCACTTCTAGCACTGTTGCTGCTCTCATTGGAAGGCACGATTTGAATGTCTTTCTTGATTGTTTGCCAGCTACACAGACTTCACACACCTTTTCTGGTAACCTTGTAATTGGAATTCCAGCTACCATCTCCTTTGCACCAAGCTGTTTTAGACTTTTAAAATTGAGGTGTCCAAGCCTTGAGTGCCAAAGCCAACTCCCTTCATCAATCTTGGTTGCTTTCAAACATTGAACTTTAGCATTCTTTAGGTTGATTTGGAAGGTTCTGTTCTTGCACAAAGGAGCCTTCAGTATCAGCCTTCCACAAGAGTTGAACATCTCCAATGCATCATTCCTCATTATCACCGAGAATCCTTTCTCAATTAACTGGCCAATGCTCAACAAATTGCACTTCATTTCTGGTACATACAGCACATTCTATATCATAGCAGAGTTCCCATTTCTCCTTCTGATAACAATATTGCCAACACCTTCAGCACACAAGGTTCTGTCATCTGCAAACCTTATTCTACTCCTTCTTGAAGTGTCAAGATTAGTCAGCCATCTCTTGTTACTGGTCATGTGGTTTGAGCAACCAGTATCAAGATACCACTGCTCAGTGTTTGAGGATTCATCACTAGTTGTCACCATTAACAACACAGCATCCTCATCTGAGTCTTCTTGAACAATATGAGCCTCATCATCATCACTTTCTTTCTTATGCTTGCCCTTTCAATGCCAACACTCATCTGCAAAGTGGCCATACTTCTCACAATTAAAGCATTGCACCTTTCTTTTGTCAAACTTCCCTTTGCCATTTTTCTGTTTAGCAGGCCCTCCTCTTCTTTTAGAGGATTCAAGTCTGTCACCATCAGATCTTGATCTTTCTTGTTTGGAAGACCAATTTCCTTTGGTGAATTTGCCCTTTCCTTTCTTCCATTTGTTCTTTTCACTAGCACCTTTCTTGTTGACATGTGCAGACAAAGCTTGATTAGTCATATCAATTGACTTTCCCTGACTCCTTTCATTAAGCCTCATCTCATGAGCTTCTAAAGAACTTCTCATAGTTCCAAGGTCCTTAGCCTCTTCGATTGCAACAACAATATGATCAAATTTAGGAGCTAGGGTTCTAAGTACCTTTTCAATTATCTGTTGATTAGATAAATTGTCACCACACATTGTTATCATGTTTGTAAGGCTTTGAACCCTGTTGAAATAATCAGCAACCTTTTCGTTCTCCTCCATTTGCATCAATTCATATTGTCTCCTCAGCACTTGCAATTGAGCCTTCTTGACCTTCTCATCACCTGCGTAGCACTTCTCAAGAATGTCCCAGGCTTCTTTGGCATTCTTGGCTGCAGCGATTTTGTTAAAATGTGATAGATCAACACATTGATGCATGATGAACATCGCTTTGCAGTCTTTCTTCTTAGACTCCTTGTAGACCACTCTCTGCTGCTCAGTAGCATCCTCGTCCAGTTCTTGATATCCATTCTTCACAATATCGGCTACTTCTTGATAGCCGAAGATCATTTTCATTTGCGTGCACCATTTCTCCTAATTCTTGCCATCAAGAACAGGAAGATTCATTGCGAAATTCCCATTACCAGCCATGGTTACCCAGCTCAAATCTCACCACAAAGGAACCACTTTTCTCACTGTTTCGGGTCCCAAGGAACGCACACACTAGCTCTGTTATACCAATTTGTTGGGGTTGGGAAGTTCTTCAATGCCTCACTCACACTAACACAATGTAAAGCTGAGAGGGAATAGAGAGGGAGAGAAAGAGGAAAATCAGAAAGTTTTGTATAACACTTGCACACACATTTTCATTCACTAATCATATGTATTTATACACTTACATGGCATAGTTTCACATAGTTAGTTACTCCAACTAACTCACTAACAACTCTAACTTCCATGTAACTAACTCTAACTCTAACTACCATTTGAATTACACTCTAACAATTTCCATGCTCTAAATTTAATAGAGTCAAACTTTTCTTGGTTGAAAATGATACCATTTCTTGACAATCATATTGACCAAGCAGTTGAGAACCACAATGTCATCCACATTTGTTTCATCCTTTTCCCCCTAACTAGGCCCCTGTGTTGCCAAAAATGTGATTTTGCATCTGCAGGCATCACCACTTCAAAACCTGCCCACTTATAGACAGCTTTCCAAACCTGTACAGATTCAACTTTAGAAGAGACACAATTTGGGTTCATAGTATCCTTTTTCTTCTCCTTCCCCTCCTAATTTCCCCTGATAAAACCAAAACTTTCCCCCCCCTCCCTTGAAAATTCCCCCCCTTTCACAAGCCCTTCAATATCTTGAGATGATATTTCCTCTTCGTTGAGCTCCATCACAACTTCAGTTTTAGTGAGCAGCCTCTATCTCATCGAATAAGTTGCCATCCAAAAGTTGCTGCTTGCTTCACCATCCCCTTTCCCCACCATTTTCCCTCAGTGATTTTCTTTTTCCACTAATTTACCACCCCAAAAAAAATCTTTCTGAATTGAAGAAATTTCATTGACCACCTTTTTTGGTGCTTTCATAAACGAAAGATAGTATATAGGAAGATCGGATATCACAGAATTTATCAGCACTATACTTCCACCTAATGATAATTTTTTCCTTTTCCAATTCGAAAACCTCCTCCTTATCTTGTTCACCATTGGTTTCCAAGTTTGTGCACACTTCGGATTGGCCCTAATTGGAATTCCCAAATATATGAAAGGCGCACTACTGATTGTGCAATTCAAAATATTGAAATTAATTGTCTCCTCTCCATCTGACTTGAGGCTTAGCAGCTTCTGCTTCAGCATATCCATCCAGCAACTCAAATATAGATCAATGCCCTTTCCTGTTTTTCGGCAAACTTCAGCCTTCATTCTTTTTGGGTATCCATTTTAAATCATATCCCTAAACTAAATATAACTGGCACGAGTGAGATAAGCATTATGAATTATGATGCTTACATCAAGTTTTATTCTCAATTTCACCAAGTGAATTTCATTGTCGCTACTGTATTTTACATGAACTCATCCTCTTTTTACTCATCCTTTTAATCGAGCTTTCTCCTGTTTTAGCTGCTCAATTTGTCGCATTCTTTTAGCTATAGCTAGGCCATGTCTTCGAATTGTTGAATGATTTGGTTTTTTACGGATGTGTTTAACCACCTCAAGTTCAGGGATGAAGATAAAGCATTGGCTTTCCATTTTCCTGAAGTGATTAAAGTAACCATCCATACTTTCATTAGATCTTCTCTTAATAGCAAATTTTACACCTAAATAATTGTTCATGGAACAGGAATGGAGGAAAGAGAAAAGCTATCGAGTATATATACGTAACAAGACATATTTCACACTAGAAACAAATGCAATATTGTGAGAATTCCAATTATCTTAGTATATTGACGTTATTTTTTTGACAAATTTGAAACTCAACTAAAATGTGACAAGTTGAATTGGTTTGAGTTAAGGGTATAAGAAATTGAAGGTTCCGGATTCAAACTCTTATAAAAGGAGGAAAAAAAACTAACAGAACAATCAATTTATTACTCGTAGATCCATCCGGTCACCAATATAAGTAAAAATTCCTAAATTTTTTGGTTCAAAATATAAGTAAATTTCAATTACTTTCATCTTATTTAATGAAGTTATTTTCAAAATATATTTCATTTAATACAAATTTTGTTTTCGAATGACTCCTTTTATTCTCAATAACACAAGTTTAATAAATAAGAAGAAAGGTAATTTAGATAACAAACTTAATTTTTATTTTCAATAACTTTATTAAATGAGATAACTAACTATCTTATAATATAATATAATATATATATATATATATATATATATATATATATATTATTCAATTTTTACTTATAACAGTATATCTATTAAAAAGAACTAAAATGTAACAAAACTGACATGTTTCTAGACAAACTCAACTACAATAATAATGTCGCTAAAGTACTTGAGGTTTACGGTATAGGAAAATTTTAACATGTGCGTTCAATGGCCGAGCACATTAACGTATCTCATTTATATACGCAACTTCGGAACGCGTGGTCCTGGTCCAGCCGAGTTCATGTTTATTTAAATGAACCTTTGATAAAATTGATTTTGTAGAATTGATTTGAATAGAATTGAGTTTATAATATAGTGATTTATATTTGTATATTTTTATTTTAAAAACAAATTCGATATAAAATTTAGTATAGAATTTTTAAGCTAACTTAAAAGCTATTATTTCTTATTTTAATTGCAATACACTTTTAATAGCATGAAATGACATTCCCCTCAATTATCAAACATATGGGTCTAATCACAGTATCTGCAATCAAAGCATTGGATTTATGGTAAGAAAAAAAAAAACGTGGAATCAAACATACTCTTCATCGTGTTCTCAACTAAACAACAAGGAAAAGGAGAAATTCGTGGAAATCTTCTTTCGTTATATAAACAGCTGTCTCAATTCCTACCTAACCCGACACTGGTAGATGTGCGTATGACTGCAACAAAGTTAATCTTGAGTTATGTTACATTTGTAGATTTTTTAAATAAAATACAAAATTACAATTTCTATTATTTTCTTCTATTTCTTTCTTTTTCTCTTCATCATGCACGCCACACGCACGGTCAAATTATTTATATAGGGTTTTTGGTGCTATGTGAGAAGTAAACTATGTGCTACCAACATTAACATCTTATAATGCGTCTCATCTTTTTTTCTCTTCATCATCCACGATAAATACAGGGTTTTTGTGCTTTGTGAAGAGAAAACTCCCTGCAACAAACATTTCCATCTCAACATGGCAATAAGTGTATACTTGAAGGGAGAAGTTGTTAGAAAACATGGCATGCACCCATATGAAAATATGATTTTTGCTCAAGCAAGAATCGAACTTCATTGTCCCAAAAAAAAAACACATTGATTATTACTGTATTAGACCAGCTAATGATAAAAATTTTATAAATATTAATAATACGTAAGTTTTTTTGCTAGTTGACATAAGGATTAATTTGGGCCGCCTTATACTTGAGTCGGAGTCGGACTCGGACGTAATCACAATCAAGTAAGACAAGGATTTTGGGTTTTGGGCTGGAATTTGCTGATTTTGGGGTGGCTATTTTTAGGGTATTTTTAATTTAGTTCAAGTTTCCTGTTTTAATTTCTTGATTTCAAAGATAATTATAACTAAAGTAATTATAAAAATGTCACATTGTTTTAATTTTATTTTTTGTTTTCAAGATTTATACAGGAAACATTGAAAATAAGTTTCGTACACAAATCTTTGAAAACAAGAAATTTAATAAAAACAATAAGACATTTCTATAATTATTTTAGTTATAATTATTTTTAAAATTTGGTAATGAAAATAAGAAATTATAAACAAACCAAATATGCTCTTAGCTTTTGACCTACTTGGCTGTGAATGGTGTACAAGGATACTAAGGGCAGATGGAGTTAGTGGGTTCGGATGAAAATTATGTTTTTTTTAAAAGAAAACCTAAAACATGGCCATGCTATATATTTAACAGACTCGTGTCTTAATTTTTAGTTTTTTTAAAAAGAATTTCTAAAATTTTTTTGACAAAAAAAGAATTTCTAAGATCTCGCGCGCTTGTGTGTGTATATATATATATATATATATTGTACCACTTACTACACCACCCATATGTGGTAAATTTTGAACCAATTAAATTGTCACATGGATTTGATCAAAATTTCAACTTTCTAGTTGTATTTCTACTGTAGTCAAATATATGAATACAATATATTGTAGTATAGTATATGTACTCTTTGTATTCGCAAATTTAACCCATATTAAAATAATGTTTTTTTTAATTAAAAAAATTGATTATATTGCAAAATAATTTTTTAATATGAATTAAAATAATGTTCGTTGTCAATAATATTTTATAATATAATCAGTTTTTTTTAATCAAAAAATATTATTTTAATATGAGTTAAATTTGCAAATACAAAAAACACATATATTATATTACAATATACTGTATTCATATAGTTTGACTACAATATAATACAACTAGAAAGTTTTAAATTTTGACCAACCTATGTGGCAATTTGATTGACCCAAAATTTGCCACATGGGTGATGTAATGGGTGGTATAAAATGTGGATGATGCACCATACTCAAATCCATATATAAAGTAACAAAACGGATGAAATATAATACGAAGAAAAAAATGTAATTAACATAATGATTGATATGAAACCAGAATGAATATTACATTGATCAAAGGACTAAGAATCCCGATCCAGAGAAAATAACCAAGAGCAATCTGCCAGTATTTTTGTTTACACCTGAAAAGAACCAAAACACCTAAAAAAACGATAAAAACAATCCCCATAGACCAAAAACATAAGCACACCAGCCAAACCACTTCCAGCTAAATAACACAGCCAAGTGAGGGAAGAGCACAACAACATAATTGAAAATACAGGGCTTCCTAACAGAGCATAATTAACCTTCGGATAAGGGCACCAAGACTTCAGATTAAAATATTCATTGATAAGCAGATTGTACCTATATATGATACGGCCCTACCTTATTTACCGAAGAAGTGGAGTTTTCCCTAAATACTGACTTTTATCGATTAAAATATGAGTACTGTATTCACTACAATACATTTTGAGTATACTAGATGCATCCTACCACAACCAAATTAGATAGGTTCTTACTTTTCATACACATGTTTTACGTGGGTGAGTGAATGTGCATGCACTATCAGGCTTCGTTCATTTAGTCATCATAACTTAAGCCAAACAATTTTCCTTTCGTTCTATTTCAAATGTGCAACTCAGAGTCTACCCTATTTGGGGCTATATATCCTTCTGTTGTCTCCGTAAGCAGTGCTGGGTCAATTTTTAAATGAAGAAAAAGATCAGGAAGAAGATTACAGTCCTTTTTTTTAAAACAAGATTATAGTGATCAATTATTGATGGAAAGAACACCCAATTTTATAAAATTAATTTGTTATTGGAATCAACATGGTGACTGGTGGAGACATCAAGGTGGAGGCACAATATGCCTTTTATGCTTTGTTTGCAATGATGGTGAAGAAAAAGAGAACATTACAGTGCATCTCTCCTATCCGAGTGTGTTGGATAGAGATAAGCAATCATTTCTTACACGGATGCATTATTAAAGTGAATTTATGTGAACATGACTTGTTTGCACGAGTTGTTTCTATAAGCAATAACTGGTTCTTATATAAGAACCCTTAGTAAAAGAGAGAGAGAACTTAGAGAATTGAATTGGCTATTTTTTTCGAAAATTAAAATAACAATAAATATAAATAAAGACGCGGGTAACTTGTAGGACCGATGTGGTAATTTTTTTGAATTGCACTATAGAGTAGAGAGTTGCTTATAGTAGTAAAAGTGGTGAAGTAACATGATATGACCCATAAAAAAGAATAGTTAAGCAATTCTAATGAGTTACACCATAATTTTTTGCTTCTCCAAGAAGATAGTCTTGCTCCGACAATCTCCACTGGCATCCAAGTTGACAACCTCTTTGGATTTGCCCTGACCAGCAACCCAAGGTATGTGAAAGGAAAACTACCAACCCTACAATTTAAGGCCGCGGCAGTAATCTGCATCCAATTATTATCAACAGTTACTCCTACCGACTGACTCTTGTGGAAATTCACCTTCAACCCCGACATTACCTCAAACAATTGAAGTAGGGCCTTGATTGCCCAAATATTTCTTTTTTTTCTTACAAACAACCAACGTATCATCTACGAATTGTAAATGGGACACCTGCTGAAAATCAGATGTACCAAATTTGTACCCCCCCCCCCCCCCCCAAAAAAAAAAAAAGAGATTCAGTTCAACAACTTCTTAATCATGGCACTAAAAGCCTCAGCTGCAATTAAAAATAAAAAATGCGACAACTGGTCCCTTTGTCTCAAACCTCTACCCACAAAAAAATCCTTTGTTAGACTATCATTCACAAGAACCGACACTAACGCCAAGGCCAAACATTCTGATATCCAACCCTCCATTTTTCTGAAAACCCCATCCGCTCCATCATGTAGTCAAGGTATTTCCAATCTACCGAATCATAGGCCTTTTCAAAATCAACCTTGAATAGCACTGCTTGGTTATTACACTTTTGAGCTTCATCCACCAATTCATTTGCTATGAGTACCCCATCCAATATTTGCCTACCCTTGACAATGGCAAATTGCGTTTTTGATATCAAAGAGTCCATAACCTTCCTTAACCTATTTGCCAAAAAATTTACAAATACTTTATACTTACACCCAATGAGTGATATGGGTATATAAACACCATTTTTTTGTTGTTGAGGATTTTCCTTCTTTGGTATCAAAACAATAAAAGAGCAATTAGAACCCCTTACCAGTTTACCATTCGCCTGAAACTCCAGCAAGAAAGTAATAAAATAAGCTTTTATCTCCTCCCAGAACTCCTTAATGAAGCCAAAATTGGCACCATTTGGCCTTGGACTCTTTAAACTCTCGTAGTCCCAAATCGCAACCCGAATTTCCTATACCTGAAAGGGTGCAACAAGTTCAACATTTGCAGTTGCGTTAAGTTGTTTGAAGGTAAAGTTGTCCAAAATTGGGCAATCCCAATGCCTATGCTAAAAATGCTTCCTGAAATGCTCCATGGAAATAACTTGAGTTGGAATCACCATCCTGCAACCACCTAACCCTCATTTTATGCCACAAAACACAACACTTCATATGTGATAGCCGACTCAACTGAACCATACAATCTCTCCTAGCCTCAAATTCCTCGGAATTATGAATAGTCTCTTCCCCTTTTAGATCCCACTCTTCTAACTCAGCTTTTGCATATGAAATTTTCTTATCTAAATTCCCACAATGATCCTTGTTCCACTCTTTCAATTTCTGATGTATAAGTTTTAACTTCTTTTTCAGCACAAAAGCACCCCACCCTTCAACACTAATAAATTTTCAATGACTGTGTATGAACTTTGAATAACCTTCAACTTCCCTCCAGCAATTCAACA
Source organism: Sophora flavescens (assembly GCA_030762895.1). Taxonomy (NCBI): domain Eukaryota; kingdom Viridiplantae; phylum Streptophyta; class Magnoliopsida; order Fabales; family Fabaceae; genus Sophora; species Sophora flavescens. The sequence continues at coordinate 43,530,891 of CM061069.1, read as the reverse complement.
TCCTGAATGGTTTAGGTCCCCAATCTATCACTTTATCTCTGAGAAGCACTGCACAATGATATGATAAACCCTTTTGTAAACCCCACCGCGTACAATTTTCTCATGTGTTCAACCATTCTTCATTAACCAATTATCTATCTAATTGACTTATAGCTGCCCCATCACTATGATACCATGTAAACTTCCTTCCCACCATCTGTAAATCAATTAGCTCTGCTTCTGAAATAAAATCCTCAAACAACAACATCTCTTTTGCTCTATCATTTGTAATTGCACCTTTTCTTTCCCTTGCATTTCTAATAGAGTTGAATTCACCCAAAACACAATATATGCTACCAACCCTCACAGCACAAAACTGGATTAACTCTTGTGGCAGATCCTTTTTTATTATAAGTAACATGGGGCATAAACATTTACTATGGACACAGGTATCTTGTCTACACCCCACCAGCTCTCCACACCAACAAATGACTTCCCTGTATGATATTGGACGAAAGGAAACAGTTGATATCCCACATCAGTAAAAGACCCCAGATCTTCCCACAATTGGCTTAAAAGACCACTCAAAATCCTCCAATACCCATAGAAAAGCACATAATTCCCTATTGAAATCTTCATGTTTCGTTTCTTGTAAACATACCATATCAGACTGATATTTTCTGATCAAATTTTGAACCTCCCTTTTATTTTACTTTCCCCCCAACCCTTTGATATTATACGAAAGAAGCTTCATTAAAACAACTAAGAAATTCTCCTTCACCAAACTTGATCAATCAACTTGTTGATCACCTCCCCTTTACCTCACTAATTGTTATTCTACTTGTTTCCAGTCGGTCTCTATTTTCTAATTCTTCCAAACTATATATTACTTAGGGTAGGGATGGGGGAAAAAGGAGAGTACGCTGGGTAACGTAGGAAAACATTTGTCGTGAGCTAGAGTTGGGTGGGTTGGGGATAAAAAATTGAAGGCTTTTAATTGGCATTGTTAGGGAAGTGGTGGTGGAGGTTGAGGGTGGATATCGGTGGTTTGAGGTATAAAATACTCTTAGCAAAGTATGGAGAGCTTTACGGGGTGTTGAGAGAGGATAGAAAATGGGATCGTCTTGGTGGAAAGATTTGTGTGCTTTAGATAGTAGGGGGATGGGAGGTTAGGGATGGCTAGTTGTCAGAAAACATTGTAAGAGTGGTGGCGAATGGTTATGATACCTCTTTTTGGAATGAGAACTGGGTTGAGGGTAGGGTGTTAAGTAGAAGGGTTCATAGATTGTACAGTTTGGCATCTAATATAGATGTAAAGGTGGTTGTGTTGGTGTGTAGTTGGAGGGGTCTTGAGTGTGCAAGTGGAAGTGGAGGAGAGAGCTTTTTCAATGGGAGTTGGAGTTGGTTCAAGACCATACACGGTTGGTGGAGCAAATGGTTTTGATGGAGAGTGGAGTTGACAAATGTGTGTGGAGTATGGATTCATCGGGTGAATATTCTGTGAAATTTGCATATAATGTGATTTTGGTGAATTATCAATGTAATGTAGATGTATTTCTCAGCAAAGTTTGGAACAAGATAGTGCCATCGAATATCACAGCGTTTATGCGGAAACTAGCCCAAGATAGAATTCCATCAAAGGTGAATCTAATTCATAGAGGGATTTTTCAAAGTTCTTCAAACAATGTTTATCTTTCTTCAGAGCTCCGATAAATTTTTTGAAAATTCTTATCAAAATTCAAAGGGCTTTCTTGTGGGGTGATAGCGATAGGAGAAGGGGTATTGCATGGGTTTCTTAAAATAAGGTTTGTTCTACTAAAGCTTTAGGTGGTATGGGGGTTAAGCACTTGGATTTGTTCACTTCAATGTAAGCCTACTTGGGAAGTGGAGGTGGAAATTTGTTGATACTGATGCTTGCTGATACAAAATTATGAAGTCTAGGTATGGTGCTATTAGTCATGACTCCCATTTGTAAGCATGGATCTCTAAAAACTCATCCAAATGGTGGAGGGACTTGTGTGCTCTTGATTCTGACAAATTTGATCATGTGAACTAGTTCTCTAATGGGGTTCGAAGGAAAGTTGGAAAATGGGCAAATACGTTTTTCTGGCAGGATGTGTGGTTCGGTGATAGATGTTTAAAAGAAGTTTTGCCTATCCTATTTTCGTTGTCTTCTGAGAAATCTGTTTTGGTAAGTAGTTTAGGGTGTTTGGAAGGTAATGTGTGGAGGTGGAGATGGAAGTGGAGAAGGCCTTTTTTTGCTTGGGAGGAAGAGTTGCTGCATTTGTTTACTGACACAATGAAATGAGCCTATATTAGTAGAGAGATGGAAGATGAGTAGATTTGGAAGATTGGAAACAATAAAGTATATTCGGTTAAGTGACTTATGATTTTTTGGTTTTCCAGTCTATGTCACTTGGTTTCCCCTCAGGCCCGACAAATGTGTTCAAGAATTTTTTGGGTGAGCTATGTGCCAAGTTGGGTGCTTGCCTTTTCTTGGCAACTGCTTCTCGATAGGATACCTACATGTTTAAATATTCTACAGAGGCGGGTTCTAAGTGATGCACAACAATGCAACTGTGTTTTTTGCTGTCAATGCCAAGAGTCAGCTCTCCACTTGTTTCTATTACATAGGGATCTTTTTAGAAAAGAAAAAAATAGAAAAACTTGGCACTTGTTCTGACATACTACAATTTGGATAATATGCTTGTTGAGAATAAGGTTAGACAATGGTTTGTCTCGGTCGGTTTCAGCCCAAACGGCTCAATTTGAGCCAATCCGACCATTTATATATAAGACCCAATTCCGTCTGTGGGCTGTTCGGGTTGGGCGGGTAACGGGTTATGCGGGTTGCAGCAGGTGGGTTGTAGTGGGTTCGGCTGAGTTATTTTTTTGGCCCAATCATATTTTTTAATTTTTGGTCAGGGTCATTTGAGTTCAGGGTCCAGAATAAAAAAAAAAAGAACTCTCTAGAGATTATTCCCCTTCCCCTTGTCATCTTCAGTTATTCCCCTTCCCCCTTCACCCTTCCCTCCTGCGGCGATTCTAGACAACACATTCTCAGATCCTCCTCCCGGTTTGATTCGAAGATCCTTTTCCTTCTAATAAAAACATAACCTCGTTCTCTGTCTCGATTCTTCCTCCTCCACTGCGCCGCTCGGACCACACGTACAAGTTCAGAAATTCAGATCCAAACAAAGTCCCTGCGAACTGTGAAGGAGAAGAAGATCTCTGTGGCGGTGTGGTTATCTAGCTAGACTCAAACAAAGTCCCTCCGTTGTGTTGCTCAGACAACGCGTACAAGTTCAAAACTCCAGATCCAAACAGATCCCTGTAAAGGAGAAGATCTCTGAGGATGAATGGGCTTTACTCACACGAGTTTCATAGTTGCTTGGCAAGGACGAAGGTGAACTGACAAGTTGAGGATGAGGGGTCTGTCGGGTACGGTTTCCGACGAAACTGGTTGACAACACTCACACCCGCCCGATCAAAGCCATTTGAAACTGAAGATTGCACCCGCAGAACTGTGGATCCGAACTGACCCGCCTGTGCGGCTGGTTTCTCCTCTGGGTTTGTCGGGTCTTGGTCGGGTCGACTGATCTTGTCCAACCCTAGTTGAGAAATGATGTTGTCTTTAAAAATGGACATTGATTTTCTGACCACTATAGACCAATATTAAAAAAAAGTATTATATATATAATATCATAAAATAATTTAAACAATGAATGGTAAATGAATTTAATTAATACGCATAGTCAATGTAAAGATTTCTACATTATCTATCAATCCTAAATTGCCATACCACTAAAAATGTTTGACTATTATGATAACTACTTGAAAAGTCACATATAAAATGATTTGTGATTGACTGATATCGTAATTTTTTTTGGCTAAATTGCAGTTTTGGTCCCCCTATTTTTTCAATTTGGCGAAAATGGTCCCCCAACTTTTTTTTTGGCGAATTTGGTCCTCTTAAAATTCAAATGTTACGAAAATGGTCACTCCGTCAGGATTCAGTCCAAACAGTAATGGAGGTTGGTGACGTCGGGGTCCCTCCATTACTGTTTGGACGGAATCCTGACGGAGGGATCATTTTCGCAACATTTGAATTTTAAGAGGACCAAATTCGCCAAAAAAACAGTTGGGGGACCATTTTTGCCAAATTGAAAAAACAGGGGGGCCAAAACTGCAATTTAGCCTTTTTTTTTCAAAGACGGCGTATCAAAATTAAACTCATAATAAACTGTATGTCTAATTTTTAAAAATATAGTTCTAATTTAGTACATAGTTAGTAATTAGAAATATAAAATTTAGAAGTTTTGGGAGTAGAGATTAATTTTGAAAGAGTATGCTAATAGAAGTTGAAAAATTAAAAGCAAATATTGGAAATGAATAAGCTATTAATAAGAGAGACTACAATCGAGAAATTTCAAATCACATGTCTTGAAATATGTTTATTTAACCATATGATATTTATTGAAGAGAGAAATGTTAAAAATACAATCTATATGATAAAATTACACATTGTAAATTAGAATAAATAATCCCTTTTAAATATACTAATGAATTAATTGATTTTTTTTAACAAGCAAAAAGTTCAATTTCATGTTGAGCCATTTTATGCTTACTATGTCCACCAGTTATTACTTCAGTTATGTTAGTTTATAATTGCAAACATACTTTTGAGTCTACAAATATATTTGTTTTAAAAAAACTTTATAAATAATTGATATTTTATCACAAACGCAGCTTTTCAATTATATACCAAAAATGCACTTCTTTGTTCTCTATGTCACTTTTTTGATCAACTCGTTTTAATGCAAACATTGACACCCTTGTGGTTTTGAATAGACATTCCCGAAGAATTTTTTTTTTAATACCTCCCGAACAAATAATATAAACAATGGACTCTTATCCATAAGTTTTGTTCCTTATCTTTCTTGTTAATATATTGTTTTCTAAAAATATGAAAGCAATGCAATTCTCCTGTTCACATCTTTTTTTTTTTTTTTTTATGAATACCTGTTCACATCTTTCATTGTTGAAAAGATAATGTGGCAGATTGGCAAATTTGGTTTTGCTTTTGGATGTCCTTTTTCATGAATGGGGCGGTAGGTTTTGTTTAGGTTCCTGATGTAGTTAGAAGCTTTAGTTTTCTTCATTGCAGGTTATTCTTTGGCATGCTGGTTGAAGGTGGCGGGTTTGGTAACTTTGACTGGCTTTTGGAGGTTTTATTCCCGGAACTGAGTTTTGGGGATTCCTATTTCTTACAAAATTTGTTTGGGCTAATGATTTACTAGGGTTTGTTTTATCCAAGTTTGGGGGCGAAAGTTAGCTATTCAACCTGGTAGATACTTGTTTCTCTGGGTTGATAATTTACTTTATATCCCTCTGATGTTGGTGTCTCTTTTTGTTTGTTGGAGTACTTCTAGTGCTCTTTTAATCTAATATAATTTGGCTTATCAAAAAAAAATAAAATTATCCTACTATTTCAATTTACACGCATAATATTTTAACCATTTCCTTTTATTTTTAAAATAGAATCCTTATCTCTGAGCATCTAAGATACCATCCTCACCCACCCAAAGCCCATGTCTTTGGCATTGACATAAACCGCTGACCAGTTCCTCTTGAATCATGAGCAAAGGCTCTATTTTCTCCTTAGCAACATAAATTTACATGATTTTTTTAATGAAATTTTTATACATAATTTAATTTTGATTTATTATTACTGATGTTTATATCATCATATAATTATATGTTGCTACATTACTAAGAATTTAATTATAATAAATTTATCTAAAAAGTTACATAACTCTTTCAAGATATGATGACACGCATAGTCAACCCAATATATTTTTAGGTCTAAAATAAACTTTGAGGCAACACCTTTTTGAAGTAATAGGAAAATCAGTGGTCTTACAAAAATAAATGTGACTTTTGCTCATTGTAAACAATGATTTTTCAATTGTATTTTGCAGGAACAATTTCATCAGAAGCAGGATGAGGTCATATCTCGTGCCTCACGGGAGGATGATACTTCTGGTGATGAGACCCCACTCTCCGACCTCCGCCGATAACAATGCCATATATTTGGAGCTTATTTGGAGAATCGAATAAGGGACATGTGTATGGACTTGGCCACTGATTCTCGAAGTTCATGGCCTCCATATCTCTTGGGCCTAGTCGTCAATCCCACTTGACCTACGTTCCTACAAAGCAGATAGAGGAGATGTCAGAGACGATTATATTATTGAAAATCAAGCTCGTTGAAAAGGAGGCCAGGGAGAGGGACGAAAAGATTGATGCTAGTGACAAATTAAAGAGATGAGGGAAAGGATTGGTGACTGATCACGTAGACTACAAAGTTACAGAGTTGGCAATTGCAATTTGTATTTGAGAGGATGAGGAGGAAGCCTCCTTTTGAACCACCATCTCCTCCAGAGGACGAAAACGACGTTGGGGATGCCAATCGAGGATTGTCATCACAACCCCCGCCATGCTGATGTTTTATTTATTTTTCATGATGTTACTATCATTTTTCATTTAACTTATAAGTATGCGGGGTTTAAATTTGATTAATAACATTATTGTTTAATATCTTCATTTATGTTTCAATACAATGATTATTATTGATTATTTAGTGTTAATTATAATATTTTAAAAAATATTTTGCATTATTTTTATAAAAGAATATTTCTCTAAGATAAGGCTAACTTAGAATTTTGGTCTCTTAGATTTAAAAAAATTCATTTTGATCCCTTAAGTTTGAAATGACATCCAAATTAGTTCTTTTCGTCGGACCGCTGCTAACCTCTCATATGTGGAAGTTAACTGACGATGTGGGCAACTGACATGGCACATACATGTTGTAGTGCCACGTGACAACATGTTGTGGTGCCACGTGACAACATGTGATGGTGCCATGTGGGAGGACCAAACTGTATCCAAAAAATTAAGATAAGAGATTGAAACGAATTTAAAAAATAAGACAAGTGACCAAATTGGAATTTTAGTCCTTCTTCCCCAATGTGTCTTCTTCTCCAATGGGACTTCTTCTCTTAGGGATATAGATAGCAATAGATGACCTTTCTCCAAATCAGTGACTGGTGCATCACAACGGAGCCCAGATCCAGGGGGACTATGCAACAGCTGCTAGGAGAAACGTGGTGGAGCGGGTGACTTCGATGGACTTTATGGAAGTTGGTTGATGTGTTGCGTGGAAGAGGGTAATTGGATCCCGGTGGCTGTTTTGGAACAAAATTTAATGAAAAAGGGGTGATTTTTTGGGTGAGCTTCAGCTATTGGTTAGTAGAAAAAATGACATTATGAGTGGATTATTTTGTTCACACAGAAAACGCCAACCATTGGAGAAGAAGACTCATTAGGGAAAAATGGCTAAAATTTCGATTTAGTCCAATATCTTATTTTTTTAGATTCATTTTGGTTTTTTAACTTATTTTTTGGATTCGACATGGTTTTGCCACGTGGCACCATAAAATGTTGCCATGTGGGAGACGTGCCATGTCACTTGCTCACATCACTACACCAGATTAAGGATTTAATTGCGCACACTTATTAGCGGTTTCGGCAGGAGGCGCTCTAAAAAATGCGTAGAAGTATTTAATAGCGCTGACCATTAGAAATGCTACTAAATTATGAACCTTCAATAATGGTTCACCGAGAAAACGTTATCTTTAGTCCATAACCTATTTTGAGAAAAAGCACTCTATACCCCATACATCATTAATAGCGCGTAACCGGGGAACCGATATCATAATAGACCATTTTAATAGCGTTTATTCGAATAAACTCTATGGAAGTTATAACTATCAAAACGCTTGAGTGGAAAAACACTTTCTTTTCCTCGAATTAAAACTACAGTTTCTAGGTTATCAACTCTCTTCCCGTAGTTGTTAGGTGTTAGCACAGTTCATGGAACTGATGGAAGTACAATAAACTCTTTGTATAGAAAACCTAATATTCAACCTTCAAAGCATAGAAAACTTGAAAGTGATCAATTCTGCCTTAATAGTTATTGAACTAACGCTCCAAAACCTAAGCGAAATTATCTTATAATTAAATAACCCTCCTCTGTGTTGTTATCCCACATTACAAATTTTATAAAATCTCCTCATGTATTCTTATCCGTGTTCTTATTTTCCAGAAGAGGCCGACACTCTAATATCTTTTTGTCGTATATCCTGTCTAATGTTCAGAAGAGGGTCAGAAGAAGCCCTATCCTAAATGTCATGATAGACGACAAGAAGATATGTGAATGCTACTGTCTCTCCCAAATGCCTCACGAAATGAGAAGCGAGGGCGCCCAGGTACTGCTCGAATCCTATATGAGGATTATCAAGTAGTCACTGGTGAACCCGAGCAGATGGGGAGCCTTTCACAAAGATATTTGAATGACATATGACCATTATGAGGGGTACTCATAAGGTGCCAGCATGAAATGGCAGAAGGTGGAGCTGGCGCTGGTGACCCATAATGGAAGGGGCCTTTCAAGCAACAAATCTTTCTTTTGGCATGACAGACGACAAAAAGATATGAGAACGGGCCATAAAATGCCCACATGAAATGATAAGTGAGAGCGCCCCCGTGACCCCATGTGCAGATAAAGACACATAAGGGATCTATGTCATATTGAAAGGAGACAGAACACACACACTAAAGCAAAGCCATAACTGAAGTGTCTTCTTTATCTCTTCAACCTTCATTCTGTTTTCTCTCTTGTCATCAACATGCTACTGAAAGAATATCCAATAATACTATATTCAATTTTTTATGGTCACACAGTAAAGTGCAAACTCAAAAGATGTATATATGAAGTGAAATAAAATAGAGATTAAATATTCTTTAAAGGTATTTGTTCTCATCAAGTGCAATCCTTATCTGTTTATTTACTTTTGATTATCATTAGTGTGTAGTGGGAACATAAAAACGAATTTTAAACAGTGAAAATGTAACAAAGAGCTATTAAAAGCTCCATCATGAATAGTGTTTCATATAGATTGTGCTATTAAATAGCAATTAGAGTAGCGCTTGTTTTAATAAGCGTTATCATTTTCCTATTTAAAAATTGAAACTTTTCGCTATGACCACACTCTCACACTTCAAATTTCAAATTATTGCTTCTGCTTACCTATTAGTTTAAGAAAGGACATGGTTTAATAGGGATTATTCACGAAAGTGCTATTAAAAGGTCCATCATGAATAGTGTTTTGTTTAGTTTGCGCTATTAGATAGCGATTACAATATCCCTTGTTTCTATAAGCGCTATCGTTTTTCTATTGTAAAAGTGAAACCTTTCGCTATGACCACACTCTCACATTTCAAACTTCAAATAACTACTAACCTATAAATATCATTGTTCTCTCACGTATACCCTTAGAGTTTTTCCTTGACCATTAATTTCCTTAAATCTTTTAAGTTAGTCATATACAATTGTTGTTGCTAATATTTGGTTCTTTTCATTTGTCATTAAGATGAATGATAAATATTAAAATAGTTTATGTGTGTGTGTGTATTCAAGAAATGAATAGATAATTTAGTACTTCATTGATTGTTATATAAAAACTTGAACACACAAAAGGACATAATTCCTAATGATTTCAAAGAACAACAATTAGTTCATGAAACTTTTCTATAACTGTTGTATTGAATCCTTCCACCACATCAATGATATCTCAACAATTAGCATCAGTTGATGGCAATGAGGTGGAGGGGTGTCAGAACTTATTGCCTTCACAGAAGATGATTCCTCTTGAGTCATTTTTCTCTTCTTAGGATCTTCTTCCAAATGCCTTGCTATAGGCACACCTTCTTATTCATTGGATCTCCCTTAAAAGCCTATTCAGTTGGAGACATTGGTGACCCTGGCTCTGGACACATAGATTCTGAAGAAGAATCTAGAATGATAGGATTAGGATTTTCATCCCTTCCCATGGTTGAATTTGTTGATTAATGAGGTAGTCGGAGGTGAGGGGTTTGCATGAATGTTTCATTTTAGGCACATCATACATGTGGACAAAATGATGTCTGGAGATAGTTTGATAAAGATGTCCACAGGGGATATCAGTATTCCTCCAAAGAAAGTATTCCAGATGTTCCATTACAAGGACTAGAAGATCGATTTGAGAGCAAGTGAGGAGTGTAGAGTAAAATTGAAACCTCATGTATGCCATTATATGAAATTAGAACACTGATTTAGTACTTACCTCATTGAAGACATGATCACTAACCAACGATAGAATTCTCATCAACGGTAGGTTGCTTGTCAACTCTAAGTACCTGAAATTGAAAGACCAAGTCTTCCCCTTCCTGTTCACGCACTCCCAAGTCACAGCCGTCAATGGGTGCAAGCCGTGGAGTAACTGATTATGATATCCGTGACGGCAGAGGGGGCCTAGCCAACTATATACACAACAACAACAACAACAACAACAACAACAACAACAACAATAATAATAATAACCCTACGCACCTCCCATTATGGGCCTATAGGTTAAGGCCTACACCATCGCTCACACAGATCAGTATTAGGTGCCAATAGCCCATTACGAATAGATCACCATATTAGTGGGCTTAAGCATCATCAAATGGATCATAACATTAGCCAGTTTTTGGTAAACCAAAAAACCACAATTGATTGTAACACACAAGAATTATTAGGAAAAAATCTAACATTCTCCCACTTGGGTAAAATCAGTCGTGTAATTTTAATTTGTAGAAAACATTTTCGAAAAACGACTCTCGAGCTAAAAACATACACTTAATGTGGCCACAAAACAAATGATCCCAAGATGCAACACCTAATTAACACTTCATCTGATAAAATCCAAGTAACATCGAATTATGGCGGTAGTCATATCCCTTATTGATATGGGACCTTCCATTGTTACAAATATTACCGACTCCGTCGACTAGTCATCGATGTGGAGTGTAGCAAGAAAATGACATGCCAATATGATCCAATAGCCATACTATCATTTTCTTTGTCAGTCCTCACTTTCTCTCAAATGCCAGAAGGCTAGAGAAACTACATGGTTAATAAAAATTAATCATCATGCCTCGACTCCAACAAGGTGTCGACCACGTCCACAATGGTCCCAACAACACAAGCATCAAAATATATAATGTCTTAGCTCAAACATGGCATCGACCACAGGCATAATGGTCCAACCGACACCGAGCCTTTAAAATACATAATGCCTCAGCTCAAACATGGCATCGACCACGGGCATAGTGGTCCCAACGATGCCGAGCTTAAAAATTAATAATGCACCAGCTCCAACATAGCATTGACCACGGGCATAGTGGTCCAATGATGTCGAGCTTTCCAAATAATAATGCCTCAGCTCCAACATGGTGTCAACCACGAGCATAGTGGTCCTAATGACACCGAGCTTTAAATTTTCATAATGCCCCAGCTCCAACATGGCATCGACCACAGGCATAATGGTCTCAATGATGCCGAGCTTATAAAATAACAATGCCTCAGCTCCAACATGGTGCCAACCACGGGCATAGTGGTCATAATGACACCGAGCTTCAAATTTTCACATTTGATATACATATACAAAATTATATAAAACAATATTCAACTTATGATTAATTTCTCAAATCAAATGAAAAATATCACAAGAAACACCAAAGTGTTCAAAATAAAAAACTGATATCATAAAGAAGAGTTACATAAAACTCAAGCTCCCACTAACCAAGCCCATTATACGAACTCACAATGCCCATGTTCTCAACATGATTTTTAAACTCTAAGGCTTGAGTGAGTCCCTTGGCTAATGGAACAACTAACACAAAATCAACACAAACATGTTTAACCATCTTATCTTTATTTTTCAAAACATATTTGACATCAATTGCTTCACTTCCAAATGCTTAACGTCATTTTAACATATCATTATTATCACAATAATTTTCAATATATATGAAGCCATGTCACAAGTTATTTAACCAAACACTTTATGTGGTATGTAACAACATAGCATGCAACAAAATGCACAAAATTATTTTGGTTAAAGAAACTTAAGCTATTTGTCAAAGCATCAAATATTATGGATACATTTCATATCATGATTATGATATCATATAATTTCTAGATCAATAGGCATCATAAGAGATCTATGATATTCAAAAGTATTTCAATATCCAAAATATAAAATATATACCAAAAACATATATTTCAACAAATTATTTTTACTATCATTCTTGACATCAAATAATGACCAAAGTCAAAATCCTCCCACTGATGTCAAGATCCAACCATGTTAAATTTAAAAACTTATAGTAAACTAGCACGAGTATCTAAATATTTATCATAAATCTTCAATAAATAAATTTGATAGTAAATCATGATTTCAAGTAGGAAGTCAACCAAGATAGGACATATAATAAAATCCTTGGATCCATAGATATATATTAACACTGGTATTATTTTGGTAACACAAAATTTAGTCATTAATAACACAAGTCATTTGAGGATATTATTATCCAATAAACACTCTTATTTAGGCAAGCGAGACAAATATCAAAATGTATCTTAACCATGAAGCTAGCGCATTAGACTACAACACAACTTCAAATATTGTCTCCATTTGACAAAGATATATTCAAGTCGTTGTGGCTAACACAATAGAACACAATAAGTCTAACATCTTTGTGTCTTTGCAAGCGCATTTCATGGATTCACCAGAATTATGACACATGTTAGCCTCCTTTGGGGAGGCGATCATAAGTAATAATTCAGAAAATATATCTTATAAAACAATGATAATTGTCCTTACAAACTATGTAAACGAATCACTTTCGTGACCAAGCATTAACATAGACTTCCAAAATTAACTCACACCAGGGTATATCATGCCCAAAACGTTAAGATCCCAACATATTGATAGCAAACATATGCCACTAATTAATAAAAAATAAGACACATACACATTGTGTCTTAATAATTAAATCACAATCACATGTATCATCCATATATCCTTGATCATAATTAACATAGATACATAGTGACGGCAAGCTTGATACATTATGATATGCACCATAATTCAATAAATTCCATTAGGTAATAACCTAACCAAAAGAGTAAGGTTTAAAAAACACAAGTCTCTTTCATGGCCAAAATCAATAAACACTTGAAACCATTATTTCTTTCTTTTCAAAATTATTATAGCAAAATACATTTTTCTTAGACACGTGTCTTTCAAAAATAGAAATAATCATGCTACCAAAACAAACTAAGCAACACAGTTGTTACTGAAAAATGATTGTTTAGAAAAACTTGAAATGCATTAAGCTAGGCAACAAGGCAAGACCTAACTTCAGCTTAAATCAAGCTATTCTGAGGCCAACATAACAACACATTCCCCTTTGGGCAGAAGTGCAACCAAGGTCGCAACCAAGGTCAAAACCTCAAATGAGTTAATCAATGAGAACACACTGAGTTCAAAAAGTTGTCCTCTTTGGGCAGACAAATTCCTTAGCCCAAGGCATTCCCCATTAACTCCATCCATAGTAAACTTCCAATCATAACACGCAATAACCCTCTTTGGGAAGGTAACTGCATGTAATGATTAAAAGCATTCCTCGAATTACAAAGAAATTTCTATCAATTCAAATAGGTGGTCCCACTTTGGCGGTGACAACCCATCACAACTAATGAAAACTCATGCACATGAATCACTTTTCTCTTGTCAAGCCATGACACGGAAGGTACTTTATCAAAATAGCACCCATACGGGCCACGTATCAATATTAACACCATTCCATACATGTTTTTCACTTAAACAGTCTTAATGACAAGGTACAACTCAATAAATAAACATATTAAAGCATATATCAAAAGCTAAGAGCACGTAATTTCACAAAGTCATCTAGGAAGAGTTACCATCACCATAAAATCCAAAATATGGTCGACTATTTTTCCAACATATTTTCCATTTAAATTTCACCCATAAAATATTAAATAATAAATTTAATATATTATTTTCATGGAAAATATTTATCACAACGTAAAAAATTATGAAATATATATAGTAAAATTAAGCACAGAGAGGAGAGAACAATGCAAAAAATGGTGTCAAAAAACTCCTCTTTTAGGGCCCACACTCTCCTTGGGCCGTGATTGGGCGCACACATGTGGTTGGAGCTTCATCTTCTACCTCCAGCAATATATGCAGAACGCACTTTTTGCATCTATCACTGTTCCGGCACCGGTTTGATTCGATTTTGCCCTCGTTTCGTCACAATTTCACATGGGTTTTACTCAAAAACATATTTGTGATCTTTTTAGAACAAAAGCCCCAATTTTTATCAACAAAAGCCATACAATTTCAAGCTTCAAAATGCAAGTTACATGAACCCTAAAGTCATTGTATTTTGAAAAGTTCTTTCTCCATAGGGAATGAAAATTCGTAATTCGTAATTGGTTCAAATTTTTCGAAAATGATATTTTCACAATAAATCTCATAATAATTCAAAAATGCTTTAAAAATTAGGAAACAGAAATTCAACAAAATAAAAATCATGATCATGTTAAACAATCAGGTCCTAAATCATATAATGAAGGCTCTGTTACCAAATGTATAATAAAATTGAAACCTCATGGATGAAATTATATGAAATTAGAACAATGATTTAGTACTTACCTCGTTGGAGACATGATCGCTAACCAATGATAGAGTTCTCTTCAACGATAGGTTGCTTGTCAACTCTAAGTTCCTGAAATTGAAAGACCAAGTCTTCCCCTGCTTGTTCACGCACTCTCAAGTCACATCCATTAATGGGGCAAGCCGTGGAGTAACTGATTATGATATTTTTGACGGCAGAGGGGACCTAGCCAACTATATATACAATAATAATAATAACCCTAGGCACCTCTCACTACGGGCGTATAGGTTAAGGCCTACACCATCGCCCACACAGATCAGTATTAGGTGCCAATAGCCCATTACGAATAGATCACAATATCAGTGGGCTTAAGCATTATCAAATGGACCATAATATTAGCCAGTTTTTCACAAACTAAAAACCACAATTGATTGTTGCCCAGAAGAGTTATTAGGAAAAATTCTAACAAGGAGGTGATAAATGATGGTAAATTCAGTTTTTGAAACATCCTTGGGAATGAGGGTGGTAGGAAAAATGAAAGAGTGACAACACCCTAGGAAGAATCGATCCTTAATGGTCATTTATTGTCTTTGAGCCTTCTTTTTTCAGCATCGTTCACAATTATGGTCCGATAAACCTTCTTTTGAGAAAGGCTCGGGTCTTCCTTTATCCACTCCAGACTTCTGTAACTCATCAAACCAATTTGTGGAGCTCTTGTTATGGCAACAATAAAACCCTCATTGATTGTCACTATTTTTTTCAGTTACTTCTGCGCTGATAGATCCGTCAGCTTTGATCTCAGTGTTGAACCAAAACTCCCGAAGTTCTGTCATAGGGATGACATGATCAATTTTGAAGAAATACTTCAATCCTTAAGCCTCGACTTCTGTAGTAACATCGAATTCATAACTTTTGAGCTTTTCAAGATTATTTTCCTTGACAGGTCTAATGTTCTGAGCGGAAGATTTGGTGGCCATTGTGGGAAGTATTCTGAGAATGAGGTAAATGAATGGTTACTTGGTTTACCAGAGAGAACTATTTTTATAGACAAGACGTGAAAAGAAGAGGAGTCATGCGTTTTCAAAGAGATACCATAAATAGTGGAGATGGAGAAGAGGAATACGTACGTGTAGTCATGCATTTTTAAAGAGAAAGCATTAATAAAAGTTAATACGTTAGTGGAGATAGAGAAGAGGAAGACGTGCAGTCGTGCTTTGTCACTTTATATTATTCCTACTTAAATTTGTGATATCAAGATATAATAGTGTTTCTCCAGTAAAGCGTTGTTGAATGTATCATTTTAAATTGTGTTTCCCACACAAGCGCTATTAAAGGTATGGTCCGCCAAAAAGTGCTATATTAAAGGATTTGACCACTATTACTCACTCTCACTCTTTCAAACCAGTACGCACTCTCAAACTCTCGCTGTCTCTTTCTCTCTCAAACACTTTGACTCTCCCCCACTATTATGCTCTCTCTCTCTCGCTCGCTTGCTCTCTCTCCCACCTAGTAACTAACTTTCTCCGTCTTCTCTGGTAAGTCTCTTAACCTCTGTTATTTGAAATACTTAGGGTTACTTTTAGTAATTTCATTTTTGGTAAATGGCTACTTAGGGTTACGTGAGTTACTTAAAGTCTCTTCACCATGCGTATGCCAGAAGCTTCTATTGAAAGGTTCCCCCTAACAACCTATGTGTTTTATCTGGTTAATTTGCTTCTTTAACCTTTTTACAAAACATGTGCGGTAATTAATTTTTTGATTATGTAGGTTGAGTTTGGAAGGTTCATAGCAATTATGACGTGATTTCTTAAACTTTTTCAAAAATTCCCTCTCTTTGAGAAGTTGTGATTGGAAGGTTTTAAGACTGTAAGTCCTCCTATGTGTTTTATTTTTTCTCTTTAACCTTTTAACAAAACATGTGTTGAAATTAATTTTTTAATCTTTTGCTTTCTTGTTACTAGCTTATTCTAGATGACAACAAGACATTAGTGAAGTGAAGGTTTGTCATTGTCCTTTCAGATTTTTTTTTTCATTTCATGTTTCAGTAATGCATAATGACAATAGTACTTTCAACATGGGGGATTCTTTTAATCTTTTGTTTGATAGAGGTATATAGGCTTTTCTTTTAAGCACCAAAGTTTGATTATGGTCGATTTTGTAGATCAATATTTTGTTTATTGAATGTTAAATGTTGTTTTTTGATTGTTGAATGTTGTTTTTTAATTGTTGAATGTTGTTTTTGATTGGTGAATGCAGAGTAAAGTGCATAAAGCAGCATGCAAAAACAATTAAAAAAGGTGGCTAATAGGCAACATTTGTTTACAAACGCTATCATAGTTAAAACTAAGATAGCGCTTTACTGAAATTGTGCTATTGTTATTGGCTAACTAAGATAGCACATGTTTTAGTATGCGCTATCTTAATTGTGAACTCATGTCAGCACCGTTTCCTAGATGAGTATTTTAGTGTGAAAGACTATAGCGTTTCATTGGACAAATGCTATTGTAGTTAAACCTGACTAGTAAGCGCTATCCTTGTTTACAAATTTCGATAGCGCTCGAAAGCGCTATAAAATGCCAAAATTAAACGCTATTAAATCTCGAATCTGTTGTAGTGCATCATCACTTTACTGTCACGTAGGAGAGAGGTTTTTTTTTATAGGCAAATATTAGTAGTTAGTGTGTTATGTTAGTGTGGGGTGTTGAACTCATAACCTCCTTATCACTCCAAACCCTATGCCCTCCCCCAAACCACCTTGACCACTTTATAACTCCCTCACGTAGGAGAGAGGTTAGTTAACAACGGTATGACTGAAAGGACTAATTTGGGTAACATTTCAAACTTAAGGTACCAAAATGAATCTTTTTATACATAAAGGACCAAAATGAATCTAAAAAATAAGATAAGGGACCAAAAATCTAATTTAGTCTTAAAAAATAGGGGCCTGTAATAAATTAAGTACCCCCAAAGTTTGGAAGGATGTTGTGCAGTGGCCCAGGTCACTCGTTGGTCATCAGTCTCGACGAAGGTAGAAATAGGGTCACCAGAATGGGAAACTCTAGTAAATAACTCGATGAGGATATACAAGCATATATCTTGCTAAATGGTAAATGGATTTCCTGGCAAGTGAGGAATTGTTATATTTTGTATTTTTGTGTGGTAAATATGATGACACCTATATGGTTATATATTTTCAAGGAAACGATGTCTAAAGTTTGCAATAGATAGCGCTTTCTCAAGAAAGCTCTATCTATTATTAACTTTAGGCAGCGTTTTTTTAAGAAAACGCTACCTATCCCTTTTTTTTTAATTATTTACATTGTTTTTCTATATTTCCTACATGCACTCAGTAAAACTAAGACATTAAACAGTTTATCCATCCCATTGCACTTAGCAAAACTCAACAAACCATACATTTACATACAAAAGCTTAAATACAATAATTTTTTTTCCCGATAAGGTAAAAGTATATTGATTAAAGGGTACAAGGGGTACCCCAACCCGTATACAATAATAACCTAACAACATAAGGAAGAACCACTGTAACTAAAATGCTACACTCCAAATTGCCCAGCATTGCCATTACAGAGTCCTTACACAAATCCACCTAGGAACAGAAATAAATAAATCTGTATAACCTAAGAATCCAAAAGCTATTTGTTTGTTATATATCTCTTAAACTGACACTATGAAGAGGTAGATCTTTAGTACAACAGCAAGGGCCAGCTGCAATAGAAAAATGCCAGCAACAATCTAAAACCACCTTTCACCTGTTGACTTGATATGTGCCCAAAGGTTAAGTGCAACAAATGTTGCTGACATGAACCCTACCACACCTGCAATCACCCATCTGAATATATCCAGTGGCACAACGGACATACACTGTACCAAACAAAGGGTTTGAGGATACAACAGGATGAAAATGTCAAATTTCATACTTCGTTTAAATAAAAGGAAAACACTAACTTACCAGAGCCGGAATAAAGACAAAAAGGGAAAATTTATTGTTTACACAAGTTTGACTCTGTCGAATTTTGACATTTATCCGATAATTTACTAATCTTGAGAGTCTTCTCTTCACACTACCATAGTATCAAAACAAAGGTTAAAAATAAACTTCCAAGTCCTACCTCAAAATTCTACAATAACCTAAGAAAAAGAGATACACATACAGATACAGAATTGGCTAAAAGAATCCAACAAACCTATTGTCCCGAATAATGACAACAAGCTGAAACATCATAAGGTCCTCTAAGCCTGTTGACCGAAGGAGCTGCACTTGAAAATACAATGTTTCTTCCATGAGTCCAATCCATCAACATCTACATGTTTAATCGGTATGAATGTAAGTTTTTTAAATCTAAAATACCATAAAGCACTAATTGGCTGCATTGGCTGCATTCAAGAATAGCAGTAATTAACGAAGGGCCATGGGATTTGAATCCAAAACCTTTTTCTTAGTGAGGCAAACAAACTCACCATCAAGCTAGCAAGAAAAGGTAAAAGTTAAAGCAAAACATATAACTACATTCACACAGACACATAAAGGAAGAATGAAGAAATCTAACGTATATTGCTGGTGCTCCAAGATGGAAAAACCAAATGATATAAAGGCTGAATTACCCAAACTCAAAAACAATAGCATCAATAGTTTATGTTTCATATTCATGAACAAGAGAGTAGCTGCTAGAAAGGGGATATCTTATTTCAAAAGGTTCAAACCAGCATCAAGGCATAAAGAGTAAAACCTGACTAATGAGGTCCTTTGCAGCGGAAGACACAATTGGTTTAGGAGGAAACTTGAGATCCACTTGTACTATCCTGCAATATAAATCATCATAATGTTCACAAATAGTTCAAAATAAAAAGACGTTACACATATCATGATACAAAACAGGGTTCAAAACTCATGTTGTTAATTTATATTAAAATTGTTACCTCCTATAAGTATCAGAATGTTCTTTAGCCTCAAAAGGCGGAACTCCATAAAGAAACTCACAGCACAGCACACCAAGGCTCCATATATCCACACTTGCATCATGTTCTACACTCTCCACTGTTGAAACCTCAAAAGTGTTCAGAAGAAGAAATTTAGTGGTGCATCATCTACAGGGATAATAAATATTTGAAAGAGTGACTCATGTGACATAAACATACCCATCTCAAGAGGAAGGTAATCAAGTGTGCCACACATGGTTCTCCTGTGGTTGAATGTGTGCACCGACCATCCAAAGTCTGCTATCTTCAGTTCACTGAGGTCTTCATTTATAAGGTTTAATCATTTGTTACCCTTTGAGATGGTTAGGGTCATTTTGTCCCCACATCACATTTTCTGTTCTCCAAGAAGGAGCCACTGAAGGAAGTTGATACTCATCTGGTTTCAAGGCCAAGGCAAAATCAGGCAATGTTGGTACTGTCTCCACGATTCTGTAATAAACATTGACAAGAAAACATATGATTTATTAGTCATTGTACTTCTTTTCATTACACAAGAGATATCAAATCTGATCAACATACAAAAAAGATAAAATAAAATAATTTATCGGTCAACATGGTACTAAAAGCAAACATAAGAATGAACCAGCAGTAAAATGTCAGTTCCTATAATCCCATTATGATATGTCCATCAAATTGGTAAATAAAAAGCCTATATTATTTGACAAATTTGACATATACAAGGTCAAAGAAAATTGATCAAGAAAGGTTCCAAACATGATATATAATCATATAGTAAAGGCTTTATAACAATGAAAAACTTTGCATTTGTACCTGTTGCCAATATTTCACCATCTTACATGCAAGTCTACGCTTCACTGCAAGAGTGACTTTGGTACTATCAATTGCCATACCAAGTTGGATATCTACACCCTAGTAAAACAATCAAAGAAATAAACAAGTATATCCAAAATAGATATGAGAGAGAGAGAGAATGAATCTATACATTGAAGATTTCCCTTCTCTAGTCTTCCATTCAGTATTGGTAGTATTTTACAAGCCACTCCCCCACCCCAGATGGAGTGTAAGAAGATGTACACAAATTTGAATGTTTTGAATCACAAAATTTTTCAAATGGAAACAGTGAGCCATTTGAGACAAAACTCCATGGTTATTATGCTAATTAAAAAAACCCATAGGAATTTACACAATGAATTAAACCAAAAAGGTTGCAAGCATCAGACAATATCTCCTTTCTAATCCCTTCATAGCTTTAATTTTCAACCTCAGTTTATATACCAACAAAACTAGGATAAGAGTTGACTTGAAATTTAGTGTAAATACGGTATTTCACTACTTCCTTTACACCCTTATCAATTCAGTCATTTCTTATGTATGGCAACAAGGTCAGCAATAAGAGACTTAAAAGTTGAATGCATTGGTTTTAGTCATTAAATATGATAGGGTTTCAGTTCTTAATAATATATCTTCCAATTTGAGCAAGCACAAAGAACTATAAGATGCATGCCGATTAATTTGGTAGGTCCATACAAAATAAAACATTAATACCTGTCCCAATGTCTTCTCTAAATGTGAGATTGATGAGTGTGATTTCACCTCATTTTCCATGTACATTTCTGCATGCATTTGCATATAGTTAGGCCATTTTAGTGTTTATTTTGTTTAGTTTTTCCTTTGGAACGGATAAGGTGGTATTGTGTGTTGTTTTGCAGATATTCATGATTAAATGTCCAAGAATTAGCAAGTATGAAGCTTGGATGACTTAGAGCTTTGAAAGATAAGAAATGAGCCAAGAGTACACACGGATGGCTCCACGAGAGCAAAGAAGAAAAAGGACAAAGGGCCGGAAGCGGCCAACCGAGACGACACGTGAGGATATTACTTGATAAACAGTTGGAAAAGTCGAGACATCACAAGTGATGTCTATCACCGTGACCTTTTGTTGGAAAAGTCGAAAGGATCCCCAGCCGTGATGAGTATCACCCGTGATGAATCAAAATGAAGCGGTCCAATCAAACCATCACGCCGGCCCACACAACCACCACAGTAATAAAAAAGAAACAGAACAAAGAATGGCAATTCAAAAACCCTAAAGAAGAATCCTCTTTGTCTGTGTGCATCATTCCATGGAGCTCTCCCCTTTGTTCATCTCTTAATTATTCCTTTTGTTTTACTTTCAATTATTTAGCTAAACTCCCCTTTTGTTGGGGTTAGACTATTGCTATCCGAACTTGGTTGTAAAATGACTTGATTATAATGCGTTTCCTTGTTCTTTATGAGTGTTTGATTCCATGCTTAATGCTTTCTTAGGCTTGATCACCCTATGAATGATTAGTTGCTTTAATAGATAATGGAAGGTTGTGTTAGACTTCTCATGATCAAATGGTAGTTCATGAACCTAGAATAGTCTGAGTGTTCATCTTATAAGTCTTTTTAATGATAGTTATCCCCTAAGGAATTAGTTATGGGATTTTAGGCTCATGCACTAAGGAATTAGGCTGGTATTTCAAAAGACTTGATTGTCATACTAGAACTAGAATGTTAGTTATCATTTCATAACAACCAAGGGAGGATTAGCTTAGTTTAACCCCAAATTCTATCTCATTATTATCCATCTTTCTTTAACATCAATGTTTGAGAAAAATCCAAAAAGAACAAAAATATTTTCTTCTTGTTTGTTTGCTAGATGTTAGAACAATCTTCAATCCAAAATTCGATCGCCTAGATAGTAGTCAAATTTGCGAAGTGGTAATTGTCCACGATCCCTGAGAACGATATCCGGTCTTACCGTTTTTATTACTTGCAACGAACCGGTACACTTGCCGAGTCCGTGTCAGAGATCCAGAACTGAAACTGGACTAGGTTCATATGCCCCCTCCAAGCTAGCTGGGTGTGGATGTACGGAGGGAGCTTCTCAAGGTGGAAGACACTGGACACAGAGCCAGAGTGAGAGAGAGAAGGAAAAAAAATATGGTGTGGATAGTACATGATAAGATATTGTGAGATTGTTTGATCCAATGATAATTAAAGATGATACATGGTGAGCTATATGTGTTCCTTGCTCACCCTAGACGGAGCCCACACTTTTAACCAAATCCTGTAAACAATAGAAAACTCAATGGCCATAACTCCTAATAATATTCACACCAGCCACACACTCCTAAGCAAAACTAAATCAAAGTAATGAAAGGCAAAACCATACCATACAGCAGATAATATAATGGCGAAAGAATTGCATAACAAAACAACAAAAAATAAAAATCTCATTGTTCCCAAGACAGAATAATCCTAACAGAACTAATTCAATAATTGTATCTACTTCTCTAAAGACTCACTAACCTTGAAGCCCTTAAGCATCCCTATCATCACTATCATCGTCACCCCCACCAGCATTCACCTTATCACTAGCAATGTGAACTCCGGGATGAGCCGTCCGTCGCCGAGTTCTCGACGGAAGAATGTTATTCGAATCCACCTTCGCACGTGGGTCATCGGACAAATCACTCTCACCGCCGGAATCATCATCGTCATTGTCATCGTCATCATCATCATCATCTTCTTCTATCATTTCCCCTTTGCCCTTGTCTTCGCGCACAACACTTTTTCCCTTTCGGTCCACCTCATCATCCTCACCATCCTCATCGTCTTCTTCCTCTCTTCATCAACGTCCTCGTCATCAACATCGTCGTTTTGGAGTTCATTGTCGTTGTTGGCAACATCGGACTCGGTTTTCTCTGAATTGTCATTGTTACTTGAAATGGGGTTGGGCTCTTCGGTTTCATTGTGGTCCAAATTTGCGAGCTTGGCAGATTTCTTTGGAGGGTCTTCAGTGTCTTCGGGTTTACGCTTGGAAGGGAAGGTAGGTTTTTGCTGGTTCTTGAGTTCAGCCATAAATCTTCGGGTTTCATATGCTCAGGTTACAATCTTGAGCCGGGTGTCCAAAATCGTCGCATTAATAACAGCCAGCACCTTCGGCTCCTCCTCCACAGCCATTGCATCAACCGCCGCCCCTCCATCCACCGCCGTAACTGTCATTCCTGGATCGAAGAGGAGCGTCGTTTGGACCGGTTACCATGTGAGAGAGGAGATGAAGAAATGTTTTCAGAGTTCTGTGACTGTGAAGGGAGGAATGAATGAATAAAAATCGTTTGGGGATGGAGAGTGAAAGTGAGAAAGATGATGGAGAGAAAGGGGAAGGGTTAGGGATTTGGAAAATGAATTATGATAGTTCGTCACTTTGATAGGCGCAAGTTTTTTATTTTTGAAAAGGAATAGATAGCGTTTACTCAGAGAAACACTATCTTTGATAAGGAATAGACAACGCTCCCTTGGGGAAACGCTATCTATTCATTACTCTAAGATAGCGCTTCTTCAAGGAAGCGCTACCTATTCCTATCCATAAACATTCAATAGCGCTTCCTTCAGGGAGCGCTGTCTTATGATAAGGAATAAATAACGCTTCCTTGAAAAAACGCTATTAAAAGCCTTCCGTCTATTTTGAAGTAGCGTTTCTTATTAAAACGCTATTGAATGTGTGCTATTAAAGCCCTTTTTTGTAGTAGGTTTTCTTTTAGTTTTGTCACATGAGATATCTCCATTGGTTTGGACATTTAATTTCCTTTTCGTTTTGGAATTAAACTCTTTGTTTTTGACTTAAGGCTACCTTTGGCTTATGTTTAATATGATCATTTTTTGAAATTTTATATCTTATTATGATGTGACTTAAACGTGTTCGAAAGATTTCACGACTTGCTATATTTTTATTTTCTTTTTTTTGAATAGCAAAGTCGTTGATAGAATTCATGACTTGCTAGAAATTCTAAAATTCAACGAAAAAGTTTGAAATTCTTGTTTCTCTTTGAATCAATTCTAGGTAGCCAACCAGGAATTGATTTTATTGGACACTAAATTTAAAACAAACGCCTTCATAATCCAAAATTCACTTTTACTGGAAGCAAACATGATTTTGAACCCTCCAAAATCTAAACCAAACACACACATAATTAGGATGTATTTTTGTAGAAAATAAGATGAATCTCTTTTTTTTCCCGAATCAAACCCCTCGATTATATAAGAGACTAATCTCTCGGGGTACCGTTAGTCGCCTAAACGATGACCCCTCCCAATAATGTTTTTTCATACACATAAATCTGTGGTCGAACACGAGACCACATGCTGACCCAAGCCCCTTCTACTTATATCAACACATGTTGATAAAATGAGATGAATCTAGTTATAATTAATTAATAAAAATTGTATGAATATGCTTGAATAATATTATTTTTTTGACAAAATGGTTGAATAATATTATTTTATAATACGTACTTACTTAAATAAATAATAAGTGTAATTAAGAGAGAGCCCTCCGTATCTCCAATACCAAATATCATAAATGCAATGTATCTAAGTATGTTTTGAAAAGATTAAATCCAAATGTTTGCAAAAAAAAAAAAAAAGAGATAGAGAGAGAGATTAAATCCAAAGGAAACTATTTTTATTATAAGAAAAAAGTTGTTTTGGGTTTAATGTGATATATTTGACAAACCTTATTAAATTAAAAAAAAAAGTATTTTTATGAGAAAAATCGATTTTGTTGAGAAGCTGAAAGTTTGAAACTTAATTAAAAAATTGTTAAATTATTTAAGAAGCTATTAAAAAACACTGTGTTTTTTATACAAGGATCCGGTATGTATGATTATAGGGTCACTAGTAACATTTCAAAAAGTTTGTGTCTTTTCCTCTCTTAACACGATTATATCTTTTTTTTTCGAAAATGAGAAGATTCAAAAGTCATTCATAAGTTTTTTTTTCCAGGGTATATCCACGCACAACTATGGAGACCAATCCCTTTAGGTACTAGACGATATTGAAGGATTGATATCTCCCAACCAGGTTTTCTCCATACGCAAGAGTCAGGATAAAGTCATTCATACGTTTGTGTGAGAGTTTTATTATGTATTATTTTTTTTATCAATGTATTATTATGTATTATAAATAAATTAATCCAAATTATAACATTTTAAATTAGAAAAATAATGGATAGTTAAAAAATTTATAGATTTAATTGATATATATTATTAGTATATTTTTATATTATCAATCAATCATGAATATTTGTTACATCATTTAAAATATTTAACTCTTATCATAATTAGTTAAAATTCATGTATAAAATCATTAGTGATTGGTTGACAATTAAAAAAAATTATACTGATAATATATTAAAATTAAGCTCTTTTAAAATTAAAAATTTTGTTAAAAAATGATCTAACGTTATTTTTTACTTTTATATGAATAAATGATTTCTACATTTTTGACGAGTAGAGATCCTCCTCATTTATCAAAATAAATGGAGAGTTTAATTACTATAATTTTAGGTGTATAAATATATATTTCTAAAAGTGATGACTTAAAATAGAATTTTATAGACATTTATAAAATAGGATCAAAACTGACGTATCAAATATCCATCATTAAATTTTGTCAAGTAAAAAGTACAAAATAATTAAATTCTGTGAAGATTTTCTTAGTGTATCATTAAATATTTTTTTGGTAATGCGTGTATCATTAAATATGTTAATAAATGATAGTAATTGATTTAAATTTGAAGACATTAATTATTATATTAATCAAAATTATTAATATTTCAACAAAATTAAATTGAATGATTATTGTTGGAAATAACATTGATATCCTTGAGAAATTGATTTAAATTCAAAGACATGAGAGATTATTATAAATTAATGTCAAAATTATTAATATTTCAACTTTATTAAAATTAAATTGAATGATTATTGTAAGATGAAATAACATTGATATCCGGTTTTGAGCTAAAAAGTCATCCGATCCAATGATAAAAACATCGTGCGGTTTGGATTGGATCGGTTTGCTTCCTTAAAAAAATCCGATCCAATCCAATCAAATGCGGTTTGGATTGGATTGGATAATTCGGTTTTTGTCATACTTTATTTTTTTTTCTAATGTCAAGTGTCATTTCTACTTATTTAATAGTGGATAAAAGATAATCTTCATTTTAATTTGGGAGTTTGAGAAGAAAAAAATTATTGATATTTTTTAACACGTTCTTTTATATTAATTCTCTATATCTACTCCTACTTATCCTATTTTTTACTTGAATCGGCTACAAATAAATTGTAGCTAATTATTTTTCAAATTTACTTAATTATTTTCCTATTTTTCATGATTACTCAATCAAATATATATATATGCTATGCACCAAAACTTTTACTAAAATATAACCTCAAGACATTAATATTTATTCTAAATAGTCTTATATATGTCATTCCAACAAAAATATTAAAGAGAATGAGGAATATAAAAGTATGAAGAATATTATTTAAGTATGAGTAATACTATAATTTCAAAAATAATAGATGGATCCAAAACCGATCCAAAGTTTTTTTGTTTGAATGAAGGGAATGGAAAGGGATGGATTTTAACGAATGTGTTGAAATACCCGAATTCATTTATTTGGTTTACATGGGAGATGAGTGATTTTAAAACTAATTTATTTTTATACTCATATAATTTTGGATTTCAAAATACACAAATAAGAATATTTAATCAATATAGTTAAAATATTTTAACTCCCCTCCGCTCCTCTCCAAATCCTCCAGTATTGGAGGGGAGCCAAAGTTGAGTGAGGAAGAATTTTACATCACTCCCCCTCCAAATATTGCAACCCTTATAATGAATAATGAAGATATTTATTACTAGGCTTTTGAAAAAATAAATGATACTTTTCATTATATGTATATCATCTCCATTTCATTTATTTTTCAAAAGCATAACGTTGGATATCTCAATTTCTCGCGAAAAAATGAAGAGGATATTTTCTCTAGTAAAGAAGATATTGGTTAAAAAAATTCAATAAAATTAAATTTATATTAGAATATCCAAAAAAAAACATTTATTAAAATTTTGGGTACACTTCTTAATAAAAAATTATTACCTCCGATCCACAAATTTAAGAAATAAAATCCTAAAACACACAGGAAATATATTAAAATGAGCTAACTATAATTAATAATCATATAAATTTCAAAAAGACCCATTCTAATTATAATGAACCAACTCACTTGATGCGAAATTGTTATATCTCGTAAATATAAATCTTATTATAAATAAGGGTATTATTAAAAATTAATATTTAATTTGTGTGAAAATTGATACATGTTTCTTATATTTTGGACGAAGAAAAAAATCCATTTGTTTCTTAAATCGTAAGCACATTTTTCTTGTTCATGTAAAAAAAAGGACATTTTTCTTGTTTAAAATCGAAAACTATAATTATTAACTAGGTAAAATAGGTGTATTGGTCCTATATATTTATTTTATTTTCATATTGGTCCTATAAGTTTTTCGTTTTTCAAATTGGTCATATACGTTATGTTCTGTTTCCACGTTAGTCCTTTCCGTCAATTTTGACCTTACAGAGTCGGATTAAATGACACGTGTCGAACTAAGGTGATAGTCATGTCAGATCAAAACTGATAACATTAGGTCAAAATTGACGAAAAAATCTAATGTAAAAACAGAATATAGCATATAGTATCAATTTAAAAATTAAAAAATTATAGAAACAAAATAAAAAAATAAAATAAACATGTAAAACCAATTTATTTATTTTGCCATTTAATTACTGGAGCATAATTTAAGAATCTGAATACTCTGTTTCAGTGGTGGACACAGATTAAATGGCATTGGTCCACGTGTGTGTTTTCGGAATTGGATATTGGATAACTTTGCCCTTATCTCTCTTTTCTCACACTGATAGCGACAGACGTAAAATTGTTGAACAACGATGATTGAGCATGGCTCACTATTTTGCCTACTCGTTATTTCTTCGATTGGCTAAAGCTAAATCCAATTATGCATCCACCACAAAATACAATCCTACATGTCACTTCGCTGTAATAAGATGGTTTTAAACTCAAGTAAAAGCTCGCATCCCATGGGTGCTGTCCCATATTCTTAAGGTACACCCTTTAATCACCATGGAAAGAACAACTTCATTAAGCTAAGATAAAGAAAATCAAATGGGGGCTACTCGTTAAAAAATATTAAATTCCTTTAAAGTGACTAAAAATATAAATTAAAAAATAAAGATATAACTATTTTTTATTAAATAAAATATATTGAAATCTTATCTTAATTAATTAACTAATTAAAATGAATACATTTTTTCTTTCTCTCAATTTACAATTTTAGTGACTTTGAAAGAACTTTATCGTATTTAAAAAAAATAAAGGCGTTTGCATTAAATAGAGGGAGGGGAAACTAACTTTATCCATTACTACAAAAGAATTATAATAATAAAGAATTATTTATTAACAATAAATAATTCTTTTATTATCATACTAGCAACAAGTGAGCTAAAGTTATTATTTATTACTAATAATAAAGAATAAAAAAATATTAAATATTGAATAAAAATGAACATATCTTAATATATTAAAGAAGAATATTAAATAGTATCCTTAAGGTATTTGAAGAACACTGATTAAGGAATCAAGAAAAAAAGAAAGATTTTATGAGGAAGTAATGTATTTAATATTTGAAAATATGGAATACTTCGTTTTTCAATAAAAACTTATTTTTCTTACTTCCTTAAAAAATATTCTAAACACACTCGTTAGCATCATCTTATATTAAATAGTTTGTTGAAAGTTGAAACAATTAGAGAAGCTCTATAAATAAATGTAGCAGTGAGAAGACTGGGAAAACGATAACATAGCCAGCTAGATAGAAAAAAACAAAACCGAGAGAGAGAAAGGACATTGAAGTTTGATCAATGGCGTCTAGAAAGAGCTTTCTTGCAAAGCCAAGTGACATCTTTCCAGCAATCTCAGAGACCAATTTCTGTCAAAATTCCTCAGAGGGTGTGTTGGAGTTGGATGAAGCTGAAGTGTGGAACTTCTCCAGCAACTCCAACACAACTCATGAGGCCAAGAAACACTTATCAGGTTTGAAGAGAGCATCAAGGAAGGTGGATGTGGGTGGCAGAGGGGCCATGGCCCCTGTGGCCCCATCTTCAATGCCAGTGAACATACCTGACTGGTCCAAGATTTTGAAGGAGGACTACAAGGAGCATAAAAAATGGGACAGTGATGATGATGATGAAGACTTTGGTGATGAAGATGAGGGGGATCACCATGGAGGGGTTAGGATACCCCCACATGAGTATCTTGCTAGGACAAGAGGGGCTTCTCTGTCTGTGCATGAAGGGATTGGAAGGACTCTCAAAGGTAGGGACTTGCGCAGTGTCAGGAATGCTATTTGGAAGAAAGTGGGGTTTGAAGATTAATTAGTGTTAATTAGTCGTCTAATCAGATTATATAGATATGGATCGGATTAATTCCATAAGTTTTTTTTTTTGGAAAAAATTGGTTAAGGCGATTTTAGTTTAATTAATGACTATATATATATATATATATATATATATATATCTGAAACGACCCTGCTGTTCTCGGACCTTTCTTTTCCAATAGAGACTGATTTATAACACCTTTATGTTGACTCCTAATGTTAAGTTAATTAAGGAGACGAGCCTCCTTCATTTTGGGTGTCTACACATTTTAAAGAAGGACCACTCATGCTTGTGCTTGTAATCAACTCCTCAACTTTATATATATATATATGGTACCTATTTATGAACAATCTTTGAGGTTTCATGGCCATGTTTTGTTCTTTCTCTATTCTTTTGTTTATTTATCCCATTTAATCCTTTGTGTTTAAAAGATTGCAAAGGAAAATGATATTAAAGCGAAAAGAGGTTGGCGGAAAATGCTAGGACGAGAGAAATGGGCGACGTCGGTGGGTGAAGTCTATGGTTAAGAGGTTGGTGGTTGGTTTTCCAGCTAGTGTTTTGTCTTGGGGCTTAAACTTTTGTAAAGATAGTATTATTATCCTCTTTTTATGATAATATTTTATTTATATTGGTCGTGGTCCTTCTTTTTTTTATATGGGTTGGGGTAATTCAAATATTTTTATTTAATAAAAATTTGGTTTAACAAAATAAAAAGAGGTTGGTGGTTAACGTACAAGTTGGTGAAAAAAAGCTACTCCTTATCTACAACTACAAGATGTATTTCATAGCCAGTATCTATGTACATGCCTAAACGTGTCTCTAAATGGTGATGTAGGCATATGATGGTGTTTTTCTCTTTGTTGCTCGTGAAATATAGGCGCAAGACTCACATTTGAGTTAGACAAGTATATAGAAAAGACACATATATGAATGGTTTAGTCCAGTATATGTGAGAGATATTATTTTATTTGTTGTGCTCATTGTCTTATCTTATTTTCGCAATTGTGTGCGGATACATGCGGAACAAAATAAAAAATCACAAATAATAAAGGAATTTTAAGTTTAAATGTTCTCATTAAATAAAAAGTTTTGTTAAGTAATCGTAGTTAATTATTCGTTTGGTGAGTATTTAATAACTAGTAACTGAACTCGTGTAACTTACGGGAATAATTTTTATAAAAGTGAAAATTAGTTATATAGGTACTTTTAATATCTAAAATATAGAAATAGTTAATTAAATTTAGAAGAATAAGTGATTGATAAACGTATAACATAAAGTTCTACAAAATAAACATAAAAAATGTCTATAATATAATTTTTTTAGAGGAAATTTAATATAATTAACTAATAAAAAAATTACAACATCAATTAATAAATGAAAAATCCGTTAATGTAGAGATTGATCCTTGTATGGAAGTTGGTAACTACGAACAAATATGAATGATTACTTGATTTTACGTAAATAAATAATCATAGAAGATTTTGATATCTGATAAAGAGATTTAATGGTTTAATCAAATTTGAATGATTGATTTAATCTTTTTATCGGAAATAGAGGATTAAATATAGGAAATAGCGATACGAAGTTATGGACCTCTAGGCAGTCATTGATCTCTTGAATATTTTTTTTATCAGACATATTCAATAGTTCTTGCTCAACATTCATTTTTGGAGATTCAGTTATTTGGCTAAGGACTTGAGAACCAGATTGAATAGTGTCAACCATTCTAGGAAGGAAAAAGGGAACAAAAGCTATTAGTTTAGTTCTTCATCATAAAGCTGATTAACAATTTTTGAATTATGAATGTTGAAGAAAAAACCTTAGTTTTAGATCCACAACCTCTGGTATCTCTGGATCGAAAACAGCTTGGTTGAATACATAATTGTTTGAATACGATTTACACCTGAGAACAGAATATATCAAATACATGATTCTAAAATATGTAAACTATTCTGTCATGAAAAAGTCAAAATATACAACAAACCTTGTATGTCTTGACTTTGGCAAACTGTATGACAACAACAGAATTGACTCCACCACCAGCACCAATAAAGTTAGTGAACTCATCAAGAAAATTGCCAAAGAGAGCACATTCAATTTTATTGTTGCTTAAATAAATTACACGTTAAAAGACATATAATAAGAAACGAAACCACAAAATAGGGAAAAATAATTTAGATGAGTAAGAACTAACCCATCATTGTCCAATTCGATAACCTTCAATGTGGATTTTTTCCCATCCTTTACATATTCCTTTTCGGAGCCAACACCAGTAAGTAGACCGATTACATCTAAAAGCATCCCATTGAGAAGTAAAAATGAAGAAATAATATGGAAAGTACATCACTGAAAATTAATAAATGAAATAGCAAGTACATTACTAAAAAAAACATACCAACCAAGTAACATGCATTAAAATTGAGATCCAATATTTCGATGAAGGGCACAAAAGAGTAAGGAGTTTGAAAATTTTGGGTCTGTTGCAAAGGTTGCACTTCAGTATCATACAGAAAATTCAACTTATAGTCATGTCTTGAGGTCCTGTAATCACTCCATTAGAGCCAACACCAACAACAGTTATAAGAATGACTTTGCCCTCAGACAACAGATGCTGAAACCTATAGATAAAAGACTTTCGAATAGATGCTTGTATTTTTTCACCCTGAAACATAGATAAATAACATTTAGAGTTTGAGAAATTAATCATGGTTAATACTAAATTAAATAGAGAACACTAGAAATTTACTTGCTCATCCATGACAACCAACTCCAATGAATATGGTATTCTAGAACCATTTAAACTCGGAATAGATCACATTCCACTACAAAAAAACAATTGTTTAGCGACCGTAATTTTCGGTCGCTAAACCATGTAAATCGGTCGCTATTTGTTTTAGCGACCGAATCAGAGACCGATTTATGATGGTAGCTGAATACCTGGTCGCTAAGGTTTTAGCTACCGAATTATTATTTCGGTCGCTAATTAGCGACCGTAAATTCGGTCGCTATACAATAATAATCAGTCGCTATTAGGTTGGTCGCATTTTTTGGGTAATCATTTTTAGCGACCGATAATCGGTAGCTAATTCGGTCGCTAATTTTGGTTACTGTTAACCTATATTAGCGACGGATTTTCGGTCGCTATACATCATCTGTAAATCTTAAATAAAGTTTAGCGACCGAATTATTGGTTTCTAATTCGGTCGCTAAACTGATTATTTTTTTTTTTAATTTTAATTTTTATAATAATTTTTTTTTCTGATTTTCTTTAAACGTTAAAAAAATTACTAATAAAACACACCAAATAACTTATGAAATATACAATCATAAAAAATAATAAATATATATAAAAAGAATAATCCAAAATGTCGTACAAGAATCGTTTAAAGTCAAAAATATTGAGAGAAAAAATCAGTCATGATGAGGGGGAGATGGAGGAATCCAATCATCCTCAGCGTCCGTACCACCGACGTATGCTAGCTGATCGCCCTCTGCAGAGTGACATCGATGGCTGGCGGTGGAGCGGAGGAGCGGCAGCAGCGGCACAACCGTCGAGCATCATCCCGAGCAATCGGAGTCGGATCCTCATCCGCTCCAACACCAGCCGCAGTGATGTCGGCCCCGCTCGATGCTCGCCCGCATCAGCTGCTGGTGTGCCCGAAGTCAATCTGTGCAACTGGTTCGCCATCCGCCGCTCTCTCTCTCGCTCTTCTCCCGAAGCTCCGCGTTCAGCTGCGTGATGGTGTCTCTGCATTTGGTGGAACCGCTCCCGAGGGACAGATCGGCGAAGAAGGAGCAAAGCGGCGTCGGACGATGAAGCGATGAACTCGGCTCCCAGTTGTCCGAGGCCATACACGTGCCCCTTCTTGTTCATGCCCCCGACGACCTCCAAATAAATGGCATTATCATCGACGGAGACAGGAGAGCAGCCATCACCAGTCAAAGCCTCATCTTGTGACTGTGAGGCACGTGATATGGCATCGTCCTTCTTCTCGTTGAAGCCCGCCTACAAAGTATAGTTGAATAGATTTAGTTAAAATAATTATATCCAATATTAACAAATCATTTATAATAAATTACAAGTAAACACTAAATTATTTTTTTTCTTACAGCATAGTTACGGGCCTTGTCGTTGACCCATGTCCCCGACTTCAACTTCTTCGTCCTCTCCACCAACTCCATAGCAATGGCTCGCATTGTTTTCGTGCTTTCTGCACGAATAATATAATATTAAATTCATAAGAATAATTAAAAATGAAAACTAATTAATTAAATAGTATATTGAGTCAAAAGTTTAATGTATTACCAGCTCGTCGTAGTGGGCGGCGGCTGATTTAGACCCACCGGTCCAAGCACATGCGCCACCATCAGAAGCTCGATCACGCCGAGCCGTGGCCCGGATCTCCGGAACTTCTCAAGAGCCCAAGATCTGGTCCAGCTGCCTCTTGATCTCGGGATCCACCCACCTCCCCTTATTCTCGCCCCTTCCTCGGCCTTCTTCATCGATTCTTCATAACCAAGTGAGCCTTTATGCTCAAATATGTCCCTGACGAGAGCCTCTAAAGCTAAGTCCCACCTATACTCTTTCTGCAACTTACAGTTGTTAGGAAATTCGTGTGTACATATATATAATGTAAATTTAATTTAAAAAACTTAATAAATTGTTACCTTAAACTCTAGAAACAACTGATCCCTATGGCCCAGTGGGATGGCCTTCCATGTAGGCCATGGACCATCAAACTTGCGTCGCAGGATCTTCGATATCGAATCAGAAGGGCCCTTCGCGGGCAGAAAACTGCAGCAAAATTAGAGCATTAATAAATGTTATAATTAAATTTTAAAAACAAGTAAATAGAAATTAACCATACTTTATATATATTAAAAAATTAAATTAACATACTCGTTATCCCCCCTGGGGATAAGAAGAATCCTCCTGTCGGATGGACCACGACTCTCTTGTCCCGATGATGATGATGGTCCTATCGTCGTAGGTGTGGATGATGAGGGTGCGGCCTGTGTCCCGACCACATGAGGATGGGTGGGGGGTGCAACTCCATCACCCTGAGGTGTCCCGTCAACAGAGGTGCTGGTAGGATGGTCTCGATCTGAAGGCTGTGGGTCGGCCGGCGAAGGGACTCTCGCAGCATGACCTCCACGACGACCTCCACGACGACCCCTACCTCTGGAGGAATCTGCCATCTGTGAAAAAAATGAAAATATGATCACACAACAGTGTAAATAATACAAAAATAAATTACCTAATAAGTAGAATGACATTCACACAATGAATTATGACATAAATAAATTACCTAAGTAGAATCTCCGTCACTAAATTCACCCTCAGTCTCATCAGTATCACTTGATCGGAATGTACCTTCGCTAGATGCGTCCAACTCGGATTGATCCATTAACTCTCTTTCAACTTCTTCCCCATTTCCGGAAATGTCCGCCAGAGAATTAACAATAATGTCCGGCATAATTTGCAACGGTACGTGGGGTCTTGAAAACTCATCATCTTGGTACGGAGCATCTTTTTCAGGCTGGTTGATTACATTATCAGTAATTATACTGCGAGCCTTTATCTTAATAACACCCAACCAGCCATGATGTCCTTCGGGATATGGCGAGTAATAAACCTGCTCAGCCTGTTGTGAAAAAATGAATGGGTCGTACGCCTTATTATACCTTCGAGACAGCCTAACTTGAACAATACCATAATTTTTATCTATTTTTGTCCCTACGTCAAGAGTAGGATCAAACCAATCACACTTGAAGATAACTAATTTCATCACGGGAAAACCGGTATAATCGAGTTCAAGGATGTCAGTTAGAACCCCATAGAAATCATCCTCTACATTTCCATCAGTGGCTCGCACACAAACACCATAGTTACACGTCTGCATTCCTTCATTCCATGTTTTTGTGTTAAATTTATATCCATTTACAATATAAGTATTCCATGATGTAACCCATCCTGTTAGGCCCCCATGCCAAATTTGTCAACAATGGATTTTGAACATTGTTTTCGGATCTAGTACCTAAACAATCAAATATTATATTATTCTTATACATGCTATATATTTAAGGAGATAAAATGTATGCTTCAAAAAATGAAGATGCTTAACCTACATATTTCTTGAACCACGTAGCAAAGTGAGAAGTAATTTCTCGATCAACTTTGATCATTTGAAATGTCAAGTTGGAGATCCCTTAGAAAATTGCCTTACATCCTACATATGGGAGATTAACAAGCAGGGACGATTAATAATAATAAATGTCAATTGAACTTATTAAAGACGTTGTAGAAACTTACTCTAAATATGGCGCCACCTCTTCACAATTTTGAAGGATATATAGATGAGCAAAGCATTAATGTCACATTTGCTCCAAGAAATATCCTTTTGATTTGCCACTAAATCTGCCCTGATAGTTGAATATTGATATAGGAGGACTAGTTGAACATCCTTCGCCCGAATCAACGTTTCTAGGCATCCTTGTCCTTCTCGTGTTAACTTCGTCCGGATAGTAATAAGAGGCAAAAGTGGAAGTCTCCTCTACTAAGTATGCTTCACAAATGGAACCCTCCACTCGTGCCTTGTTCTTGACTTTGTGTTTAAGGGAGTGCAGGAACCTATTAAAGACGGATACATACAAATAATTACTAGTTTTAGGGAAAGCTAAACTACGCTCTCGTGTTCGTGAATTTCATATGTATTAAGTAAAATAGTTGATGTTGTTTACCTCTCAAATGGATACATCCAGCGGTATTGGACTGGGACACCAACTTTTGCTTCGTAAGGTAGATGAACTGGCAGGTGTTCCATGGAATCAAAGAAACTCGGTGGGAAGATTTGCTCCAGCTTACATAACAAAACGGGTATCTTGACTTCCATATCCTTTAATTGATTCACATTTAGTGTTGTCGATGTAAGCTCCCTGAAAAAGTGGCTAAGCTCAACAAGTGGGTTCCAAATTTGCTTTGGTAATGCGTCGAACGCAATTGGAAGCAACCGTTGCATGAACACGTGGCAATCATGACTCTTCATTCCATGTAACTTTGCTTCCTTAATGTCAACACATCTACCCAGATTGGAAGCATACCCATCTGGTAACTTTAGTTCTTTAACCCACTTACAGACGGCCAATTTCTGTGCTTTGCTTAGTGTATAACTTGCCTTCGGTTTGATAAGTCTGCCACGACCACCGTCTTGCAACTCAAGCTCCTTCCGATTACAAATGTCGGCCAGGTCCAATCGGGCTTTATTTGTATCCTTTGTCCCCCCTTGATGTCCATCACGGTGTCAAACACATTCAAAAACACATTCCTCTCAGTATGCATGACATCAATGTTGTGGACGGAGTAGTAGCTGCGTCCTCCAATACGGCAACCTCCAAAATATACTTTGTTTTGTCCAATTATGGTTGACGCCATAATCAGGAATATGTTCTCCTTGGGTTTTATGGACGAGCGGTAAGTACTGTACTCTGCGCCATACATTAGGACCAGTCAAACGTGGTGGAGGCGGTGTTCTCTCCGCACAACGCTTCTTGAATGCATTCTTGTTCCGCCTATAAGGATGATCTTCTGGAAGGAATTGAAGATGACAATCAAAAAATGAGATCTTTCGACTGTTTTTAAGCGTGAATGCCTTCGATCACTCCATACATATTGGGCATCCAAGCTTCCCCGCGGTCATCCAACCCGACATCATCCCATAAGCAGGAAAGTCGTTGATCGTCCACATTAAAGCTGCTTTCATGATGAAATTCTGCCTCAAAGATACGTCATATGTCAACACACCATCATTCCACAGCATTGTCAACTCATCTATCAGTGGCTGCAAGTACACATCAATCTTACCTTTTGGATTAGACGGACCCGGAATTATGACTGTTAGGAACATAAACTCCCGCTTCATGCACATCCCCGGGGGAAGATTGTACGGAGTCAGGATAACCGGCCAACAAGAGTATGCTTTTCCAGACTGCCCAAAAGGATTAAATCCATCAGCAGATAACCCCAATCGGACATTGCGAGGGTCCTGCGAAAATGCCATATGAACCCTATCAAAATACTTCCAAGCTTCTCCATCAGATGGATGACACAATATATCTTGCTCCCTCTCATGCTCACTATGCCACCTCATGGGAGCTCAAGTGGCCATCGAAGAGTACAATCTTGTAAGTCTTGGCACGAGCGGAAAGTACCACATCTTTTTTAGCGACCTCTTCTTCTCAATGCCCATCCTAGTGGTTGTCTTATACCGATCCGCACCACAAAATCGACAACACGTTATGCTTTCCGCTGAATCATCCTTATAGTACAACATACATCCATTCGGGCAACAATCAATTTTCAAACACCCCAGACCGAAATTTTCCACGGACTTCTTAGCATGATAAAAACTTGTAGGCATCCGATTGCCTTCTAGCAACGCCTTGGACACTGACCTGCTGAGGCGATTAAAACAGTCTTCTTGCATATTGTAGTCAGATTTGATACTCAACCATTCCATGCACATCGACAACTCCGTGTACTCCTAACATCCTTCCCACAATGGAGATCGTGCAGCACTCAGCATATCATAGAATCTTTGAGCTTCGGGATTCGGATTCTCCTCTATGTATTGGGAACCCATTCCACCATCTTCTCCCCCATCTTCTTCTAGTACAACACCAACCGATGGTCCAGCATGATCCATTATCATCTGTTCGTATGGATTCAATTCTTCCCTCCCGTCACCACTTCCATAGTACGAACCTTCAGCCACAATCGGGTTTAAGTCAGGCAACGTCTCACCATGGTTACTCCACCAATAGTAATCAGGCATGAAGCCCTTCTCATAAAGATCGGCTACAACTCCATCCACACTTTTGAAAGATTGACACTTGCATCTTTTGCAAGGACACCTCAATTGATCACCGCCCAGCCGTATAAATCTCTCCTGGCTAACAACAAACTCTATAAACTCACCCACTCCAACTCTATACTCTTCCCTAAGACGTTTATTCCAATCCAACCTACGATACATCCATTTTCGATTCTCCGGAATATCCATTGCTGGCAATTAAATAGCCTGACCAATCCTACAATAACACTTATATATTACGGTGCATTCCAATAACTCCATCAATCTCGTTCTTATGACAAGGTATGAACCTATCCCATTCGAGAAGAAACCTTTGTCACACTCGGCTACTAATAGTTATTCCCATATTCAAATACCTTATACTTGACAAAATTTCGGCAGCATTTCCCATCGGTCTCCAAGTTACACGACTCGAGCACGGTCAGAATCACCGCGATCAAGTATGCACTAGGAGAACAAAAGGAAATGCATCAGACCGAGATTTCAACAAGTATATAAGGCATTTGAACATTGAAATGACTATTGTACGAGTGTGAAAAAGGTTTTTTCCCAAACTGTCCCACTTGGACAATTCAAGATTCAATACAATGAGCATGCATACCTTGATAAGTTACGCATGCTCATTAATATTGAATCTCAAATAGGAAACTAAGGCTTTCGTAAATTAATTATTAACTCTAACATAAAATAAAACCATTAACCTATAAATATTGCAACATTGTTGAGTTTATATAAATTGCAGCGTAAATCAATACAAACTTAGATTAAATATTGTAGCAAACATCCTATTGAGCTCCGTTCTCCACTAACAAGTAGCAGTTAATTGTCAAACACATGCATAATTTCTAAATTATCAAGACACAACCAAAGATCCCGCCTTTCGGACAGGATCACATCCTATTGAGCTCCGCTCTCCACTAACAAACAACACATATTGACAAACACATGCATAAACATTAAATTATCAGCATACAATCATACAAGATCACATCCTATTGAGCTCCGCTCTCCACTAACAAACAACACATATTGACAAACACATGCATAAACATTAAATTAATTATCAGCATACAATCAGACAAGATCACATCCTATTGAGCTCAGCTCTCCACTACCAAACAAGACGATAATTCACATAATACATTACACTGAGTGTTCAGAGAACTGACCTGAGAGAGAAAACACAACTGAGCAAGGATAAGTGGAGGAGCCGGTAGAAGAATATGACAACAAGGACCTATCGTGCATAAATGAAATTATTCATTTCAACTTAAATCACTATTCTATTATGTTAAATTGTTATACCTAAATAATTTATCTCATGAATATCTAGTGTTAAAGCATGTGCTCACGAAAAAATAATCAATGAAGCATAAAAAATAATAAGATTGGAGAGCTGAAGGTCAATTTATTTTGATTTCGACTTTTTTTTTAAAAATTATCCTTAAATCGGGCCTAACTGTTTACACAAATCGAATCAATATATTACATATCCAGTACCATAAAAAAATGTGGATAATGCTAGAATTTCTTTCTATCAAAGAGAAGATTTTCCATGTTGTTCAATGTTCATGTTAGTAAACATGACAGTGCCCATCAAAATAGAAAATAATAGAGAGAAAACTGAAAGGTGTAATTGATTGAATGAGAAAGTTTATTACATCAGTCATATATAAAAGTGACTTATATTATATGTAAGATAAAGCAACTGATTTGTAACTAACCACTAATTAACTATATTAATTATATGATCTAATAGTCCATCCTAGATAGACAAGATGTTAGGGTCTTAGTTAGTAGGGAAAAATTGTCATAACTCACAAATTCCATTTCTATGATTTTCTAGAATTTAAATCATAAAAATCAAGGAATATGGAAAGTTGTAGCAACTTAGTGATTTGAATGAAAAACATGAAGAGAAAGGAAGGATGATCATTGATCACTAGACAAGCACAGATATCAAATTTGGAGATTTGTTTCCCTTTATGCAAAGAGTTACAAATTTTTGAAATCCAAGAGTAAAATAAAAGGGTATGGTTCGGCCAAGTGGGGGAAAATAGGGGAGAAATTTTTGTTCATCAAATCATTTGGCAAGCATGAAGAGTATGATTATAGAAGCACCAATATTAAGTTTCAAGACTTAAATCAATGGGTACAAAGAGTTATGAATTTTCTACCATTTTCAAGCTTAATTCTTTTTGAACAAAATTAAGAACAAGCATGAAGCTAATCAACTCAACATCAATTGTAATGAAGAAAGGTTGGAGGAAAATTACCTCTAAGTGATGATCCTTGAGTAAGAAATCAAGACACCTTGAGAAACTAAGAGAAAAGAGAGAAATGTGTTGGATGAAAAAATGAAAATGATGAGTAACAAAAACACACATACACTAAACACACATCTCTGCACACACACACACACACACACACACAAACATCCCAAACAGACACACACACATACACTAAACACACATCTCTGCACACACACACACACACACACAAACATCCCAAACAGACACACACACATACACTAAACACACATCTCTGCACACACACACACACACACCAACACCACACAACCCACACACTCCACACACACACACACAAACATCCCAACGACACACACCAGAGCACCCCAAATGCACAATACACATCAAACACACACATCAAACACGGTGAGACACACCTACCCTATGATTACAATCCAATTGAACACACAAACTTTAGTACACAGAACACACAACAAACACACACTCACAACACACACACACACACAACACAACAAACACACACACAACACCAATGTACACACAACACACAACAGAAACAACAATGTAGAGAAAGACAACGAGAGAAGCAATTACCTCGGTCAGTGTGAGGGAGGGCGTTGTGGTGGTGGTGGTGTGAGCAATGTGACCAGAATGAGCCCTGAAATGAGGGGGGAAATGATAGACAGTGACATAGTGAGACAATGAGACAGAGAGATGGAGTAGAGGAGAGCTTACCTGAGCAGAGGGGAGATGACGGTGGTGACGACCGGAGGTGTCTTGGGGTGTTGAGGTGGCCGGAGCGCGTGCCGTAGAAGAGAGAAACAGTGGGTGGGAGAGAGAAAACGATGGAAAAAATGAGGAAGAAGGAGGTTCTGTCGAATTTAGGGATTTCAGTTTTAGCGACCGAATTGATTCGGTCGCTAATTCGGTCGCTAATATGGTTAGTTTTAATTTGAATTTGTAATTGTAGCGATTGAATTAAATTTCGGTCGCTAACACGCGCAATTTTATTTTTTCAACGCGCCATTTAGCGACCGAATTAATATCGGTCGCAAATATAAATAAAGTTTAAAGTGTGAATTTATAAATCGGTCGCTAATATAAACACAGTTTGACCATTGCATTTAATTCGGTCGTCATTTCGGTCGCTAACAATTCATAAATTTCTGACTTTTACTTTCCTTTGTTTAGCGACCGAAGTAGCGACCGATATCTCTGCTACGCTTTATTTCGGTCGCTGTTTCGGTCTCAGAATCAACTCTAACCAGTGTTTCATGTAGATCCTACAATCGGTCTCTATTTCGATCGCAAAAAGGAACCTAAAAATTCGGTCACTATTTTCGGTCGCTAAATGACCTTTTTTTTGTAGTGTTCTGACGATTTCAACTTTGAGGTTCCAAGTAGACTTTGCAGCTTTGCAGCAGACACCAATTCATAGGATGCATCCATGATAAATAATTAGCACAAGAATATGAGAGTGTTGACAATTGCTATAGTATGAGAAGTAAAATAATTGGAGTGATAGTGATTTTGGTCCTTAATTTATACACCTGCGTTTTATATATTAATGTATATGCCATCAATATCTATTTTAATTGATAATCAACATATCGATATGCTTTTCAATAACCAAATTTTATTTGAATTATTTGATTAATTAATGTGCCTTTAAAAAATTATGTTGATAACATTTTAAAATTTTTGTTTCATTTTAAAAAATGGATTCCGAAATAAAATAAATGATATAAATAAATAAAAAAAATAAAATCAAAATCAAAATCAAAGAAAATATAATGGGAATCTACAAATCTAATCTAAAACCTAAAATATCTAAAATGTAAAATATTAAAATCAAAGAAGGGAATTCGAAATAATAAAAATAAAATAAAATTAAAATCAAATAATGATTTCTATGCTT
The DNA here is from genome assembly GCA_030762895.1 of Sophora flavescens. Classification (NCBI taxonomy): domain Eukaryota; kingdom Viridiplantae; phylum Streptophyta; class Magnoliopsida; order Fabales; family Fabaceae; genus Sophora; species Sophora flavescens. Next base: position 43,487,930 of record CM061069.1, on the reverse strand, counting down.
ATCAATCAAAATAAAAGTAGATTAATATGATATTGAAAATCAATCAAAATCTTTTTGTTTTTATATGAATGATTATGAGTAAACAGATGTTGATATCAATTTTAATTATATGAATCAATTTGAGTAAACACATGTTGATATACAAATATGAATTGATTGAGCTAATCTATACTATATATGAATTAATGTATTCTTCCTAATTAAAAAAATGGATTTCGAATTATACTCCTCAATTAAAAATTGATTGAGCTGACTAATACATAAATATGATTTAATATATTATGAATAATTAAAACTCTGGAATTCACCCCATCAAAAATAAAATATTGATAACATTTTAAAAAATTTATTTCATTTTAAAAAATGAATTCCGAAATAATAAAAGCGGAAGAATGAAATTCAAAATAAAATAAATAAAATAAATAAATAAAATTAATATTGGAAATTAAAGAATAATTTCTATGCTCATCAATCAAAATAAAATCAGATTAATATGATACTAAAAAACAATCAAAATCTTTTTGTTTTTATATGAATGATTATGAGTAAACAGATGTTGATATCAATTTGAATTATATGAATCAATTTGAGTAAACACATGTTGATATACAAATATGGATTAATGTATTATGAGTAATTAAAAAATTGGAATTCGAAATTAAACTAAAATAAAATAAAAGAATGAGTTAGAATAGTATATGAGAAGGTATTGCACCAGAATAATGTAAACAAATAAAATTTGAAATTTAAAAAATTGGGGACTTAAAAAGTATGTTTTCCAATATTATTATTTGAATTATTTGAGTAATTAAAAAATTTTATTTTATTCGAAATTAAGAATATTTAAAATAAAAAAAATCAAAGAATGAAATTCGAAATAAAATAAAATAAATTAAATTAAAATCAAATAAAATTTGAATTATATGAATGAATATGAATAAACACATGTTGATATACTAATATGAATTGATTGAGCTAATTAATACATAAATATGAATAAACACATGTTGATATACTCATAATTATTAGTTTGGTGAGTATTTAATAATTACGAAGGGGGTGAAAGTTTAGAGCACCAACTGATCCGACTAATGTTGAGTTGATTAATTATTTTCATCTTGGATGTAAGACAAATGAGTAAAGGTCATGTAAGCTTCAAGAGGATTCTAATCATTCCTACTCAACTTTTCTCCATACAAAGGACAAGCCTTTTTTTGGTAAAGTAGGATCGTCCCGGAAACAAAACAATTTTGTCCAAAATAGTTGCGCTTTTTTTTATCAATAACCTCAAAAAAGAATTATGTACCACATTACTCCACTTTTCAAATTATAAACGGGAATGTCCCTCGTTTTTCATTCTTATGGAAAGTCGGCTTCTCCATTGCCGACTCCTCAACATGTTTTTTTTCCTAGTGGGAAGTTGGCTTTAGTAATGTCGACTTCTCAACTAAGTTTTTTTTTCATTTTATTTAAATAATTATCTTGAAATTAATTAGTCATTTGTTTTTATAATTAAATATGTTAATTTATTAATGTTTATGCTAATTAGGAGACTAAAAAATTAATACTATAATTAAAAACATCAATTAAATTTAATTGACAATTTATTAATAATTAATAATTTATTACAAAATTATTACAAGAAAATTAAACTTTCTAAGGTGGGAAAGAACTTCTGGCATGGTGAGGGCAGTTATTCTTGCTATGACCCGGATTCCAACAAAGTCTACATCCTTTTGGCTGACCGTTTTCCCTTATCAGGTCCATTTCGGTATGAATGCGGGAAGAATGTGGACGACCCCGAGGATCTCTCGCATTTTTGGATTGTGGCACACCGTTACTCCGTCATATTGTGGCCAATGTTCTTCGTTGGGCGCCTCACCAAATTGTTCCCGGTAAACGTTGAATACATTCTCCAACTTGTACACATCTGGTACATATTGCTTGTAGTCAAGAGAAGCACATGCACAAACAACTAGGACATGCGAACAGGGGATATGCAGTGCCTGAAATTTTCCACAGTAGCACCACCTTGTATTCAAGTTCACCGGTAAATTCCCCGTAGGCCGCCCCTCTCTTGGGTTGATCAACTCCTCCACTAGGAACTTACTTCGTTGCTGATCGAATGTACAAATAGAGTGCGAGTTGGCCTTTGTCACTCCTCCTCAATGGCGTTTGTGAGAATTTCAGTATAAATATTTTCGAATCAAATCATTGCCTCAAGTTGCTCCCCCTTCTTGACGAAGTGGCCAACCAATCTATAATAAGCGGCCTTTACCAACACAGTGATTAGAAGGTTTCTTGTTCCCTTAAGTTCGCCATTGATGGATTCTACAAGATTGGCTGTCATGTGTCCCCAACACCGCCCTTCATCCCAAGCTTGAGTCCATTTTTCCTTAGGGATACGGTTAAGTCACCTAGCGGTCTTTGCATTGTCCGCTTGGAGATTATTGTAGTACCAATTAAAGGACGACATAGTCAAGGCGTATCCTGAAGAGCTAGAATAAAAAGCTGTCAAAATTCATATGAAAATATAAACAAAGATTAATTACTATCTAAATGAATATGGTACTAACCCATATTAACAACTTGCTTTCGCATGCCCATACTCTCGAACTGCCTCATGAAATTCTGTGCAATGTGTGGAATGTAGTACACATGCACTGACGGAGGTTCTAACCATCCACTACCATATGGGTTATAAGCACTTTTTATTGCTTCGACCCTATCCGAAATCAAGAAAAAGTCAACTTGGGGTGTGACGCGTCTTCACAAGTTTTGCAGAAAGAAAAACCAAGCTTCTGCCGTCTCACCCTCGATAATGTCAAAGGCAATGGGGAATATTTTGTTGTTCCCATATTGAGCAATTGCCAGCAGAAGAGTCCCTGTGTACTTTCCATACAACCCAGTGCCATCAATTAGGGCAATAGGCTTGCAAAATGGAAACCTTTTAATGCATGCGACGGAAGTCCGAAAAAGTCGAAGGAATATTTGCTTATCACGAACTAATCGATACTTGTTGTAGGCCAACATTGTCTCCAACTCTTTGAAAATGCCTGGGACAAATTGCTGCATGGCTAGGAGCCATCTTGGTAGTTCATTGTAAGACTATTACAAACAGTGTACGTACCCTTTCGATAGCCTTTTGCTTGGCTGTCCATGCCTTCCTGTAGGTGGTGGTGTACCCATATCATTCTTGTATGTGTGCAATCAACACTGACACTGTTATTGAGGGATCCTCTTTAACAAGTTCCTTGATACTTTCATAGATCACGTTCAGGATAAGCTTGCGACGATCTTGTGAAAGTGCTGCTACTGCACCCGTATACTTTGATTCCAGCTTTCAGATCTCCCAAATCTAGGTCTTCGTGTGGAGGATTTCTCTACACCTCCACATGCATCCATCATACGGACACCTGGCAAAAAATTTCATATGATTAGATTGTGCTACCTTGAAATCCAGAGAGTTCGTATGGTAGTGCTTGATCATTGACTGTTTCTTCTTTTGTATGGAACCTTATACCAACATGGAGGTTTCTTGTGGCATCAGTTGTTTGTAGACAGGGGGCGGGTTAGAGCATGACCGTATTCCTACTGATGTACACTTTGGTCAAAGTTCGCAGTATGATGGCACATCGTATGGAGGAGCAGTTGATAAGGGGATCACCTCAAGTCGGCTAATAGAACAATTGTTACATCAAGCTGGGATTTTTTGGCTGCAAAAGTGGTTCACTGAATGTTAACCATACGTTGGTAACTGCAATGGTTGATAGGTGGAGGCCTGAAACACACATAACCATGGATGGTGTTACGTGTAACATCCTTGGCTGCTTTATGGATTGACGATTGTCCTTACAAACCAACATGGGTCTTTTTAGCATGCTCTGTCCTCACTCAATGCTTAGAATTGCTCCAAGTCAAGCACGCTTAACTGTGGAGTTCTTAAGTGATGGGCTACCGAAAAGAAGATGCATCTTGTTAGTATAGGTAGTACCAATCAATTCATATAAGTCATCATATACTGTGTAGTCCCATACCTACACAGTCTTAGGATCCCTCTCATTTCGGTGTGTAATCGTTTCATTCACGTGTCTCTCTACCTAGAAGTATGTCAGGAGCTGCTCCTTGTCCATGCCTTCTTGCACCGGCAACCACTCCCCGTCCTCGTCAGCCCCGGGTGTCACATGCCCACCATCTTCCGCTTGGTTTGTCCCTGAACCACATCATACTGGGAGAGGTGCCGCTCTGAAACCATTTGTAACATCCTTGGCTGCTTTATGGATTGATGACTGCCCCGACAAACTAGCATGAGTCTTTTCAGCGTGCTTTGTCCTCACTCACTTGCTTCCTGGGAAAACTTCCCAGGAGATCACCCATCCCAGAATTGCCCCAAGTCAAGCACACTTAACTGTGGAGTTATTAAGTGACGGGCTACCGAAAAGAAGATGCATCTTGTTAGTATAGGTAGTACCAATCAACTCATATAAGCCATCATCTATTGTATAGTCCCATACCTACACAGTCTCAGGATCTCTCTCATTCCGGTGTGTAATGAGTTCATTCATGTGTCCCTCTACCTAGAAGTCTGCCAGTAGTTGCTCCTTGTCCGTGCCTTCTTGCATCGACGACCACTCCCCGCTCTCGTCAGCCCCATGTGTCACATTACGCACCAACTGGGACTGCGTGTGAGAGAAGCACCTGTTATTGGATCTACTTATTTTGACTGGGAAGAACTGTACGATGAATGGTTGGGCGTCGTTCCTATGGAAGATTAGATGAAAGGGTTGATCGTAAAGTTGAAATGGTTGCAAGATACAAGCCCATTGTTGAGTGTATATATTATGCTTGGTTAAGGGTTCTTGATGCCTGACAAATCAAGCAACAGAGCTCAAATTTTTTCTATGTTTGTTGCAAGATTTTCGGGATGCTGATCGCTACTGTTGGGGTTAGGCATGTTTAGCATGAATGTACCAAGAAATGTGTAGTGCAACCACACCGACTGCACAAACTATGGGTGGATGTGTACTGCTTTTACAATCCTGAGTATGGTACCACATGTCGTTCATTGTACCACGATGCAACCGTGTGCCAACATGACCACTAGCATAAAGTTAAATAAAAAATTCAGAGTCACTTTTTTCCTTATTTGTTGATGATTACACTCATTCAAAAATGCCTTTTACTAGATGGATTGGGGGACGACTGCAATATATCTGAACTCCTCTTTGTAATATTGTCGAGTACAGATCACTGATGGAAAAAAGGGAATTGACCAGGTTAAAAATGTCATTGTTCAATATAATTACTTATACTTTTTGGATCATGCATTGGAAGTTTACCAACCATGCTTAATTTTCCAGTTTTTATGGATGCCATATAGACGTCTTGAGGAGAACTGCCTTCCAGCAGATGGATTCCAGGATTCAGGAACGTGGAGTTCCTGTATCGTTCTCATATGTTTCTCTGTTATAGAATGGCACCAAACAGACAAGGTAAAGCTCCAATTTATCCTATTGTAGGACATACATCTTCAACCATATAATCTGGATAACGTCAACAATATAGACATGGGAGGTGATCATACTACAATTATTGGCTGGAAAAGCACGCGGAGTGGCTCCCACTTGGAGGGATCGCAGAGATCGCGTCTTAACGCAACAACCTATTTAGGGTCATGTGTCTCAAATCGAGGAGTATATGACGTGGTTTAGGCAAAATTCAATGCCTTACCCGTCAATCCCACAACAATTGCAAGACCCACGGGTTGAATGGGGTTGTTGTAACTCGGATGTTGGCCAGACATCAGGTGCAACACAACACGTGCCTACTAAACGACGTGCAAGTCATAACATAGTACGATAACCAGGTCCCTTGTTGCCAACACCATGCAATTTGAAGACCACAAACCTCCATATCATTCATTTTCTTACACTCCCACAAAACAAGAGGCTCTTGAATGGATAGACAATCGTCAACACTCTTTTGCCTCTAGTGAAGGAGATTTTATTAACAATTTATTTGGTTTATATATATTGGAATGCCACAGTCAGCGGCCGCTTATATGCAGAACATGTACACATTTGGGGTTGTCATTCCCCAACCAGAATGAGATTGGTAGTTATTCAACGCCATATACCGGCGAACAAATATATGATCTGTCTGCCTGTGTCAAATCTTAATTTCAATGAGCCTGTGCAGCAAGACGAGCCAACCGCCGGTGAGGAGGAACAACAAAATCGACGTCGTCAATGCCGACAACTTCTGGCACGCAACAGACAGCCTCCACGATGTGGGACTAGACATCAATTAAGAGAATAAATTTTTGTATTAATGTTGTAATGAATTTTTAATTAATAATTTTTATTATAATTTTTTATTTTTCTAATTAACATCATTAATAATATTCTTAATCAACATAATTAAACCTAATTATTTATACAAATTAATGATAACTATTAAAATAATTAAAATGAAAAAAAGCAATTAAGAAGTCGGTTGGGGAAGCCGACTTCTCATTATAATATATATATATATATATATATATATATATATATATATATATATATATAATACACGTTGGGATGTCGACACCTCTAGAGACGACTTCGCACCTAAAATACAAAACAGGGGCATTTTGGTGCATAATCTAAAAAGGAAGGTATTTTAGTGTTTAATTTTATAAATTGGGTTATTGAAAAAAGAAAATCAATAGTTGCAGCCTATTTAATTTAGATTTTTCTGAACACAAAGGAGAAAAATATGATTGTTGCATGGGTTTTGGCTCTATGTCTCCCTATGTCTCTTTGTATTTTTTTTTCTTTCTTCATCAATAAATTTTTGATGTGCTGCATATGATTGTTGGTAGCTGGGGTGCCAATCTAGTTGTGATGTCATTTATCATTGTTATGCTTTTGCACACCAATTTTTGTTTTTTAAAAAAGGAGAAAAATATTGAGTCTTGATATAAAAATTTTAATGCAAATGTTAACCAGTGTCCTTAGGACATTGTTTAAGAAATCAAAAATATAAAATTTCTATTAAAATAAGATATATTTAATACATAAAAACGTGAAAATTTGTGATTTCCAATAAAAAGTTTCTATACATTGATTCTTTAACCAATATCTTATAATGGTTAGCATTACCCAATTTCTAAAAGTTACAAGATACAAGTTTTTACTCAAAGAAATTTTGAAACATAATTTTATAGTGGAGATTCTAAAAGAAACTCACTTAATATTTTGATAAGTTAATTTAATTTTATTTTTTGATGAGGGGAAAGATAAGTTAATTGAGAAGAGAAAATTTCATTCTTTAATTACATAGTAAATCAATAAAATAGGTGAAATTAAAAAAATATATAATAATCTTAGGTAATAAAAATTTTCTCTCTCTGTGAGAGCTTCAACTTCTTTCTCTCCTTGTGAGCGTTTTTGAGGGTTCATGTTATTCTTTTTGCTGGTTATTTTTTCTTGTGATCATGATGTAGATGAGCATGGAGGGTTTGTCGTTTTTGGATGAGGAGGACGGAGGAATTGTGTTTGAAGAGGTCAGGAGCATGAATCAGATCTCAACCTTTGTCAGGTTGGAAGGCTTCTGAAGGATATGAGCTTATGGATTAAGGTTGAGACATGTAATAGCCAGATTTTAATTATGTTGTTCAACCAGTTAAAATATAATTATATTATATTTTAAACTTGAGAGTTAGAAAGTGTTTTTGATTAAAATAAAATCATATTCATGGTCTACTTTATGGTAGAGGGTTACGGTAAAATTTTCGTTTGAAAATTCAGACGAAAGCCGGTCTGCGTTTTCACTGCCGATACAAGTTTACCGTGCAGAAAACCTAATTTTGACCCGTGAACGAGATAGTTAGTGTTTTTATTATGTTTCCTTCAACTTTGGTTATTTTGAAAATTTTCGTTCAAAAATAAAATATAATATTTTATTCGGGCGAAAACGTTGGAAGAATTACGATCGGAAATGCAACCGGGTATGAAATGGAGCAGAATAGAAGACATAAAAGGCTTAGGTGAGATGAGGGGGTGAGGTGACTCACTAGAGGTATGGCCTAAGCTACCTCCTAAAAAGTGGTCATGACGGACTTTTTGAAATATATCATATTATATTCTAAAAACCTATTTTTCTCTTTCCTCTTCAACCAGACAAGGCACAAGGTCAAAACTTGCTCTCCAAGCTCATTCCTCTCACCTTAATTTCGTGCCACTCTCCCCCCTCTCTATATATACCCCTTTCATTTTCACTTCATCATCTTCCTCCTTCAACCTCCATTAAACCTTCATCTTCTTCTTTCTTCTAAAAGTTCAAGCTCTTAAAGCTTTAGTTTTTATTCATCTTTTACTTAAGTTCTTCATTAAAGTTCTTCCTTATACTAAGGGTAATGCTCTCATATGAATCTTTTTGCAAGTTTCATATTTTATTTCTTAGTTTACTTTATGTGTTTTTTATATGCTTTAAACTTCTAAAATCTCTCTAAAATGGTAGAAAACTCCTTTTGAATTAAAACCACTTTCTATAGTATTGTATTAACTTATATTTTCACATACTAAGAGGTTATGTAAAACAAAAAAACTCTACATATCTCTTCCAATGAAGGCCGAATGCTTGCATTTGTGACCTAGGAAGTTTTTGTTTCAACTTTTGGAATATGATCATGTGATTGAGTTTCTAACTATCCATTGATCTTAAATCTATAAATCTTGGAAGTTTTGATAGCTTGTTCCTATGATGACTGAAAATATGAATAAGTAAGCCTAGGATACAATGTTTCAACTTTCCAAGTATGATCATGGATTTAGAACTCTTAATACCTTGTGATTCTAAACCTAAGAGTTATTGTTAAACAAAGAATATTTTTCCTCATCATCCTATGATGGCCGAAACTTAGTGTTTTGGTACTAGGATGTTTGAGTTTTTATTTTTCCAAAATGATCATGGACTTAAGCTCCATAAGATATTTGGATGCTAAGTCTAAGAGATTGGAAAGTTTAAGGATTTCTAACTTGTTTATTCTATGTTATTAAAGCTAGGATGTATTACTTTCATTTTTCCAAGATGATCATGGACTTGAGCTCCATAAGATATTTGGATGCTAAGTCAGAGATTGGAATGTTTAAGTTTCCATTGTTTTCCAAAATGATCATGGACTTGAGCTCCATAAGATATTTGGATGCTAAGTCTAAGAGATTGGAAAGTTTAAGGATTTCTAACTTGTTTATTATATGTTATTAAAGCTAGGATGTATTACTTTCATTTTTTCAAAATGATCATGGACTTGAGCTCCGTAAGATATTTTGATGCTAAGTCTAAGAGATTGGAATGTTTAAATTTCCATTGTTTTCCAAAATGATCATGGACTTGAGCTCCATAAGATATTTGGATGCTAAGTCTAAGAGATTGGAAAGTTTAAAGATTTATAACCTATAAATCCTATGAAGGCCGAACCTAGAAGGTTGTGGACCTAGGATACTTTGTTCTTATTTTTCCAAAATGATCATGGTTTTGAGCTCCTTAATACATATGGATGCTAAACCTAAGAGATTGGAAAGTTTAATGAATGCTAGCCTATTTTCCTAGCCTTGGCCGAATACCCTAAGTTTATAACTTAGTGGAATTTTAATTCAACTTTGTTAAGTGATCATTGTTTATGAACTCCTAACACTTAAGGATCATAAATCCATGAGTTGTATAATTTTCGGGAATCTCTAACCCTAAGAACTAGTCTTGACCGAACCTATACCTTGTGGTTTAGTGTTCTTGTTTGATTTTAACTTGTGATTTTGTGTTCATAACCTTAGACTTCCATTGCGGAGGAAATGAGGACGTTTGTGGTATACCTCTTCGAGCATCTAATCTCCTTACCTTCACAGAAGGTGGAGATAGTACTTTGTGGTGTGACAATGAGGAGCTTCGAGTTCGGGAGTCCGGTGATAACCCAGGTGGGGGAAAGAACCAACCTATCGTTGGAATGGATAAGTAGTAGATTATATAATAATTGTGTAGGGCGACCTAAACCCTACTAGTAGTCGAGTAATCGACAAGACTAAAATCACATTGGAAACCTTTTCTGAAAAACCAATGGTGATTCGGGGATTGTAGGTTTATCGATATTAGGCTGATTTTATATTCTTGATGTTTGATTTGAGCTTATTGCCTTTATTGAATTGATTTTTGTGCTATGTTGGTGATATTGAAATATTTTGATTGATATTGTGTTATGCATGATCTGCCTGGTTTTTATTATTATGCTTAGTGGATTTTAAGCAAAGATATATATGTTGTCTACCAGATGATTGTTTTGGGTGTGAGGATAATGATGATTTAGAAGTGCCTAACTTAGATGATGTATGTTAAAGAGGTGTTATGACATAGAATATGTGTCAAGTTCTAATGGAAGGTTAAGGCACTAGGATATTGTTAAATCGGGTTGGTGGGATTCAAGTATAGGTGTTGTTGTCCATGATTGTGTATTGGTAATATAATACACAAGGACAAAAGTGTATTGGTAATATAATACACCAAGACAAAAGTTTATTGGTAATATAATACGCAAGGACATCTGTGTATTGGTAATATAATACACCGTGTATTGGTAATATAATATTCGTAAAACACTTCTGTGTATTGGTAATATAATACACGTAAAACATTTATGTGTATTGGTAATATAATACACCGTGTATTGGTAATATAATACATGTAAAACACTTATGTGTATTGGTAATATAATACACCGTGTATTGGTAATATAATACACGTAAAATCAAGAGTTCTCGCGAGATCACTTCCACCTTAACGGGAATGGGGGTGGAAGACCTTAACGGGAATGGAGGTGTGCACTAGGTGGAAAATCCTAACGGGAATGAGGGTGTGCCCCGATGCAAATGAGGGATGGTGACAGGAGTGGTAGTGACCACGATAATGTAAAGACATGGTGACAGGATTAGAGAGGTTACGTTAAAATAACGTGTTAGATTGCCTGAGAGTAAGGGTAGAGGATGATATATTAACTTGAGGGTGATCTGTTAGTGATGTGTGTTGTTTGTCTGTTACAATTACTGTATGATTTACTATGACTCTTTTCCACTTTTTGATGATAGAACCGTTTCTTATCCCCTATGTTTCTGTATTCTTGTGGGTTACTTTACTTACATTAGAAGACCCGATGGAGGATTATGTTACTGAGGAGCTGGACGGAGCTCTGTATGAAACGGAGGTTGCAGAGGAGTTGGATGGAACTCCTTACGAACCAGACGCTGGAGGTCGAGCTGTGATCCACGACGAGTAGAGTATAGATAGTATGGCCAGTGTGTCTAAGAAGGAGTATTTTTATATGTTTCCGCTAAGTATGACTTTTATTTTAAGTTTATGCCTGTGAGGGATCCTACTGAGAGGATTCCCTCAACAGTGTTTTGGTAATGTAATAAATAAACAGGTGTGTATTTATATATTACAACCTTTGTGTGTTTAATTTACAGAAGTTATATGATTGTTTAAATAAAGTTTTAATTTTTACGTACCTTTCACGCTACACGCGTGATTAAGGAATTAATTAATAAGGTTTTAAGCTAATAAAACACCGGGGCACAACGGGGTGTCTCAAGACACCACTATGTTCCACTAAAGAAGATCCTATTTAACTAAGCCTTAATCCGTTGTATTAACGTTAGCGATATTACATACGAACATAAATTATGCCAAGGAAGCGATAAAATTAAATTCGTCTAAAAACATGAACAGCGGAATAAAACACATATCAGTTATATATACATAATAAGTACGTCTGTCACCCAAGTACGATAAATCCCAACAGAGGGCTCATAGGCTTACGAAAACTATACAGACACTATCAAACTAAAACCGATCATAATACATAAATTGGTCATAGACATGAAAGAAAAGTCCTAGAAATACTCGGCCCGCCTCTCAAAATACATCAAAAAGCAAAATAAGCTCACAAAGGCTCACAACCTAACAGGCACATCCGACAAAGCCATATCACATACGATATGGGCGCCTGGAGCTACCCATTCCCTCTCCACAGGTGCATCAGTAGACTCTGCCATAACGAGTCCTCGACTTCCAAACCGACTCATTACTGCTCATGATGACTCGTCGGCGATGATAGTGATACATCTTATGTACACTCCGCTGCCTTCGACCCCGTTGCACCATACCAACATGGCTCCTCGCCTCTGAGTAGTCCACCATGTTCCACATGTCATCAGGGAACTCCGTCTGACGAGGTGGATACCACATCTCTGAAAAGGGTAACCTCTATGAAATCCGATACGGGCCGTCCAAGTGAAAGTAAGGACCATCTCCCATCCGTATATAGAAACTAACCAGACCGATAAATGCCATGAAGAATCGTGAATGGTCGACATGCCATCCATGATCATCATGGTAGATGATCTCAACATCGTCGAGTATCGGGATTCTGGGAGGGATCCTCTGTAGATAGTGCCTTGGCTGGTAACCCAAGTCCACCGTTGTCTCCGTCCTGCTGACGCTGCTCATATATCGATTTTACATATAGAGAAACATAGAGAGTAGGAGGGAGATAAGCAACAGAACATAGTCATACAAATGGGGATGGGGACACATAGAACAATAATCACATATACATATAACACATACAACAAGTAATAGGCAACCATCTTTCGAATCACACCAACACAGTACATCCTCAAAGTTCACTCTCAGATCAATCCTCTAAGGAGTCTCACTCCTATGCATGTCGGCCGATATCTCTCATCCGGGTCTCTGCCCCGAGATATTCCCTTATCAAGCCTCTTTGCTTAGGGAATATCAGTTAGTTTGTTTAGGCAACTTTTTCGCTCACCGAGGTCTTTTCACAGACTGGCCCCTCCGTAATCCGTACTCGCACTTGAGTACAACTAACCTCGTATGACTCCCAGTCATACGGCTTGCCACCTTGGCAAAATGCAATGCAACAAACATCGCCTTAGTTAACACCGGAACCTTCTTACACATTCACACTCTCATCATGGATGCCCATACATCCCCGACCTCAAAGCCACAATCTCAAGGCATTACCACAGTGTTAACTCTCAACTCAACCATATAAACATATATTCGTCATAACAACCAGTCAATCATCAATTCTCATATACCAATAGAATAATCATAAAATCATGTTCAGCATACCAAGTATAGAAATTATCACGTATCATCATGTATAATTCAAACAACACATAAGCATGCATTCCAACAACCATAATTAACATAAAATCGCTAACTTATAATTTCAGACTTACCGTCGATGAACCTACAACCACTAAACCCAAGTCGACATTAAAATATTATTTTATTAGGGTTTAACCGTTGTTGATTATTCGACAATCCTAGTAGGGTCTAGGGCACCCTACACACATGCATATATAATTATTATTCTACGATTGCCTCCCCGACAATGTCGGTTACTTTCTCCCCACCTGGAAAGATGTGCACGCTTTCCCATAAAAGTCCTAAGCACAACTCTGCGACCGGTACAACCTCGACATGCTTTTCAAAAACACAACCAGACAACATGACAACTGGACCTAAGCGAAAACATATTCAAAAGTGAATTCTCAACCTAGGGGAAAGGTATTAAAAATGGTTATTGTTTGAACTCAACAATTAGATCTCCAGACCTTTGCTCTACATTCCGAACGGTGACAATGAAGAACAACAAGTCCTGAACCAGCTGACAAAGTTTCAGCTCGATCCAGCGGTTGATGACTATTCCACAATTTGGGACCATGGTACGAGCTAAATATCTCACACTCTGGAGCTCTAACGGACAATCCGAACGGTGGGAATGGAGAACAACACACCTGGAACCTTCTCACCAAATTTGATCACGATCCAACGGTTGTAGAATTTCCGACAAGGATTCTCCGGTGGCAGTTCAGCCAAGCTTCCAAACTCAAAAAATGGTTATTTTCTTTAGCTTTTAAGAACCAACTCTTCACTCTCTTATCTGAACGTGAAACATAGAGGAAGATGAAGTTCTTTTCTTCTGATTTTCCTTAGACTAAGTAAGATTATTAGGTGCATTAGTGGATTGTTAGGTGTCATGGTTTGGCTTATGTGTCATCACTTAGTTTACGTGTTTAGGTGGTAGTGGGCTAGGTGTCAATGTGTGATACCTCCCCCTTCCATGTGTTGACACGTATCCGAAAGTGACACGTGGCATCCCCACGTGTCGCCGCGTGTTACCCCGTCTACATGTCCGGGTGTTTTCTTCTGCATTTTCCCGCGTAACTCGCTGCAGGGATATTTTTCTTAATTATTTTAGGTTATTCGTAAAAACCTATTATACCTAAGTCCGACCTAACTTTAACGTTCTAACTCTCAATTGATTAATTAATTGACCAATTAATCGCTCAGTTTGCATTTATTTGCTTTCCGGACCTGTTTCAGCTCTGATTCTCCTAAAACTTGAAACACAAGCTAACTAACACCTAAGGAACATGATTAAGCCTTCAAACATGCTTAATCATTTTCTCATACACTAATCGAGAAAACGGGGCATTACAAAGGTTATGAAAGAGCGGATGCAGAGGTGTGGAGGCCAGCTCGTGGAGGTTAAAGAGAGAAGGAGGAATTTTGATGATCCAATTTTACCACAAGATGGATATGATGTGGGTGTATGAGGGGGGACCTTGATATTTTGATAACTACATGTTATGTCTAGCACGTGTTCAACCTGGTGATATTATGGATCAGATTCCTCTATTCCACATCCCAATGTGGGTAAAAGTCCATGATTTGCCGGTGGGGTTCATGTCATTAGTTGTGGGCACTGCTCTAGGTAACTTTATTGGCAAATTCATGGAATATGATAAAACTAATAATACTGGAATATGGAGGTCCTACATGCGAATCAAAGTGAAAGTTGATACTAGGGTTCCGCTAAAGAAGGATAAGAAGGTGAAGAAGCCTGGTGAAGATTGGAGGGTGGTTCACTAGGTTGGTAGTGTTTTGTTTCATGTGTGGAGTCATTGGTTATATGGAGCAGTATTGTGATAAACTTCTTGATTGTGAGGATGATGATGGTGCTAGGGTTGGGGAGTAGAGATGAGGGCGGGGCCAAGACGAGAGCCTAATTCTCACATGCATTGTTGCGCTAAAATTGTACTTAAGGGCAAGTGCACCCTACCACGCAAGTAATATAGGAGTATTTGGGACTCCAAGAATCGAACCCACAGGGATTGGTGACAAGTACTAGATTAACTACTTCCTTATGTTATCTAGACAATCAAATTTGGTTGTAATTAAATATTTAAAACCAAGAAGATTGGTAAAAACCAAGAAAGACAAATAATCATGAGCAAATGTTAAATTATGGAAAGCCTAGGGTGTCTGGTTTCACTTATGCCACTAACTATGATATTACCCAATTTCTCAATGATATATGTTTCTTATTGATTGCCAATTAATTGCTCTAAGACTATTAATACTCAATGATCATGCAATATTAATATTATTTCTCCTAATCAGTTACCCCCAATGGTCATGCAAGGCAAGCAGTTAAAAGAAGCACAAAGAACCAACAAGTTTGTAAATTCAATAACTGGTTGAAAATAGGGGATTGCGCTTGATCCACACAACCTCAAATCCGATTAATCCTAGAGTTCTGTTAACTATTTGTGGTACGGTCGCCGGTTAATTAATTAACTTAATAAATGATGATCAAACCTTCTCAGCAATTCAAACACAAGGAAAAATCCAACCAATGAATAGAAACACTGAATCATATAAAAATTAGGCAAAAATCAAAGGTATCTTGCCATAAGATCCACCATACCTTAGGTATGGGTTTAGCTACACATAGTCATGAAAAACAATACATAAATCAAATCCATATAAAAATACAATAAATAAATAGGAGAACTAAAACCCGAAACACGCTTTTGATGCAAAGCAATCTTCAAACCAATAGGGAGACGGTCCTTCACTTGATCCTCTTCGCAATTCCGAATTCCACAGAACTCCGCTAAAGCTCTCTCTAACCAAGTAAAAAGGGCTCCGACGACTCAGTCTGCAAAATATCCCCCAACATACATAGCTTTAGGTATTTATAACTGAAAAGAAGAAACCTAGTGCATCTCTGACTCTGACAGTATGTACGGTCGTGCTTCGTGATACACGACCGTGCATAAATTATACGCACAACTTTCAGGGAATCAACGCAAAACAGGATACACGTGGGACATAATATTTCCAGGCATTACATAATATGTACGGTCGTACATAATCATGCAGAAGGCGCACAGGAATCCGGCGTGAAGCTACAGACCAGTGGCTGAATGATGTACTGGCTGCACATATATGCACGGTCGTGCATAACCATGCACGACCGTACATGACTATCTGAAGCTCTTTCTTAATCTTTTCAGCTCCAAATCCTCCTAAAATGTCACTCTTTGTGTGACACCCTTCTACCCCGCACGTTAATATAAAACATTTACTTAAAAGAGGTAATATAAAAACATGCATTGTTTGATAAAAATAAACCTCGATAGAAAGATACCACATTGTAACACTTAACATGGAAAGAACATAGTTTTAAAACAATAAAACATAAACAACGTATAGCATAAACATAACCCAACCCCGATGTCACATACAGAGCTGGTATAACCGTTCCGGGAAAAATCCTGGGAATACAACTGAAACAACTAAACAAAACTAACAACTATAACTAAGCATCCTAACTAGAGTCGAGTCGCGGATCATCAGAGTAACTCCTCCACTGGCTGCTCACCGTCCTCTGCATAAGAGATACATGTAACAATAGAAACAGGAAAACGGGGAGTAAGAAATCATGTAAACACATCGGCTTGGAAGTAGTTAAGAAAGAGGAACATACATCATAGCATGACATAACAATACAACATAACATCAATATTAAATAACATAACAACATATCATATCAATCAACATTTGCTATGCGGTGCAACACTACTCCGCTACTCCGTTATGCATGTGGATCCAACTATCTCGGGAAGTCAACTTCGGAGTTACATATCCACATTAGCCATAAAAGCACCAACACCAACAGTTCACCAAAAAATGAGTGAACCCCTTGGATAGCTGATGTATCATAACTGGATACGCCACTTCGGGGGCGCACGGTTCACCAAACCTTGGGTGAACCACCCGAGACTTAGGCCAGATCATCATAACTTGGACGACCTCCCCTATGTTGAACATCCCCCACTAATCAACTTCAATGTATGAATGCATGAGCAAACAACATACAAAGAAACCACCTCCTTTGCTCGGGCCGATAAGCACCCAAGACTTATCACCATCATCAACAACATCAACATCAATGCCTTGGCCAAAAACCACCAAAGTTCAACTCATCAATGCCTCGATCAAAAACCATCGAGGGCACTTTGGCCAAAAAGAACCAAAGTGTATGAACGTGCGGTAACCCAATGGTACCGACTTAACCAACTTATTATTCTTTGTTATCTTTTATCCTTTAATTAAGTTATCTAACTCTTCTTCATTCGATTGATGTATTATTGCATTATTAGGGACAACTGGGGTGAAACACCCCTTTATTTCTATAGTCTCAGATTCTGAGCAGCAAGGGGAGCACGGGTGTGCTCACCCCAGCACGGTCGTGCTACCACTTAAGTGGAGCACGGTCGTGCTCACCACATGGTCTGCCTTCCGCCGTGCTCCCTGTTCAGCACGACCGTGCTCCTGGGCCAGCCATACTGTTCTGGGCAGATTCATACGTATTCTTAGAGTCAAAACTCCCTAACATTCTCAAATCAGATCCTAGGGTCCTTTGACTAATCCAGTTGGCATAAAACCTCACCTCACACTAACTTTTCATGTCTTATAAATCATTGGGGAATTAACCCCTTAAATCCTATGTTAACTAAGAATCCTATTTAAAACGGATTAGTGTCTTATTATCGTGTTCATCATAACAATAACACAGCATCATCCAATCAACATTCAGCCAGTCAATGCATATCAACAACAAGAGGAGCACGGCGCTCACCCACACCCCCCCCCACCCCCCTTCCATACCACCCCCTCCCCCCCACCCCCCATCTATAATCATTGGACACCCCTAAATCATATTTAACAAATCCTATTTAAAACCATACTTTTCGTTCATCATATTAACAACCCCCCATCCACAACATTCAATGCATACAACAACAATAACGATCATGAACAGATTCAACTATTATACATCATTGACGAACAACAAGATAATCATAAACATTGAGCATACCATAAACCAATTAGCAATTATAACAATTAACTCATACAACCTGACAGATCATGGCATCAACAACAGTTTAGGCATAGTCATACTAAACGTAGCAGTATCAATAACAATTAATAACAACATATAACGAATAGGCATTCATAGCAATTAACAACAATAACGGGGTTATGGGGACCCATCATCTTACGATTCCCCATTGCCTAGTGTATACACTATCCTTCTCCCCATACCTGGAATGAAGATTCCCAAAACGATAACGTTGGCAAACTAGACACGTTCCCTCGAGCGGCTCGATGAGTTCCTCAAGCCTTGGTCAAACAAGAAGGGAAGAGAATAACCAATTAATCCCCAATTCAAAAGAAAGGGAAAAGGAGATTAAGGAGGGATAACTACGTTATCTTAAACGATGCTAACACGCATAACTTCTCTCCCAAACGGACTCACAAACTGCAAGAACTTCAAGAGGTTCAAGGAAAAACAAAGAAAGATGAAGATAGGCAGCTATTCTGAGTTTAACAATGTGATAAATAGGGTTTAGGTCGAGTTTTATGGTATAAATACAAGTTGGGGCATAACGGGTTCCTATTTTAGTCCAAATTGTATACAAATCGGTATTTTGACCATAACTTGAGCTAAAAGTTTCCGATTGAGGCATTCTTTGTGTCGTTAGAAAGCTCCGAGAAATATCTACAAATTAATATCTAATCTCCGAATCCTAAATCATACTCTAAGATGGTCAAAAGTTCAATGGAAGTTTAGTAACAGATTTGGTAGTTATTCCTAGATAGGATCCTTAGGAGATTATGATAAGATCTTATGAGGTAACCAAAAAGAGGATTATCCTTTATTAATAAGGACTCAAATCTGATTGGTTGAGGGGATAAAATCTAAGAATTACACCATCTCTATTTAAATACTAAATCACACGATATCTCATCATATCATTCTTAATTACTTATTATTAATAAAATCACATATCATATATTAACATATAAAATCACAAACAAAATCACATATTCATATAAGATCATACATTAAGAGACACAATATCATATTAATGTAAATAATCATATATTAATATACATATTATCATATGTAATAATATATACATACATATATATGTATAAGCATAAAAATACTACAACACTAATCATAATTACATTATTAATTATATAAATAACAATACTAACTTCATTACTAATAATAATAACAACAACAACTAGGCATCCATAGTAACATAATCCCTTATACGAAAATTGGGGTGTTACAATTCCACTCCTTTATAAAAATTTCGTCCTCGAAATTTCTACTCACCTCGATTGAAAAGATGCAGGTACAACTTCATCATCTTGCTTTCCAGCTCCTATGTAGCACTTCCCTCAGTAGCCCCACTCCAAATGACTTTGACCAAAGGGATCTCTTTGCCTCTTAGCTGCTTCACCCTCCTATCCTCGACTTGAATGGGTAACACCTCAAAAGTCAAATTCTCTTTTAATTGTATGGCATCGGGGACTATCACGTGACTAGGGCCGTAAATGTACTTTCTGGGTTGAGACACATGAAAAACACTTTGAAGATTGGACAAAAACGGTGGCAAATCTATTTGTTAGGCGACTTCACCGACTCTTTTCAAAATTTGGTAAGGACCAATGAATCTCGGAGTAAGTCTCCTCGCCTTCATTACTGTACCAACCCCAGTTGTCGGGGTAACTCTCAAGAACACGTGGTCACCTTCCTAGAATTCGAGTGCCTTCCTCCTTTTGTCATGGTAGTTCTTCTGCCTACTTTATGCCACTTTCATCTTTTCCTGAATCATCCTTACTTTTTCCGTGGTTTCTTGCACCACTTCAGGTCCTAGTACAATACTATCACCAGGTTTGCTCCAACACAAGGGTGTCCTACATCTCTTCCCGTAAAGAGCTTCATAAGGCGCCATCCCAATGCTGGAATGGAAACTATTGTTATAGGTAAACTCTATCAGGGGAAAAAGCTTGTCCCAACTACCCTACTGCTCTAGTACACAAGCTCTAAGCAAGTCCTCTAAGGACTGCATGGTTCTCTCGGACTGACCATCAGTCTGTGGGTGATAAGCTGAACTAAGCCTAAGGTTGGTACCTAAGGCCTCTTGCAAACTATTCCAAAACCTAGAGGTAAACCTCGGGCCTCTATCTGATACTATGCTAGAAGGTACACCATGTAGCCTAACTATCTCTCTAATATATAGCTTAGCCAACTTTTCTAAAGGGTATTCCATGTTCATAGGGATGAAATGGGCGGACTTAGTCAGTCTATCCACAACAACCCATATAGCCTCAAAATCAGCTGGAGTCCTAGGGAGTCCAGACACAAAATCCATGGAAATACTATCCCATTTCCATTCTGGGATACTCAAAGGTTACATCTTTCCTAATGGCTTCTGGTGTTCTATCTTAGCCTTTTGGCACACTAAATAGGCATACACAAACTCAGTCACATCTTCCTTCATCCTAGGCCACCAAAACATGCGTTTTAAGTCCTGATACATATTAGTGTCACCTGGGTGCACACCCAGTCTACTCCTATGTACTTCTTCAAGGATCAACTTTCTAAGCTCCGGGACGTCTGGTATACAGACTCTATCGTTGAACCTTAAGACTCCATCGCTTCCTTCCTTAAAACTAAGGTCTCTACCCTGCGCAAGCAACTCACGGTGGTCTAAGAGATACCGGTCTAACTTCCGACCCTCTCTAAACTCAGGTCTCTAAACTCCTCAATCAGATCCATTTTCCTAACCATCAAAGCGGTGGCGTGCAAGGTTTTTCTACTTAAGGCGTCGGCCACTACGTTGGCTTTTCCTGGGTGGTAGGTTAGATCAAACTCATAATCCTTTAAAAACTCCATCCACCTACGCTGCCTCATATTCAACTCCTTTTGATCAAAGAGATACTTCAGACTCTTGTGATCACTAAAGACCCCAAACTTCGCTCCATATAGGTAATGCCTCCAGATCTTTGAGGAAAATACAACAGCTCCTAACTCTAGGTCATGGGTAGGGTAGTTCTTCTCATGGGTTTTCAACTTCCTAGAAGCATAAGCTACTACCTTACTATCTTGCATCAACACTCCACCTAAACCTTACTTTGATGCATCGCAGTATACTACGAAAGGTTTACTAGGATCAGACAACACTAAAATGGGTGCTACTGTTAACCTATTCTTAAGGGTTTCGAAACTATATTCACACTTAGAGTCCCACACAAACAATTGTCCTTTTTTGGTGAGACGGGTTAAGGGTAAGGCTAACTTAGAGAAACCCTCTATAAACCTCCTATAGTACCCTGCTAAACCCAAGAAACTCCTAATCTTAGTCACTGACTTCGGCGCCTCCCACTGGAGCACCGTCTCAACCTTAGCCGGATCAACGGCTATCCCACCTTTTGAGATCATATGACCTAAGAAACTAACCTCTTCTAACCAAAACTCGCACTTAGACATCTTGGCATACAACTGCCTCTCCTTAAGGGTCTGTAAGACAACCCTTAAGTGCTCCTCATGGTCCTTTTAGTCTTGGAGTACACTAAGATGTCATCTATAAAGACCACCACAAACTTATCCAAGTAAGGGTGAAAGGTCTTCTTCATGTAGTCCATGAACACAGCAGGGGCATTGGTTACACCAAAGGGCATAACCAAGTACTTATAGTGACCATAACGCGTCCTAAACACTGTCTTTGGGATGTCCTCAGACTTAACCCGAATTCGATGGTACCCTGAACTCAAATCTATCTTCGCAAAGACACAAGCTCCGATAAATTGATCCATAAGATCTTCAATCCTAGGGAGGGGATACTGATTCTTAATGGTCACCTTATTAAGCTGTCGATAATCGACACACAACCTCATACTGCCATCCTTCTTCTTTACTAGCAACACTGGTACACCCCTTGGGGATACGCTAGGCCTAATGAACTGCTTCTGCATCAGAACTTCTAAATGTTCCTTTAACTTAGCTAGATTTAGAGGAGACATTCTACAGGGTGCTATGGATATATGCCCAGTGCTAGGCACTAAGTCTATGGTGAACTCCACATCTCTCTCTTGGGGTAGTTCGAAAACATCCCCCGGGAACACTTCAGGAAACTCCCGCACAACAGGCACACTTCCGACATCAGGAGGGCTCTCAACCTCCAGGGAAGTCAACATCATGAACACTTGGGCTTCGTCTTTCATTGAAGCTTTCGCTTGGTTGGCAGAGAGAAAGGTCAGATTCTTATACTCCTCAGGAGTTCCAAAAGTCAAGGTCTTATCAAAACAGTTTAAAAGGACATGGTTGAGAGATAACCAGTCCATACCAAGAATAACATCAAGGTCATTTAGGGGTAAGCATACAAGATCAATAACAAAGTTCTCATTATCAAATGATAATAGAACAAACTTTTTGAACACAAGAAGCACTCACGGGGTCCTTAGATCGTCCAAGACAAACCACCAAATGCAGTAAGTCAAGCCAAAACGAAGCTATAGGTACTTAGTACCACGCAATATTGTCTATATAAATATAGACAATTCAAACAAGAGCACATAATTAACAGACTCGTCACAGACTCATACCACTGCCAGATAGGACATACCTGCTTTGATACCACTAAATGTGACACCCTTCTACCCCGCACGTTAATATAAAACATTTACTTAAAAGAGGTAATATAAAAACATGCATTTACTTGATAAAAATAAAACTTTATAAAAAAATACAACATTGTAACACTTAACGTGGAAAGAACATAGTTTTAAAACAATAAAACATAAACAACGTATAGCATAAACATAACCCAACCCCGATGTCACATACAGAGCTGGTATAACCGTTTCGGGATAAAATCCTCGAAATACAACTGAAACAACTAAACAAAACTAACAACTATAACTAAGCATCCTAACTAGAGTCGCGGCTCCTCAGAGTCACTCCTCCACTGACTGCTCACCGTCCTCTGCATAAAAGATACATGCAACAATAGAAACAGGAAAACAGGGAGTAAGAAATCATGTAAACACGTCGGCATGGAAGTAGTTAAGCAAGATGAACATACATCATAGCATGGCATAGCAATACAATATAACATCAATATTAAATAACATAACAACATATCATCTCAATCAGCATATGCTATGCGGTGCAACACTACTCCGCTACCCCGTTATGCTTGTGGATCCAACTATCTCAGGAAGTCAACTTCGAAGTTACATATCCACATTGGCCATAAAATCACCAATGTCAGCAGTTCACCAAACCATGGGTGAACCCCTTGAATACCGACATATCATAACTGAATACGCCACCTCGGGGGAGCACGATTCACCAAACATTGGGTGAACCACCGGAGACTTAGGCCAGATCATCATAACTTGGTTGACCTCCCCTATGTTGAACATCCCCCACTAATTAAATTCATCCTATGAATGCATGAGCAAACGACATACAAAGCAACCACCTCCTTTGCTCGCGCCGACAAGCACCCAAGACTTATCACCATCATCAACAACATCAACATCAACGTCGTGGCCAAAAAGTACCAAGGTTCAACTCATCAACGCCTCGACCAAAAAGCATTGAGGGCACTTTGGCCAAAAAGAACCAAGGTGTATCAACGTGCGGTAACCCAATGGTACCGACTTAATCAACTTATTATTCTTCGATGTCTTAATTAATCTTTTAATTAAGTGATCTAACTCTTCTTCATCCGATTGATGTATTATTGCATTATTGGGGACAACTGGGGTGAAACACCCCTTTATTCCTTTAATCTCAAATTCAAACCAGCAAGAGGAGCACGGGCGTGCTCGCCCCAGCATGGTCGTGCTACCACTTAAGTGGAGCACGGACGTGCACACTGTCCTGCACGACCGTGCTCAATGCACGGCCTGCCTTCCATGATGCAACTGGGAGCACGTTGTGCTCTCTTTTCAGCACGACCGTGCTCTTGGGCCAGTCGTACTGTTATGGGCAGATTCATACTTATTCTTAGAGTCAAAACTCCCTAACACTCTCAAATCAGACCCTAGGGTCCTTTGACTACTCCAGTTGGCATAAAACCTCACCTCACACTAACAGTTCATGTCTTATGAATCATTGGGGATTAACCCCTTAAATCATATGTTAACTAAGAGTCCTATTTAAAACTGATTAGGGTCTTATTAACGTGTTCATCATATTAACAACACAGCCTCGTCCAATCAACATTCAACATGTCAATGCATAGCAACAACAACATAGCGATCATAATCAGATCATGAATAGATTCAACTATTATACATCATTGGCGAACAACATGATAATCATAAACATTGAGCATACCATCAACCAATTAGCAATTATAACAATTAACTTATACAACCAGACAGATCATGGCATCAACAACAGTTTAGGCATAGTCAGACTAAACGTAGAAACATCAATAACAATTAATAACAACATATAACGAATAGGCATTCATAGAAATTAACAACAATAACAGGGTTATGGGGACCCCTCATCTTATGCTACCCCTTTGCCTAATGTATACACTATCCTTCTCCCCATACCTGGAATGAACATTCCCAAAACGATAATGTTGGCAAACTAGACACGTTCCCTCGAGTGGCTCGACGAGTTCCACTAGCCATGGTCAAACAAGAAGGGAAGATAATAACAAATTAATCCCCAATTCAAAAGAAAGGGAAAAGGAGATTAAGGAGTGATAACTATGTTACCTTAAATGATGTTAACACGCGTAACTTCTCTCCCAAACGGACTCACAAACTCTAAGAACTTTAAGGGGTTTAAGGGAAAACTAAGAAAGATGAAGAGAGGCAGCTATTCTGAGTTTAACAATGTGAGAAATACGGTTTAGGTCGAGTTTTATGGTATAAATACAAGTTGGGGCATAACGGGCTCTTATTTCAGCCCAAACTGTATACAGATCGATATTTTGACCATAACTTGAGCTTAAAGTTTTCGATTGAGGTGTTCTTGGTGTCGTTAGAAAGCTCATAGAAATATCTACAATTAATATCTGATGACCGTATCTTAAATCATACTCTAAGATGGTCAAAAGTTCAATGGAATTTTAGCGACAGATTTGGTAGTTATTCCTAGATAGGATCCTTAGGAGATTATGATAAGATATTAAGAGGTAACCAAAAAGAGGATTATCCTTTATTAATAAGGACTCAAATCTGATTGGTTGAGGGAATAAAATCTAAGAATTACACCATCTCTATTTAAATATTAAATCACACGATATCTCATCATATCATTCTTAATCACTTATTATTAATAAAATCACATATCATATATTAACATGTAAAATCACAAACAAAATCACATATTCATATAAGATCATACATTAAGAGACACAATTTCATATTAATGCAAATAATCATATATTAATATACATATTATCATATGTAATAATATATACATACATATATATGTATAAGCATAAAAATACTACAACACTAATCATAATTACATTATTAATTATATAAATAACAATACTAACTTCATTAATAATAATAATAACAACAACAACAACAACAACAACAATAACAACAACAATAACAACAACTAGGCATCTATAGTAACATAATCCCTTATATGAAAATCGGGGTGTTACACTTTGCACCAAATTCATTTGTTCATTCAATTCTGCATGAATAAATGGAAAATTGGTAAAATACAAGTATCAACAGTTAAGAATATGATAATTTCCACCATAAATTCCTACAAATAAACAGGTAGAATGATGGTTTATCATGCTTGCTGCTAACGGCTCGACCAATCAGGAGCCCATATTTCATCCAGAAAATATCGCGGGGGATAGAGGAATGGGTAACGTATCTAGTTCCATCAATAATATTGATAAGGGGAAGTTGTTGTGATTTCAAATGATATAAGTAATAATCCCTATAACTTAGGGATGGGCAGTTTGACCTTATCAGTGCAAGTTAATGCTAATCAAAAGCTTTTAACAACTGGAGATTCTGCTTTGAATTTTGAAATTCAAGACCCGCAAGGTGAGAGGAAACAACGTCGAGCATTAACTGAGGAACATGAGCATGAACTTAACGTGCAAAATTCCCAAAGAGATACTTCTGAAGCTAATAGCAATGGAGAGCATTTTTTATCGGCAGGGCCTGACTTACATGCTTGCCGGAAACAATGATTATTCTAAGTTTTAACTGTCGATGCCTGGGTAACCTGTGTGCAATTCCATCCCTTAAAGGCCTTACCCGTACTCATAAACCAGACATTTTGTTTCTTTGTGAGACTTTAGTGAATAAAAGAAAGATTGATGAGGTGAAGGTGAAGCTGGGTTTTCCTTGTTGTAACAACCCGTTTTTCGTAAATAAGCTTAGTGCTTTCATATATGTTATATATATGTTTTTATATGCTTGTTATGTTTGTTTTAGATGCATAAGTTTATGTTTGGGGAAGTTTAGTATTAGAAAGGTTCAATCCTTTCAAAGTCATAGTAACCCGTTTCACCGTTTTAGCCATATCTTGAGTTCTAGATGTCTGATTGAGGTGAACTTTATGGTATTGGAAAGCTAAGAGAATTATCTACAAGTCTTATTTTATGTTCTTTGGCCAATTCGAAAGTTTAGATGGTCTCGCAGGGAAATATTTGAGCGCCTCTTGCTCTGGAATTGAGCACAGCCGTGCTCAACAGGCAGCAAGGTCGTGCTCAGGTCTTAGAGTCTTTAAATAGAGCAGTTCTGACAGGGTTACGACGCAAACCCTCTTTTTGGCACTTTGGGCAATCCTAGTGCGGTAGAAACCTCTTCCATTTCCCTTCCCTTAAACCCCTTGATGTTCATAGAGTTCGTGAGTCCGTTTGGGAAAGAAGTTACGCGTGTTAGCAGCGTTTAAGGTAACGTAGTTATCCCTCCTTAATCTCCTTTTCCCTTCTTTTGAACTGGGTATTAATTGGTTGTTCCCTTCTTGTTTGACCAAGACTTGAGGAACCCGTCGAGCCGCTCAAGGGAACGCGTCTAGTTTGGCCGCGTCGTCGTTTTTTGGGAATCTTCATACCAGGTATGGGAGAAGGAATAGTATTGACATGTAGGCATTGGGGTAGCGTAAGATGAAGGGTTAACCCACGACCCTATCATATGTTGTTGTCTATTTGATGTTAATTGATGTATGCATGATATGATTATAATGTTAATGGCTTGCTTTATTTGTTATACTGTTTATGTCAGTTATTGATGATGTATGGATAGATGGTATTGGTATGCCCAATTGAGTATGATGTTTAATGATGCCATGAATGTCTATGATGATGATATAATAAGACTATAACCAATTAATAGGGCTTATTAATGATGTTAAGACATTAAAATACGTTAACAATGATAATAAGATTTAAGGGATGTTTTTCCAGTTATTCATAAGACATGAATATAGTGTGAGATGTAAGGTTATGTTCATAGGGCTTAGTTAAAGACCCTAGGATTGATTAGTGAGTGTTATACGAACATTAATGATGAAGTTGTGATTAAAGGATTAATTCCCCATCATGATAAGACATGAATATTAATGAAGAACAGTTAAGATTAATGAAACTGATGTTCGATGGATTAGTTAAAAGCTAATAGGTTGAATCTGTGACCTGTCCCAAGGATTTGGGAAAGGGTTTCCGACCCTTTTTGCCCAAATCAGTACGATCACGCTCATCGAGCATGACCGTGCTTAACAGGGAGCACGTCCATACTCCAGTTTGAAATCCAGAGCAGGGCGCGAAATTGAGCACGCCCGTTCTCAGCAGGCAGCACGCCCGTGCTGAGGGTGAGCACGCCTGTGCTCACCTGGCCAGAACAAAACTAGAATACTGAAAACAGGGGTTCTACCCCAAAGTATCCAATTAATGAAAGAAGACACAAAATGAAGAAAAGATGGGTAAGATAACTTAAAGATGTTGTTTTGTACCTTGGTAGCCGAGTGGCCAAAGGGACCTTGATGCTTAATGGTCAATGTGTTGAGCTTTGTACCTTATCAGTCGGAGTGTTAATAATTAAAGTAGAAAGATGATGTTCTGTACCTTAGTAGCCTAGCATTCGCTCCAAGGGGACCTCGATAGCCGAGTGGTCGAGGTCTTGAGCTCTGGTGCTTATTGGCCAGAGTGTTGTTGTTTTGTACTTTGGTAGTCGAGTGGCCAAGGGGGACCTTTATGCTTAATGTCAAGGTGTTAAAAGATATTGGACCTGGTAGCCGTGTGGTCAAGGGGACCTTGATGCTTAATGGTCAAGGTGTTGAGCTCTGGTGCTTTTTGGCTAGAGTGTAAGTGAAAAGATTATGCGATAAAAGATTAAAGACTAAAGATGAAAGATAACGTTGATGATGATGATGAAATTGGGTAGCCGAGTGGCCCAAGCGGAGGTGGTGATTGTTGGTTGTGCGCTGTCCTGCTCATTCATGCATTAGAGTAGTGGAGTAGCGTTGCATCGCATAACATACTGACAGTGCGTCGTGCGACGCGCGTGTGTTGCGTGCCGCGCTCTGCGATTCCGGCAAGTGTACCGGACTGTCGCCAAGTAATAAAAGATATCGATCCCACAGAGACTGTGTTCTCGAATTGCAATCGGTTTTCGAATTGAGTGAATCTGGACTTTTTAAAGGATTTTTATATTTTGAGTGAAAAGGGTTTTGAATTTGAATTAAGAGATAGATGAGCAGAAAAAAATTAAAACAGAAAACAAATCTTTTTGGGGTTTTGATATAAATGGATTCCTAGGGATTTGGGTTACCTTTGAGGCTGTTTATGTTGCTAATCTGATTTACCTTTGTTGATTAACGAAATTGCCTTGAAGGCGAGTTTATCCTCTGATAGCTTAAGCTCCCTCTCGGGTTACAAAAGCCGTGCCCAATTGACCCGACCCCTACTCTCGTGGTAGTCGATCCCAGATTGGACCCTTTGCCCTTCGTGACAACTCGTTGCTCCTCGAGGGACGGCTTCTAACTCTCGTGATTTCAGTCCCAAGTCTGACTTCTATAGGTCCGACACCTAAGTTCGCCGCTAGGTTCCTCCTTAGAATGTCTCAGTCATGCAAATAACCTAAGTTCACCGCTAGGTTCCTCCTTAGAATATCCATGTCTCGCTGATAAGCGGCCGCCGAACTTTACGAGTGAAACACACTAGAAATCCTAAGTTCACCGCTAGGTTCCTCCTTAGAACGTCTACGTCACGCAAACAAGCGGTCGCCGATTTACGAGAGATTAACACACTAGAAATCAGATCTAAAACAATAACGAAATCAACAACGATTTTACATCAAATCAACAACATTTACAAAGCTCGGGCAGAGCCCCAATCGCTAGAAACAAACTACTACTCCAGTCTTGCCATGGAGATGACAAGCTGGGTTGACAACATAATGAAAAATACAAAAATCAGAGAAGAGATGAGGAGGGGAGAAGAGAGATCTATGCCTAGAGTCCTTCTATGTGTGTACAAGTCTAAGATCCTAGATGATATATCATTCTGCATCTGCCTGGTCCATATTTATAGAAATTGGGAAGTTAGAGTCCCAATCCAACTCAAAATCTGATCTATTTCGGTTGCTTCTGATCCAAGTAATGCACGTCACGACCGTGATGTCCATCACGGGCTGGCCGTGACGGATTCTGTTTCTGGCAGTTTTGTGAAATTCCAGTCTCTCGCGACGCGAAGGGGGTCTCGCGACGCGAGCCCTCAGATTTTGCCCGTGATCTGAATCACGGCTAGGCCGTGATGTTCTCTGACTTTTGATGGTTTTGAGTCACGGCCGTGATGGCTATCACGGCCAGGTCGTGACAGACTCTGACTTCAGCCTTTGTTCCTTTTCAGTTTTGCTCGATCATGGCCGTGATGGGCATCACGGCTAGGCCGTGATGGGCTCTGTTTGGTTCATTTTCTGCACTTTTAAAGCCCTATCTTCATCCAAACTTAATCATGGTTGATCTTGAGCATTTTACCCTTGATTTCTGCAAAACAACACACGAAAACCGCCTTACCCATTCCAAAGGAAAATTAACCTAAAATCTAATAAAAATATGCCAAAACTACATGAAAATGCATGCGAAATGATAGACAAAGATGATGTGAAATCACACTCATCACATACCTTGTTCGAAATTATATATATATATATATATATATATATATATATATATATATATATATATATATATATGATATTGATGTGATGAGATGGTTGTGTTGATATGTTATGTTTATATGATGCATGTTCATCTTGCTAACTGCTTCCATGCCGTTATGTTGATATATATGTTTCTTACTCTTCGTCTTTTGTTGTTGCCTTGCATGTACCCCTTTTTGTGTTATGTAGAGGATGGTGATCAGCTTGCTGAGGAGTGACTTTGAGGAGCCGCTTCTTGAAGTTTAGTTTATGTTTAGTTTAGTAGTTATCCGAGTTGTTTTATCGGATCGGTTATACCAGCTCTGTAATGTGATATCAGGGTTGGGTTATATATATATATATTTTATGTTATGTTATGTTATGTTATCCTTTAAACATGTTTTATTTCTGTGTTGAGACCTTGTTATAATGTGGTATCCTTTACCTGTTGGTTTTCTTTCGTAATAAATGATATGCATGTATTTATCCAATTTCGAAAAACTAAATTATTTCCTTCTATGGTAACGCTTTATAAATACATGCAGGATAGAGGGTGTCACATTTAGTGGTATCAGAGCAGTTCGATCCTGTCCGGACGTGGTATGAGTCTGTTGCGAGTCTTCTGCGTGTTTTGTTTGAATTATCTATACTTGTTATAGATAATGATGCTTTAGTATTAAGAACCTTTAGTTCTTCCTGCTTGGTTAGAGCCTCCGAGTCCGAGGACTTAATCCAAGGTATGTGCCTAATTGGTGAAAGTTTAACCAATCAAGGTGATAGAAATTTCGAGGACGAAATTTTTATAAGGGGGTGGAATTGTAACACCCCGTTTTTCGTAAATTAGCTTAATGCTTTCATATATGTTATATATATGTTTGTATATGCTTGTTATGTTTGTTTTAGATGCCTAAGTTTATGTTTGGGGAAGTTTAACATTAGAAAGGTTCAATCATTTCACAGTCCTAGTAACCTGTTTCATCGTTTTGGCCATATCTTGAGTTCTAAATGTCCGATCGCGGTGATCTTTGTGGCGTTGGAAAGTTAAGAGAATTATCTACAAGTCTTATTTTATATGTTTTGACCAAGTCGATTGTTTAGATGATCTCGCAGGGTAATATTTGAGCTCCTCGTGCTTAGGAATTGAGCCAGCCATGCTCAACAGGGAGCAAGGCCGTGCTCAGGTCTCAGAGTCTTTAAATAGAGCAGTTCAGTCAGGGTTGTGACCCAAACCCTCTTTTTGGCACTTTAGGCAAAATTGGTGCGATAGAAACCCCTTCCCTTTTCCTTTCCCTTCCCTTGAACCCCTTGAAGTTCTTAGAGTTTGTGAGTCCGTTTGGGAGAGAAGTTACGCATGTTAGCGGCATTTAAGGTAACATAGTTATCCCTCCTTAATCTCATTTTCCCTTCTTTTGAATTGGGGATTAATTGGTTGTTCCCTTCTTGTTTGACCAAGGCTTGAGGAACCCGTCGAGCCGCTCAAGGTAACGTGTCTAGTTTGGCCTCGTCTTCATTTTTTGGGAATCTTCATACCAGGTATGGGAAAAGGAATAGTATTGACATGTAGGCGTTGGGGGTAACGTAAGATGAAGGGTTAACCCATGACCCTGTCATATGTTGTTGTCTATTTGATGTTAATTGATGTATGTATGATATGATTATAATGTTAATGACATGCTTTAATTGTTATACTATTTTATGTTAATTATTGATGATGTATGAATATATGGTATTGGTATGTCCAATTGAGTATCATGCACTACAGGATTTTTGAATTTAGCTACTAATTTTAGATACAAATAAAATTTGTAGCTAATTTGAAATTAATTAACTACTTATTAACTACTAACTACTGTTAACTACCATTTACGTCTTCTTACTTAAAGTTTGTTGACAGGATGCTTTTTGTTACTTAAAGTTAAAACCAAGGTTTTAAAAATCGGACCGGACCGACCGGTTTAACCGGGAATCGGGACCATGGCCGGTCCGGTCAGTAGGGAAAACCAGCCCTGTGGTAAACCGGTGCAAAAACCGGAAAACCGGTTCAAAACCGATAAAATCGGTCATAACCGGTAGTGAACCGGTCTGAACCGGCTTCGTAAAAAAAAAAGTATAAAAGGATTTGGATCATCCTAGCCAAAACCCTATTCTTTTGTTTTCTAACATATGTGGGCTGGTTGTAGATTTTGGGTTGATTTTTCCTATGAAGATGATTTTAACATATATCTTTATATTTATTTAGTTTAATTTCAAAATAAAAAAAATTGTGCTTAATAATTTTAGTTGTTATGTTTGTTTTTTGTTTAATATTGTTTAATTTTGAGTTCGTTCACGTTTTTTTTATGGCCATCGGTTTCTCGTGGACTAAGACTATCACTTATCCCCTCTTTAAAACTGCAGTTCTTGTGGCTCTTTAAAGAGCAAAGGCATAAATTTCCGTTGGAGAACTCAATGACCTTAAATCATGGCTCAAAAGGTTTGAAATTATGTCATTCCCTGAGTTTGTGTGTTTTCCTTGTATTCTACTTTGTTTCCTTAGTAAGAGATGTCTACCCATGAGTCCATGACACATGAATTTATCTTCACATTGTAAATTGCCAGCTGAATAAAACATTATCAAAAGTTACCAAATGTTTTTGATACTGATAGTTTTTTTCCATCAGGGAATTAAAAGCACATTTTAGTGTTTTGCACCTGAAATTTAATGGAAAATTGTTTGGTAATAAGCATAGCATGCCTTACATGCTGGTATGAACTTTTCTTTTTTAATGCTCGTGTATTTCCCTTCATTAAAGGCTTACAAATCAATCGTTCCATGCAATTTAGGGTGCTGCTAATAAGAGTTTTGTGTGTGCAACATTCTCTCTTTTTTTATTTTTGGTAAAATACAATTATATACTTTGGATTTTTCCTCAAAACATCTCTTTATTGATTTTATTAGTATAAGTATAGTCTTGTTTTTCCTTTGCTTTTTGCTATGTTAAATCATTGCTTCACACTTCCATGATGTGCACATGCTTCTAAGATAGTAAGATTGTGTTCTGATATGAAACATAAACTGATGCATTTTATGAGTTTGGGAAAGAATGAAAATCCTAGAGTGTATATAACCGATAAGAGATATTAAAAAACTATAACAATGAAGCTTTGAAGATCTACAGGGTTTGTATGCCCCACCTACTATGCATTATACTGAATATTGGGTTACTTGAAGACAAGTCTCAAAAAACCATTTAATTAAAAATAATTACTTTTATCACAGTATATGTCTTCTTTTTGATAGTTTTAAACTCATATGTTGGACTCTTTTTTTCCTTATAATTTTAATGACAGGTTGAAGAAAAAGTTAGAAAGTGGAAAGTGATTTCCATTCCAAAATTTCCACCTACCTATTCTCCATCTCCAACTCATTAAAGTCAATACTTATCTTGATGTTAACGAATACAGAGGTAAGGTAAGGATTTTAATTCCTTCTTATATATCGAAATTGTGGCTTAGTATGTGTCCTATTATAAAAAGTGCTCATTTTGGCATCAGCTAGTTAGATTAAATGGTTCTGAATTGTCTTGCTTAGAGCATTGATAGACTTACTTATGGTTGGATATCTGAATGGTCATTAATCCCTGTCAAGTAGTGATAATATCTTTAACTTTATAGGTTAAGGTTTCAACCGTAGATAGGCCAAGAAGTATGGTACATGTAAATTATTATGTTGGGACAAAGAATAAGTAGAGTGTGACATAGGTTGGAAGGCCAAGAATCCTATTGTTTCTACATAATGCTTGCTTTTGAAGATGAATATATGTTTTTTAGTTAATTGGTCCTTACTCTCACTTCTTTGACTCTTTTCCCCATGATTAGTTATCTTAGATTTGATCCTGTTCTGCCAAACTTCATTATTTATTTTAAATTATAATACAAGTTTAATATCATTTCTGGTTTAAAAAGACTTAGAGTAAAAGAGAAGAAGTGGGAAGGCTTGTTGATAATTTTTCTGGATCAGCCTATAGCCCAAAGAGTATAACTATTACCACAAATATCCAAATCAACTGAAACTGGTCTCAAATGAAATCTAAAATCCTCATCTAAGTCTAGTAAATGTTTCAGAAATTGTGGACATAGGGTCTGTTCCCAGTAGCAGATTGAACACAACAGAAATTCTGCAGAATTTGGCTCCTAACAGCATGTATGTTTTTCTTCATAACTTACTTTATACTTATCCAAATCAAGTGAAACTAGTTCCATTTGAAAAGTAACATTCCAAGGTTTATGTAATTAAAATTTCAGAATTTTTGGGCCTGTAGATTAATACCAGTTTTAGTTTGACTCTGATTAAATCCTGCTGAACTAATTACTATGGCAGTTTGTGTTGCAGATTGCTTAACTATTTTTGCAGGCGTCCAAATTATACAATACTTGTCTCATTAGTCATACTATGTCCTAAAATATACATGGTTAAATTTTTAGAATTAAAAACAAAATTGCATATCTCTTAGCCAAGGTATCGAAACCACTTGGAACTTGACTTGTTTAAAAGAGAATACCTTCAGTTTACTCTATCTAATTTTTGAAAAATTTTGGGTCATCAATTCATTACCAATTAGCTGTATAGTATAGACCATTAGCTGCACATGGTGTTGTATAAGTTTGGTTCATGGTCCAAGGAATTGTTAAAATACTCTAATAAGTTTAGATGAAAATCTAATTTTTGATCCTCTCATCCAAACCATCTCTCTATTTTGTTTTATCATAATTTCCCCCATTAGTTGTTTTTATTTTAGATTTTATTTGATTAATTGCATGCACATATGACTGTTCTACCGTAACCCTTATTTGCCCCTCTTTGCTGCTGGTTAGATGGTTATTATATTGCGACCATCTCACTCAGTTTCTTTCCTTTTTTTTTTTTTCAATATTATGGCAGAGTACTCGTGAAATTGCTTGCTGTTTAAAGGATGTAAATTAATTATTAGAGTTGGTATAAGTCTTATCCTAATATTTAAGTTACTAAAAAAGTGATGACCTTTTTTCTTTCATTTATACATATCAAATAGCTTCTTCTATTTTTAGGCTTTGTGATATGTTGTTTTCATTTTGTTAGGTTTCCTTCTTTCATCCGTTGAAACTAACTGTGTTCATCTGTAGAACTTTTTGTTTGAAGAAGAACCTACCTTGTGCAGGAAAACCCCAGTGTGAGTGTTGTGATTTAGTAGATCAAACATGTTTCTATACACCAGAATAATTTTGTTAATGAAGCTGTGATAATTTTCTACAGGATTAACTTGTGATGAGATTTTCTCTCTGTC
Organism: Sophora flavescens; assembly: GCA_030762895.1. Lineage (NCBI taxonomy): Eukaryota > Viridiplantae > Streptophyta > Magnoliopsida > Fabales > Fabaceae > Sophora > Sophora flavescens. Next base: position 43,452,195 of record CM061069.1, on the reverse strand, counting down.
CTTGCAGATTATTCATTATTCATTATTCATTCTATGCAAACAAACTGCTCTTAATTAAGGTCTCACTCTTTATACCATCGTGGTATTGAAGGTTTCATTTATGTTAGTTCTAAGCATATGGATGTTGTGAGAGCCTATCATAAGCTAGCATGTCTTTCTTGTGATTTAAACTGTATATATATTAGTCTTGTATAAAATTCTTTACTTTTCATTGTTAACACATATAGAGATGTTATTCAGTTATATTGTTGTCGGTTTGTTTTCCTTGTGAATTATTATAAATTATTTTATTGTTATTTGTATGTTTTGTTGCTTCTCTTTTGATATGTGGTTTTAGAGTTAGAACTAGATAGTAAAGTTGACAAATATCGAACACTAAATTGGTCCCTAGAATAGGTGTATGGGATCAATTTAGCGAAATATTTTTTTTTAATTTTTTTTTGAATTAGTTAGGAAATAACTATAAAATCGCTATGAAATTTTGCTTTAGATTGGCTGCAAAATCGCTATGACAATATCGTAACTATTTAGCTAGAAAAATTAATAATAAGATATTACAAGAGATTTTCTACCAATTAGCTAGAACTTTTTTAAGATTAACTATGAATTAGCTAGGAAAATTTTTCTAGCTAATTTGCCACTCAATTTATGCTACCACCAATTCTGCAGCTATTTTGTAGTTAATCTATAGTTAAATTTGTTTGCTAGAGATTAGCTACGACTTAGCTATCAAATTTGTCGTAGCTAATCATCGAATTTCTTGTAGTGATGTTTAATGATGTCATGAATGTCTATGATGATGATGATGCTATTATGATGATGATGTTGTTATGATTATGAGAATGTTGTTACGATAATGATGATGATGTGGTGCTTCGTTTGACTGTTGATTGTTGGGTATGTTAATGCCAACAATGACGTTAATAAGACTATAACCAATTAATAGGGCTTATTAATGATGCTTAGACGTTAAAATACGTTAACAATGATAATAAGATTTAAGGGATGTTTTCCAGTTGTTCATAAGATATGAATATAGTGTGAGATGTAAGTTTATGTTCATAGGGCTTAGTTAAAGACCCTAGTATTGATTAGTGAGTGTTCTAGGAACATTAACGATGAAGCTGTGATTAAAGGATTAATTACCCATGATGATAAGACATGAATACTAATGAAGAACAGTTAAGATTAATGAAGCTGATGTTCGATGGATTAGTTAAAAGCCAATAGGTTGAATCCGTGATCTGTCCCAAGGATTTGAGAAAAGGGTTTCTGACCCTTTCTGCCCAGATCAGTATGGCCACGCTCCATCGAGCACGGTCGTGCTTAACAGGGAGCACGTCCGTGCTCCAGTTTGAAATCTAGAGCAAGGTGCACAATTTAGCACGCCTGTGCTCAGCAGGCAGCACGACCGTGCTTGCCTGCAGGTCCAGCACGCGCCGTGTTGAGGGTGAACATGCCCGTGCTCACCTGACCAGAACAGAACCAGAATGCTGAAAACATGGGTTCTACCCCAAAGTATCCAATTAATGAAAGAAGACACCAAACGAAGAAAAGATGAGTTAGATAACTTAAAGATGTTCTGTACCTTGGTAGCCGAGTGGCCAAGGGGGCGTTGATGCTTAATGGTTAAGGTGTTGAGCTCTGTACCTGATCAGTCGGAGTGTTAATAATTAAAGTGGAAAGATGATGTTTTGTACCTTGGTAGCCTAACATTCGCTCCTAGGGGGCCTTGATAGCCGAGTGGTCGAGGTGTTGAGCTCTGGTGCTTATTGGCCAGAGTGTTTTTGTTTTGTACCTTGGTAGCCGAGTGGCCAAGGGGGCCTTGATGCTTAATGTCAAGGTGTTGTTAAAAGATATCGGATCTTGGTAGCCGAGTGGCCAAGGGGGCCTTGATGCTTAATGGTCAAGGTGTTGAGCTCTGGTGCTTTTTGATGAAAGATAACGTTGATGATGATGATGAACTTGGGTAGCCGAGTGACCCAAGCGGAGGTGGTGATTGTTGGTTGTGCGCTGTCCTGCTCATTCATGTATTGGAGTAGTGGAGTAGCGTTGCATCGCATAACATATCTTGTTCGAAATGATATATATATATATATATATATATATATATATATATATATATATATATATATATATATATATGATATTGATGTGATGAGATGGTTGTGTTGATATGTTATGTTTATATGATGCATGTTTATCTTGCTAACTACTTCCATGCCGTTATGTTGATATATATGTTTCTTACTCCCCGTCTTTTGTTGTTGCCTTGCATGTACCCCTTTTTGTGTTATACAGAGGATGGTGAGCAGCGTGCTGAGGAGTGACTCTGAGGAGCCGCTTCTTGAAGTTTTGTTTATGTTTAGTTTAGTTGTTATCCGAGTTGTTTTATCGGATCGGTTATACCAGCTATGTAATGTGATATCGGGGTTGGGTTATATGTTTTGTTTATGTTATGTTATTCTTTAAACATGTTTTATTTCCGTGTTGAGACCTTGTTATAATGTGGTATCCTTTACTCGTTGGTTTTATTTCGTAATAAATGATATGCACGTGTTTATCTACTTTCAAAAAAATAAATTATTTCCTTCTATGTTATTGCTTTATAAATACATACGGGGTAGAGGGTGTCACACTTGTCGTTTTAGTGTTGACAGTGTAGGGAGGAGTGGTGGTCTTGCTATGTTGTGGTAGGACTCTCTAAAAATACAAGTTTCCAGGTTCTCTTGTAATTTCATTGACTTGGAAATAGAAGAGGATGTTAGAGGTAAATGGTGGCTTACTGGCTTCTATGGGTGTCCAAAGAATCTTAGAAGAAGAGAGTCTTGGAACATTATCCGCTCTTTAGCTAATCTTTTTTATTTTCCTTGGTGCATTATTGGAGATTTCAATTATTTTCTTGCTCATGAGGAAAAGCGTGGTAGGTTGGAGCGGTCACAGTGGATGATTGATGGTTTTAGAAATACAGTTCTGGATTGTGGCTTAACAGATGTGCACTTAGATGGTTATTAGTTCACCTGGTCTCGAAGAAGAGATTCGAAGTCTTCATTAGAAAAAAGACTTGACAGGGCTATGGTTACCTCGAAGTGGCGGGATTTATTTTCAGATGCTTCTTTATCTAATGTTAATACCTCGATTTCGGACTATTCCCCCATTGTTCTCATGACTGAAAGTAGCTCCTCTTTATTCTGAATAAGCTCGTTAAGTTTTAGAATCAATGGCTCCTAGAAGATGGCATTGAGGAGGTTGTTGTTGGTAGTTGGACCGTTGTTGACCATATGGATATTTCTAGCAAGATCTCTCATTGTAGCAATGAACTGAAGCATTGGGGTCATAAAATTGCCCCAAATTTTTGTCTAGATATTGCTGTGTGTAAAAGAAAGATGGCGGGTTTGAAAGATAAATGTGATCATGCTTCAGTAAACCATTTTAATGCATTGAGAACCAGGTTGACTAAGCTGTCGGTGCAAGAAGAGACTTAGTGGAGACAAAGGGCTAAAACCCACTGGCTCAAAGGAAGTGATTCTAATACCAAATTCTTCCATGTTTCTGCTTGTTCGAGAAAAAAGATTAATTTTATAAAGAAACTTGAAGATGATTATGGGAATGTAGTGTGTTAACGCATAATGGGCTTTGCAGGTTAGCGAGTGATTATCTTGCAGCTCTTTTTTCTGGGAAGAGTAGTGAGTTGACCTTGTGGTTAATCATGTTCCTGAAAAATTATCAGATGCAGATAATAATATTCTTATTGCTCTTTTTCTGATGAGGAATTCAGGAAAGCTATTCTTGATATGCATCTTGACAAATCTTCTCGTCCGGATGGTCTAAATGCATCTTTTTATTAGAATTTCTAGAATTTATGTGGTCCTGATGTAATAGTAGCTTGCAGGAAATGGCTAGCGGATGGTGCTCTTCCCCAGAATATTAACAGTGCGAGTATTGCTCTTATTCTGAAGTGTGATATTCCTACATCTATGCGGGATCTACGACCCATCTCTTTATGCAACGTGATCTATAAAATTCTCTCTAAGATGCTTGCTAATAGGTTGGCTTGCTAATAGGTTCTCTTGAAGGAACAATCTGCTTTCGTTGCTGGCAGGTCCATTGTTGATAATGCTTTGATAGCTACTGAGGTTATTCATCATATGAAATGTAAAAGGAATGATGTAGTGGGTGAGGGATGCAGCTTTGAAACTGGATATCAGTAAGGCCTATGATCGAGGGAGCTGGGAGTATTTGTGAGCTATTATGCTTAAGATGGGTTTCTAAGCTAAATGGGTTCACTGAATGATGATGTGTGTCTCCTCTGTTCACTACTTGGTTCTAATGAATAATGAGGATGCTGGTACTATTTCAGCGGGTCGTAGCCTTCGTCAGGGTGATCCTCTTTCACCCTATTTATATATTTTGTGTACTGAAGGTATGTCCTCTTTGATTAAAAATGCTATGAGACATGGTCAGTTATATGGTATTAAGATTTGTAGAAAAGCCCCTATTATCACCCATCTCCTTTTTGCTGATGATAGCTTCCTGTTTATGCGTGCTAATGAAAATCAATTGAGAGTTGTGAAAGACCTCTTACATGATTATGAAATTGCATCTGGGCAGGCGATTAATTTGCAAAAATCTACCTTGATTTTTTCTAGCAATGTTCATCTCAATATCCGTTCCGATCTTGCAAATTTAATAGGTGTTCAGGAGCAATTAAATGTTGGCAAATATTTGGGTGTCCCTTCTCTTGTTGGTAGGAATAGGATGGAAGTTTTTAATTATGTGAAGGACCGTGTGAGGAAGAAAGTGAGCTATTGGAAAGGAAAGACTCTCTCTATGGTTGCTAGGGAGATTCTTGTTAAATCAGTTACCAAACAATTCACGCCTATTGCATGAATATGTATCTTATCCCTCCTTCTCTTTGTGTTGAGATTCAAAAAATTGTAAATTCATTTGGTAGGGGTCAAGTAGTTGTGATTCTAAAGTAATTAAATGGTTTTCTTGGGATAATCTTTCTATGCCTAAATATTGTGGTGGCCTTGATTTTTCGTAATTTTCATGCTTTTAACCTTGTCATGTTGGGTAAGCAAGCGTGTAAATTCTTGAAAGAACTTGATCCTCTTGTGACAAAAGTTTTCAAAGCTAGATAATTTTCACAAGGAAATTTTATAGATGCAAGCTTGAGGCACAATCCATCTTATGCATGGAGAAGTTTATGGATGTCTAAACCTTTGATGCAAGCAGGTTCTAGATGGCAGATTGGCAATAATAGTTCTTTACATTTTTGGAACTGCCCTTGGTTGCATGATGGGTGCTCCATAGAATCTCCAGTTTCTCTGCCAAATGAAGCCATTCCTTGGTGTGTCAAAGTTCTTTGGTGTCCAAAAGTTAAGGCTTGGAATGAATCTTTTATTCGAACTACACTACCACGTATTGTTGCTTCCAGAATTCTAAGTACCCCATCGAATGATTTGATTATTAATGATTGTCTTATTTGGAAAGCAAGTGAGGATGGTTGTTATTCTGTAAAAACAGCTTACAAAGTGGTCCTCTCTTCCTTAGTTGACTGCTCCAATTTTCGTTTAATAGGTGATTGGCCTTTGATATCGAAAACAAAAGTACCACCAAGAGTTAAGATCTTCATGTAGAGGGCTGGCCGAAATTTTTTGCCCTCAAGGATGTAGTTGCAATGTATAGGTGTAACCTGCCCAGCTTCATGCGTTTTCAGTGAGAGAGATATGGAGAGTTTGTGGCATTTGTTTCTCACTTGTCCAACTAGCCTTGCTTACTGGATGCAGCAACAGTTATGGAGTGCAATCTCTCCTCTACTTTCTACATTAGAGTCTTTTTAGGAGGAAAATGTAACACCCCGGTTTTGACTGTTCTTCAATAACAGTATGTATGTATGTATGTATGTATATATATATATATATATATATATATATATATATATATATATATATATACATACATACAAACATACTGTTATTGAAGAACAGTCAAAACCGGGGTGTTACATTTTCCTCCTAAAAAGACTCTAATGTAGAAAGTAGAGGAGATATGTGTGTGTGTGTGTGTTTTTTACATGTTTATATTATTTCAATTGGAAGATTAATTTTATGGAAGTTTAACTTGGTTTATTTTAAGGAGTTTAGTTTGAGTAATTTTAATTACTTATTTAAAAATTATTTTATTAAGTGCATTAGCACTGCCTTATTTCAGTATATGCATGCTTACTAGAAAATAATTTACGTTATTGTCACTATTAGTATTTGTTTAGAAAATTATTTTAAATGATATGATTGAAAGAAAATATTTTCCTATTTTACTCTATTTAATTTTAGATTTGAAAATAAATTAGTTTGACATTAATCAGAGATTAAATGTTGGACCCTGGATTTTCTTAGTTGATCAATTCAACTATCAATCTCTACTTTATTTCAAATTTTGAAAGTATATATTTATCACCCTTTATTTTTAGATTCAAAAACTAAAAACATGTTTAACTTTAGGCTTAATATTTACTACTTATTTTTGTACTTATCACTTTTTAAAGAAAAGAAAAATGAAACAAATAAATATTTTTTCCTCTTTCTTCACAGACACGCACGATATTCCCCCTCAGTCTTTCTTTATTTTATTTCTTCCTCTTTTTTCTTTTTCATCATCAAAACTCCTTCTTCCTCTCATCTCTCTTAAAGAAAGCTCCATTCATCTCCTCCCTTCTTTCTTGTCGGACCCGATCACGCGCCGCCCCTGCACCGCCGCTCGAGGAGGGCGACCCCGCCTCACGTTCCCCACCCTCTGAAACGACGGCCGCCGCTGAAAACGAGCAGTCCGCCGCGCGAACCGCCCTCTACCGCCACGGTAAGGCCCTTCTGATCACTGTCCATGGTGGTCTTCCACCATACCTTCGGTTATAAACCTTCTTTCTCTGCCGCACAAACCGCCGCGCGAACGGCCCTCTGCCGCCACGAGGAGCATCACAGAACCACACAACTTCTTCTTCTTCACCTTTGGTGAGTGAAATCTCATATTTTTCTTAGATTCAGAAAAATCCCAAATTGATTTTGAAAACCCTAACACTTTGATTTCATATTATAATCTTGAAATTGAACATTGTTTTATGCTATTGGGACTGTGAATTTGTGTTTTCCTAACCCAATTTCATTATTCTTCGGGTCCAAAGTAATCAGGAAATGACTTAGATATGTATCTAAGTCCCTTGATTGAAGACTTGAAAAAGCTGTGGGTCGAAGGTGTTGATGTAGTTGATGGGTATTCCCACGAGACTTTCAAGCTGTGTGCCATGTTAAAATGAGCAAAAGATTCCGTTAAATTCTTCCAAAACGTGCATTTATACTGATTCTGTGCATCGCCCAATGCTGAGCGTCAGCGTTGGCTTATGTACGTGAAACACGCTTGCTATCTGGAATTGTCGCTGAGCGCCCAGATCCTAGCCCTAAGCGCTGGCATGGCAGCTTTCTGTCTGTGTTGGGCGCTCAGGACTTGCGCTGAGCGCTAATCTGGGTCCTGCACTTGCTGTTTTCAGTTTCTGCCAGAGCTGAGCGCCCAGTTCCAAAGCTGAGCGCTCGGCCTCCAATCCTACATATTTTCAACATATTTTGAGTATATTTTTCATATAAAAAGATCAAAACTCTAATCCAATGAATGTGCACTTTTTCCTATCCTTTTCATTCCCAATTTCTAAGATTATTTACAAACTTGTTCCTATTTGTACTTACAAACTAAAATAAATTGCACATTCATTACAACCCCAAACTAAGAGATTTTGCTTGTCCTCAAGCAAAAAATTAGTTTCACACAAGGGTTTGAGAAATGGATTTTCATGTTCAATTCTCTTGTGAAGCATATTACTCATGCAAGACTTCAACTCCCTAGCACTTTTGCAAAATGCACAAGCATCACATCAAGCATCAATTCCAATTGATCACATGTTTCATGTTTTAAGACAATCAAACATACTACAAAATTAGCTCCACTGAATGCACAAAATATTCTTTTGCAACCTCTCTATCAAGTGTTTCACACATCCTCACTTGGGTATTATTTGAACTCACTTCTAATCAAAATGCATTCCCCAATCCTAATCTCGACAAGATGCTAAGAACACACATCACAAATTTCAATGCAACACATATCATGAGGTCTTTTATTTGGATGTAATGGGGCTAAGGTGGGGGTGGAGAAAATCAAGGATATAAGCTAAACTACCTTGACTTCAAGGAATGTGGGCTCTTGGGACTTCCCTTGCTTAGCTAGTTCACAAGCACACAATTTGTGCTATTTCCCCTTTTTATTTGTTTACAACTCTCTTTTCTCTCTCTCTCTCTCTCTCTCTCTCTCTCTCTCTCTCTCTCTCTCTCTGCTTCTTTCTTATTTCATTCTTTTCTTTTTCATCTTTCTATTTTTGCCTTTTTCTCATTTTTTGTATACTTTTTTTGTTTCTTTTTGGCTTTTTCTATTTTTATTTTTCTCTTTTTGTCAATTTTTTTTTTTCATAATAGGTATCTTTAGTGAGGCACTCACACCCCAAACTTAATTTACTTGCTTGTCCCTAAGCAAGAGAACAACCTCAAACTTAAGTCCAAACATTCCTCTAAGCCAAAATAGTGGGATAAAATTGTTTTTTCGATTTTTTGGCTTGTAATGTGCTATCATGCCGAGAAAAATAGGCCAAGGCTCAATTGGGCTTAACAATGGTAAATGTTAAGATAGCAATTATGACCCTGAGTTTAAGCAAATAATTATTGCCTCAATCATATATGTATATGCAAGAACATTGCAACAGTGACAAGCATCAAAGCAAGAAAAAGTCAGAATATGCAAGTGATGGACAAGCACACATGAAAGAAATAGTAATATGATGTGTTTGGGCTCAAAAGATTACAGTCCATGGTTATGTGCAAGAGAAAATTCATGCATCCAACATTGCACATTCATTGTATGAAAGATTGTCAACAAACAAGTCACAAGGATCAAAGGTTTCAATGACATCATATGCTCAGCTAGTACACAATGCATGATGTTAGAAATTTCAGCCAAGCACAAGTGCCATGCTCACAAGGAAATCTACACAAAAACCCATTCCTAATGACAAATTTGTGCAATTTATGTCAATGTGTGCAAATTATGCAACTAAGAGTTTTCAAGTAAGGGGATTAAAAAGTAAAGAGTTTAGAGCACCCCTTTTCTTCTGCACAATGGATGAGCATGTGCAAAAAAAATTTTTTTTTTTACACTGGCTAGCGCTCAGCACTAGAAAGCCGCGCTCAGCGCCCAAGGTGCAGTATTTTTTGCTGAATCTGCTTTTTGTTTGCGCTCAGCGCTCACCATGGCGCCCGACGCTCAACATGGGTCATTTTCACCCTTCTTTTGTGTCATTTCTCCCCTTTCTTTGATCCTTTTTCCTTAGATGTGCCTGCATAACAATTCAAAGCAATTACACCACATTATATGACCTACACATCAAGGAACCACTCAACAAATCAATGAACTATTTATGTTTTTCATGATAGAAACAAAAAGAACAAGAATGCAAGAAGAAAATGCTTGGGTTGCCTCCCAAGTAGCGCTTCTTTAACATCACTAGCTTGACACCTAATTATTTGATGCTCAAGGTGGTTTGAATGATGAGAAGAATGGAGCATTGTTGGTTCTTTTCTTTCCACCACTCCTCACTTTGTTCTTAATATCAAACAATGGTGTATTGCCCTTCTTTGATTAATGATCCTTTTTAGGCCAAAGTGGTTGGAAATGAGATGACCATTGAGACTTCTTCTTATTTTTCCTTTTTTTTCCATTGCTCTTCTTTTTCGTCTCATGTTCATCTTTGTGAGTTTCTTGAACCTCTTGATTTTGCACAAAATGAACTTGAGCATGGATAATTGGTGAAGTGACTATAGGCTCCTTGTCAAACATGTTCACAACCATTTGTTCTTCATTCACCCTCAATATAATCCTGCCTTTTGGTACATCTATTAAGGCTCCGGTGGTAGCTAAGAAGGGTCTTCCAAAAATCAAAGGAATGCTCACATCTTCCTCAATATCCAAGACAAAGAAATCCATGGGAAATATGAACTTTCCTACTTTCATAAGCAAGTCCTCCACCAAACCATATAGTCTCCTAATTGATCTATCCGCAAGTTGCAATGAGATCATGGTTGGTTCCACATCATGAATGCCAATCCTCTTCATCATTGATAATGACTTAAGATTGATACTTGCTCCAAGGTCGCATAGAGCTCTAGCATTTATTACCTCTCCAATGACACAAGGAATTGCAAAGGATCCCGGATCCCTCAACTTAGGTAGAAGCTTGTGTTGGAGAATTGAGCTACAATTTTCAGTCAAGGCCACTACCTCACTTGGTTCAAATTTTCTCTTCTTTGCAAGCCATTCCCTCGTGAACTTTGCATATGATGTCATGCTCTCTAATGCTTCGGCAAATGGAATATTTATTTGAAGTTGTTTGAAGACATCCAGGAACCGATCAAACTGCTTTTCTTTCTTTCCTATCATCTTGAGGTTCCATTTCTTCTTTCCTCTTCGAACTCTCTTCTTTCTCACTATTATCAACCATCTTATTGCTCCATTCAGAATTTTCAGCATTTTGGCTAGTGGAATGAGCAACGACCTGATCTACTAACTTCCCACTTTGCAACGTGATCGCTTTGCACTCCTCCTTTGGATTATTAGTGGTATTTCAAGAAAATCCTGCACTTAATGCACTTGAAACTTGTTTAGAAAGCTGTCCAATCTGCACTTCAAGGTTCTTGATTGATGCATTGGTATTCTTGAAGTTAGATTGTGTGACTTGGATGAATTGCGCAAGGGTGCTCTCCAAATTGTTCATTCTCTCATCGGTATCACGATGTGGTCGATTTTGAAGTAGTGGTTGTTGTGAAGATGTGTTGTCTTGTGGAGCCTCATGTGAACAAGGAAGGTTGGGGTGCTTTTTCCAATTTTGATTATAGGAATTTGAATAAGAATTCTGCCCTTGTCTTGGAAAATTCCCCATGTACTTTGCTTCCTCTTTAGAACCATTGGATGCTTCACAATTACCATTATCATGCTCTCCACCACAAAAATCACAGCTCATTACTTGTTGTGCTTACATTGGCCCTAAACTCATAGCATTTAGTTGCTTTGTGATTGCCTCCAATTGATTAGTGATGATTTTGTTTTGAGCCAAAATTGTATTTAGAGAGTTAAGCTCTATCATCCCTTTTGTTGATGTGCCTCCTCTATCATGATTCATGAGATAATCATTAGATGCCATGGCTTCAACCAACCTCAAAGCTTCTTCCGTGGTTTTTGAATTCATAGAACCTCCCGCTAATGCATCTAGCATAAGCTTTGTAGATGGCCTCAATCCATTACAAAATATTTGCATTTGTTGGAGATCATCAAAGCCATGATTAGGACACTTCCTTAGGAGTTCTTTGAAGCGTTCTGAAGCATCATATAAATTCTCACCATCACATTGCACAAAGCTTGAAATATCCCCTCTTATCTTCACAAACTTAGATGGTGGAAAGTATCTTGCTAGGAACTTTTCTTCCAAGTCATCCCAAGTATTAATGCTTCTTCTTGGTTGAGATTGGAGCCAAGCCTTGGCTCTATCTCTCAATGAAAAAGTGAATAACCGCAACCTTATAGTATCATCCGAAGCTCCATTAATCTTGAGAGTCTCACATATCTCTAGAAAATTTGAGATATGATTATTTGGATCCTCGGCATCAACCCCTCTAAATTGATTTTGTTGCATGATATTGAGTAATGCCGGCTTGATCTCAAAATTATTCGCAGCTACCGAAGGTCTAACAATACTTGAGTGATTCCGGTTGGTTGGACCATTAGAATATTCTCCCAATGTCCTTCGGTCTCCTTGCACATTTTCAGCCATGATAACCTCTTGTTGAACTTGTGATGAAGAAGAAGAATTTGCTTTTTCTTTCTCTCGCTTCTTTCTTTCTTTTGATTCTTTCCGATTCCTCTTTGCCGTCTTCTCAACTTCGGGATCAAATAACAGCTCACCTGTAGATTTACCTCCATACACTACACAAAATCTCAAGAAAAGATGAGAGTATCCAAAATATCAAAAATTCAAACAAAAACAGAAAAATATCAAAGAAAAATAAATGATCAAATTAACAACGCTTTAGCCCTGTTGATATTAATCAACATTCCCCGGCAACGGCGCCAAAAACTTGTTGATCGATTGGCAAGTGTACCAAATTGTACAAGTAATAAAGTGAAAGTAGAGTATCGTTCCCAACGAGGATTGTGTTTCGAGTAACAGCGTAGCTTAGGCAATAGCTATTTGAACGAATGAATTTCATAGTTCCCGAAATGTTTATGAATTTTTTTATTACAAGTTGTCACAAGAATGAATGAATGCAATACAAGTAACAAATGAATTCAATGTAGGTAAAAGTGGTTAGGCATCAGAATCATTCAATTCTTCACTTGATGTAACTTTATTCAATCATAATTCCAATTCATTCCATTCAATTGACATTCCAATCACTAACCTAGATTTATCCCTAATCCCTTAGGTGATAATCCTTTTGTACTAATTAAGATCCCTAATTCCTTAGGTGACTCAAGAATTAGCACAAACATTAAGCATGAGATTCATAAGAATGCATTGCAATAGAGTTCTATTACTAGAATCAACATTCCAATGGTAATCTACTTCAATTCCAATCCAATAACCAATTTCCCAATTGTGAAATTGAATCTAACATCAATCCAAAGTTGATCAATCCAATGGAAGTATTAAGCATAGAAGTAGTTACTCAATTTGAATGAAATAGAATTGAAATCAGAAATCAAAGTCAGTTACATCAAATTCTAAATTGAAATCATCCTAACCTAAGCTATTTGATCTAGCAACTCATAATAGAGAGAGTAGAGATGGAAGAACTTGAGTAGGAGAGTGTGGAAGAATCCATAGAAGCTTCAACTCTTGTTCCCAAGCTTGAATCCTCAAGGAAGTGAAGAGAAAGTGTTGAACTAAGGTGAGAAAATTGTAAAAATGAGCAAAAGATTCCATTAAATTCTGCCAAAACGTACATTTATAATGATTTTGTGCGTCGCCCAACATTGAGCGCCCCTGGCCAGTGCTTGGAGCTGACTTCTGTATGCGAAGCACGCTTGCTGTCTGGAACTGGTGCTGAGCGCCCAGATCCTAGCACTGAGAGCTGGCATGGCAGCTTTCTGTCTGTGCCGGGTGCTCAAGACTTGCGATGAGCGTTGATCTGGGTCCTGCACTTGCTGTTTTCAGTTTCTGTCAGATCTGAGCTCCCGGTTCCAAAGCTGAGTGCTCGGCCTCCAATCCAACATATTTTCAACATATTTTGAGTATATTTTCCACATAAAAAGATCAAAACTCTAATCCAATGAATGTGCACATTTTCCTATCATTTTCATTCCCAATTTCTAAGATTATTTATAAACTTGTTCCTATTTGCACTTACAAACTAACATAAATTGCACATTCATCATTATCTATGATGATTTCGGGCCCAAAGCAACCGGAAAATGACTTAGATGTTTATCTAAGTCCCTTGATTGAAGACTTGAAAAAGCTGTGGGTCGAAGGTGTTGATGTAGTTGATGGGTATTCCCATGAGACTTTCAAGCTGTGTGCCATGTTGTTTTGCACCATCAATGACTTTCCAGTATACGGGAACTTGTCCGGGTACAGTGTTAAGGGGCATAAAGAATGTCCTATATGTGAAGAAGGCACATGATACATGCAGTTGCATCATGAAAGGAAGACGGTTTACCTTGGGCATCAGATATTTCTTAGACGTGATCACCTATATCGTAAGATGAAAAAAGCTTTTAATGGATGCCAAGAGACTGAAAATGCTTTGACGGTCTTAAATGGAGAGCAAGTTTATCAATGGGTGAAGCACATCAACGTTATCTCCGGCAAGGCCAAAAAGAAGGCTAAGGCTACTGAGAAAAACATATGGAAGAAGGGGTCGATATTCTTTGATCTTCCATACTGGTGCAAGTTTGATGTCAGACACTGTATTGATGTGATGCATGTGGAGAAAAATGTGTGTGAGTGTGATCGGGATGCTTGTCAACATTCAGGGCAAGACAAAGGTGTGAATGCTGGTCTTGATCTTGTTGCGATGGGTATACGAGAGCAGTTAGCTCCAGTTGTTGAGGATGGTAAGTGGACATATTTGCCTCTAGCATGTCATACTTTGTCAAAAAAAGAGAGACAAAGTTGTTGTGAGTGTCTTCAGGACATCAAAGTTCCACATGGTTACTCTTCAAATGTCAAGAGGCTTGTCTCAAGTGATCTCAAATTAGTTGGCTTAAAGTCTTATGATTACCACATCTTGATGTAACAACTTCTGCCCGTGGCTATTCGTGGTATTGTTCCTAAAAATATGAGACATGCCATTACTAGGTTGTGCTCATTCTTCAATACTATATGTAGCAAAGTCGTTGATCCCCATAAGTTGGATGAGTTGGAAGTTGAGGCTGCTACAATCTTGAACCAATTGGAGATGTATTTTCCTCCTTCGTTTTTCGACATCATGGTTCACTTAATTGTTCATTTAGTGAGGGAGATTAGATAATGTGACCCCGTTTTTTTGAGGTCGATGTTCCCAATTGAGCGGTACGTGAAGATATTGAAAGGGTATGTGAAGAAACCAGACCATCCCGAAGCAGTTATTGTTCAAAGGTACGTTACAGAAGAAGCTATTGAGTTTTGTTCAGACTATCTTCCTAACACGGATCCTATAGGGGTCCTTGATAGTGTGATTTTACATGATATTTTCTATATACTTTTGCATGCATTTTTCATATAGATTAGGCATTCTTTAGTTGATTTAGTTAGATTTTCCCTTGGAACGGGTGGAGCGGTTTCTTGGTGTTGTTTTGCAGGAATTCAATGTAAAAATGATCAAAATCAGCCATGGTGGGGCCTGGATGAAATAAAGCTTGAAAAGTGAAGAATATGAGCCAAACAGAGCCCATCACGTCATCACGGCCGTGATCAAGCAGAGCAGAAGGCAAAAGTCAGAGACTGTCACGGCCTGCCCGTAATAGACATCACGGCCGTGACCAACCAGAAAATTAGGGTTTCGCGTCGCGAAACTCAGCTCGCCCCGCGAGAGCTCAAAAGTTGAAAACACGCCTTGGACAGAACGCGTCACGGCCAGCCCGTGATGGCCATCACGGCCGTGACGCGCAACAGACCTATAAATAAGAACGCAGCAGACAGAACTAAAGAGTTTTTGGGGTCCAGAGAGAGGCATTTGGAGGCTGCAGCTGGGCTAGGGTTTCAACCCTAGAAGGGAGCCAAGAGGGATTGCTTTGAAGAAGAAGGAAAGCTCACATGGAGCCTCTTCTCTCCTCTTCCTTCCTATTTCTCTGGTTTGGTTTTCTTTGTTTATGAGTAGTTAAATCCCTGTGTTGGGATTAGATGTAATCAAACCTATGTTTATGTATTTATCTTGACTGATTAATCTATGTTCATGTCTTCATATTAGTGGTTATTTTTCTGTGCTTAATGCTTGTTGTGGCTAGCACCCCCATGACTTGATTTGTGTTTTGGTATGCAATGGGAACGTTCGTATCATAACCGGAACTGAATTTAATCACCTAGTAAGCCTTGTATCTAGGAATGGAACTAGGTTTATTAGTAATCGCGTAATCCCTAATCTTAATGCAAATTCATTAATCTAGGCCACCTAAGGAATTAGGGTCTATTAGTGGATTTAGGCTCTTGCCATCCGAGGAATCGGGGTTTGAGTAGTTTAGTGGATTGATTTTAATATCTGAAGCATGAATGGGAGGTATCTAGTCCTGATAGTACATGAGTTAGAGGTTTGGTGAAGTCTAGTCCCAACATATCCTTTCTGCACGCCAAGTGTTTGTCAAAAGTCCCCAAAAAGACAAAAAGATTTTATTCCTTTTCTTTTTTTTGTTTTGATTTCTCTGTTTAGTCTAGATAGTTGCTGAGTTTGAGAATTGGTACTTGACATCCAATTCCTGTGGATACGATAAACCGGTCTTACCACCGTATTACTTGCACGACTGGGTATACTTGCCCAGATTCGTCCAACAAGTTTTTGGCGCCGTTGCCGGGGATTGGTTTTGCCAATATCATTAGTAACAAAGGAGGCAACTAATTTAGACATTTTTATTTCTTTTATTTTCTGTATATATTTGATCTTTTTGTTTTGAGCTTTGGTAGTGCCAGGTGGACAAAATTCATGGAAAATTTTTGTTATCCACCTGATGAGGAAGCCTCCAGTCGCGTTTTGGAAGACAACTGGTGTTTGGGAGACGTCATGGATTTGATGGATCATGTTACTCCCGCACAAGTTGATTATAGGACGGGAAGGCTTATATATGACTTCTCCGAGGAGGATTGGGAAACCTTTTGTTCATATTTGCCACCTCCACCACCATGTATGATTCCCATAGAGCCACATGAAATAGAATTTGAGAAAAATCTGGTTGTGGGAATGGATCAAATTGAAAATGAAGTGGTGGTGGTAAGTGAACAACAACAAGAGGAATTACCTTCCACACATCCTTGGAAAAAAACAAGTGAGAAGGCGGTGCATTTGGAAAGCACTCCCTCCACCATGCTTGCTGAATTTACTGCATTAAATAAATATGTTGGCTTGCATGCATGTGTGGATAATGGTAAGTTAGCCCCTTCCACTTGTATGTCACACTTCCTCTTGAAAATTCCACTTGACCCGAGAGGAAGTGAATTTATAATTGCAAAGGTCAATGGAATTTCCACCCAATGGCTGGGTGGAATTGATAATAAAGTTATTTTACTGCTACAATCACCATCCCAATTTCCATTTGATCCGGGAGGAGGATCCAGGTGGATGCTTTTTTAATAAGTCAAGCTAGTGACATTAAAGGAGCGCTCATTGGGAGGCAACCCAATTTTTCTTTTCCTTTTTCCTTTTTCCTTTTTGTTTAGTTAGATTTGACTTTTGATTTTTAAACTCTTGAATAATTTGAGAAGATCAAGAGTTTTCTTTTACTAATAAAATTGCCAAGTGATTCCAGGGTAAGAAGGAAGGAGGGAAGAGCAAGAAGACAAGAAAAAGCAACCCAACTTTCAAGCAGTTTCTGACTGAAATGAAAGTCAACACCCACTACCGCCTCGGTAAGCCGTTCCATTTTATCTTATTTTATTTTTCTTCCTCTCTCCACCTTGATTGTTTACATTGGGGACAATGTAAATTTTTAAGCTTGGGGTAGGGGTATTTTGCATTTGCATTTTGCATGTTGCATTCATATAGTCTTGCATGATAGCTTTGCATGATCACATGATTAGATTGCCCTTGCTTAGATTTTGCATCCAATTGTGAGAACTAAGTGCCAATTAAATTGTGGTAGTGAATTTTTGAACCCAATTTTTTTTTTCAGTCTTGTGATATGGCTGCAAATGAAAATGTTTGAGATGATCTTAGATAGTTGATAATTAGCATATGGTTCTGAGGATTTGTGTTTTTCATTGATTCTGAACTAAAATGTGAGATTTTGAGCCATAAAGGGGTACTCACTAAATCTACCCCATTCTTTGTGTTAGAGTGTTATTCCTCTTGGTTTGCTTTCTCTAGAACTTGACTTGAAACCATTTCAAAGCTTAAAAAAATTTTGAAAACATTTTTTGAAAATGATTGAGGCAATATGTATTTTTTGTGGCCTTCTGAGCTTTGAATGATGAAATACTACCCCTTAGTTGCCCAATTTTGAGCCTAAAAGAATAAAATGCTTTTCTTGGTACCTTGAAATATATTGTTGAATGATGTTTGATAGGGACCTTCTAAAGTATTACAAAAGGGTGAAAAAGGTAGTTGAAAGTTTGGGAAAAGAATCAGAAAAAAAAATGTTCTCTTGAGTTGAAAAAAAAATCTCCCCTTCTCCAAATAAAAAAAAATATAAAAATAAAAAAAATATAAAAATAAATAGAGAAGGGGATGACAAAAAGAAAAAGAAATGAAAAAAAAACAAAAAGAAAAAGAAAGAAAAGAAAGGTGGAAAAATAAATTGAAAACCCAAGAAGGTATTTTAGAAGGTCATGTTTACAAAGCTTGATTTTGTTAGCCCTTTTGAAATGTCCTTTTCTTGTTATCCCCACCTAACGATTAATCCCATGGCCACGTTACAACCAAGTGAAAGACCTCTTGATTCTAAATTGTTTTCATTAATAAAGTAGAGATTTGGTTGATAGTCAAGCCTATGGTAGGATTCATTCCTTGAGGAAAATTGAGTGAATTGTCTTATTCCCCTAAACACTTGAGTGAGGTTAGAAAGAGAGCCAAGCAAAAGAACAAGCTTGGGGTGAGCTTCAGGTGAGAAAGAGTGCCCAAATCAGTGAGAACATGAGTCTAAGGAACCTAAGCCTCTAATTGGACTTGAATTGATTGTCTCTTGCTGAATTGTTTGAATTGCCTATTACTTGGATCATCTACTTGGGTTCTTAGTTCACTATCAATGTTCTGTTTATTCTTCTGGCCTTAGTGATTGCTTGAGGACAAGCAATTGAATAAGCTTGGGGTGATTTGATAGTGTGATTTTACATGATATTTTCTATATACTTTTGCATGCATTTTTCATATAGATTAGGCATTCTTTAGTTGATTTAGTTAGATTTTCCCTTGGAACGGGTGAAGCGGTTTCTTGGTGTTGTTTTGCAGGAATTCAATGTAAAAATGATCAAAATCAGCCATGGTGGAGCCTGGATGAAATAAAGCTTGAAAAGTGAAGAATATGAGCCAAACAGAGCCCATCACGTCA
Organism: Sophora flavescens; assembly: GCA_030762895.1. Taxonomy (NCBI): domain Eukaryota; kingdom Viridiplantae; phylum Streptophyta; class Magnoliopsida; order Fabales; family Fabaceae; genus Sophora; species Sophora flavescens. The sequence continues at coordinate 43,433,370 of CM061069.1, read as the reverse complement.
TCACGGCCGTGATCAAGCAGAGCAGAAGGCAAAAGTCAGAGACTGTCACGGCCTGCCCGTAATAGACATCACGGCCGTGACCAACCAGAAAATTAGGGTTTCGCGTCGCGAAACTCAGCTCGCCCCGCGAGAGCTCAAAAGTTGAAAACACGCCTTGGACAGAACGCGTCACGGCCAGCCCGTGATGGCCATCACGGCCGTGACGCGCAACAGACCTATAAATAAGAACGCAGCAGACTGAACTTAAGGAGTTTTTGGGGTCCAGAGAGAGGCATTTGGAGGCTGCAGCTGGGCTAGGGTTTCAACCCTAGAAGGGAGCCAAGAGGGATTGCTTTGAAGAAGAAAGAAAGCTCACATGGAGCCTCTTCTCTCCTCTTCCTTCCTATTTCTCTGGTTTGGTTTTCTTTGTTTATGAGTAGTTAAATCCCTGTGTTGGGATTAGATGTAATCAAACCTATGTTTATGTATTTATCTTGACTGATTAATCTATGTTCATGTCTTCATATTAGTGGTTATTTTTCTGTGCTTAATGCTTGTTGTGGCTAGCACCCCCATGACTTGATTTGTGTTTTGGTATGCAATGGGAACGTTCGTATCATAACCGGAACTGAATTTAATCACCTAGTAAGCCTTGTATCTAGGAATGGAACTAGGTTTATTAGTAATCGCGTAATCCCTAATCTTAATGCAAATTCATTAATCTAGGCCACCTAAGGAATTAGGGTCTATTAGTGGATTTAGGCTCTTGCCATCCGAGGAATCGGGGTTTGAGTAGTTTAGTGGATTGATTTTAATATCTGAAGCATGAATGGGAGGTATCTAGTCCTGATAGTACATGAGTTAGAGGTTTGGTGAAGTCTAGTCCCAACATATCCTTTCTGCACGCCAAGTGTTTGTCAAAAGTCCCCAAAAAGACAAAAAGATTTTATTCCTTTTCTTTTGTTTGTTTTGATTTCTCTGTTTAGTCTAGATAGTTGCTGAGTTTGAGAATTGGTACTTGACATCCAATCCCCGTGGATACGATAAACCGGTCTTACCACCGTATTACTTGCACGACTGGGTATACTTGCCCAGATTCGTCCAACAGTCCTAAGCCTCGTCATGATAAGAGAAGATGTCAAGGTAAGGATACACATGGTGTAATGATTAATAGCAAGGGTCAGGGGGAAGTGCTTCAAGCACATTTGTATATATTGAATAACATCGGTATGGTTCAACCTTACTTTCGTGAGTACTGCATCTGACGAATTAAAATGGCTAGCACGCGGGCGTAGGTTTAATGTCATATGTTGGAGCGGATATGACATCAATAACTTTTCCTTTTATACAAAGGAACAATATAACAAGAGTACCATGCAAAGTAGTGGGGTTATGGTCGTGGCCGAATCAATGCACTTCTCTAGTTCAAAAGATACAAACACCGTTATTGCACCGATACCTTACTTTTGAGTCATTGAAGAGATTGGGGTGCTTGATTACACTAAGCTTACGGTGCCAGTTTTTAAATATAAGTAAATTGATAGTAAAAGTTGTGCACAAACCAACGAATGGGGGTTTACATTGGTAGAGCTTTGCAAGTTAGGTCATACAAATGAGCCTTTCATCATGGCTTCCCAAGCAAAACAAGTGTTTTACATTACTGATCCTTCTAACAAAAGGTTGTCTATGGTTCTCCAAGGAAAAAGAATGAATAATGGTAGTGATGAAAATCAAGATTCAACTCTTGATATTCTTAAGTTTCTCAACAAACATGCCTACTATCATTGAGGAAACACAGGTGGACGATGTACATGCCACTCGTGATGATCATCATGAAGGGATATTGATATAGCTAAATTAAACTTGAACATCTTGTAAGTTTAGAATTTTTTTTTTATCCATGTTAGTTTAGATTTATTTTTATTTATCCATCTGTATTTATCTTTATCTTTATTTATCCATGTTAAAATAACCTAATTTATTAATTTGTTTCTGAACAGGCATACACATGCACGGGAGGGGTCGGTGGAGCCTACGCCTGTTGATAGTGTAAGTTTTATTTATACTTATAATTTAATTAATTAGGCTCATATTCTTTATTTATCCATGTTATACATAACCTTTTAATTTAATATTTATTTGTCCAAACATCACAGAGTAAGAAAAAACGGGGTAGAGCAGCCACTAGTATGAAAAAGTTAGAAAAGTCTAGGCTTAGTGGTCAGAAGCTTGAGGTGTGGTTTGATAATAAACTGAATCCCCAAGGACCCTATGCTAAGCAATTTACAAGTTGGGTGGCTAAGGAAGCTAAGTAGCACACTAGCATCCTACATGAGGATTGGGAAGAAGTGCCACTGGACGTTAAGGATCAGATTTGGGAGGCTATCACGGTATTTTACTTTTACACTCTTTTGATGTACATTATTAAAGAATTATTTGAGTTCTAATTCCTCCTATTTGTTATGTATTTAATGTGTAGATAGCATGGACCGTGCGGAATACGGAAGTGCATAGGGCGAAATGGCTCTCACTAGCGGCAATGCGTTGGAATAGGTTTAAGCACGATCTTACTAGGCACTATGTATTCGGACCGAGGGACCATGAAGAACTTTTTATAAACTACCTGTACATTTCTAGGAGACGTGAGATAGTTTTTTTAGGAGCCGACATATAGCTTCATTTATGGTTAGATGAAGTTAATTTACTTATCCATTTTTGAGTAAATTTAATTAAACAAAAATTATTTAACTACATTTATTATGTGTTTTTGTTTTAACAGGCTAAAAGGGAAAGGGGTAAGAGGAATCAAGCAAAGAACATTCACACCCACACATTGTCTCAGGGTGGGTACTCCACGAAGATTAACGAGATGTTGGCGGATAGGTTGAGGGAGTAGCTGGAGAGGTACCTAAGGGCACAGTTCTTGATCCTCTATCTCCTATCACCCGCGAGGATGTTTGGTTGGAGGGTCGAAGTACAAAAAAACAAGATTTTAAAGCTGAAGTCACTCGCGATGTGGCAGAAAAGATTGTAAGTAACAAACTAATTGCTTTTCTAGTTGATATTTGTATATATTGATATTTTTAACACATTCTCTTACACGTTTTTTAATGTCTTCATTTTAGGAGGAGCTTAATGAAAAATTCTCCCAGGGTTCATTCGTCCCACATGGACACCGAGATATATTGATCACTGCCCAAGGCAAAGACGACCACCTTGGTAGGGTGATTGGTGTTCCAGGAACGGTGGGTATCAAAAAATATTATGGCACAAGAGCTCCACGTAGGCTGGTCGATGAGGAGGCACTTAGAGAAGTCGTTAAACAGCAGCTCTTTTCGACCCGGCCATTACAGATCAGCTGATGATCCGCTTCCTATCAAACCCATCCTTCAAGCAGATGCTTGTAAAGGAGCTTTCCTCCATGGGTTCCCAGGACATAGCGGGAGCTGCTGAACCTTCACATGTGAGCACAAAAGAGAGCTATCATAGGACACATGTGGAGGTGGATGACTTGGAAGAGAGGGAGCGGGAGTTGGAGGAAAAAGCTGAGAGCTTGACTTGGAGGTGAAACGGCGAGAGCTTGACTTGGCGCAGCAGGAGCTCGAGTTGTCCCGGAAGCTATATTCATAATTAATGATCAAATTTGTCAATTAATTACTTATGTTTTTTTATTCTCAACTACTTATATACTTTCTTTATTTAATATTGAAGGTAAAGCCGAGTTCGTTGTCTCCCTACACTCGTAAGTTCTCGATTGATGTGGAATATGCATTCGAGATTTTTACATGCCCGTTGGAATACGATGCATGGGTGTCATGCCAACCTCCGCCAGTAGATCTTGGTTTTATATTCAATGGTGAAGATCTTGGGCACCTTTGCAAAGATGGCAAGTGGCTAGCCACCACGGTTGTGAGTCTTTGGTTCACGTAAGTATGCTTTAATTTTATAATTAATTCAATTTATATATTTTATTTCGATTTTATGATTTATTTCTACCTCAATATATTATGCAATTAACATCCACTTATTTTATATCTTAGGTATCTGAATCTTCTTTAACTTCAGAGGGGCTCCAACCTTTATGGCTTCTTAGACTCCTATGTCCTTGTTCCTGAATTCTTTGCCAATCACAATGAAGTCAATTCATACATTGGAAGATTACTGGGAGGTGATGATCGGAAAGAAATATATCTGGCACCCTACATAATGAACAAACATTGGCAGTTGCTCATACTTCATTCTGCCAGGCATACTGTCATATTCTTATACTCTCTCCTCCAGAACCCGCCATGGGAGGTAGTGGAATCCATCAATACGTGAGTAATTAATCTTCTATTTAATTTAAGTTTTAACATTTACTTTTATTTTATTACACACATGATGAATTGGTTAATTGACATGAATATTTTGTTTATGATAGCACGCTGAAGGCATGTAGCATTAGTTGCGCCAACTGGAGGAGTAGGACTACTAAGTCTAAAGGAAATCCTGATTGGATCATCCTCAAGGTTGGTAGTTTATTAAATAGTAATTAATATTGTAATTACTAATTACTAATTAATATATATATATATATATATATATATATATATTTAACTGACATTAAATTTCATTTCTTTTGTAGTCTCGTAAGCAGCCATACGGTTGGTCGTGTGGCTATTATGCGATGCATCATATGCTGAACATAGTCTCTATATCTGTTACAGAGGGATGGATGAAGGTAATCACTTAAATAACTTATTTAATTATATATTTCAATTTTGGTGATGACTTGAGTTAATATTATTGTTAATTATTTGAACGTGTGCAGGCTTTTAGCGACCAATCTGCTCTTAAAAAATGAGAGTTTAGAGACTCGAGGATGCGCTTTTCAGAATTCTTTTATAAGTATGCTAAAGAAAAAGGAATAGAAAAAATACCTCATGAATACTTAGAAGATGTGTAGTAAATAATATTTGTATATGAATTTACATTTAAATACTTAGAAACTTTTAGTTATGTTTTTTCTATTAATGGGTTTTGGTTTTTTGTTCCCCCATTGGTTCTTTGTATTTCTTTTTTTTTATTAATAAAATTTAAGGGTACTCTTTTTTCTTAATGATGTTTTTATCCCTAAGGAGGGTTTTGTATCATAAGGTTTTAATGTGGCCCTTATTTGCTAGATTTAAATGTCTGCAAATTCTGTAATGTCTGCCTATTCTATATTGTGGACTGTTTACTGAATGCAGGGATATAGCTGTGAGAAGGGATATATTGTAACAGAAATTTTAAAAAAATAAATAAATTAATTAACGTCAGTTCTCTATTCAACTGGCATTAAAAATAATTTTTTTTTAAATGACTTATAACGTTTGTTGTTTAAAAACAACCGGCGTTATAAGTAGCACTTTTAACGTCAGTTTAATTAAATAACTGATGTTAAAAGTATCACTTTTAACGTCAGCTTAATTAAATAACTGACGTTAAAAGTGCTACTTTTACGTCAGTTGTTAACAGACGTTAAAAGTTATACTTTTAACGTCTGCTGGAATAACATCAGGCTTTTTTCAGACGTTAAACAACACTTTTAACTGACATAAAAAGGACTTCCTGCACTAATGCACACACGCACGCGCACACCTTGTATGTATGCGCGCGCACCCTCCCACACCCTAGACACACACACCCACACCCATACCCCTCACACACATAAGACAAATTGATTTTGATTCAAAACAAGATGTAACACATGAAGAGAAGAACATAGGCTTAAAGTTTAAATGATTAACTTAGAGATTTCCTTTGGCTGAAGCATACCGGAAATAATGAGAACACAGGATAACTCAAGCACAATCCCAACTCTGTTAACTGTGACCATAGGCAATCCATACCAAGTAAAAAGGAGACATTTAAGCAGCCCGATGATATAAGTGCTTGTTTGGAAGCACGTTCAAACTCCCTGAAAGTGCTTTTATCTTAAAGCTACTATTAATAGCTTCTGAAATATGGAATAAATTTTGCTATAGTTTGCCATAGAAACGAAACCGTGCTTTTGTTCCTTATAACCCTTTTAAAGTTGGATAGACAAAAGAAAAGCCTAAAAAGCGTGTAACACTTCATATGTGCTAGCCAAGAGAAAATAAGTTATGAATGTTTGAATTGTGTACCATGACTATCAGAATATGTGGTAACCAAGAGAAAAAAAGTTATGAATTCAAATCTGAATTATAATTATAGTAAAATGAACAGATTTTGAATGTGGAGGGTGAGCAAAAGTACACTAATTCAAAAAATTCCAGCAATCTGTTACAATTTTATATTTGTTCTTAATTTGGCAAGCATAAAAAATGATTCAAATTTTCAATGAAATACGGGAAGTATTAAAACATATTAACAATCTTATTTCTTAAAGATATTATTATTTTTTAATTATGTACCACATCTGTCATTTTGACTATAATAACATTTGACCAACTTATTGATAAAAAAAAAAACATTTGACCAAATTAATTTAATACATTCTCTTTAAAATGATAATTTAGTGTTTACAAAAAAAAATTGATAATTTAGTGGGCTAATTGAAGAAGCCCTTCTAAAACGGTATGACTATCAGTGGTTTTGATAGGATGCATACATCAGCCAATACAGTTTCTGAGAAAATTATAGAACATTAAGTTAAAAAATATAGAAACCATATATTATTAAAGAAATAGATACATTAGAAAACAAGAGGCAACAAAAACTATATAAATCCAATCTCATTAACCCATTTGTGTGTGTGCGCGCCTAAACTTTTGTGGTATTCTACTCTTATTACCTTGCATCCAGTTAAAAACTCACTCAGAGGGTTGTAATAAACTAATAAGAATGAGGCACGGAAACCCTCTTATACGATTACTATATGAAATAAATACAGTACAAGATCATTTAAGTGTATTAATTAAGCTTATATTTTGAGCAACTAAGTTCTATCGTCTTGTTATCTTTATTTCCTCGTTTTTAACTTTTATGTTGTTTAAGATTGCATTTCATCTATCATAGTTGAACTTCAAGGGTTCTGTTTGAAGTTGAGATCGAGACTACCTCAACTCAACTTGGTCAGTTTCTTCCTAATTTAGGCTTTACTTAGCCAAGTAATAGTCCTTCCTAATGGTATTGGGTGTATAGGACAAGTGATAACTACCAAATTAAGCAATAACTTCTGATATTGAAGTAGTTTTAAGTCAAGCTTACTTCTTAATAACAATGAAAAATTTGGAGTATTTAGAAAATAATATCTAAAATAATGATTTTCTCCCCATAATTTTTCATATTTTTTTACACCTACTTTATAAGATTATGACTCAAAAAATATTTTATTTTTTACTTTGCGCTTATTCCTCATTTCTAAACTACCAACTAGCTTCAAGAAAGTCATAGCAACATAATTAACTAACTACGTTATGTGTAATATTGTTGCATGTCTACAAATTTCATATTATTGTTATAGACACGACACCACACAAAACACATGCGCACACACCGCACACACACCGCATGCATGCACGCACGCATACCCACCCACACCCCTCACACACATAACTAGGAGTTTTGATTTTGATTCAAAACAAGGTTTAACACATGAAGAGAAGAACTTAGGCTTAGGCTTTAAGTTTAAATTATTAACTTTGTTGGTAGTGGCTACGATCTTAAGAGGGGAGGGGGGAATTGAGATATTAAAAACTTTTTCAACAATTTGAAGCAAAACAGTGTTTCTTTAAAGAAAATTGGTTTTCACTCAATTTTAATTCCCAAGAATCAGGTTATGAAACAAGTGATGATGTTAAGAAGAATTATAAGAAGTAATAACAAGTTTAACACAGATTGTAGATCAAAGATTCAAGTTAACAAGTATTCTTAAAACTCATTCACAACACACAAGTGCATATAACAAGTATATGGAGTTTAGAGATGAGAAGAACACGCAAACCTATTTATCCTGGTTTGGCTACCTCCTCTGGTAAGCCTACATCCAGTCCCACACCTCTGTGGTTTTCTCCACTATAATCAGCAATTACAAAATTCCAATTACAGCAACACAAGGATAACCTCCTTGCTCAAGAATTCACCAGAAAGCACACATATTTTTCTATACCCAAGGATCCCTTCTATCCTTGTTCAAGCCTAAAAGATACCCTCTCTTAATCACACTAATTCACGAAAAGAATTGAGTAGAAGAAAGACTCTAAAAGTCTGATTATACAAATTGAAGTTATAACTAATATCACACTTTCTCAGAGATGAAGCATTTTTGGATCTTTCGTAGTTTCACAATCAGAATGAGTTGTGTTGTTGTTATTCGTTGTGTTCAAAAGTGTTCCTTTGATCCCTCTTTATATAGAAGGCAAATTATAGCCGTTGGGATCAACAGATTTGGATCTGATTTAACAAAATCTGCTTTCTTGATTCTTGATCTTGAAATGAGATTCTGTTGATTCTTGTAGAGTTTGCGTCCTTCTCGAAAAACAACCGTTTCCATTTGAAAGGATAGCCAAGTCTAATTGAAGAGTAAAATATCCGTTTCTATATGAAAGAATAGCAAATAGTCGCGTCCATTTTGCCACGTCAGTAGACGGGAGTGCTAACACAAGTTATTGGACGGGCTCCAACTGGTAGACGAGCTTTATATGCCATGTTAGTGGACGAGCTCTCCTTTTTACTTCAGTAGACTCACGCTTCTGTTATTTTCAGTAGACGAGCTCCAAGTGCCACGTCAGTAGACGAGCTCTTTTGTTACTTTGGTAGACGAGATCCAAGTGCCACGTCAGCAGACGAGCTCTTCTGTTATACTTCAGTGGACGCGCTCTTCTTGTTGTACTTCAGTGGACGTGCTTTTGTTGTACTTCAGTGGACGTGCTTTTGTTGTGCTTCAGTGGACGCGCTCCAAATGGTACTTTAGTGGACGTGCTTTTGTTGTACTTTGTTGGACATCATTCTTGGTTCACTTCATTGGATGAGCGCTTATATTTTCCCTGTGTTGGACGAGCGCTAGTTTTGCTTTGTTGGACGAGTGATCTTGCATGCAACTTAACACGAAATGAGTACATAGTCAAAATCAAAAATCTTATGCAAAATACACTTTATTTGTCATACATCAAAACATGAATGAGCGCTTAGTCTTACAAACTCCCCCTTTTTGATTATGACAAACCTTACCATACTTATCCTTAGTTATTAAGAAATCAGAGTACAACTATTCAGTAAGCATGGTTCTTGAGTCATTTTTATCCTCCCCCTGTGTCATTGATATCTTTCAAAAGATCAAGTGTTATCATATCATTATCATGAAAAAAAATCATCTTGCATTTATTATAAGTTCAAGTATGTCTTTTCAAAGCAGTTCATACTCAGGTATCAGAGAAAAAAAAATTACATATCAGAGAAGTTTTTTTTACAGCAAATGCAAGACAGAATTAATAGTTGTATGGTTCATCTATATGGTTCATCTTTCTCCCCCATTGTCATTATCAAAAAGAAACTGTGGAGAATATTGAAATCAAACAAAAAAACAGTCTTGCATTCATTGATAATAAATCATTACAGAGTATATGCAATACATCAAAACATCAAAAAAAAAAAATAAATAATTACAGACACCTATGGACAGTTAGTCTAAACTGAGACTAGATAAAAGCATCTTGCCCATGTCCTTCATAATTTTCAGCAACTTGTGCTGCCTTGCTTGCCATCTGTTATCAATTATTTTGAGGATCAATTATGCCAAGTTCCCTTCTTATAAAGAAGAAACTCTCCTTATTTAGTGGTTTGGTGAATATATCAGCTAATTGCTTTGTTGTATCTATATGTTCAATCACAACATCACCACTTTGAATATGATCCCTGATAAAATGATGCCTAATTTCAATATGATTGGTTCTTGAGTGCATAATTGGGTTCTTTGTTAGATTAATTGCATTAGTGTTATCACACTTTATTGGTATATGATCCAGATAAACACCATAGTCAATTAATTGTTGTTTCATCCATAGGATTTGAGCACAACAGCTCCCAGCTGCAACATATTCTGCTTTAGCTATGGATAAGGCCACACTAGTTTGCTTTTTACTAAACCAGGACACTAGGGAATTTCCTAATAAATGGCATGTTCCACTTGTGCTCTTCCTATCTAACTTGCATCCAGCAAAGTCAGAGTCGGAATATCCTATTAATGTGCAAGTGGATCCCTTGGGATACCACAGCCCCATTTCTTTTGTTCCTAAAAGATAATTCATGATTCTTTTAACTGTAGTAAGATGTGATTCTTTAGGATTAGCTTGATACCTTGCACACATACACACACTAAACATTATATCTGGCCTACTTGCAGTGAGATACAGTAAGGATCCGATAATACCTCTATACTGGATGCATCTATAGATTTACCATGTTCATCTTTGTCCAAGTAGCAGGCTGGACTCATTGGTGTTGCCATTTCCTTTCAACTTTCGATTCCAAACTTCTTTAGTAGTTCCTTGCAATACTTTGTTTGGCTTATGAAGGTTCCATCTTAGCATTGTTTAATTTGAAGTCCAAAAAAGAAGATAAGCTCTCCTATCATGGACATTTCAAATTCACTTTGCATTAGTTCACCAAATTCCTTGCATAAAGACTCATTAGTAACACCAAAAATAATGTCAACAACATATATTTGAACAAGTAAGATATTGTGTGCTTTTGTTTTAGTAAATAGTGTTGTGTCAACTTTTCCTCTTTTAAAGCCTTTCTCTAGGAGAAAATTGCTCAACCTCTCATACCAAGCTCTAGGAGCTTGCTTGAGTCCATAGAGGGCTTTAGTCAGTTTATAGACATGATTTGGGAAGTCACTATCAACAAAGCCAGGGGGTTGACTTACATATACTTCCTCTTGTATTGTTCCATTTAAAAAGGCATTTTTCACATCCATTTGGTACAATTTAAAGTTCATTATACATGCATAGGCTAAGAGCATTCTTATGGCTTCTAATATAGCTACGGGATCATATGTTTCATCATAATCAATTCCTTCTTCTTGATTATATCCCTTAGCTACTAGTCTAGCCTTGTTTCTTAATATTATTCCATTCTCATCCATTTTGTTTCTAAACACCCATTTAGTTCCGGTTATTTGGTTATTTTTGGGTTTTGGAACTAAATCCCAAACTTTGTTCCTTTTAAATTGATTTAACTCCTCTTGCATTGCAATCATCCAATGTTCATCATTAATAGCATCATCAACACATTTTGGTTCTATTTGAGATACAAACGCCATGGTATTGCAAATATTCCTTAAAGTGTTTCTAGTGGTTACCCCTTTGGTGATCTCACCAATAATATTGTCTAGGGGATGATTCTTTGAAGCTTGCCACTCCTTAGGAAGATTTTCTTGTTGAAGTTCTGCTTGAGGTTCTTTATTGCTTTGTTCATCTTCCTTTTCCTTGTTGCTCTCCTTTCCTTCACCAGATTTCACTTCATCCTCAAGAGTTTCTGCATCATCAAAAATGTCCTTTCCCAAACTTTTGGGGTTAGACTCATCAAATGTTATGTGAACAGATTCTTCCATTGATAAAGTACGCTTATTAAACACTTTATATGCTTTGCTGGTTAATGAATAACCTAGGAAAATACCCTCATCAGCTTTGGGATCAAATTTCTCAAGATTATCCTTGCCATTATTTAGCACAAAACATTTACAACCAAAGACATGAAAATGAGAAATGTTAGGTTTTCTTCCCTTGTAAAGTTCATATGGAGTTTTATTCAAAATTGGCCTTATTAGAACTCTATTTAAAACATAACATGCAGTACTCACAACATCAGCCGAAAAATACTTTGGTAAATTAGAGTCACTTAACATGGTTCTAGCAATTTCTTCAAGTGACCTATTTTTTCTCTCAACTACTCCATTTTGTTGTGGAGTGAAAGATGTAAATTTTGTGATGTCTCCGGTCATGTGTTTGGAGCAGCCACTGTCCAAAAACCAGCTTGAGGTTCTGGCCTTCAAACACACCTACAAAACAGATTTTTTTTATACTTTTCTTTTAGGTACCCAAATCAGGTTGGGTCCATTGGTGTTAGTAGCAACATATGTTCCTTTTAGAACCCAAATTTGTTTAATGCCAACATGAATGTTCTTTCTAAGTCTACAAGTAGCAATTGTATGACCTTTCTTTAGACAATAATAGCATTTAACAAAAGGACTAGTTGAGGAAATAGGTGCAACAAAAAGCTTCTCAAAAGATTTTTCATGTACCATTGGCTTATATCCAATTCCATCTTTGTTATACACACCCTTTTGCTGTCCTAATATGGCATTCAAGTTATCTCTACCCAAAGGAAACTTAGATAGAGTTGATTCAATTTTTTCAACTTCCTTTTCTAGTGTAGTGCATTTGGTGCAAATTGAACTAATTGTAAGTAATTTTGAATTTTCAGCTTCTAGTTCTTTAAGCTTTATTTGTAAAGATACAGAGTCACTACATTGTTTTACGATGATCTTCCTAGAAGATATAAGTTGTTTACCAATTTTAACATATTCTTCATGCAATTCATCAAAAGCATCTTGTAACTCATCATAGGTAGGAGAAGAATCATTTACCTCGGTTTCACTATCACTTTGTTGATTTGCCATGAGACATAGGTTGGCTTCTTCATTTTCAGATTCACTACTAGTGGAATCCATATCATTTTCTTCCCAAGCTATGTATGCTCTTCTAGGCTTTCTTCCTTTCTTCTATTTGTTGTGATTCTTCTCATACTTTTCTTTCTTTTGTAGCTTTGGACATTCATTTTTGTAGTGTCCAAGCTTTCCACATTCAAAGCATTTGATTGTTGAGGAAGAGCTTTCACCTTTGTTCGTGTTCTTTTTGGTAGGAAAACTGAATTGCTTCTTGTTTCTATTCTTCTTGATGAATCTTCTAAATTTCCTCACAAGCAATCCCATGTCTTCTTCTTCGGATTCTTCACTTTCATCAAGGTGTTCATCTTCATCACTTTCTATTGATTCTTTGGAGATATGAACCTTGAGTGAGAGTCCTTTCTTCTTTTTCTCCTTATCTTCATGACTTTTCAATCTATTGAGTTCCAATTCGTGTTCTTTCAACTTGCCAAATAAAGTAGCAATCTGCATGGTGTCTAGATCCTTTGCTTCAGCAATTGCAGTAATTTTTGGCTGCCATTCACGACTCAAACATCTCATTATCTTGTTAATCTTTTTCTCTTCTGTGATTGTATGTCCGAGTCCTTCTAACTGGTTTACAATAAACCTCTTTTGCAGTTCATCTATCTCCTCACCATTCTTCATGTGAAAGAGTTCATATTCGTGGACTAGTGCATTCATTCTTGCCCTTTTCACATCGTTGGTTCCTTCATGAGTGAGTTGAAGAGTATCCCACATTTGCTTTGCCGTTTTGCAATTGGAGACCCTGAAAAACTCATCATAGTTCAAAGCAGCTGTTATAATATTTTTTGCCTTAGCATTATAACCAACTCTTCTTTTATCATCATCATTCCAGTCATCTTTTGGTTTAGTTTGTTTATTTCCCTTAGCATCAAGAATAAATGGAACATAGGGACCATTTTTAACAGCATCTAATACATCTAAACCTGCAGCCTCAAGAAAGATAAGTATTCTCTCTTTCCAATACATGTATTGGGAGCCATTAAAGGTAGGGGGTCTAGAGAGTGAAGCCCCATCACCCAGGATATCATTTGTAGCCATTTCTTGAAGCTATTAAGCTTTGTAACAAGAGTTTTAGCCCTGATGTCAATTGTTGGTAGTGGCTACGATCCCAAGAGGGGGGTGAATTGAGATATTGAAAACTTTTTCAACAATTTAAAGCAAAACAGTGTTTCTTTAAAGAAAATTGGTTTTCACTCAATTTTAATTCCCAAGAATCAGGTTATGGAACAAGTGATGATGTTAAGAAGAATTATAAGAAGTAATAACAAGTTTAACACAGATTGTAGATCAAAGATTCAAGTTAACAAGTATTCTTAAAACTCATTCACAACACACAAGTGCATATAACAAGTATATGGAGTTTAGAGATGAGAAGAACACGCAAACCGATTTATCCTGGTTCGGCTACCTCCTCTGGTAAGCCTACATCCAGTCCCACACCTCTGTGGTTTTCTCCACTATAATCAGCAATTACAAAATTCCAATTACAGCAACACAAGGATAACCTCTTTGCTCAAGAATTCACCAGAAAGCACACTTGCTTTTCTATACCCAAGGATCCCTTCTATCCTTGTTCAAGCCTAAGAGATACCCTCTCTTAATCACACTAATTCACGAAAAGAATTGAGTAGAAGAAAGACTCTAAAAGTCTGATTATACAAATTGAAGTTCTAACTAATATCACACTTTTCTCAGAGATGAAGCACTTTTGGATATTTCGTAGTTTCACAATCAGAATGAGTTGTGTTGTTGTTATTCGTTGTGTTCAAAAGTGTTCATTTGATCCATCTTTATATAGAAGACAAATTATAGTCGTTGGGATAATTTAAAATAGATTTGGATCTGATTTAACAAAATCTGCTTTCTTGATTCTTGATCTTGAAATGAGATTCTGTTGATTCTTGTAGAGTTTGCGTCCTTCTCGAAAAACAACCGTTTCCATCTGAAAGGATAGCCAAGTCTAATTGAAGAGTAAAATATCCGTTTCTATCTGAAAGAATAGAAAATAGCCGCGTCCATTTTGCCACGTCAGTAGACGGGAGTGCTAACACAAGTTATTGGACGGGCTCCAACTGGTAGACGAGCTTTATATGCCATGTTAGGGGACGAGTTCTCCTTTTTACTTCAGTAGACTCGCACTTCTGTTATTTTCAGTAGACGAGCTCCAAGTGCCACGTCAGCAGACGAGCTCTTCTGTTACTTTGGTAGACGAGATCCAAGTGCCACGTCAGCAGACGAGCTCTTATGTTATACTTCAGTGGACGCGCTCTTCTTGTTGTACTTCAGTGGACGTGCTTTTGTTGTACTTCAATGGACGTGCTTTTGTTGTACTTCAGTGGACGCGCTCCAAATGGTACTTTAGTGGACATGCTTTTGTTGTACTTTGTTGGACGTCATTCTTGGTTCACTTCATTGGATGAGCGCTTATATTTTTCCTGTGTTGGACGAGCGCTTGTTTTACTTTGTTGAACGACTGATCTTGCATGCAACTTAACACGAAATGAGTATATAGTCAAAATAAAAAATCTTATGCAAAATACACTTTCTTTGTCATACATCAAAACATGAATGAGGGTTTAGTCTTACAAACTTACCTTTCCTTTGACTGAAGCATACCATAAATAAATGAGGACATATGATAACTCAAGCACAATTCTAACTCCATTAACGGTGACCAGAGGAAAATTCTCTCACTTGTAACTTACAATAGGCAATCCATACCAAGTAAAATGGAGACAGTTAAGACGCTCGATGATATAAGTGCATTTTTGGATGCAGGTTCAAACTCTCTAGAAGTGCTTTTATGTTTAAGCTACTATTAGTAGCTTCTGAAGTTCGGAATCAATTCAGTAGTATTTTGACGTAGAAACAAACACTGTGCTTTTTTTTTTTCTTTATAACCCTTTTAAAGGTATCATACACAAGAAAAGTCTAAAAAACATGTAGCACTTCATATATATATTCTTTAAACGGAAGAAGATGAAAGCACCAAGCAGCAATGAAGTACTAGAATAAAGGGGTATTTAAAGTATGTTGGTACAGCATAGAGGGCTACTGAGGCAACATTGCCTGCAATAAAAACACAAATGAGTCACTTTTTGTCGAAGACTCACGGTAACGCAAAGGAGCTAAGGAATGCACAAAGAAGTACCTATTACATCAACACACTACAAGAAAATTACCAAATACTGACGGACACTTTTACTGATGAAACAATTTCTATCACTAAACGTTAGTTTTACCTATGATTTTAGAAACAGGTCACTACATATTAAAAGTTTTACCTACACTTCGGTCGCGTTCGTTTCGTTTGGGCATCGACACTAGTGGAAAATATACATTAGACGGGAAAGGTTTACATCAGTTAACCAAAAGCTAGACGTTAAAAAGGAGGCGGTGGCAGTTTTGTAAATATCAGACTTCATTAATTCAATTTTAACGTCAGTATTTCTAAGGACTGATGTTAAAAGTTAAGTGACTTACTTTTAACGTCAGTTCAATAAACAACTGACGTTAAAAGTGAACCTTTTAACGTCAGTTGTTTATTGAATTGACGTTAAAAGTGAGTCACTTAACTTTTAACGTCTGTTCTTTCATCAATAGACGTTAAAGGTTGTTTTAATAATTTTTTTTAGCTAGTATACGTAGCCTTCTGCATTGCCTTCCTCAAAGTTTCAGTTTCACTTGCTTTGATGTTTTGTGTTTCTGTTTTGAAAACTAAAATATATGTGTGAAGTAAAAATGCTATAATTTGAATCAATAACCCAAACCGGATCTCATTCATGAAGTGTATCAATAATACAATTACAAGATACATTCAAAATTTTAAAATCCTATAAAAAGTTACATTGAAAGGGTTCAAAATCCTAAACATTTGTTGAGGCTTCGTTCCCTTCACGGGTGAGCAAGAGAGGAGAGTCGAGCGACTAAGTTTTCCAGAGCGGCTGAGCAAGGGTGCACTCAATCTGTTTCAGCAATGGTCTTGGAACAGTCACTTGCTTCCAAAGCTGAGGTTTTGGAACTGTAGCAGCCGATTCTCCGGAAGGATGATAAGGTAAGCAACTCACATTACGTGATTTACACAACCTTATCACCCATGTTATGTGATTTACACAACCTCAGAAGTTGTTTGACCATTAAGACAAAGATCTTTGAGTCTAGGAATAGGAAGAAAGAGTGATGAAGTTAATCTCCATGGCAGAGCCATATTGTGAAGCAGAAAAATAAAAGGAAGGAAGGAAGCTATTTATAGGAGCAGGGGATGAAGTTACTAAGCGTCGTAAGTTGCTAAAACATTAAGTTGATCATTAAGAGCATTAGGTTCCAAGGCGCATTGGGAGTTGGCAGTCATATATTATAAACGTGCAGAATAGAAAACGCATGAAGGAATAGGAAGAAATAGACCTTTAAGTCTAGGTATAGGAAGAAATAACAAAAGTCTCAGAGCCATATTGTGAAGGAATAGAAAATGCATGGGTAAGTAGCAGAGTAGTCATGGTTAGTAGCACAGTAGTAAAAGGAATGAATGTTTTTTAACGTCAGTTGTTCAATACAACTGACGTTAAAAGTGTTTTTAAAATAAAAAATATTTATTTTTAACGTCAGTTTTTTATACAACTGACGTTAAAAGTGTGATTTTTACTTCAGTTAAATAAATAGCTGACATAAATAATCCTATATCCCTATCTGAAATGCCCTGTTGTCACTCTTAACACAGGTCAATCCATATATATAGTGCAGTTTATTTCTAAACCTTTTTTTTAAACAAGTTTATTTTTAATCTTAATTAATTAGCTTGAATTAGTAAACAAATTCATGTGCAAATTAAAATAAGTAAACATTTAACATAAAACAAGTTATATATATAATCAAATCGTATCTCATTGAAGCGATTCATAAGTTACAATTACATGATTAAAAGATAAAAAATTTCTGGACATAGCACTAAAATATAAAAAAGTTTCTGCTTCAACATCAATTTCTTCTCAGTCCTCAGAAACTCCAATGGATGCATCTCCTCCCTCACTTGAATTCCATGATGCATCGAGCGTGAATCCACAGTCACTTGCGAAAGCAAAGTGAAAGTGATCTTTGAATCACCTCCTTCACTGGAATTCCTTGATGCATCGTCTTGAATCCACAGTCACTTGCAGCGAAAGCAAAGTGAAAGGGATGACGGGGATGAAATAAAGTGAGGGAATCACATTACGTGATTCAACCAACCATACCATCCATGTTACGTGATTTACTCAACCTCAGAAGTTTGTTGACCATTAAGACAGAGACCTTTAAGTCTAGATATAGGAAGAAATAACAAAAGTCTCAGAGCCATTTTGTGAAGGAATAGAAAACGCACGAAATATAGAGGAAAAGAAGAGGCTCTATTACAGACTGATACAGAAGAATGATACTTTATATAGAGAAGAGAGACTAGCTGATTTTCTTGAAAACTGATCTATAAACTTAATGCTCATTAAGAGGATAGGTTAGAATGTGCATGGGTAACTATCACAGTAGTCATGGGTAAGTAGCACAGTAGTCAAAGGAATGAATGTTTTTGCAGAAACTTACACATTTTTAACGTCAGTTGTCTTCAACAACTGACGTTAAAAGTGTTTTTAAATAAAAATATTTATTTTTAACGTCAGTTGTTTAATACAAATGACGTTAAACAATGACTTTTAACGTCGGTTGTTTAAGACAACTAACGTTAAATAAATGACCTTTAACGTCAGTTGTTACAAACAACTGACGTAAAATGTTGTTTTATTTTTGGTTTTTGATTATAACGTTTACACCCGCGCGCCTTCTGCACTTCGCTCTGTACGTCTCTGTTCTTCTCTTTTCATCATGCTCACTCTCACTCTCAACTCTCAATCTCACTCTCACTTTGCCCTAATCGCGAGCTCATCTCCACCGCAACCACCGTGAGGGCTTCTTCGCCACCACCATGAGGTACACTCTTAACCCCTAACTCTGTCTTTCCCGCTCATTCTTTGCAATAACTTGACATCTCTATTTCCCCTTCCCACGCACTAACTCTCCTTGTCCCTCTGCTCTCAGTAACCACATCGAACGTTAGCCACCACTCGAGCTCCCCTCCCCACCACCACGCGAGCACATATTTCTGGTGAGTCTTTAGGGCACATTTTTTTATTTTTGGTTTTGAGTGTATGTTGAAACTGTAGTCTCAGTAGTTGAAACTTGAAACTGTGAGTTTGAGTTGTTTGGAATGTCTTTATTTTTGGTTTTGAGTGTATGTTGCTCTGCTGGTTGGTCTGTCACGATCGTGATGCTCATCACGGCTAGGCCGTGATCGATTCGCCGATGAGGGTCGCGGTTCGATTGTACGTTACGGCCGTGATGGACATCACTGCCAGGCTGTGACCAGTGCTTGACAATCTTCAAAAACTAGTTTTCAATATCCCGTAGTGTCCTTATATTGGATATATGTTTTGTATATCTACAGAACCTATCTAGTTATGGATCGTAGTTGGATGGTTTGTAAGCGCACTAGTGCTGAGTATTTGAAGGGAGTGGGAGAATTTATAGAATTTGCTCAAAGGAATGTTCCTAATAGTAATGGAATGTTCTGTTGTCCTTGTGTCAAGTGTTTGAATACGAGGAAATGTACGGTGAAGGATATACGTACTCATTTGATTTGTGAAGGGATTTGCTTGAGTTATACAAGATGGATATGGCATGGTGATGTGTTGTTGAGTAGTATGGCAAGTGTCTCCCAAAGTGAGGACGTTGACGTAGATATGGAGGATGATCGAGTAGAGTACATGATCCTTGATATTGGACAAGAATCTTTTCATCGAGCTCATGTGTATGATAGGTTGTGCGGTGATGCGGATAAGCCTTTATATCCAGGGTGTACTACTTATACACGGTTGTCGGCGGTGCTAAAATTGGTTTGTGTGAAGGCGAGAAATGGTTGGACCGATAAAAGCTTCACGGAATTGCTTGAAGTGTTGAAAGACTTGCTTCCGGAGGACAGCACATTACCTGACCGTAACTATGAGGCCAAGAAGGTATTGTGTCTGATGGGTATGGAGTATAAGAAGATACACACATGCCCCAATGATTGCATATTGTACACCGGTGTTCATGAAGACAATCACGATTACCCCAAATGTGGGTTATCACGATACAAAGTGAAGGGTGGTGATGATGATGATGATCTTGATGATGTGAGAAAAAAGGGTCCTCCTGCGAAGGTGTTGTGGTATCTTCCAATAATTCCAAGGTTCAAGCGATTGTTTGCCAATGCGAAAGATGCGAAGAATCTTAGATGGCATAATGATGAGAGGAAACGTGATGGAAAGGTTCGTCATCCTGCTGATTCTATGCAATGGAAGAATATTGATACTATGTTTCCGGATTTCGCCGATGAGCCAAGAAACCTAAGACTTGGACTTGCTACGGATGGAATGAATCCTTATGGTAACATGAGTAGTATTCATAGTTCATGGCCTGTTATGTTGATAATTTACAACCTTCCCCCTTGGTTGTGCATGAAGCGCAAATACATGATGTTGTCTATGATGATTTCGGGCCCAAAGCAACCGGGAAATGACTTAGATGTTTATCTAAGTCCCTTGATCGAAGAATTGAAAATGCTGTGGGTGGAAGGTGTTGATGTAGTTGATGGGTATTCTCATGAGACTTTCAAGCTTCGTGCCATGTTATTTTGCACCATCAACGACTTTCCAGCATACGGTAACTTGTCCGGGTACAGTGTCAAGGGGCATAAAGCATCCCTATATGTGAAGAAGGCACATGTTACACTCAGTTGCATCATGGAAAGAAGACGGTTTACCTTGGGCATCGGAGATTTCTTAGACGTGATCACCCATATGGTAAGATGAAAAAAGCTTTTAATGGATTCCAAGAGACAGAAGAAGCTCCGGCGGCCTTAATTGGAGAGCAGGTTTATCAGAGGGTAAAGGACATCGATGTTATATTCGGCAAGTCCAAAAAGAAAGGTAAAGCTGCTAAGAAAAACATATGGAAGAAGAGGTTGATATTCTTTGATCTTCCATACTGGCGCAAGCTTGATGTCAGACACTGCATTGATGTGATGCATGTGGAGAAAAATGTGTGTGATAGTGTGATCGGGACGTTTCTCAACATTCAGGGCAAGGCAAAAGATGGTGTCAATGCTCGTCTCGACCTCGTTGCTATGGGTATACGAGGGCAGTTAGCTCCAGTTGTTGAGGATGGAAAGCGGACTTATTTGCCGCCAGCATGTCATAATTTGTCAAAAAAAGAGAGACAAAGTTTCTGCGGGTGTCTTCAAGGCATCAAAGTTCCACATGGTTACTCTTCAAATATGAAGAGGCTTGTCTCTAGTGATCTTAAATTGGTTGACTTAAAGTCTCATGATTGTCACAT
Organism: Sophora flavescens; assembly: GCA_030762895.1. NCBI lineage: Eukaryota > Viridiplantae > Streptophyta > Magnoliopsida > Fabales > Fabaceae > Sophora > Sophora flavescens. The sequence continues at coordinate 43,412,315 of CM061069.1, read as the reverse complement.
CTTGATGCAACAACTTCTGCCCGTTGCTATTCGTGGTATTGCTCCAAAAAATGTGAGACATGCCATTACTCGGTTGTGCTCATTCTTCAATTCTATATGTAGCAAAGTCGTTGATCCCTGTATGTTGGATGACTTGGAAGTTGAGGCTGCTACAATCTTGTGCCAATTGGAGATGTATTTTCCTCCTTCCTTTTTCGACATAATGGTTCACTTAATTGTTCATTTGGTGAGGGAGATTAGATTATGTGGGCCGGTTTTTCTGAGATGGATGTACCCAGTTGAGCGCTACATGAAGATCTTGAAAGGGTACGTGAAGAATCCTCATCGTCCGGAAGCATCTATTGTTCAAAGGTATGTTGCAGAAGAAGCTATTGAGTTTTGTTCGGACTACCTTCATAACACAGATCCTATAGGGGTTCCTAAGCCTCGGCATGATGAGATCAGATGTCAAGGTAAGGGTACACATGGCTTAAGAATTAATAGCAAGGGTCGGAAGGAAGTGCTTCAAGCACATTTGTATGTATTGAACAACATCGATTGTGTTCAGTCTTTCTTATTTGAACATAAAAGAAAACTCAATCAAGAAAACCCTCGAATGAGGGAAAGGTGGTTGTTGAACAAGCATAACAAGACTTTCTTACCGTGGTTCAAGGAAGAAATGCTTAAGGATGGTAGTACTGCTTCTGATGACGTAAGATGGCTAGCATGTGGGCCTAGCTTCAACGTCATAGGTTGGAGCGGATACGACATAAATAACTTTTCCTTTTATACAAAGGAACAATATAACAAGAGTACCATGCAAAATAGTGGGGTTATGATAGTGGCCGAAGCAATACACTTCTCTACTGCAAAGGACACAAAACCCGTTAAAGCACCGACACCTTACTTTGGATATATTGAAGATATTTGGGTGCTCGATTACACTAAGCTTACGGTGCCGGTTTTTAAATGGAAGTGGGTTGATAGTAACAGTGGTGTACAAACCGACGAATTGGGGTTCACATTGGTAGACCTCAACAAGTTAGGTCATATAAATGAGCCTTTCATAATGGCTTCCCAAGCAAAACAAGTGTTCTACATCACTGATCCTTCTAACAAAAGGTTGTCCGTGGTTCTCCAAGGAAAAAGCATGTATAATGGTAGTGATGAAAATCAAGATTCAAATCTTGATATTCCTGAGACTCCTTCTTTTTCAACAAACATGCCTACTATAATCGAGGAGACACAGATGGACGAGGTACATGCCACTCGTGATGATCATCACGAAGGGATATTGATATAGGTAGTTTAAACTTAGTATACATTTATTTTTATTTATACTTCTGTATTTATTTTGAGTTATAACCTATGTTAATAAATATATATTGTTTCCGAACAGGCATACATATGGATCAGTCGGATAGCCCACATGCACGGGAGGACATTGTGGGGCCTACGCAGGACCCGATCGCGCCTACGCCTGATTCTAGTGTAAGTTTACATGTTATATACTATCTTTAGTCCTTCTTTTTAATGTAAGTTTATAATGTTACAACCCTCTATTTTGTAATTTTTTTTGTCCATACAGACATCACAGGCTCATAGGAAACGGGGTAGAGGAGCCACGACGTTGAAGAAACTAGAGAAGGACAGGCAAAGCGGACAGAAGTAGGACTTCTAAGACTAAAGCAAATCCTGAATGGACCTTCCTTAAGGTTTGATAGTTTATTTATCAAATAATTAATATTATAATTACAAATTTATATGTATATTCAACTGACATTGAAATTAATTTTGTTTGTATTCTCGATTTCAAATTGACGCGTGGTCGTGCGGCTATTATGTGATGCTTCATATGCTGAACATAGTCTCCGCATCTATTAAGGATGGATGGAATAAGGTAATATTTAAACAACTTGTTAGATTATATGTTATAGTTTTGAAGATGACTTGCGTTAATGTTATTGTTATTATTTGAACGTGTGTAGGCATTTAACGACCAATTGCCTCTTCAAGAAGATGAGTTTAGAGACTTGAGGATGCGCTTAGCTGAATTCTTCTTCAAGTATGCGGCTGAAAAAGGAATTGACAAGATACCTCCGCATTACTTAGATGAATAGTTTTTTTGATAGACTTTAGAAACTAATTAATAACATGTATATATATATCCTTAGAGGGTAGTTTTGTTTTTAGACAATAGAGACTAATATATATATATATATATATATATATATATATATATATATATATATATAGTTATGTTTTTCCTATACATGGGTTTTGGTTTTAAGTCTCCCATTGTTCCTTTGTATATTTCTTTTCTGTTTGTTAATATTGAAATTTAAGGGTAGTGTTAGCAATTCTGTAATGTGTGTGGTATTCTGTGTTACTGGGATATTTACTGAATGCAGTGATAGCTGAGGGGAGTGATATTTTGAAACTGAATTTAAAAAAAAAAATTTTACGTCAGTTGTATCAAACAATTGACGTTAATAGCATTTTATAAAATATACAGTACACTATTAACGTCAGTTGAAATAAACAACCGACGTTAAAATTAAAACCTTTAACGTCAGTTCTTTAACACAACTGACGTTAGTTTTAACAAAATTAACGTCAGTTATGTTAAAGAACTGACGTTAATAGTTTTATTTTTAACGTCAATTGTTTAAACAACTGACGTTAAAATATTAACTATTAACGTCAGTTGTATTTACGTCAGACAAAATTCTGATGTATAAAATCAATTTTAACTGACGTAAAAAGCACTTATTGCACTAGTATATCGCGAAAAGAAGTAAAAAACATAGGAGTCGCCACCAAAATTTTTAATTGGGAAAATCTTGGAAAACCCATTATTTAAGAAAACTAGTCTTTAAAAAAGAGAGAGATTTGGATCCGGGAGTCGGTTACAAGTAGGGAAGGTGTTAGCACCCTACATCGCCCGTTTAAAAAATGGTACCTCAAGTTAATTGGGCAAAAATGTTAATAACTTTTTAATATTTATTTTACCCCAAACATTATTTACAAATAATTATTTTTATTTTTGATATATTGTATTTTTATGATTTTGCATTTAAAAAAAATATTATTGTTAAAAATCTAAATGAGGTTAAACATGACACGTAAATCCACAGAGCAACCTCAAATCTAAAGGATTCAACATGACACTCAAGTTCATAGAGCATCCCTCGATAACACGAGTTCAATTGTTCATTTATTCAAAAGGATTTTTGTTTTGAAAAATAAATCAATTAAGAAGAATTTAAATGGTCATCTTTTATTTTTGTGTGTAAAATATTTTATTTTATTTTTTTGACTGAGGAAGCTGTGGATGGTGAACTAAATAAGTATAAATTCTAATTAAATTTTTTTTAGAATCAATCAATTGTTCAATTAAATTAATTCATCATTATTAAGTAAACTTAAACCATTTATACCATCCGTACAAAACAAAACGCCAGATTGGGATTTGACTCCGGGCTATGGTTTATACTACACATCTTAACAGCAAAATCTTATAGAATAAATAAGATTCAGTGGTAAATCTGCTAGAACTTCCTACTTCTGTTCACCCTGCACTTCAAGCAAATGTAAGTGCTTTTATTCAGAATAAGTCCTGAAGCATTCATGCAGTGCTAAGTGCTAAATTCCCTTCTCTGATCAGAGAAATTAAGCAGGTAGTCATCCCTCTTATTCAAAAGGAAGATCAGGTAATTTGGAAACACACAGACAATGGAGAAATGTGCTTTAAAGATGCTTTCAACTTCTAGAGGAGGCCTGGACAGATTCTGCCTTGGGGAAAACTCATTTGGAATCCTATAGTTCCTCCTTCTAGGTCTTTCTTACTCTAGAGACTTCTTCATAATAAAATGCCATCAGATGAAAATTTGAAGTCTAGAGGGTGTATGCTGGTGTCTGTGTGCAGTATGTGCTGCAAGGCAGAAGAGACTTCTCATCATTTGTTTCTGGAGTGTGACTTTGCTTCTCAGATTTGGTCATGGCTTGATTCTAAGCTGCAATTTCAGGTTGATACTTCTTCTTTCCAGGTCATTCTATCAATTTTAAGAAATAAGTATAGCCCTTAATTGAAAGATGTTGTTCTCTCGGGTCTGATCAGTTCTGTTTGGGCCATATGGTTTCTTAGGAACCATGTGAGATTCAATGATAAAAAGGTGTCTATAAGGCAAGCCTTTTTTATGATTCATGCTTCTGTCTCTCTGTCAGCGAGTCTCTCATCAAGCAAAATGTCTCCCTCCATTGGTGACTTTGCTGTTCTGAAGTCCTTTGAAGTTATATGGCATCCTTCCAAAGCTTCATCTGTCATTCCAGTTATTTGGTTCCCTCCTAAATATAGTTGGATTAAATGCAATTCTGATGGAGCATCTCATGGTAATCCTGGTCATGCTTCTTGTGGGGGGTTGTTTAGGGATAGTAATGGTGCTTTTATAGGCTGCTTCTCCAATTATGTTGGCATTGCTTCGACTTTTCATGCTGAGCTCTTTGGAGTCATGATTGCTATTGAAATTGCTTTCAAAAGGGATTGGAAAAAACTCTAGTTGGAACGTGATTCTAGTCTGGTGGTGCAAGCTTTTAGTAATTGGAAGATAGTTCCTTGGACTTTCATGAATAGATGGCTTAATTGTATTCATTTAACTAGGTAAATGCATTTTCATATTTCTCACATTTTTAGGGAATGTAATGCTTGTGCTGACAAGCTAGCTTTGTATGGTATTAAAAACCACTCTTTCTTTTGGTGGGATGTCACTCCTAGTTTCATTTGGGATGATTTCAACCGAAATAAAATCGGTTTCCCCAACTATAGGTTTAATTGATTCTTCTCACATGGATTTTGGTTTGGTCCCCCATGTTCTTGTTATTCTTTTATTTTTTCATCTTAATAATATAAGGTATGCTGCAGATGATTGGTAGAGTCTGGGGTGCCAATATAATTGGGATGTCTTTCTCTACTGTGATGCATTTGCATGTCTTGCCTTTTATAAAAAAATAATTAAAAAATATTATTTATTATTACCGGTTCAACCATGGTTGAACCATTGAGCCTTGAATCAGTGTCTTCACTGGTTCAGTGACCGGTCCGATTTTAAAAACATTAGATTGGAGGAAGTTAGTGGGGAATGCCGATGTGGTTAGTTTGTTATGGGTGAGGGAATGCACATGTATGAAATATAAGGTGATATGAGGGAGAGTGAAGAGTCAGAGATATGCTTTTTGATGGTTTATGCAGCATTTGCTGGGGCAGATAGTGCTCTAGGTATTTTCTGAAGGGACTTAGCTCTGTGATTACAGGAGAATCCTCCTTGTAATACCTCATTTTTCAGTTAATATTAATACACATATTTCCTCATCTACTTTTCTGGGTTCTGTGACTTCTTTCACACCCCGTTTCAACCTACTTTATTATTATTTTTTTCTCTGTTTTAAAGACCTGTGTTACGGTACAAGGACAAGCAAGGGACAGAAACATTATTTTTGCCATAACTTGTTATTTGGACACATAATTTGGATACTTTGTATAGCCATCGTAGATCTTATAAGTGTTTTGGGAGTGATGAAATATACGATGAGAGAGAAAAAAAATAATAAATAAGTGGAAATGAGTACTTTTATACTGTGTTGGACACCACTTTTATGTCCAGATATCATTAGTGCCTTCTGCTTTTATGTTAGTCGAGCATTATAGATACCAATAAAGCGTTTTAAAACTACTAAGAGAGTAACGCTTATAAAAAACATAAATATATAGAAATGTATTATAGAAGTGAGCGTGGGGTATAGTTTAACTTAAGAGAGTAACACTTATTAAAAAAAAAAAACTTAATTGCACTTTTGGTTCTTCAATTATCGATCATGTGCGATTTTGGTCCTCGAGTTTTTTTTTTGCACATTTGGTCTCCCTATTTTTTCAATGTTATAAATTTGGTCCTTTCGTCCAATAATTGACAATTTTTTCAATGATCAACATAGAAAAACCACTCCTCTCTAAGTGCACAGAACCATTGGTTAAGGTTCTCCCTCATTTGCCTATCTGATTCAACATGATTCAATGGTTCCGCTATGTTATTTAGTGACTTTGTCCCTCCTTTCCGGGACCTTTATTTGGTTTCACCACAAGCTAGTTTACCTCGTAAGCTCAACTAGGGGTTCTATGCACTTAAAGCAATGATTCATCTTTGTTAATCATTGAAAAACTGTCTGACATTGGACAGAATGAACAAATTTGCAACGTTGTAAAAATAGAGGGACTAAATATACACAGAAAAAGCTTTAGGGATCAAAATCGCACATGACCAATAATAGGGAGAACAAAAAATGCAATTAAGCCTTCAAAAAAAAGTGAAGAAAGTAATTCTTCTTTATGATGATATACAGATACTCAAATTATAATATTATCTAAAATGTGTAAGATTATGAGATCCATGATAGAAAATTTACTTGTTTTGAATAAATAATTATTGTATTTATACATCTCAAATAATGACTTGAAAGTGAGATAATGTGATAGGAAATACTTAGACGAGAGTTTCTCAAGCTATATAAGAACTCAGTAACATTCAATTATAAGCCTTTATTGTCAGCTACATACATGACCCGTGACACATGATCAACACTCAAGGTTTGTAATTGCATGTACCAAAAAAAATGAAGAAATGAAAGTGGGGATGGATGAAAGTAAACATGATTTGGAGACTTTTTTCAGTGATCACAAAGAAGTATGCTTTTTTTTCCCTCCCTCTTCATCCTTCATAATGTGTAAAGTCCAACCGGAGGATTGCTGATTTTTTGGAATACCATTTTGCAGAAACTATATTAAATTCAGGCAGCATCATTTGGAACAGAATACATTTATTGAGAATGACAAAAAGGGTAAGCCGAGGAAAGGGAAATGTGCTCTGCAAAGTACAAAAGCATTCTGCACAACTCTCATTCGGCTACTGCAAGAAGCATAAAGCCATGATCCTTCATGTTATAGTACAACCAACGTTCATATTGCATTAATGACTGCCCAGAAAGACTCTATTGCATTTAATGAAGTTCTTCCTGAAGCCAACATTTGAAGGAATGTCTCTAACGGATCTTAAATGCATAAAGGCTATAAATACAGAAGTCGTTGAAGATGAACATATAGAACACACAGCATTAAAAGAGTCATTACTCTGTGTATTTATATCTTCATTCTTTCAATCTGTATTCTTCAATCATTTGAAGTTATTACGCAGTCTTTCCTAAGCTTACATTTAATTCACTCTCTGAGTGTTAGTGAAAGAACTGTCTGTCTGATTGTATTTATTACAAACAAACTTCTCAAACAAACCTGTGTGAGCCTGAAGAGGCTAGATGAGCAAAGAATACTTGTCTTGGAGCCTAAAGAGGCTAGGTGTGCAAACAATACTTGAAGTCTGTAACCTGATCAGTTATAGTGGATAAAACTTGGTGCTGCCAAGGACTGGACGTAGCTCTTTGTGTTGAAGAGTGAACCAGGATAAATAGATGTGTTAATTTCTCTTCCCTTAAACTCTTTAGTTTCTTTGATTAAATTATCTGCTTTCTAACTAATTGGGTTAAAGTGTGAATATTGGACTTGTTTTCATGTTGTCTGCATGTGTGTTTTTCTGTTAAAGCTTTATCAGACAGGTCACCTGTCTGTGTAGTGTTCTCCCACTTGTCTGAACCTAGCTCTTGTGTGCAAAAAGTTTTCAACCTTATTTTAAATTCTGATAAACACAATTCAACCTCCCTTCTCGTGTTTATAGTTGTCTATCTAGGTCAAGTAGAAGTCACCAGACTGAAGGAGCTTCCCTAACCAGACCCCCATTCTTCAATGGAGAAAACTACAACTGTTGGAAAGATAGATTTCAATGGTTCATTCTATCTACAAACTCTGATCTCTGGGATGTCATCACTGATGGTCCTTTCGATCCTACAAATGATACCAACACTAACAAGCCAAAAGCTCAGTGGACCCCTACAGAAAAGACAAAATGGAATTTGAACCATAAAGCCAGATACAACATCATTTGTGCTCTCAGTCCTGAAGAAATTTGAAAAGGTTTGTGCCTATGATTCTGCTAAAGAAATATGGGATACTTTAGCTGTCACACATGAAGGAGCAGCCAAAGTCAAAGAATCAAAAATTGACATACTTGTCAGAAAGTATGAACTGTTTCTTATGGAGGAAGGAGAATTTGTTGCTCAGATGATAGGAAGATTCCAAATTATCATCAATGACCTAAAATCTCTTGCAAAAATTTATACTAATGCTGAGAAGGTTGGAAAGATACTTAGGAGTCTACCTAAGCAGTGGAGACCTTTGGTCACTGCTATTTCCCAAGCCAAGGATCTTACTACCTTGACTATGGATGAACTTCTTGGTACACTCACTGTTAATGAGCAAGAACTTGGAGATGAAATTGCTCAAAGAAGGGTAAGTCAATTGCCCTAAAAGCTGATCAAAAGTCAGCAAAAGCTTCCAAGGCTCTGAAGGCAGACGAGTCATCTAGTGATGCTGACCTGTCTGAACCCGAGGATTCTGAAAGTGATGAAGAGTTGTCTCTCCTAACCAGGAAGATAAAACTTCTCTTACAGAAAAAGAAGTTCAGAAAGGATAAGCCATTTAGAAGGTTCAACAAGAACAAGAACTTCAAAGAATCCACTTCAACAGACAATAGTTCAATTGTCTGCTATGAGTGTAAGAAGCCCGGTCACATCAAAGCTGAATGTCCTCAACTTAAGAAAGCCCCTTTTAAGAAGTTCTTAAAAAAGAAGAAGAAAGAGATGATGGCTACTTGGGAGGATTTGGAGTCAACATCTTCTGATGAAGAGATAGAGGAAGAAGCTAATCTCTGTCTGATGGCCAACACTGACTCAGATTCAGATGATGAGGTACATTCTGACTATGAGGAATTACTTGATGCCTACGAGGAGTTGCTAGAGGAATCCAACTGCTTATCTAAGACCTTCAAATCCCTCAAGAGAGAGTATGTAAAGCTCATCAGTGAGCATAAGCAGAAATCTCAAGAGTGTGAGAAGCTGGCCAAAGATAACATTGAGTTGAAGACTGAAAAGTCTGATGAAGCTAAGATCTCAAGTGAAACATCACATTCTGAAGAAGTTGAAAAACTTCAACAGAAAGTGGAAGAGCTCGCTTTTGATCTTGACAAATTTGTTAATGGCAGAGACAATCTGACTAAGCTACTTGGCTGTCAGAGACACTCCCTTAACAAATAAGGTATTGAATATGTCCATTAGACACAACATAAAGTATCCACTAAATCTTCTAAAGTGTCTGTTAAGTCAACAATAATCAAATCCATACCTGTCTGTAACTTCTGTCGAAAAACTGGACATGTTATGTCTAAGTGTATCCATAAGAAGAGAAGGAAGTCTTCATAGACTCTTAGAACTAACAGAAAACGGCCCAGAAAACTATGGGCACCTAAAGACCAAATAGTTTATGTTGCAGATGTCTTTAATAGGACAAAGAAAAACCAATACTGGTACCTGGAAAGTGGTTGCTCGAGACACATGACAGGAGAAAGATCTATGTTCCTAGACCTCCAACTTAAGAAAGGAGGATATGTTGCCTTTGGAGGCAATCAAAATGGGAAGGTTATAGGCATTGGTACTATTGGTGGTAAACCCCCTCTTCCCTTTATATCTAATGTTCTTATGGTTAAAGGATTAAGACACAATTTTCTTAGCGTAAGTCAATAATGTGACAGTGGATTTAATGTCTCCTTTACCAAGGACTTATGCATAGTTAGAGACTGTAGTGGCAAAACCCTCTTTTCAGCTAAAAGGCAACAAAATCTGTATAAGATTGAACTGACTGATCTCTCAGATCAAAGTGTAACCTGTCTGATGTCTAAAGAGGATGAAAGTTGGTTATGGCATAGGACATGCTAGTATGAAACTAATTTCTAAACTGAAAAGGGATAACCTAGTGAGAGGATTACCTAGTATTAGTTTTAAGAAAGATGTCTTGTATGATGCATGTTAGAGAGGTAAACAGTTAAAATCAAGTTTCAAATCTAAAAACCAAGTATTAACTTCTAGACCTCTTCAGTTGTTACACATGGATCTGTTTGGACCAGTTAGTGTTACTAGCCTGGCTGGAAGAAAATATGGATTTGTCATAGTTTATGACTACTCTAGATTTACATGGGTACTCTTCGTAACCCACAAGGATGAGTCTTTTAAGGCTTTCTCAGTATTCTGCAAAAGAGTACAAAATGAATAGGGTTTCTGTATCTCAACCCTTAGAAGTGACCATGGGGGATAATTTGAAAACGAGCAGTTTAGATAGTTTTGTGAGGAGAATGGGATCTCTCACAATTTCTCTGCACCTAGAACTCCACAACAAAATGGAGTGGTTGAGAGAAAGAACAGATCTCTGCAAGAGATGGCTAGATCCATGCTCAATGAGAATAATCTCCCTAAGTACTTCTGGGCAGAAGCAGTAAACACTACATGTTATGTTTAAAACAGAATACTTATTAGGCCTTTTCTAAAGAAGACACCTTAAGAATTGTGGAAAGGTAAAAGCCCCAACATATCTTATTTTCATGCATTTGGTTGTGAATGATTCATTCTAAATACTAAGGATCAACTTGGTAAGTTTGATTCCAAAGTAGACAAAGGTATTTTTGTAGGATATTCTGAAATGTCTAAAGCATTTAGAATTTACAATTCCAGAACTTTTGTTATTGAAGATTCTGTTCATGTTAAGTTCAATGATGGTTTAAAGACTGATAAGGAACTATCAGATCTAGAAGACGATCTTGCAGGTCTTGATATAAACAAATCAGTAAGTCAACAACCTGATCTGACCAAGACAGAACCTGTAATTTAGCCAAATAGACAAGTGGAGCAGACAAGTCAGCAGACGAGTCAACAGACAAGTCAGCAGACAAGTCGAGATCTTCATGATGATCTCAAAAGGGACTGGAAGTTCAAAACTCATCATCTTAAGGATCTTTTTATTGTAAATCCCTCAGAAGGAGTAAGAACCAGATCCACTTTAAGATAATCAAGTAATGTGGCCTTTATGTCAAAAATAGAGCCAAAACGCATTGAAGAAGCTCTTGAAGATGAAAGCTGGATTCTTGCTATGCAAGAAGAACTCAACCAGTTTACCAGAAATGATGTTTGGACACTTGTCTCCATGCCCAAAAACAAATCTGTTATTGGAACAAGATGGGTCTTCAGGAACAAATTGGATGAGGATGGCAAGGTTGTCAGAAATAAGGCAAGGTTGGTAGCTCAAGGCTATAACCAACAAGAAGGTATTGATTATACTGAAACCTTTGCACCTGTAGCTAGAATATAAGCTATCTGCATACTAATGTCATATGCTGCACAACACCAAATCACTCTTTTTCAAATGGATGTAAAAAGTGCTTTTCTAAATGGTATAATTGAAGAAGAAGTGTATGTTAAACAACCCCCTAGTTTTGAAGATACTGATAAACCAGATCATGTTTTCAAACTTAAAAAGGCATTATATGGTTTGAAACAAGCACCTAGAACATGGTATGATAGACTTAGTTCTTTTCTCATGCATAATGGATTTACTAGAGGACAAGTAGATACTACCCTGTTTAAAAAGAGTTCTAAAGAAAATTTTATTATAGTCCAAATATATGTTGATGATATTATTTTTGGAGCTACTAATGAAAAGTTGTGCAAGGAATTTTCCAAGCTAATGCAAGCAGAATTTGAGATGAGCATGATGGGAGAATTAAAGTTCTTCCTTGGATTACAAATCAAACAAACAACTGATGGAATCTACAACCATCAACAAAAATATACCAAGGAGATACTCAAAAAATACAAAATGGAATGTGTCAAACTAATGAAAACTCCCATGCAACCCAATGCAAAACTAAGCAAAGACGATGAAGGTAAAAAGGTAGACCAAACTGTCTACAGAGGTATGACTGGTTCTCTACTGTACTTAACTTCAAGCAGACCTGACATTCAGTTTAGTGTCTGTATGTGTGCTAGATTCCAATCCGACCCAAGAGAATCTCATCTTAAAGTTGTTAAAAGAACATTTAGATATTTGCTTGGGACTACTAATCTTGGTTTGTTGTACTTAAGATCAAAATAATACATATTAGTGGGATTCTGTGATGTTGATTTCGATGGAGACAGAAAAGAAAGAAAAATCACTAGTGGATGATGTCAATTCATTAGATCAAGCTTATTCTCCTAGTCAAGCAAGAGGCAGACAACTATTGCCTTGTCTACTGCTGAGGCAGAGTACATTTCAACTGCTAGTTGCTGCTCTCAACTCTTATGGGTAAAACATCAACTTGAGGATTACTTTATTTATGAGCATAACATATCTGTGTGGTGTGATAATTCTAGTGCCATAATCTTAATTTAAAAATCCAATTCAGCATTCTAAGGCTAAGCATATTGAAATCAAACATCACTTTATAAGGGATTATGTTCAGAAAGGTATCTTTGACATTAAGTTTGTTAAAACTGAAAATCAATGAGCTGATATTTTCACTAAACCATTAGCAAAAGAAAGGTTTTTATTTATTAGAGATAATCTAAACATGCATTGCATTAATTGTTGAATGACATGTCTGGTAATTAACTTGTCTATGCTACATGTCTTATGTTTTTATACCACGCGTCTATGTTACCTATCTGACCTTGCTGAGTCACAATGCTAGAACTCAACAGTTTTTGTTAAAATAGTTATTGATTATTTAATACCATTTATTAATCTGAGGCTAATCATGTGCACAACAGTTTTTATCTTGATACCATTTTTCATAATGTCTTAAGTGGGCGTTGTAGTTCCCCATGTAAATCGTGCCGTTTTAAAATTAAAAAGTGTTTCTCTCTCCTACCTTAATGACTGTAAAAGGAAAAGAGTCAAAAAGGTTTAATATTTACACTTTCAAACTCTAACAATATCTCCGTCTTCGTCTTCTCATCTATCAAACCCTTTTCTCTTCCAAAACCTTAGAAACTCTTTCTCTCTAAAATGGCACCATCAAATCATCTTTCCTCAAAAGAAATTGCTGAGAAATACAACATGAGGCTCTATGATGTGGAGAAAATCCTAGCTGGGAAGACTGTGGACCTCCAACAGATGAAGAAATAGGGAATGGATATCACTGAGAAGTTAGAATACTCCAAGTGGACCTCCTTCTTTGATCTTAAGGAGCTGGTTCATCCCAAGCTTGTCAGAGACTTCTGGACAAGTGTTGTGGTTATCACCAGCAAGTTTGATGGAACCAAGAGCTTTCGTCTCATGTGATGGACACCACTCTTATCTTCCTCATCAGCTCTCTGGAGCTCATCACCAAATGCCCTAGAATTGGCACTGGCTTCAGACCCGAGTGGGAGGATGAGGTGGGAACAGATAATGTTAACAATGCTCTATATGGTGTTCCCAACCCTGAGAACATGAAGCCTGTGAGCATGGTGGTGAAGTACAGATTCATGCACAAGCTGCTGCTGGAATGTGTGATGCCAAGGAAAGGATCACAAGATAGTGTGACCAAGATGGACAGGTTTACCCTGTACCACTTGATTCACAAAATCTAGGTAGACATCAATGACCTCATCTACATCTACCTTGAATCACTGATCAAGATGACCAACATGCAGACCTATCCCTATAGAATGTTGTTGACAAGACTCTTAGGGAACAAGCTGATTGTTCCCAGTGATGCTCACTTCATAGACATGTCCTTTCCTAAAGACAGGAAGAACTTGTCTATGATGGAAATAAAGGATATCCCTCTGAAAGATGAGGAGGAGGACAAGGAGAAAAAGAAGAAGAAGCCTACTGCTAAGTAGAAGTTGAAGGAGGAACCAGTGGTCTCCACTGATGAGTCAGAGATGCCCATCTCTAAAAGAATCTGGAAGCCTTCTGGAAAGGTTGTCAGACAGGACCAGATGCCTAATTTGCAGAAACCATCAGTCTCTACTGAGACTGCTGAGACAGTTGAGCCTCTGAGGTTCAAATTGAAGAAGCCCTATCCCAAGTGGAAGACAAGAGATGTTGTGGCATCAGAAGCTGAGTCTGCTCAGTCCAGCAAAAGAAGAAGGCTAGTGAAGACCTTTGCCAAGGTCAAACAAGTGGAGTCTGCACCTAGCAAAGAGGAAGTATCTGCTCGGGGGGAGCAGACATCAAGACCCTTGGAGAAGCCCAAGGAGAAGAAGACTCTCGATTTGGGACTCATTCCCAGAAAGAGAAGGTCTGGCTACCCAGTGCCTTCTGTGGCATCTCCTGAAAGGGTAGAGATTCCTGCAGAAGATCAAGCTGCAGAGGTTGAAGTTGCTGCTGTTACTGTTGCAAACCTGTATGTTGGGACACAGACAGTTGTACACCCTAAGGTTGACACTCTGTCATCTTCTTTGTCAAGGAAGAAGTTGAAGCTGTCTGAAGATCAGCTGATTCTGTCATCCATCCCTTCTTCACCATCTTCTCCCTTTCATCAAGGTATCCAAAACCCTTATATTTCTTTTCCACCTGCTCTATCTGTCCAACCCCTATCTATAGTGTCTCCCTTCTCTTCACCTATCTCTTCTCACCAAACCCAAACATCATCCTATGATGTTGTGTCTGATATATGTCAGTACACAGTTGCTCACAAGGACTCAACTCCTAAAGAAAAAGCTGGCATATCATCTAGTCTTTTTGTGTTTGACCTGCAATCTCTTATGACTGCAAGTATCTGTCATCTATTTGTCATTCCTTCTCCTCCACCTCATATTCTTAATCCATGTAGGGAGATTTTCTTTTATCCCCATATTGTCTTGTTCATTAGAACATTGGCAAAGACTCACTATCCTTCCTCTGTTGTGATGTTACATAATAGGTCTAGCTACTTCTTTTTGTTAGTAACAAGATCAAACTCCTTTTTTTGTCATATTGGTTCCTTGTTACCCCTCCCCCCTTCTGTCTTAGCCCAACAATCTCCTCCCCCTCATATCCAGATAAGAGTCGCTCGTATGTCTCTGTCTGAGAGACTTTCTTGTGTCTTCTCATCCCCTGATACTGACCTTGTCAGAATCAGACCTTTGTTTAAATTAGCTTTTTTTCTCTTCTTTTATTATAGAACCATTCATCAACTTGTCTTTCCCCGTATTTCCTCACCCTTTTCTGTGCCCAAGGCACCTCCTATAAGGCCTTGCCCTGGTACTCAAACCAGTCTGCTGATTCAACTAGTCTGACTGTAGAAGCCTCCAATCCTCAAATGTGGATTTACATAGCTTCAACGTGCTTCAGGCTCAGTTAGAAGAAACCAAAAGACTGCTGGATGAAGAAAGGCATGCTAGAATGCTTTTAGAAAAGAAAGTAGAAGCTCTATTTGTTCTTTTCAGTCAGCCTAATTAATAATGTATAAATTCTGCCTTGTACTGAGAAGCTTATGATGAATAAATTAACTACACTTTATCCTTTATCTTTTCTATTCCTTAGTTTTTTGTATCTTGTTTATTACTTCCTTTTTGTTGCTGACAAAAGGGGGAGAAAGTAAGAAAGATTAAGATGATTAAATCATGTAAAGTAAGTAAGGTTGAGATGATGTCTACGTAATAGATGATTAAATCATGTAAAGTAAGTAAGGTTGAGATGATGTCTACGTAATAAGTGAACCTAAGTGAATGGAACTTGTATTTAAGTAAATTTCTGATCTCATATATAATTCTGATAATGTGCTAAATGAACCTAAGTGCACTTGTATGCACAACCCTTCTGTCAAAGAAAATTTCGACTTGTATGAATCTTGTTAATTCTTTTGTTGATATTTTCTAAGGTTCATTAAATCATATGAATGTTTGTCATCATCAAAAAGGGGGAGATTGTTAAGTCTCTAAAATGTCTGATGTGCATTTCCCCAAGTTTTGATGAAAACTTAACATTGGTTAATGATTTATTTAAGCTTTATATTGGTTGCTAACCTGTCTACCCAGTGTGCAGATCAAAATAGTAAGAAGTCACCTTCTCAGCTATCTGCCCACTTAGATGACCACCTGTCTGAAGAAGTAAAAGTCAACATGTCTGCTGACTAGGATTATTGACTTTCTGCAAGTGAAGTTTCAACTTGTCTTCTGATAAGTTCCTATACTTGTCTAAGGTTCTTTGTTGTACAAAATAGCTTTTGGAAGTTGTCCCCTCACACAGAAGACTCTGAAGCTCTCTTTTTCTTAATCTCACGCATATCAAGAAAAGTGCCTAGAATATGGCTTTTAGCGTATGAGACACCCCGATGTGCCTCTTTATGTCATTGAATTAATTACCTTCTTAAATCAATTCTTAATCGCATGCTTATCGTGAAAATACGTAAAAATTAAAAACTTATTTAATTATCATATAACTTCTACAAATTTAAAACACAATAACTTTAACATATGTAAATACACACTTAGTTGTTCATTACAATACCAAAACACTGTTGAGGGTATCCTCTCAGTAGGGTCCCTCACAGGCATAAACTTAATAACAGACATACTTAGCGGAAATAAAAAAAATGATCCTTAGACACACTGGCCATAATGTCTATACTCTAATCGCCATGGATCACAGCTCGACCCCCAGTGTCGGGTTCGTAAGGAGTTCCATCCAACTCCTCAGCAATCTCCGTTTCATACAGAGTTCCATCCAGCTCCTCAACAACATAAGCCTCCATCGGGTCTTCTAACGTAAACCAAAGTAACCCACAAAAATACAGAAACATAGGGAATAAGAAACAGTTCTATCATCAAAAAGCGGAAAAGAGTCATAGTAAATCATACAGTAATTGTCACAGATAAACAACGCACATAACTAACGAATCATCCTCAGGTTAATATATATCATCCTCTACCCTTACTCACAGGCAATCTAACACGTTATTTAAACGTAACCTCTCTAATCCTGTCACCATGTCTTTACGTTATCGTGGCCACTACCACTCCTGTCACCATCCCTCATTTGCATCGGGGCACACCCTCATTCCCGTTAGGATGTTCCCCCTAGTGCGCACCTCCATTCCCGTTAAGGTGTTCCACCCCCATTCCCGTTAAGGTGGAAATGATCTTGCGAGAACTCTTGATTTTACGTGTATTATATTACCAATACACGGTGTATTATATTACCAATACACAGAAGTGTTTTACGTGTATTATATTACCAATACACGATGTATTATATTACCAATACACAGAAATGTTTTACGTGTATTATATTACCAATACACTTTTGTCTTTGTGTATTATATTACCAATACACTTTTGTCCTTGTGTATTATATTACCAATTCACGGTTGTGGACAACAACACATGTACTTGAATCTCACCAACCAGTTTTAACATCTTAGTGCCTTAACCTTCCATTAGAACTTGACACATATTCTATGCCATAACACCTCTTTAACATTCCTCATCTAAGTTAGGCATTTCTAAATCATCGTTATCCTCACACCCAAAACAATAATCTGTTAGATAACGTATATATCTTTGCTTAAAAATCCACTAAGCATAATAATAAAAACCAGGAAGATCATGCATAACACAATAGCAATCAAAATATTCCCATATTACCAACATAGCACAAAATCAATTCAATAAAGGTAATAAAATCAAATCAACCATCAAGAATATAAAGATCAACCTAATGTCAATAAACCTACAATCCCCAAATCGCCATTGGTTTTTCAGAAAAGGTTTCCAATGTGATTTTGGTCTTGTCGATTAGTCGACTACTAATAGGGTTTAGGTCGCCCTACACAATTATTATATAATGTATGATGAGCCTCTGTTTGACTGGTTTTATAACTAGTCAATACCTTGGCTTTGTGCTAATTTTATATCATTTTCACCCAAATTAGACTTGATTGTCTCTAAGTAGTATTTTGAGTCTGTAAAGTGTTTTTAAGTTAATTTAATTGATTTAGAGTGAATAAAGTATTTACTTATATTTTCTTATTTTCAGGTTAATAAAAGGAATAAATCTGGAGTCTTTCGCCCCGCGAGAAGGCTGTTCGCCCCGCGAACCAGAAGGTGGCTGTTCCTGAAATTGCAAAACTTTCTGTCTCTCCCCGCGAAGGAGGACTCGCCTCGCGAGTACCTGGAAGTCAGAGAGCATCACGGTTTACACGTGTTGAAGGTCACGGGCGTTACAGTTGGGAATTTGAAGAGTTCGCCTCGCGAAGATATGCTCGCCTCGCGAGGAGACCAAGAGTTGCAGACCTTTCGCATAATTCGCCTCGCGAGCAGTGCTTCGCCTC
Organism: Sophora flavescens; assembly: GCA_030762895.1. Classification (NCBI taxonomy): domain Eukaryota; kingdom Viridiplantae; phylum Streptophyta; class Magnoliopsida; order Fabales; family Fabaceae; genus Sophora; species Sophora flavescens. The sequence goes on along the minus strand of CM061069.1, from coordinate 43,394,073 downwards.
GCGAGGACTTGGATTCCAGAAACTTGTATATAAGTAGTCTTAGGCAGAACTGAAGAGGGGGGTCGAAGTAGCTGATTTTGGCTAGTTTTCGAGCTTGTTAGTCTTTTGTTTTTCTCTTAGTTTATTGTTTTCTTCTGTAATGGAGAGATAGTCTCCTAGGATTAATCTCTCGCAATTGGTTTCTATTAACACTTGAGGTTTCTGTGATTCCTGTCTCATTTGCTTTTCTCTTTTCAATGCCATATTATATGTTTCGTTTTGTTATTTCAGTAATGTATAGTGTGGTATTGTTTCATTTGGTGATGATATGTTCCAATATATAATCGCGTTTGTTATTTCGCGTGTGTTCATTCATGTTCGTTTGTTCATGAGAGCTTAACCCCGTTTGTTATTTCGGGAATAGGAACATACATCTGTAGTAGCGGTTTTCGTTTGTTAATTGTTGCTACAACCGGGAGGGGATTAGTATCTGCTTAGGATTTGCATGAACCAATGATAGTGGGAAACCGAGAACAGTAGGTTAATCGTCTTTTGTTTATTTGTTATTCTCTTTAACTACTTTGTTTTCATTATTTTGTTTTCTTAATTTAGTTTCAAATCTCAAAACCCCCAGTTCTAACTTTTACTAATTTTCTGTTAATAATAACAACAACTAAAGAGTCCTTGAGAGACGATCCGAGTTGTCGCTCTATACTGCATTATTTTTATAATCGCTCGTTCTTTTTGGCGCGTGGCGACAGCGCGGTCAAAAATTGGCGCCGTTGCCGGGGACTCTGGTTTGTTGTTATTAGCAGAAAATATTTTGTAAAAAAAAAAAAAAATCTTTGCTAATTAGTTTTGTCTGCATTGTCTGGTTGTGAATTTTGCCCCATGGATAATTATATGCGAAATTATGTGCCGAATGTTTATTATGAACCACCACCTTGCATGTATTATCCTAATTTTAGTGAGCCACCACCATACTATCCTAGTCAAGTGACCACCTCTGCACCTTCCGAACCTTCCCTTGAGGACCTGTGCAAACAGATGACTGCACAGATAAGTGCACATATGGAAGGAATGATGCAACAAATGGCCGAGCAAACTCAACAGATGATATAGGCGAGCAATCTTGAATTTCAACAGAAGATGGAGGCTCAATACCAGAGGGACCAAGCTGAATCTCGGAAGTTGTGGGCTCTAATTGATCAAGTTACCACCAACTCAGCTGCAATGTTAACTCCACAGCCCATTGAAGAACATGCAGAGTCACAAGTTATTCCTGAAAATACTTCTGAGGATGATTTTGGTGATAATGTTTCTGTTGATGATGAATTATGTGTTGAATCCCCTGATCCTAATGCTTGTTATTGTGATGGAACTGCTTTGTGTGTAGAATGTTTTACAGGTTTATACTTTTCAGGAAAAATAGAAAATGCAGATCGTTTTGCAGGCTTATTTTTTTCAGGAAACTTAGAAAAGGAGGATCAGGATAACATTTGCTCCACCGTGCTTGAGGATGATGAAGAACCTTTGGGAGTAGATGATGCAATTAAAGCAAATGCATGTGTTGAGAGTAATGGGGTGGATGCACTGTGTGAAGAATTCCCAGACATTCTAACTTTTTCTGATTCATTTTCTTGTAATATATGTACTAACTCTAACCTTTGTGTGGTGTGTGCTGAAATTTCTGCATGTATAGCAGGTGATAATTTTGTTAGTGCAGTGGATGAAGAAAATGCGGAAGTTGAAGCAGCACCAGTAACCCCAGCTAACTGTTTGCCACCTCCCCCTGAGGAGCCACCAGTGATGGAGTTTAAACCCTTGGATTTTGCACCATGGCCGGTCCAAGAGGTTGAGCCCCACTTCTATTGGGGAGACTTTATTGAGAAGGAGGTCATCTGTGACCCGAGAGGTAGTGAGAAGTCCGCCGCACTCGGCGAAGTCATCATAGTTATCAAGAGCTCACCCCCACATAAAGGCTGCAAGTCATGGAAGCATGGAATGAACTTCTACTCTTTGGCCGCCACGTGGGCCTTATGCTACAAGCAGTGGGATCCTGGTGGAACCGCCCTTCAATGAGTTTTCTTAACCCTTTCTTCTTTTTAATTTTCTTTTCCTTACTTTATTTCTGTTTTATTTTTAATAAAGCTCCTGAATAATTTGAGAAGCTCAGGAGTTGTGTTTGTGTCTTGGTTATGGCAAGTTTATTGGATTTTATTAATTTTTGCATAGATTGATTGCATGATAGTGTTGACTGTTTTCCCCTAGGATTTGAGAAAATTTTTTGAAAAATGATCCCCATATGATTGAAAACTGAACTTTGAGATTTTATTATGATGGCATGATTTATGATAAGTTTGGGGTGATAGGAAGCACACACTAGGGATAGAATCTCTTTCAAATAATTTGCAAAAAAATGTCCAGGTGAGGTTTTGAGCCTCCAACATGTTTTAAACTGTGTGAAAATCATTTTTTTAAGTTGCACTTTCCTGAATTTGATTGAATCTCTTTTTGGTTTGCATGATTATGTGTTTGCTTCAGATGATTTAGGCATTTTCTTTGTAAATAGCTACTTAGCCTAAAATAACCAATTCATAATGCATGTTCCCTAGTCAGCCCCATTGAGCCTATTAGCCTGTTAATTCTTGATAACCTAATGTTATAAGCCCAAAAATCTGGAAAACCATGTTAACCCGATCTTAGGATTAGGAGAGCATGTAATCTTAGAATGGGTGCAAGAAACTAAAGTTTGGGGTGGCTGCAAGGTGTAATATGCTGTTTGGGATTGGGAAAAAGGAAAATATATATAAAAAAAAAATTTGTGAAAAGAAAAGAAAAAAAAATAAAAAAAAATATAAAAGTGCAAAAATGCCAAAAAGAAATAAAAAGGTTGTAGTCACCCAAGGCATAAAAGAAAATGGAAAAGGAACTTGAGTGGAATTTCAAAGTGTAAATAATGTTCATGCTCTCTTAGTTCCTAGGGTCTTCAGCCTAGTACCTTTGTATATCCTACCCTTAGCCAGGCCCCATTACAACCCATAAAAGACCTTCTGATGTTGCTTGCATGTTTTCTGTGGGAGCCATTTTGAGATGAAAACCAAATTTTTGGGAAGTGTTCTTGAAAAGGGAAATTGAGTGCAATGTTGCTAGCCTGACACAAACTGAGCGATGAGTGAAACACAAATTTCCCTTGTGAGGAAGGCAGTTGTTTGATTTTGGTGATCTCCCTTTTGTATGTAACTTTGACCCCCTACTTAGATTGATGATTGTTTAAATAATGAAATTCTCAATGGTCTAGAATGAAAGATTGTGGGGATTGCTTTGTTTGTAAAGGGAGGAACATTGAAAAATATTTTGATAAGTTGCTTGAAATTTGTGTGAAAGTTAATTGAGTCCTTAAGCTTTCCATGTTTTGCCAGGTCTTGAGTCTTTTTAAGTTTTTAAGTTTTAGTTTGCTTGGGGATAAGCAAAGTTTAAGTTTGGGGTATTTTGATGAGCCTCTGTTTGACTGGTTTTATAACTAGTCAATACCTTGGCTTTGTGCTAATTTTATATCATTTTCACCCAAATTAGACTTGATTGTCTCTAAGTAGTATTTTGAGTCTGTAAAGTGTTTTTAAGTTAATTTAGTTGATTCAGAGTGAATAAAGTATTTACTTATATTTTCTTATTTTCAGGTTAATAAAAGGAAAAATCTGGAGTCTTTCGCCCCGCGAGAAGGCTGTTCGCCCCGCGAACCAGAAGGTGACTGTTCCTGAAATTGCAAAACTTTGTCTCGCCCCGCGAAGGAGGACTCGCCTCGCGAGTACCTGGAAGTCAGAGAGCATCACGGTTTACCCGTGTTGAAGGTCACGGGCGTTACAGTTGGGAATTTGAAGAGTTCGCCTCGCGAAGATATGCTCGCCTCGCGAGGAGACCAAGAGTTGCAGACCTTTCGCATAATTCGCCTCGCGAGCAGTGCTTCGCCTCGCGAGGACTTGGATTCCAGAAACTTGTATATAAGTAGTCTTAGGCAGAACTGAAGAGGGGGGTCAGAATTAGCCAGTTTTGGCTAGTTTGAGCTTGTTAGTCTTTTGTTTTTCTCTTAGTTTATTGTTTTCTTCTGTAATGGAGAGCTAGTCTCCTAGGATTAATCTATTGCAATTGGTTTCTATTAACACTTGAGGTTCTGTGATTCCTGTCTCATTTACTTTTCTCTTTTCAATGCCATATTATATGTTTCTGTTTGTTATTTCAGTAATGTATAGTGTGGTATTGTTTCATTTCGGTGATGCTATGTTCCTATATATAATCGCGTTTGTTATTTCGCGTGTGTTCATTCATGTTCGTTTGTTCATGAGAGCTTAACCCCATTTGTTATTTCGGGAATAGGAACATACATTTGTATTAGCGGTTTTCGTTTGTTAATTGTTGCTACAACCGGGAGGGGATTAGTATCTGCTTAGGATTTGCATGAACCAATGATAGTGTGAAACCGAGAACAGTAGGTTAATCGTCTTTTGTTTATTTGTTATTCTCTTTAACTACTTTGTTTTCATTATTTTGTTTTCTTAATTTAGTTTCAAATCTCAAAACCCCCAGTTCTAACTTTTACTAATTTTCTGTTAATAATAACAACAACTAAAGAGTCCTTGAGAGACGATCCGAGTTGTCGCTCTATACTGCATTATTTTTATAATCGCTCGTTCTTTTTGGCGCGTGGCGACAGCACGGTCAATGTACTACTTATCGATTCCGACGATAGGTTGATTCTTTCCCCCACCTGGGTTATCACCGAACTCCCGAACTCGAAGCTCCTCGTTGTCACACCACTATGTACTAACTCCACCTTATGTGAAGCTAAGGAGATTAGATGCTCGAAGAGGTATACCACGAACGTCCTCGTTTCCTCCGCGATGAAAGTCTAAGGTTATGAACACAAAATCACAAGTTAAAATCAAACAAGAACACTAAACCACAAGGTATAGGTTTGGCCAAGACTAGTTCTTATGGTTAGAGATTCCCAAAAATTATGTAACTCATGGATTTATGATCCTTAAGTGTTAGGAGTTCATAAACAATGATCACTTAACAAAGTTGAATTAAAATCCCACTAAGTTATAAACTTAGGGTATTCGGCCAAGGCTAGTAAAATAGGCTAGCACTCACTAAACTTTCCAATCTATTAGTTTTAGCATCCATATGTATTAAGGAGCTCAAAACCATGATCATGTTGGAAAAATAAGAACAAAGTATCCTAGGTCCATAACCTTCTAGGTTCGGCCTTCATAGGATTTATAGGTTAGAAATCTTTAAAATTTCCAATCTCTTAGACTTAGCATCCAAATATCTTATGGAGCTCAAGTGCATGATCATTTTGGAAAATAATGGAAACTTAAACATTCCAGTCTCTTAGACTTAGCATCCAAATATCTTATGGAGCTCAAGTCCATGATCATCTTGGAAAAATGAAAGTAATACATCCTAGCTTTAATAACATAGAATAAACAAGGTAGAAATCCTTAAACTTTACAATCTCTTAGACTTAGAATCCAAATATCTTATGGAGCTTAAGTCCATGATCATTTTGGAAAAATAAAAATTCACACATCCTAGCACCTAAACACTAAGTTTCGGCCATCATAGGATGATGAGGAAAATATTCTTTGTTTAACAATAACTCTTAGGTTTAGAATCACAAGGTATTAAGAGTTCTAAATCCATGATCATACTTGGAAAGTTGAAACATAGTATCCTAGGCTTACTTATTCATATTTTCAGCCATCATAGGAACAAGCTATCAAAACTTCCAAGATTTATATATTTAAGATCAATGGATAGTTAGAAACTCAAACACATGATCATATTCCAAAAGTTGAAACAAAAACTTCCTAGCTCACAAATGCAAGCATTCTGCCTTCATTGGAAGAGATAGGTAGAGATTTTTGTTTTACACAACCTCTTAGTACGTGAAAATATAAGTTAATACAAGACTATAGAAAGTGGTTTCAACTCAAAAGGAGTTTTCTACCATTTTAGAGAGATTTTAGAAGTTTAAAGCATATAAAGAACACATAAAGCAAACTAAGAAATAAAAGATGAAACTTGCAAAAAGATTTATATGAGAGCATTACCCTTAGTATAAGGAAGAACTTTAATGAAGAAATCAAGTGGAAAAGACTAATAAAAATAAATAGAAGCTTTAAGTGTTTGAAGAAAGAAGAAATGGAAGAAGTTGAAGAAGTACGAAGATGGAGAAAGAAAATGAGAGAATCAAGATGAGTGATGATTATATAGAGGAGGGAGAGGGGAGCACAAAATTTTGGAGAGAGGATGAGCTTGGAGAGCAAGTTTTGACCTTGTGCCTTGTTTGGTTGAAGAGGAAAGAGAAAAATAGGTTTTTAGAATATAATATGATATATTTCAAAAAGTCCATCATGACCACTTTTTAGGAGGTAGCTTAGGTCATACCTCTAGTGAGTCACCTCACTCCATCATGTCACCTCAAGCCTTTTATGTCTCCTATTCTGCTCCATTTCGTACCCGATTGCATTTCCGATCATAATTCTTCCGACGTTTTTGCCCGAATTAAATATTATATTTTATTTTTGAACGAAAATTTTCAAAATAACCAAAGTTGAAGGAAACATAATAAAAACACTAACTATCTCATTCACGGGTCAAAATTAGGTTTTCTGCACAGTAAACTTGTACCGGCAGTGAAAACGTAGACCAGCTTTCGTCTGAATTTTCAACCAAAAATTTTACCGTAACCCTCTACCATAAAGTAGACTATGAATATGATTTTATTTTAATCAAAAACACTTTCTAACTCCCAAATTTAAAATATAATTTAATTATATTTTAACCGGTTGAACAACATCATTAAAATCAGGCTGTTACATTACTACCCCTCTTAAAAGAAAATTCCGTCCTCGGAATTTACGTACCTTAGAAAAGATGTGGATATTGTTGTTGCATATCCTCCTCGCGTTCCCAAGTAGCATCTCCAGTAGTTTTAACCCATACGACCTTAACCAAAGGAATTTGTTTATCGCGAAGCTCCTTAATTCGTCTATCTGCTATCCTTACAGGTAAAGCCTCATGCTCTAGATTCTCTCGTAGTTGTATAGACTCAAACTCAATGACATGTGAAGGATTTGGATAATACTTTCTCAACTGAGAGACATGAAAGACATCATGAAGGTTGGAAAGATTGGGTGGTAAGGAAATTTGGTAAGCTACTGGACCAATTCGTCAAAGAATCTGAAAGGGTCCAATGAATCGAGGAGTAAGTTTTCTGGATTTGATAGCTCTGCTAATTCCAGTTTTCCGAGTAACTCTCAAAAACACGTGATCGCCTTCCTGGAATTCTAATGGTCTCCTCCTCTTGTCACTGTAGCTCCTTTGCCTATCCTGTGCTTCCTTCATCTTTTCCCGTATCTTCCTGACTTGCTCCGTAGTTTGTTGCACCACATCTGGACCCAAAACTTGGTTCTCACCAGTCTCATACCAACACAGCGGAGTCCTACACTTTCTGCCATACAAAGCCTCATATGGTGCCATTCTGATACTACTATGGAAACTATTGTTATAAGTAAATTCAATCAATGGTAAGAACTCATCCCAACTGCCAGTGTGCTCCAACACACAAGCTCTCAATAGATCCTCCAATGATTGAATTGTCCTTTCTGACTGTCCATCAGTTTGGGGATGATAAGTAGAACTCATCCTCAACTTTGTTCCCAAGGCATTTTGTAATTGTCTCCAAAATCTAGATGTGAATCTAGGATCTCAGTCTGAGACAATGCTCGATGGCACACCATGCAATCTAACAATTTCTTTGATGTAAATCTGAGTCAACCTTTCCAAATTATAACTTTCACCAATAGATAAGAAGTGAGCACACTTCGTCAACCTATCAATGATAATCCAAATCGCATCATGCTTCTTAGGAGTTCGTGGTAATCCAACCACAAAATCCATAGATATACTATCCCATTTCCACTCTGGGATATCTAAAGATTGTAGTAATCTTGCTGGCTTCTGATGTTCAATCTTAGCTTTCTGACACACCAGACAAGATAAAACATACTCCGCTACTTCTTTCTTCATCCTTGTCCAACAAAACATTTTCTTCAAATCCTGATCCATTTTTGTGGATCCAGGATGGAAACTCAACTTACTCTTATGTGCATCCTCTAAAATCATCTTCCTAAGTTCTGCATCCTCTGGCACACATATTCTATCTGTAAACCTTAACACACCATTCGTTCTTCTATTAAACTCAGAAATTTTACCTTCATCGATTCCTCTACTTACTTCCTGGAGGTATAGATCCTGAACTTGTTTATCTTTAAGATCTTTCATAAAATCACTACTAATAGTGATCATACTTAAGCAAATCTTATTCTCAACCAATTCCATTCCTAAGTTCAAATCCCTGAACTGTTCAAGCAATTCTAACTCCTTAACCATCATCGCAGACACGTGCAAGGATTTCCTGCTTAAAGCATCCGCTACCACATTGGCCTTCCCAGGATGGTATAGTAATTCAAAATCATAATCTTTGATAAACTCCATCCATCTTCGCTGTCTCATATTCAATTCTTTTTGATCGAATAGATACTTCAGGCTCTTGTGGTCACTGAAGACATTAAACTTTGCTCCATACAAAAAGTGTCGCCATATCTTTAATGCGAACACTATTGCTGCTAACTCCAAATCATGAGTCGGATAATTTCTCTCAAGAATTCTTAACTGTCGGGAAGCATAAGCCACGACTCTTCCCTCTTGCATCAGGACACAGCCTAAACCTTGGTATGACGCATCATAATATACGTCAAATTGTCCTAGTGGATCTGGTAAGATCAACACAGGTGATGTAGTCAACCTGTCCTTCAGCTTTTGAAAACTTTGTTCACACTTGTACGTCCATACAAAAGCTATATTTTTCCTCGTTAACTGTGTCATAGGCAATGCAATCTTCGAGAATCCCTCTATGAACCTCCGATAATATCCAGCTAGTCCTAGGAAACTCCGTACTTCACTTACTGACTTAGGACGTTCCCACTTAAGAACTGACTCAACCTTAGCTGGATCTATGGCTATTTCTTCTTTATTAATCACATGACCTAGGAATTGTACTTCTTCTAGCCAAAACTCACACTTGGAAAGTTTGGCATAAAGCTGCCTATCCTTCAAAACTCGCAACACCAATCTCAAATGTTCCTCATACTCTTCCTGCGTACGAGAATAAATAAGAATATCGTCGATGAACACAACAAACTTATCGAGGAACGGTCTGAAAATTCTGTTCATATAATCCATGAACACGGCTGGCGCATTAGTTACACCGAAATGCATAACTAAATACTCATAGTTCCCGTATATCGTCCTAAAAGTCGTCTTGGGTATATCTTCCTTTCTTACTCTGATCTGATGGTACCCAGATCTTAAATCAATCTTAGATAACAGTACTGCTCCTTTCAACTGATCCATCAAATCATCTATCCTAGGCAACGAATACTTATTCTTAATCGTCACCTTATTCAACAGCCTGTAATCCATGCACAATCTCGCACTTCCATCCTTCTTCTTAACAAATAACACTGGTGCTCCCCACGGTGAAACACTCGGTCTGATAAACTCTTTTCCTAACATGTCATCCAATTGTTCCTTCAACTCTACCAACTCAACCGGTGACATCCGATAAGGAGCTATAGATATAGGCCCTGTCCCTAGCACGAGATCTATAGTGAATTCCACTTCTCTTTCCGATGGCAAACATTGAACGTCTGGAGGGAAAACTTCAGGAAACTCTCTCACAATAGGCATGGAATCTATGCTGGGAGTCTCATTAGCCTCCACTGCGAAAAGCATCACAAACTGTTGAGAGTTGTCACTCCTCGTAGAAACTCCTTCATTGGCAGATGCTACACTAAAAGGTTCAAGAAATGATAAAGTCTTGCTAGAACAATCTAGCACTACATGGTTAGACAAAAGCCAATCCATGCTAAGAATAACATCTATCTGTTGCATAGGCAAACATATAAGATCTACAATGAATGTCCTATTCTCAACAATGATAGGACACTATAAACAAACAGACATAGTAGTCAAAGGATTACTGGTTGGAGTAGACACTGTGAGGGTATAAGTTAATTTGGAAACAAATAAGTTCAAATGATCCACACACTCATGCGAAATAAAATAATGTGTAGCGCCTGAGTCAAACAACACATACGAGAGTCTACCAGCTATCAAACACATACCTTGTATAAGATCAGCAGATTGAGACGATTCAGCTCCCCTCACGGTAAACACTCTTCCAGTGGCTTGAGGTTTGGCCACTCGTGGTCTTGCTGCTGGGACTCCTCTTCCATCTCCACCTCTATTGTCTCCAGTTCCTTTTCCGGTAGTTGTCGGTTGTTGCATAACCCTTTGTCTACAATCTTGTGCCACATGACCTGGTTTCCCATAGTTGAAACAGTTAGGCCTATTCGTACAGTCTCTAGCATAATGAGATCCTCCACATCTGAAGCAAACTAAGCCTTGTGGTTGCTGACCCGTTCTAGGCACTGGTGCTGGTGTCGGTGTTTGCTCGGGTCGAGCATATGGTCTCTGTCTCCACTGAGAACCACTTTCTCCGCTTCTCTGGAAACTTGATCGGTTAGGACCTCCACTCCTTAGTTGTTTCTGTTCATTGGCCATCCTTAGGTCTATACTTTCAATGGCACTGCATCTCTCGACTAGTTCTGGGAAATACTGTATGTCAAGAGACACTACAGCCCTCTGCAGCTCATCTGAGTCCTTCCTCAAATCTTCTACATTGCCAGTCCTCACTTGGAAACCTCTGATAGAATTATGAAAACTTGATCAAAGCTTCAAAACTTGATGCATACTCACCAACAGACATGTTGCCTTGTTTGAGGTTTGTGAATTCCTTTTCCTTCTCGCGTCGAACTAGACTCGGAAAATATTTTTCGAAAAAACAATCAGTGAATAACTTCCAGTTAATGTTCCTATCCTCAGCTTCCAATAGTCTTTTCTTTCCCTTCCACCAGAATTCTGTTCCTTCGGTTAACATGAAGGCAGCATAGGTCACTTTCTTCTCCTCGTTGCAGCTCATAGTAGCAAATATCTTTTCGATCTCTTGTATCCACCATTCTGCTTTATCTGGGTCATACTCTCCTCGGAATTGAGGTGGTTTTCCATTGATAAAATTAGTCAATCTGGCATCTTCAGCTGCTATCGCCCTTCTCTGATTCTTAATTTCTAGCTGTTCTTTGTTCATCTCTGAGATCTCAAAGATTCTCGCTGGGTTTGCGATGAGCATAGCAGCAGCTAGGGTTTCCATTGCACTTGGAGTCGAAGATGATCCTCCTCCATTCTCAGTATTGTCAGCATTACCATTGACAACTCCAATAATCATTTCTGGAGTTTCGTCACCACTGTTAGTTGGACGTCCTCTTCCACGAGCCATGATTCTGTTAAAAGAAATCATCCGCTCTTATTAGTATGACATATAATACTTCATAGGCAAGTATATAAATACCATATACCCAACTAATATTAACCTCTCACATCAGATTCTGGCACACTACCCAACTTCTAAGCATAGTCAACATCCGATGTAGATTTAACTAGACACGGCCAGTAACAACATCCTAAACCACGCAGTCCTTGATTCTGATCGGACATAACCCACAGTCCGTTTTAGAACCAAACTGCTCTGATACCAAAATGAGACACCCCTCTTTGCCTCTTTGTGTCATTAGATTAATTACCTTCTTAAATCAATTCTTAATCGCGTGCTTATCGTGAAAATACGTAAAAATTAAAAACTTATTTAATTATCATATAACTTCTACAAATTTAAAACACAATAACTTTAACATATGTAAATACACACTTAGTTGTTCATTACAATACCAAAATACTGTTGAGGCTATCCTCTCAATAGGGTCCCTCACAGGCACAAACTTAATAACCCACAAAAATATAGAAACATAGGGAATAAGAAACAGTTCTATAATCAAAAAGCGGAAAAGAGTCATAAGTAATTGTCACAGACAAACAACGCACATAACTAACGAATCATCCTCAGGTTAATATATATCATCCTCTACCCTTACTCACAGGCAATCTAACACGTTATTTAAAAGTAACCTCTCTAATCCTGTCACCATGTCTTTACGTTATCGTGGCCACTACCACTCTTGTCACCATCCCTCATTTGCATCGGGGCACACCCTCATTACCGTTAGGATGTTCCCCCTAGTGCACACCTTCATTCCCGTTAAGGTGTTCCACCCCCATTCCCGTTAAGGTGGAAGTGATCTTGAGAGAACTCTTGATTTTACGTGTATTATATTACCAATACACGGTGTATTATATTACCAATACACAAAAGTGTTTTACGTGACACGGTGTATTATATTACCAATACACAAAAATGTTTTACGTGTATTATATTACCAATACACTTTTGTCTTTGTGTATTATATTACCAATACACTTTTGTCCTTGTGTATTATATTACCAATACACGGTTGTGGACAACAACACCTGTACTTGAATCTCACCAACCCGTTTTAACATCTTAGTGCATTAACCTTCCATTAGAACTTGACACATATTCTATGCCATAACACCTCTTTAACATTCCTCATCTAAGTTAGGAACTTCTAAATCATTGTTATCCTCACACCCAAAACAATAATCTGTTAGACAACATATATATCTTTGCTTAAAAATCCACTAAGCATAATAATAAAAACCAGACAGATCATGCATAACACAATATCAATCAAAGTATTCCCATATTACCAACATAGCAAAAAATCAATTCAATAAAGGTAATAAAATCAAATCAACCATCAATAATATAAAGATCAACCTAATGTCAAAAAACCTACAATCCCCGAATCGCCATTGGTTTTTCAGAAAGGTTTCCAATGTGATTTTATTCTTGACGATTAGTCGACTACTAGTAGGGTTTAGGTCTCCCTACACAATTATTATATAATGTACTACTTATCGATTCCGACGATAGGTTGATTCTTTCCCCCACCTAGGTTATCACCGGACTCCCGAACTCGAAGCTCCTCATTGTCACACCACTAAGTACTGACTCCACCTTCTGTGAAGGTAAGGAGATTAGATGCTCGAAGAGGTATACCACAAACGTCCTCGTTTCCTCCGCGATGGAAGTCTAAGGTTATGAACACAAAATCACAAGTTAAAATCAAACAAGAACACTAAACCACAAGGTATAGGTTTGGCCAAGACTAGTTCTTAGGGTTAGAGATTCCCAAAAATTATGTAACTCATGGATTTATGATCCTTAAGTGTTAGGAGTTCATAAACAATGATCACTTAACAAAGTTGAATTAAAATCCCACTAAGTTATGAACTTAGGGTATTCGGCCAAGGCTAGTAAAATAGGCTAGCACTCACTAAACTTTCCAATCTATTAGGTTTAGCATCCATATGTATTAAGGAGCTCAAAACCATGATCATGTTGGAAAAATAAGAACAAAGTATCCTAGGTCCATAACCTTCTAGGTTCGGCCTTCATAGGATTTATAGGTTAGAAATCTTTAAACTTTCCAATCTCTTAGACTTAGCATCCAAATATCTTATGGAGCTCAAGTCCTTGATCATTTTGGAAAACAATGGAAACTTAAACATTCCAATCTCTTAGACTTAGCATCCAAATATCTTATGGAGCTCAAGTCCATGATCATCTTGGAAAAATGAAAGTAATACATCCTAGCTTTAATAACATAGAATAAACAAGTTAGAAATCCTTAAACTTTCCAATCTCTTAGACTTAGCATCCAAATATCTTATGGAGCTTAATTCCATTATCATTTTGGAAAAATAAAAACTCACACATCCTAGCACCTAAACACTAAGGTTCAGCCATCATAGGACGATGAGGAAAATATTCTTTGTTTAACAATAACTCTTAGGTTTAGAATCACAAGGTATTAAGAGTTCTATATCCATGATCATACTTGGAAAGTTGAAGCATAGTAGCCTAGGCTTACTTATTCATATTTGTAGCCATCATAGGAACAAGCTATCAAAACTTCCAAGCTTTATAGATTTAAGATCAATGGATTGTTAGAAACTCAAACACATGATCATATTCCAAAAGTTGAAACAAAAACTTCCTAGGTCACAAATGCAAGCATTCTGGCTTCATTGGAAGAGATAGGTAGAGATTTTTGTTTTACACAACCTCTTAGTATGTGAAAATATAAGTTAATACAAGACTATAGAAAGTGGTTTCAACTCAAAAGGAGTTTTCTACCATTTTAGAGAGATTTTAGAAGTTTAAAGCATATAAAGAACACATAAAGCAAACTAAGAAATAAAAGATGAAACTTGTAAAAAGATTCATATGAGAGCATTACCCTTAGTATAAGTAAGAACTTTAATGAAGAACTCAAGTGGAAAAGACTAATAAAAATGGAAGCTTCAAGTGTTTGAAGAAAGAAGAAATGGAAGAAGTTGAAGAAGTATGAAGATGGAGGAAGAAAATGAGAGAATGAACATGGGTGATGATTATATAGAGGAGGGAGAGGGAAGCACGAAATTTTGGAGAGAGGATGAGCTTGGAGAGAAAGTTTTGACCTTGTGCCTTGTTTGGTTGAAGAGGAAAGAGAAAAATAGGTTTTTAGAATATAATATGATATATTTCAAAAAGTCCATCATGACCACTTTTTAGGAGGTAGCTTAGGCCATACCTCTAGTGAGTCACCTCACTCCCATGTCACCTCAAGCCTTTTATGTCTCCTATTCTGCTCCATTTCATACCCGGTTGCATTTCCGATCGTAATTCTTCCGACGTTTTCGCCCGAATAAAATATTTTATTTTATTTTTGAACGAAAATTTTCAAAATAACCAAAGTTGAAGGAAACATAATAAAAACACTAACTATCTCATTCACGGGTCAAAATTAGGTTTTCTGCACTGTAAACTTGTACCGGTAGTGAAAACGCAAACCGGCTTTCGTTTGAATTTTTAACATAAAATTTTACCGTAACCCTCTACCATAAAGTAGACTATGAATATGATTTTATTTTAATCAAAAACACTTTCTAACTCCCAAATTTAAAATATAATTTAATTATATTTTAACCGGTTGAACAACATCATTAAAATCAGGCTGTTACAGCGTACTCCTATCGTGGGCTTGTGCATCGAGTTGTGACGCATATTACCTGAATGCTATCTCGACAAAACACTATGACAACAATAGTCTCCATGGAGCAGAGTTAGGTCTAGTCCTAAGCATGCATTCGAGTCTCGACCTTTTTCTGAAACTATATATACTAGTGCAATAAGTGCTTTTTACGTCAGTTAAAATTGATTTTTTACGTCAGAATACTGACTGACGTAAATACAGCTGACGTTAATAGTTAATATTTTAACGTCAGTTTAGAACTGACGTTAAATATAACACTATTAACGTCAGTTCCTTAACAAAACCGACGTTAATTTTGTAAGAATTAACGTCGATTTTTTAAACAACTGACGTTAAACTAAAACTATTAACGTCAGTTCTTTAATACAACGGACGTTGATTTTGTTAAAACTAACGTCAGTTTTTATAAAGAACTGACGTTAAATGTTTAATTTTAACGTCAGTTGTAATAACCAACTGACGTTAATAGTGTACTGTATATTTTATTAAATACTATTAACGTCGGTTGTTTGATACAGCCCGGCGTTAATAGGTTTTTTTTTAAAAATTCAGTTTTAAAATATCACTCCCCTCGCCTATCCCCGCATTCGGTCCCAGTAATACAGAATATCACACACATTACAGAATTGCAAAGGAAAATTGAACAATGGGGGGACTTAAAACCAAAACCCATGTATATATATAAATAAATTTTAGTTCCAATGTCTAAAAAACAAAACTATCTAAGGATATATATATATACATGTTATTAATTAGTTTCTAAAGTCTAACAAAAAAACTATTTATCTAAGTAGTGCGGAGGTATGTTGGCAATTCCTTTTTCAGCCGCATACTTGAAGAAGAATTCAGCGAAGCGCATCCTCAAGTCTCTTAACTCATCTTCTTGAATAGGCGATTGGTCGATAAACGCCTAGACACGTTCAAATAATAACAATAACATCAATGCAAGTCATCCTCAAAACTATAATATATAATTTAACAAGTTGTTTAAATATTACCTTCTTCCATCCATCCGTAATAGATGCGGAGACTATGTTCAGCATATGAAGCATCACATAATAGCCGCACGACCAACTGTCAGGTTGAAATCGAGACTACCAACAAAATTAATTTCAACGTCAGTTGAATATACACATAAATTAGTAATTATAATAATAATTATTTGATAAATAAACTACCAAACCTTGAGGATGTTCCATACAGGATTTGCTTTAGCCTTAGAAGTCCTACTTCTCCCGTTG
The DNA here is from genome assembly GCA_030762895.1 of Sophora flavescens. NCBI lineage: Eukaryota > Viridiplantae > Streptophyta > Magnoliopsida > Fabales > Fabaceae > Sophora > Sophora flavescens. The sequence goes on along the minus strand of CM061069.1, from coordinate 43,377,650 downwards.
GCGCAACTTATGCTACTCGCCTTCAGCGTGCTATCATAAACAAATAATCATGTCGATCAATTAACAAACTCATTTATCATGTGTGTAATAAACTAAAAACAACTGATATTAAAACTTAAATTAAATTTAAGATTAGTTACTTACATATTTACAGCTTCCACCACCTTCGGTGGCGGATCATGGTGGAGAGAGCAGAAGAATATGACAGTATGCCTAGACGGGTGAAGTACCAACAACTGCCAATGGTCATCCATACAGTAGGGAGCCAGATATAATTCTTTCGGATTGTCTCCCAACAACTTCCCTATGTATTTACACAATGCATCGCCAGCAAAGAACTCGGGCAGAAGGATTGACGGATCTAAGAAACCGTAAACTAATGCAACGTCCTTATCAAGCTGAAAACGATGGAGATACCTAAGATATGAAAAGGGTGTGGATGTTAATTACATAATATATATATTGAAATTAAAATAAATTATTAAATGGAAAAATACCAAAAATAAATAAGTTATAAAATTAAAATTAACTTACGTGCACTGTAGACCGATGACATTTCTTGTTCATCCAGACGTTATTTCTGCAGGCGTTCCCGAGATCGTCACCAACGAAGGAAAATATCCTCTGTTGATCTGGGCGTGCCACCCATCCATCGTGATCCAATGGACATTCAAAAATCTCATACGCATAATCCTCAACAAGTGAGAACAAACGAGTGATAGCTAGGTGACAGCGACACCGACGTCGACTTGGCCTTCAGTTTAGGAAAAATAAAATATATAAGTTTTTGATAATTAAAAAAAACACAAGTAATTATATGACTAATTTGGACATTAATAATGAATAAATACCTTTGCTAACATTTCGAGCTCACGTCGTTTGGAGTCCAACTCAAGCTCACGCCTTTTCATTTCCAACTCATGCTCATGGCGCTGGACTTCCAACTCCCGCACCCTAGCTGCCAACTCATCGTCCTCCACATGTGCCATACTAAAACTCTCTTTTGTGCTCACATGTGAAGCGTTGGCAAGCCTTGCGGTGTCCTGGGATGTACCGACGGAGGAAAGCTCTCTGGCAAGCGCCTGCTTGAATTCTGGGTTGGCTATTAAGCCTTGCATCAGATGTGTTGTAATATCTGGGTTGGTCATGAGGTGCTGAGTAATGTCAGCCAAAATTGATGCTTCATTGACCACCCGCTTTCGTGAAGCAGACTTGCCATAATATTGTTTGATGGTCACGTTCCCAGGAACACCGAGAACCCGACCAGGATGGTCTTTCTTGCCTAGAGCAGTCATCAAGACGTCCTGCTGTCCAGAAGGGACGATTGCGCCCTGGGAGGATTTTGCTTTAAGATCCATCTACAATGAAAAAAAAATGAAAAAACGTGCAAGTGAAAAGTGTTGCAAATATCTATACAAATATCAATTGAAATCAAGTTAATTATTTACTTACAATCTTATCTGCCACTTCGCGAGTGGCATCAGCTTTAAAAGATCCCGCCTTTGTCATGCGGCCGGCTAACCAGACATCCTCGCGGTCGATGTCCGACGGAGGACTTGATGGTGTGCCCTCAGGCACCTCTCCTCTTTCAATCCAAGCAGAGTGCTCTTCCTGCTTCGCGCTCAGCCTATCCGCCATCATCTGCTGGATCCGAGTATGGTACCCACCCTGAGACATGGTGTGGCGGTGGACGTTCTTCGCCTGATTCTGCCGACCCTTATTTGCCTTAGCCTATTCAAACAAAAACACATAATTAAATATAGTTAAATGATCTATAATAAGCATACAAAATTAACTTAATCAACCAACCTGAAATTCTTCATCCTGTCGACTCCTGGCAAACATATCCCAAGTATCCTGATCAATCCAGGGATAATCCGAGAACATTTTATCAAGCCGCTTCTTCCCAGATAGATAGTACCTGGTAAGATCATGCTTGAACCCATTCCAACGCTTTGATGCCATTTTCATACATTTATGACGATGATCCTCGTCATTTGGCACAGTCCAAGCTACCTACACATTAGATACATATATAACGACTGGATGGATTATAACTCGGATAATTATCTAATAATGTAAATCAAACGAATGTAAAGGTAAAATACCGTGATAGCCTCCCAAATCTGATCCTTAACGTTCTGTGGAATGTCATTCCAGTGGTTGTAGTTGATGCTTACGTGCTGCTTCGCTTGTAGAAACACCCACTTATTAAATTCTTTAGCACGGGGTCCCTGGGCATTTAGATTAGCATCGAAGGACACCTCAAGCTTATGTCCGCTCTGCCTGTCCTTCTCTAGTTTCTTCAACGAGGTGGCTCCTCTACCCCGTTTCCTAGCTATGAGCATGTGATGTCTGTATGGACAAAAAAAATGATAAAATAGAGGGTTATAACATTATAAACTTACATTAACAAGAAGGACTAAAGATAGTATATAACATGCAAGTAAACTTACACTAGAATCAGCAGGCGTAGGCGTGATCGGGTCCTGCGAAACCCCCACAGTGTCCTCCCGTGCATGTGGGCTATCTGACTGATCCATATGTATTCCTGTTCAAAAAAAATATATATATGTATTAACGTAGGTTATAACTCAAAATAAATACAGAAGTATAAATAAAAATAACTAGATAGGTCCTGTAGATATACAAAACATCTATATATCCAATATAAGGACAATACGGGAGATTGAAAACTATAGTTTTTGAAGATTGCCAAGCACTGGTCACGGCCTGGCCGTGATGTCCATCACGGCCGTAACGCCAATCGAACCAGACCCTCATAGGCGGAACGATCACGGCCTAGCCGTGATGAGCATCACGGCCGTGACAGATCAACCAACAGAGCAACATGTACTCAAAACAAAAAATAGAGACATTCCAAACAACTCAAACTCACGGTTTAAAGTTACAACTCATCGAGACTACAGTTTCAACATACACTCAAAACCAAAAATAGAGACATTCCAAACAACTCAAACTCAGTTTCAAGTTTCAACTACTGAGACTACAGTTTCAAACCAGCAGAGCAACATGCATGCACTCAAAACCGTGAATAAAAAAATGTGCCCTAATTAAAGACTCACCAGAAATAGGCGCTCGCGTGGTGGTGGGGGGGAAGCTCGAGTGGTGGCCAACGTTCGATGTGGTTACTGAGAGCAGAGGGACAAGGAGAGTTAGTGCGCGGGAAGGCCAGGGGAAAGAGAGATGTCAAGTTATTGCAAAGAAGGAGCGGGAAAGACAGAGTTAGGGGTTAAGAGTGTACCTCACGGTGGTGGCGAAGAAGCCCTCGCGGTGGTTGCGGTGGAGATGAGCTCACGATTAGGGCAGAGTGAGAGCAAGAGTGAGGGTTGAGCGTGATGAAAAGAGAAAAGACATAGAGAAGTGGAGGAGGCGCGCGGGGGTAAACGTTATAATTAAAATAAAACAATATTTTACGTCAGTTTTTGGTAAAACCTGACGTTGAAGATCATATATTTAACGTCAGTTGTCTTAATAAACTGACGTTAAACAATCTCACACTTATTACGTCAAGTGTTAGTAATAACTGACGTTAAAGGTCATATATTTAACATAAGTTGTATTAAGAAACTGACGTTAAAAACACTCACAACTTCTTACGTCAGTTGTATTACACAACGGACGTTAAAGGTTTATTAGTTTCTGCAAAAACATTCATTCCCTTGACTACTGTGCTACTTACCCATTCACCTTTGTACCTAATCCTCTTAATGAGCATTAAGTTTATAGATAAGTTTTCAAGAAAATCAGAATAACTTAGTAACTTCATCCACTGCTCCTATAAATAGCTTCCTAGCTTCCATCTCCTATTAATTAATTTTCTGCTTCACAATATGGCTCTGTAGTGAGATTAACTTCATCACTCTTTCTTCCTATTCCTAGACTCAAAGGTCTTTGTCTTAATGGTCAAACAACTTCACGAGTTTGAGTAAATTACATTGCATGGATATTAAGGTTGGGTGAATCACGTAATGTGATTCTCTCACTTTATTTCATCCCCGTCATCCCTTTCACTTTGCTTTGGAAGCAAGTGATTGTGGATTCAAGATGATGCATCAAGGAACTCCATTGAAGAAGAAAGATGCAAAGATCCATTTCACTTTGCTTTTGTTGCTAGTGATCGAGGATTTACTTTGCATCTTGGAATTCAAGTGAGGGAGGTGATGCATCCATTGGAGTTTCGATGACAGGATCGAGAAGAAAATGATGTTGATGCAGAAACTTTTTGATATTTGAGGGCTATGTTGCAGAAATTTTTTATCATTTAATCATGTAATTTTAACTTATGAATCGCTTCAATGTCATACGATTTGATTATACATATAACTTGTTTTATGTTAAGTGTTTATTTATTTTAATTTGCACAATAATTTGTTTACTAATTCAAGCTAATTAATAAAAATTAAAAATAAACTTGTATACAAAAAAGGTTTAGAAATAAACTGCAGTACTATATGGAGTGATCTGCGTTAAGAGGGACAACAGGGACATGACAACCAATGAAATGAGTTTCATAATTATTTACGTCAGTTATTTATAGAACGCGACGCAAATAGTTTACCCACCACCTCATTTTTAACGTCAACTTAATTGATGACTGCCAAGTTCCCGTATATTAATTACATTATTTCCAATATTCATTCTCGCACGTTTATAATATATAGGATTATTTACGTCAGCTATTTATTTAATCAAGTAAAAGTCAAACTTTTAACGTCGGTTGTATAAAAAGCGAGCGTTAACAATTAATATTTTTATTTAAAAACACTTTTAACGTCGCTTTTTTAAAAAGCGGCGTTAAAAGTGTATAGATATCTGCAAAAACATTCATTCCTTTTGTATCTTGTGCTACTTACCCATGCACCTTGTAACTCGATCCTCTTAATGAGCATTAAGTTTATAGGTAAGTTTTCAATAAAATCAGAATAGCTTAGTAACTTCATCCCCCTGCTCCTATAAATAGCTTCCTTCCATCCTTTTAATTTTCTCGCTTCACAATATGGCTCTGTAGTGGAGATTAACTTCATCACTCTTTCTTCCTATTCCTAGACTCAAAGGTCTTTGTCTTAATGGTCAAACAACTTCGAGTTTGAGTAAATTACATTACATGGGTGATAAGTCTGAGTAAATTACATTATGTGAGTTGCTCACCTTATCACCTTCAGGAGAATCAGTTCTTGGAGGGCTAATCGGGTGCTCGGGGTCACAGTTCCAAAACCTCAGCTTTGGCAGCAAGTGACCGTCTTGGAAGTCTCTGGAGCCACTACCTTTGCTTGAAACAGATCTAGTGCACCTGTTTTTGCCTCTCTCTTGAGCTCTCTCATGCCCCCCAGTTTTCTGAGGTCTTCGGAGTATATATAGTTTTCCCTTTGGCATATATTTCATAAAACTCTCTGATGGGATGTAGCTTTAATGTTTAGGATTTTAAACGCTTTCAATGTAACTTTTTATAGGATTTTAAACCCTTTCAATGTAACTTTTTATAGGATTTTAAACCCTTTCAATATTCTGTATCGATCAGTCTGTATTACACTTCATGAATGAGATCCGGTTTAGGTTATTGATTCAACTTATACTTTGCACATTTATTTTAGTTTTCAAAACAGAAACACAAAACATCAAAGCAATTCATGTGAAACTGAAACTTTGAGGAAGGCAATGCGGAAGGAATCGTATACTAGATAAAAAAAAATTATTAAAATAACTTTTAACGTCCCGTTGATGTAGGGACTGGCGTTAAAAGTGAAGAGACTTACTTCTAACGCCGATTCTTTATCGAACCGGCGTTAAAATGTTCACTTTTAACGTCGGTTCTTTATCGAACCGGCGTTAAAAGTGAGTCACTTCACTTTTAACGTCGATCATTAAAACAATCGACGTTAAAATTGAATTAATGAAGCTCGATATTTACAAAACTGCCACCGCCTCCTTTTTAACGTCTAGCTTTTGGTTAACTGACGTAAACCTTTACCGTCTAATGTATATTTTCCACTAGTGATACGTATTTTATAAATGTATCCCGTGATACACACCTATATATATCCACTTGAATGATTGTTTGTTTTCCTGCATGCCCGTATCTACATTGCTAGCCTATTGTAGAATCTAACCTCCTATGTTTGTACTTCTTTCCTTCTTCGTTTCTTGTTAGCAACGCTTAGTTTCATTTGAAGAGCGAAGACGAGATGAGGAAAGGTTAAAAGATGCTGAGAAGGTGATAGAAGAGAACTATGATGACTCGGAGCTTCGATGTCGTATGTAATATGTTGATGTTATCTATTTAGAGTTGTTTTTGTTTAAAGTATTTTGAAAATGTTATTATATTTTATCCTGACAATTGGTGTAAGACCAGTGATCAAAATTTTATTTGAAGAAGTTTTATATTTATCAAATGTTTATCAGGTAGAGTTATGGCGTCATGCAAAGTTCCAATTTTTAAAGAGCATATTTTGAAAATAAATATGAAAATCTTCATTTTACTAAGTTAATCAGTCTTAAATAAAATATGGTGTTACATTAATGGTATAAGAGCAGTTGTGTTATACCCGACAATTTTAATATGGTGTCTTGCAGTTATGTTATGAATTCGAATTAGAATTTATTATTATTATTTATATCATCATCAAATTTTTTTTTTTGTGTGTGCATCAATGAATTACACAAGATTTTATAACATAAAAGAGTAGTTCATAATATGACATAACCTTGCAAATTTTAATTAGCGACATTAATGATTTAATGATAAATTGTGGGCTTTTTCCCACATCACCCTTAGGCCCAAAGATATTTTTCTCTAGTTTCAAGCTTAAAAGGGGCCATCCCCTCCTCCCTTCATTGGTTAAAAAATAGAAACCCTAAGGTTGAGTGAGAGATAGAGAGAGCTTATTGGAGAAGACTACTAAAGAGTAGAACTTGAGGTGCATTCCAAAATCTAAGGTGAGGGATTTTTGTTATTATTGGATGATTTTCGTTGGGCTTGATAGGAAATATGGCAATGATGTGAAAATATATTATATTGATAAAACAATGATGCTTGGATTGTTTTTTTTTTATGAAACCCATTCGTGAAAGATATTTTGTTTGATGCTTATCATGATTTTATCTTGAAGCATCTTTTGGTATGATATATTTTGTGCTGGATCTCTTGTGACTCTGCTTGATATTATGTGTAATCGTCCCCCCGTTCTTCTCATCACTGGGCCGAATTTTGCAAGTAACAGATACTTGCATTTTGCTTTGAAATTTGATTGAAGGTGCTCTCACACCCATGTACACGTGACTTGATCACCTTGGGGTGTTGGAAATTGTTTTGGGAATAAAGCTATTGTCTTCCTCTGCAATTGATTGGGTGTGAACTAATTGGTGTAGATTCTACTAGTTGACATGTTTTATATTATATGTTCAAATATGAAAACCACATGCTACCTATTCAACATGCACCAGTATATATATTAAGCAAAATCTCCTATTCATGCTAATTAAGGAGCTAGTTTGGCATTATGCTATTATTATCATTTTGCTGGTTTTATAACAGACATATAATATACTATATTTTTAACAAATCCTTTTAAACTCGTCGATATTTTTTTTAGATGCCCAATTATTTTGCATCAGTAACTAGTCAAGCATAGTAGTACTAAAAGTTTTAAGGATTATGCTAAAAGATTGAAGGTGGTAACCTGTATATTATTTTCTTATTTTATTTCAATGATTGGAAGGATCTATTCTATGTTTTGCTGAGTATTGATTTAATAATAAATTGAGATGACTATAGATGATTATTTTGACTATCACATTTTGAGTAGTTATGGAGAAAATGATGATTGACACTCTTGAGTGATTAGATTAAACGTATGGATGGATGAATTAATGCTTGTATGGATATTGAGCCTTGGATTATATGTTTATGAAATTGTTTCTATGATACTGGAATTTAATTTGGGTATCCCTATGCTTGGACCTTGATCATACTACTGTTGAATGTTAAATGTGAAATATATTGATTTGAGAATGTTAAATATGCTCATGTGATGATGATTGATGCATGCGGTTGAAACTTATATAAAATACTTAGTGAAATGGATTGACAAAGAGGATAATTATGAATCTTTGGGTAGGTCGACGGGGGAGCGGAAGGCTCTGGTATATAAATATCACCGTCGGGGATGAGGGTACCCCGTTAGATACCCCGGGCGTTGAGAAGGGATGTGGATGTGGGCCGGAGGTGCAGTATCTCTGGGGAATGAAATTAAAACCGTCGGGGCAGGAGGTCCTCAGAGAACCCACCTCCTAGGATACCCAAAGACTTAATATAAATATATATATATGATATGTATCCCCTTGAGTGGGACATTGGTTATGAGAAAGTTAGTGCAAGTCATTCCGCAAGTACTCTTTTGATGGACAATGTGTCCACTTAATACTTTATTTGTTTATGACACTATTATACATAAATTGATTGTCGTGACATGTAGGCTGGAAATATTTATCTAAATGTTTAATTTAGATTTAGCGTGACGGTGTGATTTTTTTTAATTTATTTGAACTTGACTTTGTGTGACTGCATGTGTTTGGGGAAAACTCCCTCACTGAGTCAGGGGACTCACCTCACGTTTAACATTTCAGCTGCAGGTATTTGCAAGATCACTAAGATCCTTGGATGTCAAGTGAAGAGTTTCCGGAGTGGGTTGCCCATTGTTTGGTGTTGTTTATTTTTGTTCATCGGGACTTTGTAATTTTGTATTGTTAGTCACTCAGATGTATTATATTCTTTATGTTGCTAATGAATATAATCATTTACTTTGGATGAAACGAATTACGTATGCTTGTAAGGCTTTCCCTTTCGGCTGGTCATGACTACGAAATTTGGGTCATGACAAGTCGAGCCTAATCGGATATGAGGTTATGACCCGACTGTGTTTTTTCGTTGTGGGATCTCTGTGTTTGTGTGATTTGTTTGCCTAGTTTGTGTGAAATTGCTTGGTAGCATAGAGATTACCTTTGTATAAGTTCATGAGATTTATCTCGTGAAGTGAGTTTCACTAATTGCTCTTAAAGTAATTAATGACTCACTGTGGGAATTATTGAGATCATAGTAATAATCTCGACCGAGGAACAACGCAGGAACTGCCACTAGTGGAAAATATACATTAGACGGTAAAGGTTTACGTCAGTTAACCAAAAGCTAGACGTTAAAAAGGAGGCGGTGGCAGTTTTGTAAATATCAGAGTTCATTAATTCAATTTTAACGTCAGTTGTTTTAATGACCGACGTTAAAAGTGAAGTGACTCACTTTTAACGTCAGTTCAATAAAGAACTGACGTTAAAAGTGAACATTTTAACGTCAGTTCGATAAAGAACTGACGTTAAAAGTAAGTCACTTCACTTTTAACGTCAGTCCTTACATCAACAGACGTTAAAGGTTATTTTAATAATTTTTTTTTATCTAGTATACGATCCCTTCAACATTGCCTTCCTCAAAGTTTCAGTTTCACATGAATTGCTTTGATGTTTTGTGTTTCTGTTTTGAAAACTATAAGTTGAATCAATAACCCAAACCGGATCTCATTCATGAAGTAATCATGTCTGATCGATCTGAGAAGATTGAAAGGGTTTAAAATCCTATAAAAGTTACATTGAAAGGGTTTAAAATCCTAAAAAAAGTTACAATGAAAGGGTTTAAAATACGAAACAATAAAGCAACCACCCAACAGAGAGTTTTATGAAAAATGCCCAAAGGAAGAATATACTCAGAAGACCTCGTAAAACCGGGGGCATGAGAGAGCTCAAGAGAGAGGCAAAAACAGGTGCACTAGATCTGTTTCAAGCAAAGGCGGTGGTTCCAGAGACTTCCAAGACGGTCACTTGCTGCCAAAGGCGAGGTTTTGGAACTGTGACCCCGAGCACCGATTAGCCCTCCCAGCCTGATTATCCGGAAGGTGATAAGGTGAGCAACTCACATAATGTAATTTACTCAGACTTATCACCCATGTAATGTAATTTACTCAAACTCAGAAGTTGTTTGACCATTAAGACAAAGACCTTTGAGTCTAGGAATAGGAAGAAAGAGTGATGAAGTTAATATCCACGGCAGAGCCATATTGTGAAGCAGAAAATTAAAAGGATGGAAGGAAGTTATTTATAGGAGCAGGGGATGAAGTTACTAAGCTATTCTGATTTTCTTGAAAACTTACCTATAAACTTAATGCTCATTAAGAGGATTGAGTTATAAGGTGCATGGGTAAGTAGCACAGTACAGTCAAAGGAATGAATGTTTTTGCAGATATCTATACACTTTTAACGTCCGTTTTTTAAAAAAACCGACGTTAAAAGTGTTTTTCAAATAAAAAATAATAATTGTTAACGTCAGTTTTTTATAAAACTGACGTTAAAAGTTTGATTTTTACTTCAGTTAAATAAACAGCTGACATAAATAATCCTATATATTATAAACGTGCAGAATGAATATTGGAAATAATGTACGGGAACTTGGCAGTCATCAATTAAGTTGACGTTAAAAATGAGGTGGTGGGTAAACTATTTGCGTCAGTTCTATAAATAACTGACGTAAATAATTATGAAACTCATTTCATTGGTTGTCATGTCCCTGTTGTCCCTCTTAACGCAGATCACTCCATATAGTACTGCAGTTTATTTCTAAACCTTTTTTTTATACAAGTTTATTTTTAATTTTTATTAATTAGCTTGAATTAGTAAACAAATTATTGTGCAAATTAAAATAAATAAACACTTAACATAAAACAAGTTATATGTATAATCAAATCGTATGACATTGAAGCGATTCATAAGTTAAAATTACATGATTAAAAGATAAAAAATTTCTGCAACATAGCCCTAAAATATAAAAAAGTTTCTGCATCAACATCATTTTCTTCTCAGTCCTGTCATCAGAAACTCCAATGGATGCATCACCTCCCTCACTTGAATTCCAAGATGCAAAGTAAATCCTCAGTCACTAGCAGCGAAAGCAAAGTGAAATGGATCTTTGCATCTCTCTTCTTCAGTGGAGTTCCTTGATGCATCATCTTGAATCCACAATCACTTGCTTCCAAAGCAAAGTGAAAGGGATGACGGGGATGAAATAAAGTGAGAGAATCACATTACGTGATTCACCCAACCTTAATATCCATGTAATGTGATTTACTCAAACTCAGAAGTTGTTTGACCATTAAGACAAAGACCTTTGAGTCTAGGAATAGGAAGAAAGAGTGATGAAGTTAATCTCCACAGCAGAGCCATATTGTGAAGCAGAAAATTAATTAAAAGGATGGAAGGAAGCTATTTATAGGAGCAGTGGATGAAGTTACTAAGTTATTCTGATTTTCTTGAAAACTTATCTATAAACTTAATGCTCATTAAGAGGATTAGGTACAAAGGTGAATGGGTAAGTAGCACAGTAGTCAAGGGAATGAATGTTTTTGCAGAAACTAATAAACCTTTAACGTCCGTTGTGTAATACAAGCGACGTAAGAAGTTGTGAGTGTTTTTAACGTCGGTTTCTTAATACAACTTACGTTAAATATATGACCTTTAACGTCGATTATTACTAACAAGCGACATAATAAGTGTGAGAGTTTTTCACGTCCGTTTATTAAGACAAGCGGCGTTAAATATATGATCTTCAACGTCGAGGTTTTACCAAAAAGCGGCGTAAAATGATGTTTTATTTTAATTATAACGTTTACCCCGCGCGCCTTCTCCACTTCTCTCGTGACGTCTTTTCTCTTTTCATCACGCTCAACCCTCACTCTCGCTCTCACTCTGCCCTAATCGCGAGCTCATCTCCACCGCAACCACCGCGAGGGCTTCTTCGCCACCACCGTGAGGTACACTCTTAACCCCTAACTCTGTCTTTCCCGCTCATTCTTTGCAATAACTTGACATCTCTCTTTCCCCTGGCCTTCCCGCGCACTAACTCTCCTTGTCCCTCTGCTCTCAGTAACCACATCGAACGTTGGTCACCACTCGAGCTTCCCCCCCACCACCACGCGAGCGCCTATTTCTGGTGAGTCTTTAATTAGGGCACATTTTTTTATTCACGATTTTGAGTGCATGCATGTTGCTCTGCTGGTTTGAAACTGTAGTCTCGTGAGTTGAAACTTGAAACTGTGAGTTTGAGTTGTTTGGAATGTCTTTATTTTTGGTTTTGAGTGTATGTTGAAACTGTAGTCTCAGTAGTTGTAACTTTAAACCGTGAGTTTGAGTTGTTTGGAATGTCTCTATTTTTTGTTTTGAGTGCATGTTGCTCTGCAGGTTGATCTGTCACGGCCGTGATGCTCATCACGGCTAGGCCGTGATCAGTTCTGCCTATGAGGGTCTGGTTCAGTTGGCACGTTACAGCCGTGATGGACATCACGGCCAGGCCGTGACCAGTGCTTGGCAATCTTCAAAAACTATAGTTTTCAATCTCCCGTATTGTCCTTATATTGGATATATAGATGTTTTGTATATCTACAGGACCTATCTAGTTATTTTTATTTATACTTCTGTATTTATTTTGAGTTATAACCTATGTTAATACATATATATTGTTTCTGAACAGGCATACATATGGATCAGTCGGAAAGCCCACATGCACGGGAGGACACCTTGTGGGGTTTCGCGAGACCCGATCAGGCCTTCGCCTGATTCTTTTGTAAGTTTACATGTTTTATACTATCTTTAGTCCTTCTTGTTAATGTAAGTTTATAATGTTACAACCCTCTATTTTATCATTTTTTTTGTCCATACTGACATCACAGGCTCATAGGAAACGGGGTAGAGGAGCCACCTCGTTGAAGAAACTAGAGAAGGACAGGCAGAGCGGACAGAAGCTTGAGGTGTCCTTCGATGCTAATCTAAATGCCCAGGGACCATGTGCTAAAGAATTTAATAAGTGGGTGTTTCTACAAGCGAAGCAGCACGTAAGCATCAACTACAACCACTGGAATGACGTTCCACAGAACGTTAAGGATCAGATTTGGGAGGCTATCACGGTATTTTACCTTTACATTCATTTGATTTACATTATTAGATAATTATCCGAGTTATAATCCATCCAGTTGTTATATATGTATCTAATGTGTAGGTAGCTTGGACTGTGCCAAATGACGAGGATCATCGTCATAAATGTATGAAAATGGCATCAAAGCGTTGGAATGGGTTCAAGCATGATCTTACCAGGTACTATGTATCTGGGAAGAAGCGGCTTGATAAAATGTTCTCGGATTATCCCTGGATTGATCAGGATACTTGGGATATGTTTGCCAGGAGTCGACAAGATGGAGAATTTCAGGTTGGTTGATTAAGTTAATTTTGTATGCTTATTATAGATCATTTAACTGTATTTAATTATGTGTTTTTGTTTGAATAGGCTAAGGCAAATAAGGGTCGGCAGAATCAGGCGAAGAACGTCCACCGCCACACCATGTCTCAGGGTGGGTACCAGACTCGGATCCAGCAGATGATGGCGGATAGGCTGAGGGCGAAGCAAGAAGAGCACTCTGCTGGGATTGAAAGAGGAGAGGTGCCTGAGGGCACACCATCAAGTCCTCCGTCGGACATCGACCGCGAGGATGTCTGGTTAGCTGGCCGCATGACAAAGGCGGGATCTTTTAAAGTTGATGCCACTCGCGAAGTGGCAGATAAGATTGTAAGTAAATAATTAACTTGATTTCAATTGATATTTGTATAGATATTTGCAACACTTTTCACTTGCACGTTTTTTCATTTTTTTTTCATTGTAGATGGATGTTAAAGCAAAATCCTCCCAGGGCGCATTCGTCCCCTTCCCGACGGCGGGACGTCTTGATGATCGCTCTAGGCAAGAAAGACCATCTTGGTCGGGTTCTCTGTGTTCCGGGAACGTGACCATCAAACAATATTATGGCAAGTCTGCTTCACAAAGCGGGTGGTCAATGAAGCATCAATTTTGGCTGACATTACTCAAGCACCTCATGTCCAACCCGGATATTACAACACATCTCGATGCAAGGCTTAATAGCCAACCTGAATTCAAGCGGCGCTTTCCAGAGAGCTTTCCTCCGTCGGTACATCCCAGGACACCGCAAGGCTTGCCAACGCATCACATGTGAGCACAAAAGAGAGTTTTAGTATGGCACATGTGGAGGACGATGAGTTGGCAGCTAGGGAGCGGGAGTTGGAAGTCTAGCGCCATGAGCATGAGTTGGAAATGAAAAGGCGTGAGCTTGAGTTGGACTCCAAACGACGTGAGCTCGAAATGTTAGCAAAGGTATTTATTAATTATTAATGTCCAAATTAGTCAAATAATTACTTGTGTTTTTTTTAATTATCAAAAACTTATATATTTTATTTTTCCTAAACTGCAGGCCAAGTCGACGTCGGTGTCGCTGTCACCTATCACTCGTTTGTTCTCACTTGGTGAGGATTATGCGTTTGAGATTTTTGAATGTCCATTGGATCACGATGGATGGGTGGCACGCCCAGATCAACAGAGGATATTTTCCTTCGTTGGTGACGATCTCGGGAACGCCTGCAGAAATAACGTCTGGATGAACAGCAATGTCATCAGTCTCTGGTGCACGTAAGTTAATTTTAATTTTATAACTTATTTATTTTTGGTATTTTTCCATTTAATAATTTATTTTAATTTCAATATATATATATATTATGTAATTAACATCCACACATTTTCATATCTTAGGTATCTCCATCGTCTTCAGCTTGATAAGGGCGTTGCATCAGTTTACGGTTTCTTAGATCCGTCAATCCTTCTGCCCGAGTTCTTTGCTGGCGATGCATTGAGTAAATACTTAGGGAACTTGTTGGGAGACAATCCGAAAGAATTATATCTGGCTCCCTACTGTATGGATCGCCATTGGCAGTTGTTCGTACTTCACCCGTCTAGGCATACTGTCATATTCTTCTGCTCTCTCCACCATGATCTGCCACCGAAGGTGGTGGAAGCTGTAAATATGTAAGTAACTAATCTTAAATTTAATTTAAGTTTTAATATCAGTTGTTTTTAGTTTATTACACACATGATATATGAGTTTGTTAATTGATCGACATGATTATTTGTTTATGATAACGCGCTGAAGGCGAGTAGCATAAGTTGCGCCAACGGGAGAAGTAGGACTTCTAAGGCTAAAGCAAATCCTGTATGGAACATCCTCAAGGTTTGGTAGTTTATTTATCAAATAATTAATATTATAATTACTAATTTATGTGTATATTCAACTGACGTTGAAATTAATTTTGTTGGTAGTCTCGATTTCAAACTGACAGTTGGTCGTGCGGCTATTATGTGATGCTTCATATGCTGAACATAGTCTCCGCATCTATTACGGATGGATGGAAGAAGGTAATATTTAAACAACTTGTTAAATTATATATTATAGTTTTGAAGATGACTTGAATTGATGTTATTGTTATTATTTGAACGTGTCTAGGCATTTATCGACCAATCGCCTATTGAAGAAGATGAGTTAAGAGACTTGAGGATGCGCTTCGCTGAATTCTTC
The DNA here is from genome assembly GCA_030762895.1 of Sophora flavescens. Classification (NCBI taxonomy): domain Eukaryota; kingdom Viridiplantae; phylum Streptophyta; class Magnoliopsida; order Fabales; family Fabaceae; genus Sophora; species Sophora flavescens. The sequence goes on along the minus strand of CM061069.1, from coordinate 43,362,126 downwards.
TTCAAGTATGCGGCTGAAAAAGGAATTGACAACATACCTCCGCACTACTTAGATAAATAGTTTTTTTGTTAGACTTTAGAAACTAATTAATAACATGTATATATATATCCTTCGATAGTTTTGTTTTTTAGACATTGGAACTAAAATTTATTTATATATATACATGGGTTTTGGTTTTAAGTCCCCCCATTGTTCAATTTTCCTTTGCAATTCTGTAATGTGTGTGATATTCTGTGTTACTGGGACTGAATGCAGGGATAGCTGAGGGGAGTGATATTTTAAAACTGAATTAAAAAAAAAAACCTATTAACATCAGTTGTATCAAATAACTGACGTTAATAGTATTTTATAAAATATACAGTACACTATTAACGTCAGTTGTTTATTACAACTGACGTTAAAATTAAACCTTTAACGTCAGTTCTTTATAACAACTGACGTTAGTTTTAACAAAATCAACGTCCGTTGTATTAAAGAACTGATGTTAAAGGTTTAATTTTAACGTCAGTTGTTTAAAAAACCGACGTTAATTTTTACAAAATTAACGTCGGTTTTGTTAAGGAACCGACGTTAATAGTGTTATATTTAACGTCAGTTCTCAACTGACGTTAAAATATTAACTATTAACGTCAGCTGTATTTACGTCAGTCAGTATTCTGGCGTAAAAAATCAATTTTAACTGACGTAAAAAGCACTTATTGCACTAGTGTGCAATCTCAATAATAGGAAAATGTGTACAGGCAAGGGTTTGTCACTCCAAGGTATCAGGATGATCAAGATATGTGAAACTGACTAAGTTGTCTGTGATGGTGGACAACTAAGAGGAGGAAACAAAAGACAACAACATACTAGACTTAAGCATGTCAGGAAGGACTTCTTCGAGGCAAGTCAATCTGAATCTTCGATCTCTAGTGAGTGTCTCATAGCTAAGGGACTTTTAACTGTACTGTTATCGAATTCTTGTGCTAATCATATTTCCACTTCATGCTATGGTGTGATACTTTTAAATTTCCTTCTTTCTGAAATTTTCACTCAAGTTGATTCTTTTGTACCCTCATTGGTCATATTCTTCTGCTTTAGTTCATTTGGAGCTATCCTCTAAGTACTTGTATTATGATAGCCATTTCTTTAATTCTGATGGTTGTAATAGACGATCATAATGTCTAATTTTATGATTACTTGTTGATTCGACTATCTCGACTTTGATTTGAAATTTATCATGTCTCATCAATTGGTCATGTTAGTGTGTCATTTTAACTTACTCGAATGGAATCCTTATACGTGAGAATTTGTACTCATGCATCTAACACTCATGGTTGTATTAGACACTTGAGTTGACCCGTTTGATAGTATCTGTTAAGTTGAACATTCTCACTTTTATTTGAAAATCTGTTATGACCATCTTCTTGGGGAAACAATTTTTTTGTTGGAATTGGGATTACTTATTATGAAGGTCATGGACAAGATAAGTGTCTCATAACTAAGTCTTCTATCGGTGATACCTGTTTCACTCAGTAATTATTCTTTCATTTCACTTTAGTGTGGGAGACCATGAGATTTATCTGTTTCTATGTTTCTCATACAAGTTACTTTTCTTCCTACGTACCTTCAAAATTTCATTTTGTTGCTATAAGCTTGTTTAGATTTTCTTCCTATTAAATTGCAAGCCATTACTCATTCAATCATTTCCTATGATTGTATTAGACAATTGAACTGACCAGTTTAGTAGCTATCTGTGGATTTGATTGCTTTCATCTCGATTCGTTATCTATTACGACTATTTTTCTTGAGTCATGATGTATATAAATTTCTGGAAACGAGAATTCCTTAGTAAACTTATTCTAGTCACCTCTATTCTTGGTAGATGTGACTCAGTCTTGTTTTTTTTAGGTGGACTGTTATTATTTTAAAGCGTCGTTTGACACTGTCTTATATTAAGAATGAATTCCCTTAGTGTTGGCATCTATTCATCTTTGATTTTCTAATCCAATGGAAGTTCTTGTGGAAGAAGTGATTTTAGTAGAATCTTATTTGTAAAGGTGTGACGACATTTTTACACTCAGTAAACTATTGAAGAGTCCTTTTGCATAAAGGACATTCCTTTACCTTTCTGTTTAGTAAATTATTCTTTACACCTTCTTGTGAAAGTAAAGTCTACAAGTTTCCTTTCCAAATTTCTAATGCCTTGTCATATCGTTTGATCGATAAGTCTTACCACTTATTGACTAAGTTTATCCTCTCTCTTTTTTTTCAAACGTCCATGATGCTCCACTTCTCCTAGTGGTGGAAATGTTATTGTGATATTTCATGGTTAACAACCATAACCTAGTTCAGTTTGAAGGAGACTAGTTTCATGGGACTTTCTCTGTTAAAATATGAGGTCGATTGGTGAAAGAATTTCAAGGGAAGCCGATTAATTCAGTCGAAGTTTCTGGGATCGTCGTCATTGGAGTTGCTATTTTGAATATCCAGGTAAATATGTGGGGTAGTATCTATATCTCTTTTGAGATATATCAAATTTCGAGGACGAAATTTTTGTAAGAGGGGTAGTGTTGTAACATCCCTGTTTTTTCTTATATGTTTAATTGCTTTATTAAGAATGATTAATTTTTATAAATGTTTATTTTTGTTTATTTTTAATTTTTCTTGGTTTGAGTAATTTTATTTACTCATTTAAAAGGTTTTACTGAGTACGTTAGCACTGCGTTGTTACAGGGTGTGCACGCTTGCTAGACAATAGCATTACGCTATTATTCTTTGTTTAGAAAATATCATCTAAAATTATTTTGGTTAAAGAATAATTATTTTCATAGTCTCTAAAAGAAATTTTTAGCATCAGAAAAATAAAAGAGAGTAAATTTTACTCTTTTCTTTCCCTGGTCTTAAGCCCTCCACGACACCCTTTTTTCCTTTCTTTTCTCTCTCTCCTTTTACTTATTTCTTTCTTCATTTGATAACAATTCTTCTTCATCAAAAATCTCTCTCTCCTTCAACTTCATTTTTCATCTCCTTTGCGGCTCTGAACTAGGCGCCACCGCCTGGACAGCTCCGCCCGTCGCTCGCCACACGGGAGGAGACGACAGCGCCGCTGTCCTGCACGTGTCCTCAACCGCTCGAACGCCACCCTCCACCTCGGTAAGCTTGGTTCGCCGCCATCTATGGTGGTTTTCCACCGTTTGTGTCCATTAGCTTCTTCTTCTTATTCCCTTAAACTTATTCTCTCTCTTTTGGCTCTTGGTTGATGTAGAACCGCCACGAACCATCATGTCGCCGCCATCCATCACCATGGCTGGCATGCCCGCACCACCACAACTTCTTCTTATTCTTTGGGTGAGTGAAATCTCACCTATTGTGTTCATATTCAAAAATCCCCAGATAATTATGAAACCCTAACCTTAGCCTTTTGATTTCAGTTGTTAAATAAGAAATTATTTATGTTTTTATGCAATTGGGACTGTTAACTAATGATTTCTAAGGTTAATTTTACGAATCTTTGATCAAAGCTCATTTTCCCCAATTTTGATGATGAATATTATTTTTCCCAAATCTGTTTTCTCTTCAAATTAGTCTTGTAATTGTGAAATTAGCCATGTTGTTATGTAATTAAGATTGTTAATTGATGTTTTGAAAACTGATTTCACATTTCAATAATCAAATCTCTTTCCCCCAATTTTTGGTGTTGGACACTATCTTGCCCAAATCTGATTTTTGTTGAAAGTGACCCTATTTTGTGAAATTAAGTATATTAGTGAGTTAAATATATAGTATTGAGGATGAGTAATTAATTTTGTGAATTGTCTGATTGTTTCAATGCTTGGGTCGTCTCTCTGTGAGTTATTCGTGTTCATGCTTGCTCTGAGGAAGCAGGAATTGCTTTCTGGGAACTGACAGGAGCCGACTGCATGCCTTCAGGGTGCCAGGGACCTTCAAACGTCACTTTAAGGTGGGGGAAGAAAATACTCTAGGTGTAGTGTGAGTTTTAATGTGGGTTATAGTATGTATGTTTAGGAAATTATATGGGGATTAGTAATATATATTGCTTGATTATAACTGTGTTGATTATCTGTGTAAATTATTGTATGATGACTATCTGTTTTCCCTTAGTTGGTGCTTACCCCTAGATGATACATTGTTGGGATTGAATTGTTTGGGTTAGTGAGTTGTTCTGTTTCAAGGTTGATGATCTTTGGTTTATTCTTGAATTGGAAATGAGCTTAAGGAAGAGAGATCTAAGAAGTGTGAGGTTGAGCTCATTTTATTGATTGTGTACTCTGATATAAAACTTTCAAAAGGTTTGATCTTATGAGCATGACATTTGGATATTCGCGTGGAGTTAGGTTGTCTAAGGATACATTAAGGTGGAATCCTAGAATTAGGAAGTGTGTAAAATGACATTATATTTTGGATGGGTATATATTTGGTAAGAAAATTAGTTTACAAATTAAGTTGATGGAATTAGTAGTAGAGGCCAATATGGATAATGGAGGGTATGTGAAATGTAACGTTTTGGAATGAGTTTTAGTAATTTATGAAATTTGTGAATTAAAAGGGTGATATTATACATGGTTGGATATATGCACATTGAGGTGTCATAAGTAAGAGGAAGGATTCTTAATGGATTATGTGTAGAGTTAGGATGATGTATTATATGCTCAAAGGAATATGAATGATATGATTGTATGAGGTTAAGGCATTGGATAAGAGTCGTCAACGAAACCGGATTTTGGACGTTGAGCGTCAATTCGATTTCGTTATAATTAGGCTCTAAGTGTAAGCCTATCAGTATAACTGTTAAGTCGCTTAAGGACTTGTGTGAAGTGCATTTGTTTTCGAACTTAGATTCGGGAGGTGTTGGAATGTTAATATTAGTTGGTATCAATTTCTTATTTATTGAATTTGTGAATTCAATCTTAAGGTTTATCCTTATTTATATTTTGTTTTTTTGGGCTCGAAGTTAATATTATATATGGTATTTAAAAATGAAATGAATAGACCAAATATTGTGAGGTTAAAGACTTTCAAAATCTTGTCTTTTGATGATTTCATTCTTGGATTTGTCGTTGATCTTAACTATCAACTGTTATTCTTAAATATTATTATATACTTAATTTTAGCCTAAGTACGCTCAAATGAATTTTAAGTGTCAAATGAATTTTGACTCGAAAGAATGATTTTGGTTAATGGTCTATTTGAGTCCAATTCTTAACAATAACTGTTTAAATTGATACCAACGCTTTGGAACTTTTAGTTCCTGTTTTGTTGTCTTCGGACAACATTCCAACCTAATCATAGTCGTTGTCATTCTGGAGGCATAGACACCTGTTTATAGGATATTAGGGGACTTTGTAGGTGCCACGGAGACCTTGGGGATAGTCAGGCGTGGATCCTGCCAATGGTTCGATGTACAACCCTGCACCGCATTGGTGGAAACCTAGACAAAGCAGGACTATCTTGAAACTCCATGGAACTAACTATTATTCGGATATTAAGTACTATAGTGTGAAAGTGTCGAGGGGGTGACTTTTAGCGTACTCCTATCGTGGGCTTGTGCACCGAGTTGTTACGCATATTACCCGAATGCTATCTCGGAGAGAACACTATGACAACAATAGTCTCCATGGAGCAAAGTTAGATCTAGTCCTAGGCATGCATTCGAGTCTCGACCTTTTTCTGAAAATATATACGTATTTTATAAATGTATCCCATGATACACACCTATATATATATCCACTTGAATGATTGTTTGTTTTCCCGCATGCCAATATCTACATTGTTAGCCTATTGTAGAATTTTATCTCCTCTGTTTGTACTTCTTTTCTTCTTCGTTTCTTGTTGGCAATGCTTAGTTTCATTTGAGGAGCGAATATGAGATGAGGAAAGGTTAAAAGATGCTGAGAAGGTGACATAAGAGAATTATGATGACTCGGAGATTCGATTTCGTGTGTAATATGTTGTTGTTATCTATGTAGAGTTGTTTTTGTTTAAAGTATTTTGAAAATGTTAGTATATTTTATCCTGGCAATTGTTGTAAGATCGGTGATCAAATTTTTATTTTAAAAAGTTTTATATGTATCAAATGTTTTCCAGGTAGAGTTTTGACGTCATGCAAAGTTCCAATTTTTAAAGAGGTTATTTTAAAAATAAATCTTAAAATCTTCATTTTACTAAGTTAATTAGTCTTAAATAAAATATGGTGTTACATTAATGGTATCAGAGTAGTCAAGCCTAATCGGATCTGAGGTTATGACCCGACTGTATTTTTTTGTTGTATGATCTCTGTGTTTGTGTGATTTGTTTGCCTAGTTTGTGTGAAATTGCTTGGTAGCATAGAGATTACCTTTGTATAAGTTCATGAGATTCATCTCGTGAAGTGAGTTTCACTAATTGCTCTTAAAGTAATTAATGACTCACTGGGGGAATTCTTGAGATCATAGTAATAATCTCGACCGAGGAACAACGCAAGAAGCGCAATCTCAATAATAGGAAAATGTGTATGGGCAAGGGTTTGTCACTCCAAGGTATCAGGATGATCAAGATATGTGAAACTAACTAAGTTGTCTGTGATGGTGCACAACTAAGAGGAGGAAACAAAAGACGACAACATACTAGACTTAAGAGTGTCAGGAAGGACTTGTGTTCTTGAGGCAAGTCAATATGAATCTTCGATCTCTAGTGAGTGTCTCATAGCTAAGGGACTTTTAACTGCATCTGTTATCCAACTCTTTTGTTAATCATATTTCCACTTCATGCTATGGTGTGAGACTTTTAAATTTCCTTCTTTTTGAAATTTTCACTCAAGTTGATTCTGTTGTACCCTCATTGGTCATATTCTTCTGCTTTAGTTCATTTGGAGCTATCCTCTAACTACTTGTATTATGATAGCCGTTTCTTTAATTTTTATGGTTGTATTAGACGATCAAAATGTCCAATTTTATGATTACTTGTTGATTCGACTATCTCGACTTTGATTTGAAATTTATCATGTCTCATCAATTTGCCATGTTATTCTGTCATTTTAACTTACTCGAATGGGATCCTTATACGTGAGAATTTGTACTCATGCATCTAACACTCACGGTTGTATTAGACACTTGAGTTGACCCGTTTGATAGTATCCGTTAATTTGAACATTCTCACTTTTATTTAGAAATCAGTTATGACCATCTTCTTGGGTCACAACATATATGACTTCTTGGCGAAACAATTTTTTTGTTGGAATTGGGATTACTTACAGGGTGTGCATGCTTGCTAGACAATAGCATTACGCTATTATTCTTTGTTTAGAAAAATATCATCTAAATTATTTTGGTTAAAGAAAAATTACTTTCATAGTCTCTAAAAGAAATTTTTAGCATCTGAAAAATATAGGAGAGTAAATTTTACTCTCTTCTTTCCCTGGTCTAAAGCCCTCCACGACACCCCTTCTTTCCTTTCTTTTCTCTCTCTCTCTCTTTTTACTTATTTCTTTCTTCTTCTGATAACACTTCTTCTTCATCAAAAACCTCTCTCTCCTTCAAATTCATTTTTCTTCTCCTTTGCTGCACTGAACTACGTGCCACCGCCTGGACAGCTCCGGCCGCCGCACAGGAGGAGAAGACAGCGCCGCTGTCCTGCACCCGTCCTCCACCTCAAACGCGCCACCGGAGCAGCGAAACCCACGAAACACGTCCACCGCCGTGCGAACGCCGTCCTCCACCGCGGTAAGCTTGGTTTTCCACCATCTGTAGCGGTTTTCCACCATTTGTGTCCATTAGCTTCTTCTTCTTATTCCCTTGAACTTATTATCTCTCTTTTGGCTCTAGTTTGATGTAGAACCGCCACGAACCATCGTCCGCCGCCGCGGCAGGCATCACCGCACCATCACAACTTCTTCGTCTTCTTTGGGTGAGTGAAATCTCACCTATTGTGTACATATTCAAAAAGTCCCAAATTAATTTTGAAACCCTAACCCTAGCCTTTTGATTTTAGTTGTTAAATAAGAAATTATTTATGTTTTTATGCAATTGGGACTGTTAATTAATGATTTCTAAGGTTAATTTAACGAATCTTTGATCAAAGCTCATTTTCCCCAATTTTGATGATGAATCTTATTTTTCCCAAATCTGTTTTCTCTTGAAATTAGTTTGTAATTATGAAATTAACTATGTTGTTATGTAATTAAGATTGTTAATTGATGTTTTGAAAACTGATTTCACATTTCAATAATCAAATCTCTTTTCCCCAATTTTTGGTGTTGGACGCTATCTTGCCCAAATTTGATTTCTGTTGAAAGTGACCCTATTTTGTGAAATTAAGTATATTAGTGAGTTAAATATATAGTATTGATGATGAGTAATTAATTTTGTGAATTGTCTGATTGTTTCAATGCTTGGGTCGTCTCTCTGTGAGTTGTTCATGTTCATGCTTGCTCTCAGGAAGCAGGAATTGCTTTCTAGGAACTGACATGAGCCGACTGCATACCTTCAGGGCGCCAGGAACCTTCAAACGTCACTTTAAGGTGGGGGATGATAATAATCTAGGTGTAGTGTGGGTTTAATGCGGGTTATAGTTTCTATGTTTAGGAAATTATATTGGGATTAGTAATATATATTGCTTGATTATAACTGTGTTGATTATCTGTGTGAATTATTGTGTGATGACTATCTGTTTTCACTTAGTTGGTGCTTACCCCTAGATGATACATTGTTGGGATTGGATTGTTTGGGTTAGTGAGTTGTTATGTTTCAAGGTTGATGATCTTTGGTTTATTCTTGAATTGGAAATGAGCTTAAGGAAGAGAGAGCTAAGAAGTGTGAGGTTGAGCTTATTTTATTGATTGTGTACTCTGATATAAAACTTTCAAAAAAGGTTTGATCTTATGAGCATGGCATTTGGATACTTACGTGGAGTTAAGTTGTCTAAGGATACATTAAGGTGGAATCCTAGAACTAGGAAGCGTGTAACACCCCGTTTTCTCGAGTCTTGACCGGTAATTATATTTTAAATTATTATCGGGGATCTAGAAAATGACTTTGAAGGAAACAAAATCATAGTTGAGACCTTCTAAATCGAAGGAAGTAACGGTGAAATTTTAGGTTTAGAATTCAGGCGGAACCCGGTTTGTGTTTTTCACTAACTGTAAATGTTTACTGATCATAAAACCTAATTTGGACTCGTGAATGAACGGTTTAGGTTTATATTATTTTTTCCAACGATATTGATTATTTTGATAATTTTCAAAATAAATAAGTTATTATACTTCATTCGGATGCATCCTTAACGAATGGGTAATCAGAGGAGTCGAGAACGGACGTGCAAAGACAAAACTGGACTCCGGATGATGGGACATCTTGCCACCTAGGGTGGTGAGTCATAAGGGTGACTCAACTAGAATTTACGACAAGTAATGATGGTTAAGGTGAAAAGACTAAAATGCCATTAGCCTAACCTATCCTAGTTAAATGGCAACCACGGTTAAGGCAAGACATTATCAAATTTGGTTCTTCTTCCTCACATGTGGTTACAATTCAGCCACAACTCCTACTCACCATCACCACTCATTTATCATGATGGCTTCAAGTGAAATGACCAATTTACCCCTAAGTTAACCTAACCTATGTTTGGTTAATTCAACCATGGTTCACAAGACAATTTCAATATGACTTGTCTTCCTTCATGTGGTGTAGAACACGGCCGCATTACCCTAGGAGCACCTTCACCACACAAATTTTCATAGCATAATGATTACACCAAAATATCATGATATTTATTCTAGTAAAAAGACCAAAATTCCATTGGTCTTTAAGTGAAACTCCAAAAGTGTCTCTAAGTGAAATTTTAACCAAAATACCCTCTCACCTACTCAATTTGTGCAGCCCCTCCACTAGACCAAACTCATTTCATTTTTCTTTTATTTCATCATTTTTCTCTCAAAAACTCTAATCGGGTAAACAACAGAACCGGACACGAATGCGCAGAGATATACCGGGAGAAAAAACCCGATGCCGAACGGATGAAGACAATGAGTCATCTATCTATGATGACTCATGGTGGTGAGTCATAGGGGTTAGTCACCTTACATTAAATGCAAGTAATGATGGCTTAAGTATGCAATGTCCAAAATAACCTTAATCCTTCATTGTAACTTCAAGTTTGCCATGACAACATTTTTAACCCTTTTGTCCCTTGAAGCCACGATCTCCCCTCTATAAAAGGCCATCTCCATTTCATTTTTGCTCCTTCACAAGTGTTCATCTTCATATTCTTCAACTTTCTCACAAAAGCACTGAAGTTCTTACACTTGATTTGCAAAGGAAGTCTTAGATCTTGATCATTTCTTGAGATTCCAAAGGTATAGCCTTATGATCCATGATCATACCTTCACTTCTCATCACAAGTTTTCTTCTAAAATCCATGTTTTGTTCAAGATCAAATTTCTAGATCTAGAACTTAAAAAATCTCTAGAAAATCATAGAAAAATCATTTTAATGTGATTCCAATTTCTATGATCTCCATATAACTTCTATTTTCATTATCCAAGAGCTTGAAAAATTTAGAGATCCCTAGCTATTTCCTCCTATCTTGGCCGAACCTATGCTCAAATGGGTTTAGGTGATTTTCTTCAATCTTTAACTTGATTTCTTGTTGGTTGTTCATGGCTAGGTTTTGTGGGTTCGAAACCTTGTGATTTAGGTGAACAACATCCTTCTACTACTTGAGTTTCAAGTGATCTACAAGAGGTATGGGGGAGTTTACTACTATCCTACCTTATTGTAGATATGTTGATGGTTTATTTAGTGTCTATATAGTCTTGTAATTCCTAAGTATGAAAGTTGTATATTTTATTGCATATGTGTATGATTCTCTTGGAGGATTTGGTTGATTCTTGGTTGTGATATATGTTGGTTTTGATCCTAATGATTTCTAATTGGAACTTTGGTTGTTGTTTGATTGATTTGTTAAAAAAAATGGCTAACACTATCATTTAAGGCCATTCGGTCGTGACTGTTTTATGGGGTTCCATGCTGATTTAATTTGTTTGGACAAATTTTATAAGGATTAAATGAATATATAAGATTATAGAAATTGGTTTGGATTGATTTGGATGTGTATATTTAAAGATATGAATTTGAGTCCCGAGGGACTAAAATGCAATTTATGGGAATTTCAGTGGCTGCCCTGAAATTCATATTCTTGCATGTTAAGATCGTAGTCCTTGATGAGACAAAACCATAGAAATTGGTTTTGTGTTAATTGGATTAATACATAAAGGGCTCGTTTGGTGGTCAGGATAAGAGAGACAGGATAGGATAAGCTATCATATCCTGTCTGAAACTATTATTTGGTGAGCTAGTAGGATAGGATAAACCAATCATGTCTCCTATCTTATCCTGTCCATCTAGTTAAAATTCTATCCTGTGGGGGGAGCTGGGTTAGAACTCAACAGGATAGGATAAGAAGATTTAAAGTATAATAAAGTATAAAAAAAAGTATACATAAAATAATTAAAGTATAATAAATTATAATATTTTTATCAAAAAAGATATAATAAAGCATAAAATAATAAAAATATTAATAATTAATTTTAAAATTTATTATTTCTTCTCACAAGGCTAATTTTGTTACTTTATATTATTTTTAAAAACTGAAAAATAAATAAAAATATTCTAATAATTTAACTATATGCAAAGTAAAAACTAAAAATTAATATTTAAAATTATAAAAAAAGTAATTTAAATTAAACAAAATTTTAAAAATTTTAAAAATTATATGTATTTTTATCATAAGGATAGTTTTGTCTTTTTATATAAAAAAATTTAAAATCTAATAAAATATGAAAACATTCAGAACAAGAACAAAAATTTTAAAATTCATGCTAAAATTACAATGCTATCCAGTTGGTTATCTGATGGACACCAAACGTCGGATAGGATAACAGCTTATCCTGCTCATATCCTATCCTACTCCTATCCTGCTTCCTTATCTTATCCGCCCCTATCCTATCCTGACCACCAAACGAGCCCAAAAAGTTATAAGTTTTTTTTTTGTAAACAAAGACCTTTTTGCAATTATTGTAAAATATTTGGGCAGAAATATAATTTCTTGAAATTTGACAGTAACTGAAAAATATTTCTATAGAAATTGGTTTGGGGTGATTTGAAGTTATAAATAAAAAGTTATGAAGTTTTAAGTAAATAAGGACTTTTTGGTAATTAAAACTGTAATTTTCGAAAATCTATGTAATTGGATAGTTGGAAACCATTTTTCATACCTATCTAACTGCTCTAAAACTCCAAAATAAGTTTTGGACTAATAGAGTTTAAAATCGTTGAAAAAGGATTTACGCATTTTACAAACTTAACGACGTTCGGTCAAATTTTTTAGGAATTTTTTATACATGGAAAGGAAATTGTAAAATCAGTAATTAGAACATCTTATTATGAGTATTATAACCTAGGTGAGTAACAGATTTGAGGTGAAGAACCATATTTTCAAAAGTATGGCTTTTGGGCCTAAAACCAGTAAAAAAACGGCGAAAACCGTCGTCAAATGTTTTTAAAGATTTTTGAGAAAACAATTATTTAAAGTTTGAAATCAGTATTTTAATACTTTAACATAAGTATGGTAACTTAGGAAAGTGAAGGATTTGAGAAGAATGATTACATTTTTGAAAATATGGAATTTAAGTTGAAATGCAGTAAAAAGCGGTAAAACGGTATTTTAAGAGTTTCGACGTTTTTCAAGAAACTGTTTTGAGGAATTTAGTACTTATGTACTTTGATGGAATCTGATTTCAAAAAGGTCTGGTTTTAAGACAAAAGAGGATTTTAGTCTTCAAATACTAGCATTTACATTAAAGGGCAAAACCTAAGTCATGAATGACTTAGCGAAAATATGAACTTAATAATTTATTACTTATGGTGAAGCAAGACCATTTGTCTCGTAAAGTGTGGATAATTCATTATCCATTCCTCCATAAGATTTAATGGACTAAGATTTATTGGATTTCTTGGAAGCTAAGAGAAAGGCTCTATTAGAAAAGTGTAAAGAAATAAATGATTGGACTGTCGGTCCAATTTCATAATGTGTTAGGACTTGTAAGAAAGTGCCTTAAAACATCTTTACACAAACATGACAAGTATGTTTGATAACTGTGGATCAGTGAAGGACCGGTGATTTGTAACCAAGAATATCGTCCGTCAGAGATTGACAACAAGTGGATTCTGGTGGAATCACGAGGTTATCCGATGGATACACCAATTGGACGTATTCCGGCAATTTTGCCCAGATACATAGTTGATACTATGTTCGGTGAGTCATTTGAGTTGCGTTTTCTCTGGTTGTGTCTTGTGTTATTTTGTGTTCTTGGTTCTATGAAGAACCAATGTTTGAAAGGATAATGACTTTAGTCTATCCTTGGTTGAGCTTATGTTCTTCACGACGTTGTTCTGAAAGGATACAACATTGTTTGTTGATCTTTCCATTATTGTTCCTAGGGAGGAATAATGTTGGATAGATTTTGATGTATTTTTTACTTCCTAGTTCTGACTACCATGTCTTTATAGGAAATCATGGTTAGTTCTGGATCAAATGGATCTGGTTTAGCAAGCAAGGATTTTGCGGAGATGGTTGCAGCTGTATAAGTACTGAGGGAGCTAGCAACAAATGTGGCAGGCAGAATGAGGAAATTGATGAGAGACGAGGACTAGCTGAGTTTTGCCGTAGTAACTTACCTCAATTTGATGGTAAGCTCAACCCAAAGAAAGCTGGGCTCTAGATTAAGGAAATAGACAGGATCTTTAGAACTAAGGAATACCCTGATAGCCGGAAGGTGGCTTGTGCAACATTTCTGTTGGTAGGAGATGCCAGATTTTGGTGGAGAGAAACTTGCCAGCTGTTAGTGGCAAGACAGGAAGAGATCACATGGATGGTGCTTGGAGTAGATTTCTAGAAAGGTATGCTTCCACTGAAATGAGTCGTGCAGAGGAGATTGAACTCCTGCAGCACGGACAAGAGGACAGGACAATCACTGCATATGCGACTGAGTTGGAAGAATTGATTAAGTTTAAAGAGTTGTATTTGAAGGATGTCGATGAAGGACGAACTTGTAGGCAGATAGAGGAAAATCTGAAAAATGAAATGAGGAATACAATCGTGTCATTGAAACTACTACAATTTCCAATCTTAATGGATGAGTGTCGAGTTTCTCGAGATCCGGAGAAGGGTAAAAACATAAAGGGGAGTTGTGGACCTTTGAGGTTCAGAGATGGTAAGGGGTTACAGAAAAAGTCGTATGTGAAACCAACGTGGGCACAGCTATGATGGAGGTCAAAGTTGTGCGAAGGAGGCACTTGAGAGGCTAGCCCATCTATAATGTCTCCACGGATGTGTATGAAATGCTGTAAAGGACACGCAACTAGTGACTGTGACATCAAGGGTATTATCTGTTTCAAGTGTGGGAAGCCAGGGCATACCTCTATAGATTGCGGGAAGCTTAAGGTAAGAACTTGATTTTGGAATTGTATGTTAAAGAGGAGGATCCGCAAAGGTATAAAGTGTAAATCAGTGGTTAGTCGTAATGGGTGACACTTCCGTAATAAGTTAGGACTGAAGCATCACAATCGAACGAATAACATTAAGTGAAGTGTGTCGTAGAAAGTAGACTTTTGACTGTACTAGTAATTCAGTGGAAAATCATTTTGATTTTCTATGAATGTGTAAAATACTTTGGGTATTTATCTATGTATTGACTTCTGAACTAGTTTAGTTTCATAATTGTATCTTCTATTGTCTAAGTTTTATGTGTACAATCAAAATTTCATTCCTTTGTTATTTTGTAATGCAATTATATTTACCGTTCCTTAATAATTTATTCTTGTTGGAAACAATTGTTTGAATGCTCCTTCAAAGTTGAGGATTGAGTCTCGTAAATTTAACCATTTGCTTTTTCCACAAATGAGTACAATTGAGAAAGGGTGTGATCTCTTGCAAATCATATTTGGCTAGTCTGTGTGGGTAAAGAGTTATAAATTTTCTGGTAGATGAAATTTTGTCAATTCATTTTGTGGTTGTGAGAAATGAGTTGGAGTTACTTCAAGTCAGGAAAGTCGTAAATTCTTTTACTATGGTTTTCTTAAAAACCAAGAGTAAGTTTGACTTGAGTCTTAGACTCTTGGAAAGAAAGAGAATCATTGTCTTCAAATAATTTTCCTTTGAAGGGAGTTCTTGTGGGAAGCGTAGCTTTATTGGAGTCATGTTTGTAAATCTGTACCGGTCGAGCACTTTACATTCAGGAATTTATTAAAGAACTTTTTCACATATGAGAATATTCTGTGTTTTTTTTTTCTATTCACTCTACTTTATTCTTTCTTGTGAGAGTAAAGTTTAGAGAATTATTTTCTCTCTCAAAAAATTTCTTATTTGAATCTTGCATTCTTATTTACTATCGGTGTGTTAGAATCGCCACCGTAATGGTAGTCAAAATTTTGAATTATTCAAAATTTCAAATCTGTCGGAAATTCGTGTATTTTATTCTATTGACATTCGAATCATTCAAGTGTGCTTCGAATCTTGAGAGTTTAAAAAGGGGTTTGCCGGATTTGTTTTATCAGGCGGTTTAGCTAATACAGTATAAGTCAGAATGACGGTCTAATCTCGAAAATAATTCACGTCACGTTTCGAGAAATGAGTATGTTGTATATCTTGAGCACAAAATAGAAGAAATAATATCCGTGTTCATTTAGATAAGTAAATTTCGGGGACGAAATTCTTTTTAGAGGGGTAGTATTGTAACACCCCGTTTTCTCGCGTCTTGACCGGTAATTATATTTTATATTATTACCAGGGATCTAGAAAATGATTTTGAAGGAAACAAAATCATAGTTGAGACCTTCTAAATCGAAGGAAGTTACGGTGAAATTGTAGGTTTAGAATTGGGTGAAACCCAGTCTATGTTTTTCACTGATAGTAAAAGTTTACTGATCAAAAAACCTAATTTGGACTCGTGAATGAAACGGTTTAGGTTTATATTATTTTTTCAAAGATATTGATTATTTTGACAATTTTCAAAATAAATAAGTTATTATACTTCATTCGGGCGCATCATCAACGCACGGGTAATCGACGGAGTCGGGAACGGACGTGCAAAGACAAAACTGGACTCCGGATGATGGGACATCTTGCCACCTAGGGTGGTGAGTCATAAGGGTGACTCATGATAAGCCTCCGGCTTATCTAGTTTTATAACTAGTAAGACCATGACATTAGTGCTAATTATTCGAGTTCAATATCGTTTTCGTCCAAATTGGCCTTGTTTTGTTCCTAAGTTAGACTTTGACTCGTTCTAGGCAATTTTTGTAGTTTTTAGTCTATTTGGAGTAGAATTACGCTTTTTGTATCTCTTTATTGTTTCAGGTTAGAAGTGAAGCTCTGAGAGTCAAGGAAAGTCAAGAAACAGTGGAAATTGCCATTCTGGAGATACTCGCCCCGTGAGTGGATGCTCGCCTCGCGATCCTGAAGATCAGCTAAGCAGCAACAGTCATCCTTTCTGCCTCGCCTCGCGAGAGGCTGCTCGCCTCACGAATCATGAAGACCCTGGAGGACAGAGACCATCACGGCCTAGCCGTGATGAAGGTCACGGCTGTGACAGACTAGGATTTGAAGACTCGCCACGCGAAACATACTCTCACCTCGCGAGAGTCCAATTTGAAAGCAAGCCATTTTTAATATTCGCCTCGCGGGATCACGCAGATCCTAAATCCTATATATTGCTGTTTTAGGGCAGAATTGAGGAGCTTTTGGTTGCCACTGTTTTGTAGCGTTTAGGGACGAATCCTTGTGTTTCTGGAGCTGTGTCTCCTCTTTTCTTTTTCTTATTTTACTATGGTGGTTATGTCCGATTGCTTGTCTGTCTTTACGAGCATGAGGAACTAATCCCCTCGTCTGAGGGATCAATGAAACCACCCATGGCGGTGTAGAATTCGATGCGATGTATGTTTTTCTCCCTTCTTTCAATTAATGTTTTCCAATTCTGATTTGATTGCGTTGATCATATGCATGCGTGATTGACTAGTTAAACGTGATGAGGCTTAGGAGGCAATTCGCATTTCAGAACTTGAATTGGGATCATCAATCGAATATTGCACGAGAGTGAGTAGGAGATCGGTGCAACCTTATAGGAACCAGGTTTAATAAAGTTTGATGATTAGGGTTATGAGACCTAGTAAGTAATTAATCCAATCGTTGAATACGTCCTATTGAGCACGACAGTGGATATAGGAGAATTTGGGGGTCCTGGTTAACATTGTAATTGAACTTAGGAAAGAATCATCATCACTTGGGTACTATGCATGACTGGGTAGGTGGATTTGAGACCTTAGATATTTTAATTTCAGATCCTAATACCTTAGTTCTATTAGATTTGTTAATTTAATTTGCGATCATATTTTCTCTCTCAACCATTTGTTGTTACTTGACCAACTTATCGAATTTCTCACGGATTATTCGAATTGGTAGCCCAATCCTTGTGTTCGACCTCAGTAATTACTTACCGTGTTTGTTTTATTACTTGTGACGACCGGTACACTTCTTGCCGGTGACTCAACAAGTTTTTGGCGCCGTTCTTGGGATTGGCACAACCAATTTTCCTAATTTTTAGGAAGTTTGATTATTTGGTTAAAGCTATTTTTATTTTTATTTTTATTTTTATTTTTATTTTTATGTTATTTACTATTATTTCTCTCTACTTCTTTGATTCCACTTGGTCTTGCCTTGTTTTTGTATGCGAGGTACCCTTTCACAGGAGGACTTGCTATTTCATTCGAAGATCACTAGGACCGAGAAGCGTTTAAGGAAAGAAGCCAGAGAGCGAAAGAGGCTTGAAGCGATTAATCTTGAGAGGATGGCCGAAGAAAACCCTCCTCCTCCTCCTCCTCCTTGTTACAAGCCTCTCTCGAGATACGCCTACCCAACTTGGGTGATTGTGATTCTTCCATCGTGAGAGGCAACCTGAATACAGACTCCTTCAGAGTGCAAGGATGTGTCACAGCCCAGATCCGTGAGAATCAGTTTGATGGGAGTGACAAACAAGACCCTCATAGACACATCACTCGCTTCCTTGATGCTTGTGACTTGCAGAAGACAAGAGGAGTCTCTCAAGATGAGTTTCGCTTGCGGCTTTTCCCCCTCTCTCTTAGGGATGTCGCTCGCGATTGGGTTGACAGATTGGATAGGAACAGTATCAGAACTTGGGAGCAAATGGCACAAAAGTTCCTAACCAAATATTTTCCTCCTCAGAAAGCGGCACAACCAAGAGTAGCCGTTACATCTTTCAGGCAGACAGAGGATGAAACTTATAATGAAGCTTGGGAGAGGTATAATGTGCTCTTGAGAAGATGTCCCTCGGCTTTCTTTGACCCGGTGTCCAAAGTTCAGCATTTCTTTAACGGGTTAAGGGGACGATACCAGATGAATTGTGATGCCGCAGCTGGCGGCTCTTTTTCCTATATATCAGTGGTCGCGATATCGCGCACGCGCCAAAAAGAACGAGCGGTTTCTAAAAATATGTAGTTTAGGGCGACAACTCGGATGTCGTCTCACAAGGACTCTTGAAATGTTATTTGTCACAAAAATCAGTTTTTTGGGGGGGTTTGGATTGGACTGCAAATAAGAAACAAAGCAAAACCAAGCAATGAAAATAGGGCAGTTGAAAAGATTATCAAATAGCTCAAGACGATTAATCTATTGTTCTCGATTTCCCAACTATCATCGGTTCATGTAATTCCAAGCCCTAAGCAGATTCTAATCCCCTCCCGGTTGTAGCAACAATTTACAAGCGAAACCACTACTACAGATATATGTCCCTATTCCCGAATTAAGCAAACGGGGTTAAGCCCTTCGTGAACTAAGCGAACACGAAACGAACACACGTGAATTAAGGAACGCGATTAATTATAGGAACATAATATCACCGAAAATAAATCAACACAACACAATATACTCCTGAATTAAGCAAACAGAAATATATAGCATGGCATTGAAAAGGGAAAAGCTTACAAAACAGGAAATACAAGAACCTCAAGTGTAGTGGAAATCGATTACAATAGATTAATCTAAGAACTTAGTTCTCCATATAAAAACGAAACACACAGAAAAATGTAAAAGCAATGGAGAAGCAAAAAGTTCTTCCAATCTGCCCAGAACAGCCTTTTATACTATTCAGAATTTTAGCCCACTCGCGAGGCGAACCTTCTCTCGCTAGGCGAATGTTATGAAGAGTCAGCAACCTTTGGCATTCTCGCGAGGCGAAGAACGGCTCGCGGGGCGAAGAATTGAAGAGTCTTCTTATTACGCCCGTTATGAACATCAGGGGCCAACCGTGATGCTTTCTGACTTCCATTATCGCGAGGCGAAGAAGTTATTCGCGAGGCGACCCCGAGAGCTTGCATATTTCTGAAACAGTCATCCTTCAGGGTCGCGAGGCGAGGTTCTGTTCGCGGGGCGAACCAGAGAGGATGACATTTTTACTGTTCTGCTGGCTTTCAGGTTCGCGAGGCGAGAAGATTCTCGCGAGGCGAATCCCCTGTTTCTTTATTCCCTCAACTTCTATTTAACCTGAAAACAAAGAAACAGCTATAAGTGCATTATTTGACTCAAAATTGGCTAAATTAACCTAAAACTACTTTAGAGACTCAAAACCTTGCTTGAGGACAATATAATCTAATTTGGGTGAAAATGAGATATAATTTGCACAAAACCCTGGTCAAACTAGCCATAAAACTAGATGAGCCATGACCGCGCTGTCGCCACGCGCCAAAAAGAACGAGCGATTATTAAAATAATGTAGTATAGAGCGACAACTCGGATCGTCTCTCAAGGACTCTTTAGTGTTGTTATTATTAACAGAAAATCAAAAGTTAGTTTTTAGGGGGTTTTGAGATTGAAATAAAATAAAGAAAACAAAACAATGAAAACAAAGCAGTTAAAGAGAATAGCAAATAAACTAAAGAACGATTAACCTACTGTTCTTGGTTTCCCACTATCATTGGTTCAAATAAATCCAAGCCCTAAGAAGATTCTAATCCCCTTTCAGTTGTAGCAACAATTAACAAACGAAATCGCTACTATGGATACATGTTCCTATTCCCGAATTAAACAAACGGGGTTAAGCCCTCATGAACTAAACAAACATGAATGAACACACGCGAATTAAACAAACGCGATTAAGTATAGGAACATAGCATCACTGAAATGAATCAACACTACACTACACACTCCTGAATTAAACAAACAGAAATGCATAATATAGTATTGAAAAGAGAAAAGCAATTAAAACAGGAAATACAGAACCTCAAGTGTAATTAAAACCAATCACAGTAGATTAATCTAGGAGACTAGTTCTCCATTACAAAAGTAAAACACAAAAGAAAAGGAAGGAAGATAAACTACTACTACTGACTATCAAAGACTAGCCAAAACTGGCTAACTCTGACTATATCCTTCATTTCTGCCTAAGACTGCTTATATACACGTTTCTGGAGTCAGAGTACTCGCGAGGCGAAGCACTGATCGCGAGGCGAATTACATGAAAGGTCTGCAACTCTTTGTCTTCTCGCGAGGCGAGCACATCCTTAGCGAGGCGAACTCTTCAGCTTCCAACTGTTACGCCCGTGGCATTCAACACGCCCAAACCGTGATGGCTTCTGATCTTCCAATACTCGCGAGGCGAACGCGTCAACTTCAGAATTGCCACGGCTGTGATCTTCAACACGGGCAAGCCGTGATCGTCTCTGACTTTTTCATGGTTGCAATACTCGCGAGGCGAGAGATTATTCGCGGGGCGAGCGGCTCCAGATTTATTACTTTTTATTAACCTGAAAATAGAAAATAAAAGTAAATAATTATTCAACTCTAAAACAACTAAATTAACTTAAAAACAATTTATAGACTCAAAATACTACTTAGGAACAATCAAGCCTAATTTGGGTAAAAATGATATAAAATAAGCACAAAGCCAGGGTCTTGACTAGTTATAAAACCAGTCAAACAGAGGCTCATCAAGCCAGAGGCTTATCAAAATACCCCAAACTTAAACTTTGCTTGTCCCCAAGAAAACTATACTCAAAAACTTAAAAAGACTCAAGACCTGGCAAGCTTAAGAATTCAATCAACTTTCACACAGATTTAAAGCAATTTAACAAAACAATTTTTCTTTCAATGTTCCCCCCTTACAAGCAAAACAATCCCCAAAATCTTTCATTCTAAACAGTTGAGACCTTAATCATTCAAATAATCATTACTCTAAGCAGGGGATCTAAGTTACACATAAAAGGGAGATCACCAAAATCAAACAACTACCTTCCTCACAAGGGAGATTTGTGTTCACTCATTCGCTCAGTTTTTTTTTTTTTTGTCAGGTTATCAACAATTCACTCAATTTCACTTTTCAGAAGCACTTCCCATAAATTTGATTTTCATCTCCTAATGACTCCCACAGAAAACATGCAAGCAACATCAGAAGGTCTTTTATGGATTGTAATGGGGCCTGGCTAAGGGTAGGATATACAAAAGGAGCTAGGCTGAAGACCCTAGGAACTAAGAGAGCATGAACATTATTTACAATTGGAATTTAACTCAAGTTCCTTTTTCATTTTTCATTTTTCTTTGGGTGACTACAACCTTTTTATTTCTTTTTGGCATTTTTTTTCACTTTTATTTTTTTCTGTTTTTTTTTTCTTTTTCTATTTTTTTCTTTTTCTTTTCACAAATTTTTTTTTTTCTCACAATTTTTTTTTTTTACATAAATTTTTTTCTCAATCCCAAACAACATGTTACACCTTGCAGCCACCCCAAACTTTGGTTTCTTGCACCCATTCTAAGATTACATGCTCTCCTAATCCTAAGATCGGGTTAACATGGTTTTCCAGATTTTTGGGCTTATAACATTAGGTTATCAAGAAGCAATAGGCTAATCAGGCTCAAAGGGGCTAACTAAGGAACATGCATTAAGGATTTTTTTTTTTTTTTTTTAATAGGCCAAGTAGTTATTTACAAAGAAAATGGCTAAATCATTTGCTACACACATATAATCATGCAAACCAAAAAGAGATTCAATCAAATCCAGGGAAGTGCAACTTGAAAGTGATTTTCACACAGTTTAAAACATGCTGGAGGCTCAAAACCTCACCTGGACATTTTTGCAAATTGTTTGAAAGAGATTCTATCCCTAGTGTGTGCTTCCTATCACCCCAAACTTATCATAAATCATGCCATCATAACAAAATCCCAAAGTTCAGTTTTCAATCATATAGGGATCATTTTTCAAAAAAATTTCAAATCCTAGGGGGAAAACAGTCAACACTATCATGCAATCAATCTATGCAAAAATTAATCAAATCCAATAAACTTGCCAACACTAGACTCAAACACAACTCCTGAGCTTCTCAAATTATTCAGGAGCATTATTGACAATAAAACAGAAATAAAGTAAAGAAAAGAAAATTAAAAAGAAGCAAGGGTAAGAAAAACTCATTCAGAGGCGGTTCCACCAGGATCCCACTGCCTGTAGCATAAGTCCCACATGGTAGCCAAAGGACTGAAATTCATTCCAAGCCTCGGTAACTTGCAGCTTTGATGCGGAGGTGAGCACTTGACAATTATAATAACTCCACCCAGTGCGGCGGACTTCTCACTCCCCTTCGGGTCACAGATGACCGCTTTCTCAACAAAATCTCCCCAATAGAAGTGGGGCTCAACCTCTTGGACCGGCCATGGTGCAAAATCCAAGGGTGCAAAATCCATCACTGGTTCCTCAGGGGGAGGTGGCAAACAGTTAGCTGGGGTTACTGGTGCTGCTTCCTTTTCTGCACTTTCGTCATTCACTGCACTAACAAAGTTATCACCTGCTATATATGCAGAAATTTCAGCACACACCACACAAAGGTTAGAGTTAGTACATATATTACAAGAAAATGAATCAGAAAAAGTTAGAATGTCTGGGAATTCTTCAATCAATTCATCCACCCCATTACTCTCAATACATTCAATTGTTTTACTTGAATCATCTACTCCCAAAGGTTCTTATTTATCTTCGTGCACGGGGAGTAGACGTCCTCTTGATCCTCCCGATCTAAGTTTCCGAATGTAACAAACCCGCAAAACGATCCGCATTTTCTATTTTTCCTGAAAAGTATAAACCTGTAAAACATTCAACACACAAAGCAGTTCCGTCACAATAACAAGCATTAGGATCAGGGGATTCAACACATAAATCATCATCAACAGAAACATTATCAGAATCATAATCAGAAGTATTTTCAAAAATAACTGGTGACTCTGTACGATCTTCCAGGGGCTGTGGAGGTAGCATTGCAGCCGAGTTGGCGGTAACTTGATCAATTAGAGCCCACAATTTCTGAGATTCAGATTGGCTCCTCTGGTATTCAGCCTCCATCCTCTGTTGATTTTCCTCTATCATCCGTTGATTTTGCTCGGCCATCCGTTGATTGTTCTCTTCCATTTGTTGTAGCATTGAAGCAATTTCATCCAAGGTGCTCTGTGAAGGTTCGGAAGGTGCAGAGGTGGTCACTTGGCTAGGATAGTATGGTGGTGGCTCACTAAAATTAGGATAATACATGCAAGGTGGTGGTTCATAATAAACATTAGGAAAATATCCATACATGTAATTATCCATGGCAATCAAACAACCGGGACAAGCGGACGTAACTAATTAGCAAAGAATTTTTTTTTTTTTTTAAATTTTATTTTCTCGCTAATAACAACAAACCGTAGTCCCCAACAACGGCGCCAATTTTTGACGCGCTGCCGCCACGCGCCAAAAAAGAACGAGCGATTATTAAAATAATGTAGTATAGAGCGACAACTCGGATCGTCTCTCAAGGACTCTTTAGTGTTGTTATTATTAACAGAAAATCAAAAGTTAGTTTTTGGGGGGTTTTGAGATTGAAATAAAATAAAGAAAACAAAACAATGAAAACAAAGCAGTTAAAGAGAATAGCAAATAAACTAAAGAACGATTAACCTACTGTTCTTGGTTTCCCACTATCATTGGTTCAAATAAATCCAAGCCCTAAGCAGATTCTAATCCCCTTTCAGTTGTAGCAACAATTAACAAACGAAATCGCTACTACGGATACATGTTCCTATTCCCGAATTAAACAAACGGGGTTAAGCCCTCATGAACTAAACGAACATGAATGAACACACGCGAATTAAACAAACGCGATTAAGTATAGGAACATAGCATCACTGAAATGAATCAACACTACACTACACACTCCTGAATTAAACAAACAGAAATGCATAATATAGTATTGAAAAGAGAAAAGCAATTAAAACAGGAAATACAGAACCTCAAGTGTAATTAAAACCAATCACAGTAGATTAATCTAGGAGACTAGTTCTCCATTACAAAAGTAAAACACAAAAGAAAAGGAAGGAAGATAAACTACTACTACTGACTATCAAAGACTAGCCAAAACTGGCTAACTCTGACTATATCCTTCATTTCTGCCTAAGACTGCTTATATACACGTTTCTGGAGTCAGAGTACTCGCGAGGCGAAGCACTGATCGCGAGGCGAATTACATGAAAGGTCTGCAACTCTTTGTCTTCTCGCGAGGCGAGCACATCCTTAGCGAGGCGAACTCTTCAGCTTCCAACTGTTACGCCCGTGGCATTCAACACGCCCAAACCGTGATGGCTTCTGATCTTCCAATACTCGCGAGGCGAAGGAATGCTCGCGAGGCGAACGCTTCAACTTCAGAATTGCCACGGCTGTGATCTTCAACACGGGCAAGCCGTGATCGTCTCTGACTTTTTCATGGTTGCAATACTCGCGAGGCGAGAGATTATTCGCGGGGCGAGCGGCTCCAGATTTATTACTTTTTATTAACCTGAAAATATAAAATAAAAGTAAATAATTATTCAACTCTAAAACAACTAAATTAACTTAAAAACAATTTACAGACTCAAAATACTACTTAGGAACAATCAAGCCTAATTTGGGTAAAAATGATATAAAATAAGCACAAAGCCAGGGTCTTGACTAGTTATAAAACCAGTCAAACAGAGGCTCATCAAGCCAGAGGCTTATCAAAATACCCCAAACTTAAACTTTGCTTGTCCCCAAGAAAACTATACTCAAAAACTTAAAAAGACTCAAGACCTGGCAAGCTTAAGAATTCAATCAACTTTCACACAGATTTCAAGCAATTTAACAAAACAATTTTTCTTTCAATGTTCCCCCCTTACAAGCAAAACAATCCCCAAAATCTTTCATTCTAAACAGTTGAGACCTTAATCATTCAAATAATCATTACTCTAAGCAGGGGATCTAAGTTACACATAAAAGGGAGATCACCAAAATCAAACAACTACCTTCCCCACAAGGGAGATTTGTGTTCACTCATTCGCTCAGTTTTTTTTTTTTTGTCAGGTTATCAACAATTCACTCAATTTCACTTTTCAGAAGCACTTCCCATAAATTTGATTTTCATCTCCTAATGACTCCCACAGAAAACATGCAAGCAACATCAGAAGGTCTTTTATGGATTGTAATGGGGCCTGGCTAAGGGTAGGATATACAAAAGGAGCTAGGCTGAAGACCCTAGGAACTAAGAGAGCATGAACATTATTTACAATTTGAATTTAACTCAAGTTCCTTTTTCATTTTTCATTTTGCTTTGGGTGACTACAGCCTTTTTATTTCTTTTTGGCATTTTTTTTCACTTTTATTTTTTTCTGTTTTTTTTTTCTTTTTCTATTTTTTTCTTTTTCTTTTCACAAATTTTTTTTTTCTCACAATTTTTTTTTTTTACATAAATTTTTTTCTCAATCCCAAACAACATGTTACACCTTGCAGCCACCCCAAACTTTGGTTTCTTGCACCCATTCTAAGATTACATGCTCTCCTAATCCTAAGATCGGGTTAACATGGTTTTCCAGATTTTTGGGCTTATAACATTAGGTTATCAAGAAGCAATAGGCTAATCAGGCTCAAAGGGGCTAACTAAGGAACATGCATTAAGGATTGTTTTTTTTTTTTTTTTTTAATAGGCCAAGTAGTTATTTACAAAGAAAATGGCTAAATCATTTGCTACACACATATAATCATGCAAACCAAAAAGAGATTCAATCAAATCCAGGGAAGTGCAACTTGAAAGTGATTTTCACACAGTTTAAAACATGCTGGAGGCTCAAAACCTCACCTGGACATTTTTGCAAATTGTTTGAAAGAGATTCTATCCCTAGTGTGTGCTTCCTATCACCCCAAATTTATCATAAATCATGCCATCATAACAAAATCCCAAAGTTCAGTTTTCAATCATATAGGGATCATTTTTCAAAAAATTTTCAAATCCTAGGGGGAAAACAGTCAACACTATCATGCAATCAATCTATGCAAAAATTAATCAAATCCAATAAACTTGCCAACACTAGACTCAAACACAACTCCTGAGCTTCTCAAATTATTCAGGAGCATTATTGACAATAAAACAGAAATAAAGTAAAGAAAAGAAAATTAAAAAGAAGCAAGGGTAAGAAAAACTCATTCAGAGGCGGTTCCACCAGGATCCCACTGCCTGTAGCATAAGTCCCACATGGTAGCCAAAGGACTGAAATTCATTCCAAGCCTCGGTAACTTGCAGCTTTGATGCGGAGGTGAGCACTTGACAATTATAATAACTCCACCCCAAAGGCGGACTTCTCACTCCCCTTCGGGTCACAGATGACCGCTTTCTCAACAAAATCTCCCCAATAGAAGTGGGGCTCAACCTCTTGGACCGGCCATGGTGCAAAATCCAAGGGTGCAAAATCCATCACTGGTTCCTCAGGGGGAGGTGGCAAACAGTTAGCTGGGGTTACTGGTGCTGCTTCCTTTTCTGCACTTTCGTCATTCACTGCACTAACAAAGTTATCACCTGCTATATATGCAGAAATTTCAGCACACACCACACAAAGGTTAGAGTTAGTACATATATTACAAGAAAATGAATCAGAAAAAGTTAGAATGTCTGGGAATTCTTCAATCAATTCATCCACCCCATTACTCTCAATACATTCAATTGTTTTACTTGAATCATCTACTCCCAAAGGTTCTTCTTTATCTTCAGGCACGGGGGAGTAGACGTCCTCTTGATCCTCCTGATCTAAGTTTCCTGAACAGAACAAACCTGCAAAACGATCCGCATTTTCTATTTTTCCTGAAAAGTATAAACCTGTAAAACATTCAACACACAAAGCAGTTCCGTCACAATAACAAGCATTAGGATCAGGGGATTCAACACATAAATCATCATCAACAGAAACATTATCAGAATCATAATCAGAAGTATTTTCAAAAATAACTGGTGACTCTGTACGATCTTCCAGGGGCTGTGGAGGTAGCATTGCAGCCGAGTTGGCGGTAACTTGATCAATTAGAGCCCACAATTTCTGAGATTCAGCTTGGCTCCTCTGGTATTCAGCCTCCATCCTCTGTTGATTTTCCTCTATCATCCGTTGATTTTGCTCGGCCATCCGTTGATTGTTCTCTTCCATTTGTTGTAGCATTGAAGCAATTTCATCCAAGGTGCTCTGTGAAGGTTCGGAAGGTGCAGAGGTGGTCACTTGGCTAGGATAGTATGGTGGTGGCTCACTAAAATTAGGATAATACATGCAAGGTGGTGGTTCATAATAAACATTAGGAAAATATCCATACATGTAATTATCCATGGCAATCAAACAACCAGACAAGCAGACAGAACTAATTAGCAAAGAAAATTTTTTTTTTTTTTAAATTTTATTTTCTGCTAATAACAACAAACCAGAGTCCCCGGCAACGGCGCCAATTTTTGACCGCGCTGTCGCCACGCGCCAAAAAGAACGAGCGATTATTAAAATAATGTAGTATAGAGCGACAACTCGGATCGTCTCTCAAGGACTCTTTAGTGTTGTTATTATTAACAGAAAATCAAAAGTTAGTTTTTGGGGGGTTTTGAGATTGAAATAAAATAAAGAAAACAAAACAATGAAAACAAAGCAGTTAAAGAGAATAGCAAATAAACTAAAGAACGATTAACCTACTGTTCTTGGTTTCCCACTATCATTGGTTCAAATAAATCCAAGCCCTAAGCAGATTCTAATCCCCTTTCAGTTGTAGCAACAATTAACAAACGAAATCGCTACTACGGATACATGTTCCTATTCCCGAATTAAACAAACGGGGTTAAGCCCTCATGAACTAAACGAACATGAATGAACACACGCGAATTAAACAAACGCGATTAAGTATAGGAACATAGCATCACTGAAATGAATCAAAACTACACTACACACTCCTGAATTAAACAAACAGAAATGCATAATATAGTATTGAAAAGAGAAAAGCAATTAAAACAGGAAATACAGAACCTCAAGTGTAATTAAAACCAATCACAGTAGATTAATCTAGGAGACTAGTTCTCCATTACAAAAGTAAAACACAAAAGAAAAGGAAGGAAGATAAACTACTACTACTGACTATCAAAGACTAGCCAAAACTGGCTAACTCTGACTATATCCTTCATTTCTGCCTAAGACTGCTTATATACACGTTTCTGGAGTCAGAGTACTCGCGAGGCGAAGCACTGATCGCGAGGCGAATTACATGAAAGGTCTGCAACTCTTTGTCTTCTCGCGAGGCGAGCACATCCTTAGCGAGGCGAACTCTTCAGCTTCCAACTGTTACGCCCGTGGCATTCAACACGCCCAAACCGTGATGGCTTCTGATCTTCCAATACTCGCGAGGCGAAGGAATGCTCGCGAGGCGAACGCTTCAACTTCAGAATTGCCACGGCTGTGATCTTCAACACGGGCAAGCCGTGATCGTCTCTGACTTTTTCATGGTTGCAATACTCGCGAGGCGAGAGATTATTCGCGGGGCGAGCGGCTCCAGATTTATTACTTTTTATTAACCTGAAAATAGAAAATAAAAGTAAATAATTATTCAACTCTAAAACAACTAAATTAACTTAAAAACAATTTACAGACTCAAAATACTACTTAGGAACAATCAAGCCTAATTTGGGTAAAAATGATATAAAATAAGCACAAAGCCAGGGTCTTGACTAGTTATAAAACCAGTCAAACAGAGGCTCATCAAGCCAGAGGCTTATCAAAATACCCCAAACTTAAACTTTGCTTGTCCCCAAGCAAAATAAAACTCAAAAATCAAAAAGACTCAAGACCTGGCAAGCTTAAAAGATTCAATCAACCTTGCACAAATTCAAGCAGTTTCATCAAAACAGTTTTCTTCAATGTCCCCCCCTTTCAAGCAAAGCAATCCCCACTTTCAATTATTCTAAACAATTGAGAATTTCATCATTCAAACAATCATTAATCTAAGCAAGGGATCCAAGTTACACACAAGAGGGAGATCACCAAATTCAAACAATCGCCTTCCTCACAAGTGCATTTAGTGTTCACTCAATCACTTAGTTTGTGTCAGGTTAGCAACATTTCCCTCAATTTCACTTTTAAGAGCACTTCCCATAAATATGATCTTCTTCTCAAAATGATTCCCACAGAAAACATGCATGCAACATCAAAAGGTCTTTTATGGTGGTAATGGGGCCTGGCTAAGGGTAGGATTTACAAAGGAACTAGGCTGAGGACCCTAGGAACTAAGAGAGCATGAGCTTTTTACACTTTGAATTTCACTCAAGTGCCTTTTTTCATTTTTCTTTATGCCTTGCCTTGGGTGACTACAGCCATTCTTCTAATCATGTTTACACTTTTTTTTTCTTTTTTTTTTCTTTTTTTTTTCTTTCTGCTTTCTTTTCTTTTGGCCTTTGGCTCCAACCTTTTTATTATATTTTTTCTTTTTCCCAATCCCAACAACACATCACACCTTGTAGTCACCCCAAACTTAGTTTCTTGCAAACCTTCTCTTGCTAAGATTCCATGCTCTCCTAATCCTAAGATCGGGTTAACATGGTTTTTCAGATTTTAGGCTCATAACATAAGGTCATCAAGAATTAACAGGCTAATTAGGCTCAAAGGGGCTAACTAGGGAACATGCATTAGGGACTGGTTCAATTTTAGGCTAAGTAGTTATTTACAAAGAAAATGCCTAAATCATTTGAAGCAAACACATAAACATGCAAACCAAGAAGAGATTCAAGTAAATTCAGGAAAGTGCAACTTAAAAGTGATTTCACATAGTTTAAAACATGTTGGAGGCTCAAATCCTCACCTGGACATTCATGCAAATTGTTTGACAGAGATTCTATCCCTAGTGTGTGCTTCCCTTCACCCCAAACTTATCATAAATCATGTCATCACAACAAAAGATCTCAAAGTTCAGTTTTCAATCACATGGGGATCACTTTTCAAATTTTTTTTTCAGCCTAGGGGAAATCATCATTCAACACATAACATGCAATCATCTATGCAAATTCAACCAAATCCATCAAACTTGCCGACTCAAGACTAACACAATTTATTCAAGAGCTAAAAGAAAGATAAGACAAAACAAAACTACAACTAGTTCCCTCCCCCACACTTAAAACATGCATTGTCCCCAATGAAACAATATAACTATAAAATCAGAGTGAGGGAAAGGAAAGGGTACTCCCTGATCAGGTGGCAGTGTAGATGGGAGCTTCCGCCTGGATCACATTGCTTGTAGCATAAAGCCAAGGAGAGGGAGTTCATTCCATGGTCCCATAACTTGCAGCCTTGAGATAGGAGTGAGCACTTGACAATTATGGTGACCTTTCCCAATGCGGCAGACCCATCACTTCCTCCTTGTGCAAAGATGACCGCTTTCTCAACAAAGTCCACCCAATAAAATTGGGGTTCAACCCCTTGAACTGGCCATGGTGCAAAATCCAGTCCTCTCGGTGGTTTCGCGCAGGGGAGGTGGCGAGATAGGTAGGGAGGGTCTCCGACGCCGCTTCATCTTCTCGCATGTTCCTCATTCACCAGACCGACAAATCTATCACCCGCTAAACAAGCAGCAATCTCAGCACATACCACACAATGGTTAGTGTTAGTACAATCAGGACATGAAGAAATATCATCAAAGCCAGAAATAAATGGAAAATCAAGAACAAGGTCCTCATGGGTGTCATCAATAATCCCAGAAAGCAGCTCTATGTGGAAAATGGAGTGCTCTTCCAATGGATGTTTCCCTGCATCAAAGATGTTAAACTTTGCCATAATATCACCAAACTCCATAGACATGGTCCCATCATCAACATCAATCTTAGTCTTAGCTGTCTTCATGAATGGTCTGCCCAGGATGATTGGTGATTTACTGGAACGTGTCTCTCCTGCCATGTCCAGTATGTAGAAGTCAGCAGGGAAAATCAGCTCATCAACTTGTACTAGCACATCTTCTACCATTCCCATGGGGCGGGCACTGGTCCTGTTGGCCAACTGGATAGTGATACCTGTATACTGCAAGGGCCCAAGGTCAAGGTTATTGAAAATAGAAGTGGGCATGACATTTATGGAGGCTCCCAAATCCAACATGCAATTTTCAAATTTTCTGTCCCCAATAATGCATGGAATAGTAAAAGTGCCTGGATCCTTGCACTTCTGTGGTAGTGCCTGAGTAGGGGTTGAGACAATGACTCTATCTGGTGTAAGCTTAGACTGGATAAGAGCTGAAACATTTCTTCCCAAATTTACTCTCTCATTACTCTTCAACTTCCTCTTGTTGGTGCAGAGATCCTTCAGAAATTTTGCATACTTGGGCACCTGCTTGATCACATCTAGAAGGGGAATATTCACAGCTACCTTTCTGAACACATCTAAAATCTCCCTCTCCTTATCTTCACCACCAATCTTCTTATTTTTCTGCAATCTCTGTGGGAAGGGGATTGGTGGTCGGTACACTTTCTCAGCTTCTACATCGACTGAAGGCTCAGGAGTTACCTCAATAGTTTCTTCATCTTTTCCAGAGGTTGTCTCAACAACTCGTCCAGATCTCAGAGAAATGGCACTCACATTAGGATTGGATGCATTGGGATTTATCACTGTCTGTGTAGGTAGTTGGTTTGTCCCTTGAGCTTGCTGTATGTTATTTATGGATGTGGCAAGTTGTCCAACCTGTGTATGCAAAGCCTGAATGCTAGCATCTGTTCGCTGCTGAAACTGTGCCTGTGAGTCCTGGAACTGTCCTACTTGCTGCTGAAACTGTAGATTGGCTGCAGCCATTTGCTTGACCAAGTCTTCTAATGAAGGTCCAGAAGGTGCAGAAGTGGGCACTTGAGGAGGATTCTGAGGTGCCATCGGTTGTTGTTGGGATGAGTTCCCATACCGAAGATTAGGATGATTCCTCCAATTGGGATGGTACCTATTTGTAGAGAGGTCTGGAGTGTTGTACCGGTTCTGGCTATTGCCTTGATTATAGGGATGAACTGCATAAATTTGGGGCAAATCAGTACTTGACTCTTCCTTCAGAATAGGGCATGCCTCATATGGGTGCTCAGGAGAACTGCACATGCCACAAAACCTTGCTGGCTGAACCCTATCCATTGCCATTTTCTCCACCAAAGAAGTGAGCCTATCCATTCTATCCTCAAGGGCCTGGTTAGAAGAAGAGCTATGGACCTCATGCACACCTCTTGTCTCAACAGAATTTCTTCTGGTAGTAAACTGCTGGGAATTCAGTGACATATTTTCAATAAGTTGCTTGGCAGCAGCTGGGGTCTTATCAACTAGTGCTCCCCCACTAGCAGCATCCAAAATATTCCTATGCATCGGCAGTAACCCTTCATAAAAGTCTTGGATAAGAAGTCGCTTCGTAAATCGATTTGGGGCAAATGGATACCAAATGCTTGAATCTTTCCCAATATTCAGCCAACAACTCATTTCCTTGCTCGATGCCACATATTTCCTTCCTAATTGACGCACAGCTAGGAGGCAGGAAAGTATTTCTCTAAGAAGAGCCTCTTCAAATCGTTCCAGGTGGTAATGGAATTTGGCGGAAGATATAACAGCCAATCCTTTGCAGCGCCCTGTAGTGAAAACGGGAAGGCTCTCAGCTTAATGTGATCTTCAGTTACTCCCTCTGGTCTCAAGGTTGTGGAGCAGACAACCTGGAACTCCTTGAGATGCTAATGTGGATCCTCACCTGCAAGACCATTAAACCTTGGCAACAAATGGATTAGACCAGATTTTAATTCAAAGGGGGTAACAGCACCAGAATATTCAATACACAATCCATTATAGTTAACATCAGGGGCAGCAAGCTGTCTTAATGTCCTTTGGTCACCCATGTTTTCAAAAACAGTTTTAGAATTAGAATCACTACTAGTGCTAGGCCTAATTTCTCTACCGTGTGTGTGCAGTGTTCCTTCAATTTCAGGATCAAAATCACACAATTCAGGGCAATTACACCTAGTAGTCAGACCAATTCAAAACAAAAACGAAAATAAAAGAAAGAAAGAAAAAAAAATGTGAAAAGTAACAAACAAGAGTCCCCGGCAACGGCGCCAATTTTTGGTCGCGCTGTCGCGCACGAGCCAAAAAGAACGAGCGGTTTCTAAAAATATGTAGTTTAGGGCGACAACTCGGATGTCGTCTCACAAGAACTCTTGAAATGTTATTTGTCACAAAAATTAGTTTGGGGGGGGGGGGGGGTTGGATTGGACTGCAAATAAGAAACAAAGCAAAACCAAGCAATGAAAATAGGGCAGTTGAAAAGATTATCAAATAGCTCAAGACGATTAATCTATTGTTCTCGATTTCCCAACTATCATCGATTCATGCAATTCTAAGCCCTAAGCAGATTCTGATCCCCTCCCAGTTGTAGCAACAATTTACAAGCGAAACCACTACTACAGATATATGTCCCTATTCCCGAATTAAGCAAACGGGGTTAAGCCCTTCGTGAACTAAGCGAACACGAAACGAACACACGCGAATTAAGAAAACGCGATTAATTATAGGAACATAATATCACCGAAAATAAATCAACACAACACAATATACTCCTGAATTAAGCAAACAGAAATATATAGCATGGCATTGAAAAGGGAAAAGCATACAAAACAGGAAATACAAGAACCTCAAGTGTAGTGGAAATCGATTACAATAGATCAATCTAAGAACTTAGTTCTCCATAGAAAAACGAAACACACAAAAATGTAAAAACAATGGAGAAGCAAAAAGTTCTTCCAATCTGCCCAGAACAGCCTTTTATACTATTCAGAATTTTAGTCCACTCGCGAGGCGAACCTTCTCTCGCGAGGCGAATGTTATGAAGAGTCAGCAACCTTTGGCATTCTCGCGAGGCAAAGAACGGCTCACGGGGCGAAGAATTGAAGAGTCTTCTTATTATGCCCGTTATGAACATCAAGGGCCAACCGTGATGCTTTCTGACTTCCGTTATCGCGAGGTGAAGAAGTTATTCGCGAGGCGACCCCGAGAGCTTGCATATTTCTGGAACAGTCATCCTTCAGGGTCGCGAGGCGAGGTTCTGTTCGCGGGGCGAACCAGAGAGGATGACATTTTTACTGTTCTGCTGGCTTTCAGGTTCGCAAGGCGAGAAGATTCTCGCGAGGCGAATCCCCTGTTTCTTTATTCCCTCAACTTCTATTTAACCTGAAAACAAAGAAACAGCTATAAGTGCATTATTTGACTCAAAACTGGCTAAATTAACCTAAAACTACTTTAGAGACTCAAAACCTTGCTTGAGGACAATCTAATCTAATTTGGGTGAAAATGAGATATGATTTGCACAAAACCCTGGTCAAACTAGCCATAAAACTAGATGAGCCAGAGGCTTATCAATCAGCTGAGGATGGATGGGCATTATTGGAGAAGATGTCGTACAATGATTACAACCGTGGGAGAGAAACCTCCAGTGGAGTCAGTTCTGCAGCAATGGAAGCCATTCTAGAGCAAAATAAACTGTTGAAGATGCAAATTGCGGCTTTGTCTGAGAACAAGAAGGTTAATGTGATACACGAGGGAATGCCTCCGGGTTGTGATAATTGTAATGGAGATCATGACATTCAGAGCTATCCGTTCAACTTCTCTCGAGAACATGTGGACTCATGCCACAATTTCTATGACAGTGTGCCCCAGAACAACTATCAAAGGAACAGTCAGAATCAGAATAGGGGTTATATGAGGAGAGACCATCCGGGTTTCGCTTGGAGTAATGCTAGTGGTGGTCTAGTCGGGCAACAACAACCTCAACAGAATTGGCAACAACAACCTCAACAGGGTCAGAGGTCAAACATTGGGATCCATCAACGCAATACTCAGCAGGCTCTTCCAGGGCCTAATCAATTGCAGATAACTGATGGTGGAAGGCAACCTTGGGAGTTGGCTTTTGAGAAGATGAGTGCAACAGTGGAGAAGTTGTCAATCAATACAAGCACAGCCATTGACAAGTTGGCAACTCATACAGGGTCGGCAATTCAGAATCTAGAGACGCAGATAGCTCAGATCGCAAAGCAACTAAATGAGCGTCTCCCAGGCACTCTCCCAGGTGATACCGAGAACAACCCTAAGAACCAATGCAATGCCATAACAACTAGAAGCGGAAGGGTGTTGGGATCTAACAGGGGTGCAACTAGTTCTGAGGAAATTGAGGAAGAACAACCACATGTCGAGGAAGAGCAACCTAAGAAAGAGGAGTTGGCAAGTGACAAGGCACCGGAGCAAGGGGGAAGGATGAAACTTGTAGATGAAGAGTTCCGAAAAAAGAAGTGGGTTGAACCCCAGGACCTCCCGCCCTACATGAAGGTACCGTATCCGGAAAGATTGAAGAAGCCTCAACAAGATAAGCAATTCAGTAAATTCCTTGATGTCTTCCGCAAACTTCAAATTAACATTCCATTTGCGGAGGCCTTGGAACAAATGCCATCTTATGCCCGGTTTATGAAGGAGCTTCTCTCCAAGAAGCGGAAAATAGTGGATGAGGAAACGGTTACTTTGACCGAGGAGTGTACTGCCATTCTTCAGAGAAAACTACCTCCAAAGTTGAAGGACCCTGGTTCTTTTTCGATACCATGCACCAATGGGGGGATGACTCTAGGGAAGGCATTATGTGATCTAGGGGCAAGCATCAACTTGATGTCCCTCTCTATGATGAAGAGGTTGGGGATCAAAGAAGTCAAGGATACACGGATGTCACTCCAACTCGCCGATCGTTCTATAAAATATCCTTATGGAGTGGTCGAAGACTTGTTAGTGAAGGTGGACAAGGTCATATTTCCGGCGGACTTTGTGGTTCTTGATATGGATGAAGACGCCGAGATCCCTCTCATATTGGGTAGGCCCTTCTTGGCCACTGGGGGTGCTTTGATAGATGTAAAACAAGGGAAACTCACTCTAAGGGTGCAAGATGATGAGGTAGTCTTCAATGTCTTTGAAGCAATGAAGCACCCTGCTGAGAGGTTGGACGTGTATCGAGTGGATGTGGTGGACTCAACTGTCAAGGCAAAGGCAACTAGAGAAGCCCATGGTTCTTCACTTGCACAAGTGTTGGTAAAATCCCATGATGATGATAGTGAGGAAAAAGACTCTTTGGGGGATGAGGTCTATCTTAAGTGGTTAAAAGAGAGGGAAGCCTTACCGAGTTTCCCAGAAGATGAAGGTGCAAGGGAAAAGCCCAACAAGAAAGGAATGAAAAAATCTGTGCGTGAGGAAGTGATTAAACCTTTAGAGACCGGAATCATCTATCCAATATCGGATAGTAGTTGGGTTAGTCCAAATCATGTGGTCCCAAAGAAAGGTGGCACAACCGTGGTGGTCAATAAAAGCAATAAATCGATCCCAACAAGGACCATCACGGGGTGGAGAGTTCGTGCCGATTATAGAAGACTGTTGGACTTAAATGAGTTGGTTGGGAACCGCATGCGAGCATATGAAAGGGAAAGAACCTACAAAGAGTGGACTAAGGCATGGCATGGCAAGCAAGATCTTCTTCCGGATTAACCCATAGGGGTAACTTGAGTCAGGCTCGGGACGTTAAACAAGCGCTACTTAGGAGGCAACCCAAGATAGATATCCTTTATTATTTTTAAGTTTATGTTATTTTCTCTTCTTAAATAAAAAAATAAAAATAAAAATAAAAATAAAAATGAGAGACTCGCCTCGTGAATCCACACTGGCCTCGCGAGGCAGAAGCCCTGGAATCTCAGAGTCAAGCTCAAGCATCTGTCTCGCGTCGCGAGAGCCACTTTCGCCTCGCGAATATGGGCATCAGCAGCTATTGGAAATTCCAGATTTGCCTCGCGAGTTACTACTAGTCTCGCGATTATGGAAAGTGTGAAGAACAATTTTCCAGATTTGCCTCGCGAGTGTTGTCTCGCCTCGCTAATATGCAATTAGGGTTTTCAATTTGGGGGAAAATTTTAAAATTCGCGTCGCGAGTGTCCTCTCGCCTCGCTAAAACTGAAAATTATATAGCCCCGCGAGCGGATCGCGAAGCATTTCGCGACCCTTCACTGTTTCCCCCTCCTCTCTCTCTCGCGTGGACATCATCTCTGCCTCACTTCCCCTCCCACTCAGTTCACTCACTCACACACTCTCACCCTCACGCAGTAGCATCTGTTCATCTCTACAAGGTAAGATATACCCCACTGACTTCACTTTGTGCTCATTCATGCTTGTGGAATTCGAACAGACACACCACACACTGTGCACTAAATGTATGTTATAACTGGTAGTAGGGTAGATGCCATGTTCATGAACTTGTCTAGTTTAGGGAAATCTTACTGTGCATTGTTCTCTGCTGAGTGTTATGGTTAGGAATGCAGTGGGGATACTGTCTAGGTGTTCATTGCATATCTGTATGATAGTAGGACAGTGGGGGGAGGGGGGGTGATACTGTATTTGTGCCTCTTTGTTGCATATTCTGAATTACTGATTATAACTGTACTGGGACTTTTCTGATTTTCAGGTATGGCTCCGCCTAAGAGCAACCCTGCTGAAAAGCAGTCGGTTAAGCGCAAGAAACGCGGATCTGCTCAGGGGGACGACGTTGAGTTAGCTTAAGGACCAGGCGCCTCCTCTAGGGCCACCTCCTACTCTCCCAGTTTCCGTTCTCCTGATCATAGGGAGCATTGGAACCTGGTGGTGAGGAAGGAGATGGTTTTAGAGCGGCGTGTGTCCCTGGTGGGCAACAACTACGCTAGCGTCTCCGAGCAGATTCGCAACCGAGGTTGGGAGATGTTGGCTGATATTCCTCGCCGGTATGACATCAAACTGGTGCAGGAATTTTATGCCAACGCTCTCAAACTCGAGGTCACAGGCCCGAGCTGCGTGACAGAGGTTCAGGGGGTCCCCATCACTTTCACCACATCAGACATTAACTCCTCGCTTGGGGATCCCGATCGGAGAGGAGCCCCTGCGAGTATGAGCAGCCTCCCGCAGGTGCGGGCCCTCGCTCGAGGCCATCATCGACACTTCTTTGTGTCCCAGGAGCTGCCTGGGATATGGGGACATCGGGGAACCTCTTGAGGTTGAGGAGGCAGGACCTCACCCCAGATGCCAAGATCTGGTCGGCGTTCCTACACGCTAACCTTAGAGTGAGCTCTCACGAGTCCACCGTCACCACCGCCAGAGCCCATCTCCTCTACGGCATTCTGACAGGTCGCATGATTAACGTAGGGGGAGTCATCGCCTCAGACATTCAGATGAAGGCGAACTCCCAGGCATTGAAGGAGAGCCTGGGGCATGGACTGATTATCACCGAGCTCATACGCCGGGTGGGAGTGCCCGTGAGTACAGTTATGGAGAAGGTCCCGCGGCAGCCCATCGACCGAAAGTACATCCGGTGTTTCTGCTACGGAGCCCCGGCCACACCTAGGAGGCCGACACCCCTACCCACTCAGAGGCCACGATCATCATACATGACTCTGCTCTTGCAGAACCAGCAGGCTATGAGGCGGGATCAGGAGGTGCTGCGGGAGTTTTTCAGAGAGATGTCATTGGCCCAGCAGGAGGGTCGGGTGCCCGTATACCCCTCCGAGGAGGAGTTGTCCCCTCGTCTTGGGTGGCAGGACTACCCTGGGGACCAGGGTGCTATGCCACAGGGGGGTGCCCGAGGGACCAGAGGATGAGGAAGCACCGGATGACCAGGGTGACCCGGCGAACGACATTGATTTTGATCAGTGATCCGGGCCCCTGCATTATTTTGTTTAGAGTTCTAGTTAGTAGTTCGATATGGTTGTACATTATAGCTAGCTAGAAACTCTGTTTACTGACCTTTCACTGGCAAACTTGGAATACTGTATATATATATTTTGTATGTTATTGCTTTAACTTTCATGTTTGCTTGTGAATGAATCAACATGGAGAGCCCAGATTGGATGAGGATGGGGCCGAAACTAGCCACACTGTGAGGCGGGGTAGTAGAGAGATGGAAAGAGGCAAGGAATTCAACTGAAAGCACGGGGTCCGCTTGGACCCCCTTGAGATAAAAATTTCTATCCTTGCTCTTTTCTATTCTTTCTCCTTTTGTTTAGTTTTCTTTTCCCTTTTCCTTTTGTTTTTGAATGTCGCTCTTGAATAATTTGAGAAGATCAAGAGTTTGTGTATGAATGTTGTGTCGGCAAGCCTGTTGGATTTTAATTAAATTTAGCATAGATTGATTGCATGAATTATTTTGACCATGGATGATTTCCCCCTAGGTTCTGAAAATAGAAAAGTTGATCCCCATGGAAAAATTGAAAATTGAACTCTGAGAAATTTTGTTGTGATTGCGTGATTTATGACAAGTTTGGGGTGAAGGGGTGCACACACTAGGAACTGTATCTCGGTCAAACAATTTGCAAAAATGTCCAGGTGAGGATTTGAGCCTCCAACATTGTTTTTGATTGTGTGGATCACTTTTAAGTTGCACTTCCCCGAATTTGCTTGAATCTCTTCATGGTTTGCATGTCTATGTGTTGCATCAAATGATTTAGGCAATTTTTTTTGAATAGCTACTTGGCCTAAAAAGAACCATCCCTAATGCATGTTCCCTAGTTAGCCACATTGAGCCTAATTAGCCTATTGTTTCTTGATGACCTTAAATTATAAGCCAAAATCTGGAGAGAAAAAAACCATGTTAACCCAATCTTAGGATTAGGAGAGCATGGAAACTTAGCAAGAGAAGGGTTGTAAGAAACTAAGTTTGGGGTGGCTACAAGGTTTGATATGTCATTATGGGGTGAGAAAAAGAAGAAAAAATAAAGGTTGAAACCCAAGGCAAAAAGAAAAAAAAAAGAAGAAAAAAAATTGCCAAAAGAAAAGGGGCAAAACAAAAAGCTTAGCAAGGAAAAGGTTGAGGTCACCCAAGGCTAAAAGAAAAATGAAAAAAGGAATGTGAGTGGAGATTCAATGTGGCAAATGATCATTCTCTCTTAGTTCCTAGGGACTTAAGCCTAGTATCCTTGAATATCCTACCCTTAGCCAAGCCCCACTACAACCTTTAAAAGACCTTCTGATGTTGCATGCATGTTTTCGTGGGAACTGTTTTTGAGATGAAAATCAAATTCATGGCAAGTGCTCTTGAAATGTGAAATTGAGTAAAAAGTTGATAGCCTGGACAAATTGAGCGAATGAGTGAAATACTAAATGCCCTTGTGAGGAAGGCAATTGTTAGAAATTGGTGATCTTCCTTTGTGTGTGTAACTTTGATCCTCAACTTAGATTAATGATTGCATGAATGATGAAGTTCTTAGTTGTTTAAAGTAAATGAATGTGGGGATTACATTGATGCAAGGGGGGAAATCGTTGAAGAAAAAACTGTTTTGTTAAGATTGCATGAAATTTGTGCGAAATTGATTAAATCCTTTAAGCTTGCCAAGTCTTGAGTCTTTTTGAGTTTTAGCTTGCTTGGGGACAAGCAAGGTTTAAGTTTGGGGTGTTTGATAAGCTTCTGGCTTATCTAGTTTTAGAACTAGTAAGACTGTGGTTTATGTGCTAATTATTCGAGTTCAATCTCGTTTTCGCCCAAATTTGGCCTTGTTTTGTTCCTAAGTAGACTTTGACTCATTCTAGGTATTTTTAGTAGTTTTTAGTCTATTTGGAGTAGAATTACGCTTTTTGTTTCTTTTTATGTTTCAGGTTAGAAGTGAAGCTCCTAGAGTCAAGGAAAATGAAGAAAACAGTGGAATTGCCATTCTGGAGACACTCACCCCGCGAGAGGCAGATCACCTCGCAAGCCTGAAGACCAGCTGAGCAGCAACAGTCATCCTTTCTGTCTCGCCTCGCGAATCCTGAAGACCCTGGAGGACAGAGACCATCACGGCCTAGCCGTGATGAAGGTAACGGATGTGATAGACTAGGATTTGAAGCCTCGCCACGCGAAACATACTCTCGCCTCGCGAGAGTCCAATTTGAAAGCTGTTGGGACACCGGCAAGTGTACCGGGTCGTCGCAAGTAATAAAACACGGTAAGAGTCTACCGAGGTCGAACACAAGGATTGGGTTACCAATTCGACTAATTTCGCGAGAAATCCGATAAGTTGGTTAAGTAGAGAAAGTGG
Organism: Sophora flavescens; assembly: GCA_030762895.1. NCBI lineage: Eukaryota > Viridiplantae > Streptophyta > Magnoliopsida > Fabales > Fabaceae > Sophora > Sophora flavescens. The sequence continues at coordinate 43,320,667 of CM061069.1, read as the reverse complement.
TTGGAAAGAAACTAGATTCACAATTCAAATTAACAAATAGAATCAATCAAAGATATGGTGATGAAATCTGGAATTAAAAGCATCTAAGGTTTCGAATCCACCTACCCAATCATGCAAAGTACCCAAGTGATATTGATCTCCTCCCTAGGTTCAATTTTAATGTCAACGGGACCCCTAAATTCTCCTATATCCACTGTCGTGCTCAATAGGACGTATTCGATGATTTGAGTTAATTACTTTCTAGGTCTCTTAACCCTAATCTCGAATTCTATTAATTCTTGTTCCCTAAGAGTTGCATCGATCTCCTATTCACTCTCGTGCAACACTCGATCGATGTTCCCAATTCAAGTTCTGAAACGCGAATCGCCTCTCGGCCTCATACACGTTTAACAAGTTGATCACGCAAGCATATAATCAACACAATGAAATCAGAATTGAAAAACAATAATTGAATTGAGAGAGAGAGAGAGAGTTACATCACATGAATACTATGCTGCCATAGGTGGCTTCATCGATCCCTTAGACAAGAGGATTAGTTCCTCATGTCCGTAACAACAATGCACGTACAATCGGAATTCATCCTAAGCCTAAGAATTAAGAGAGGAGAAGAGGAGAAGAAGCCCCAGAATAAAGATTACAAAAGATCTCTGAAAATTCTGATCCAAAAGTCCCTTTTCTGTTCTGATCTGCTCTATTTATAAGGAGGCCACGCGTCACGGCCGTGACGGCCATCACGGCCAGGCCGTGACGCCCCTCTCGCTCGCGCACACTGAATTCGAACTCTCGCGACGCGAAGGATGTCTCGCGACGCGAGTCTTCTTGTCACGGCCCGTGGTGTGAATCACGACTAGGCCGTGATGTTCTCTGCCTTGTGTGGATTTTCGGTCACGGCCGTGATATACATCACGGCTAGGCCGTGATGGTCTCTGACTCTGGTACTTTTCTGGAATTCACACACTCGCGACGCGAAGGACGTCTCGCGACGCGAACCTTCCTTTCACGCCCCGTGATGTGAATCACGGCTAGGCCGTGATGGTCTCTGTCTTCCCGGATCTTCAAATTTCTCGCGGGGCGAGCTTCCTCTCGCGGGGCGAGAATCTCCAGAATAGCAATCTCCACTATTTCTTGACTTTCCTTAATTCTTAGAGCTTCACTTATGGATCTGAAAACAACACAAGCAACCACAAGCGTAATTCTATCCAAAAGAATCTAAAAACTACACAAAAGACGCCAAACGAGTCAAAGTCCAACTGAGGAACAAAACAAGGCAAATTTGGTAAAACTAGAGTGAACTCGAATAAATTGGCACATAAACCCTAGTTCATCTAGTCATAAAACTAGATAAGCCAGAGGCTTATCAAAATACCCCAAACTTAAACCTTGCTTGTCCCCAAGCAAGCTTAAAACTCAAAAACGACTCAAGACTTGGCAAGCTTAAGGGATTCAATCGATTTCGCACAAATGTCATGCGACTTTACAAGGCAGTTTTTCTTCTTTGATTCCCCCCTTTTTCATCAATGTAATCCCCACATTCATCTACTTTAAACAATTGAGAAGTTATCATTCATGCCATCATTACTCTAAGTTGAGGCTCAAAGATACACACAAAGGAAGATCACCTATTTCAAACAATTGCCTTCCTCTCAAGGGCATTTAGTATTTCACTCATTCGCTCAAGTTTGTCTAGGCTATCAACTTTTCACTCAATTTCACTTATCAAGAGCACTTCCCATGAATTTGATTTTCATCTCAAAAGTGGTTCCCACGAAAACATGCATGCAACATCAGAAGGTCTTTTAAAGGTTGTAATGGGGCCTGGTTGAGGGTAGGATAGTCAAGGATACTAGGCTTAAGTCCCTAGGAACTAAGAGAGCATGAGCATTAAACACATTTTCCACTCAAATTCCTTTTTCCATTTTTTTTTCATTTGGGCTCGGGTGACTACATCCTTTTCCTTGCTAATCTTTTGATTTGCCCCTTTTCTTTTGGCAATTTTTTTTTTGTTTTGTTTTCTTCTTTTCTTTTCTTTTTTTTTTTTTTTGCCTTGGGTCAACCTTTATTTTCTTTTTCTCATCCCAATATAACATATCACCTCGTAGCCACCCCAAACTTAGTTTCTCACAACCTTTCTCTTGTTCATTTCCATGCTCTCCTAATCCTAAGATTGGGTTAACATGGTTTTTCAGATTTTGGCTCGTAATGTAGGGTCATCAAGAAACAATAGGTCAATTGGGCTCAATTTGGCTAACTAGGGAACATGCATTAGGGATGGTTCTTTTCAGGCCAAGTAGTTATTTCAAAGAAAATTGCCTAAATCATTTGATGCAACACATAAACATGCAAACCATATAGAGATTCAAGCAAATTCGGGAAAGTGCAACTTAACAGTGATTCACACATTCAAAAACAGAGTTGGAGGCTCAATTCCTCACCTGGACATTTTGCAAATTGTTTGACCGAGATACGATTCCTAGTGTGTGCACCCCCTCACCCCAAACTTATCATAAATCAAGCAATCATAATAAATCTCAAAGTTCAATTTTCAATTTTTAAGTGGGGATCAACTTTTCTATTATTAGAACCTAGGGGGAAATCATCAATGGTCAATATAATTCATGCGATCAATCTATTCTCAATTCAATCAAAATCCAAAAAGCTTGCCGACACAACATTCATACAACAACTCTTGATCTTCTCAAATTATTCAAGAGTGACAGACAAAAACAAAACAAACACAAAAACAAAAACAAAAACAAGAGTGAGGAAAGGAGAGGGTACCTAGCTTGGGTTGCCTCCCAAGTAGCGCTTGTTTAACGTCCCGAGCCTGACTCAAGTCGCCCCTAAGGGTTAATTCGGAGGAAGATCCTGCTTGCCATGCCATTCCTTGGCCCGTTCTTTGTAGGGTTGTGCCCTTTCACCTGCTCGCATGCGGTTCCCGGACAGCTCATTTAAGTTCAGGACCCTTCTATAATCAGCACGAACTCTCCACTCCGTGGTGATCCTTTTTGAGATCAATTCATTGTCTGTACTGACCACCACGGTTGTGCCACCCTTCAACCTTGGTGCTTTACCCTTCTTTTTCATTCCTTTGCTGCTGAGTTCTTTCCTTGCACATTCTTCCCTTGGGAGACTCGGTATGGGTTCCATGTCTCGTAGCCACTCAAGGTAGACTTCATCCCCCGAAGGGCCTTTTTCCTCACTGTCTTTTTCATGAGATTCTATCGATACTGTTGCAAGTGAAGGATCATGGTCTTCTCGAGTTACCTTTACCTTTTCATTTGGGTCCACCACATCAACTCGATACACAACTGACTTCTCTTCCGGGTGCTTAATCGCTTCAAAGACATTGAAGACCACCTCTTCATCATTCACCCTTAAAGTGAGTTTCCCTTTCCGCACATCTATCAAGGCACCCCCGGTGGCCAAGAAGGGCCTACCCAATATGAGAGGGATCTCAGCGTCTTCATCCATATCGAGCACCACAAAGTCCACTGGGAATATGAACTTGTCAACTTTCACGAGCAAGTCTTCAACTACTCCATAGGGATATTTGATAGAACGATCGGCCAGTTGGAGTGACATTCGCGTATCCTTTACTTCTTTGATCCCTAGCCTGTTCATCATTGATAGGGGCATCAAGTTGATGCTTGCCCCAAGATCACATAATGCCTTTCCGAAGGTCATTCCCCCAATGGTGCATGGTATCGAGAAGGAACCGGGATCCTTCAACTTCGGAGGCAGTTTCCGTTGAAGAATGGCACTACACTCTTCGGTCAAAGTAACCGTTTCTTCATCCACAATCCTCCGCTTCTTAGTGAGAAGTTCCTTCATAAACCGAGCATATGATGGCATATGTTCCAAGGCTTCCGCAAATGGAATGTTAATCTGAAGTTTTCGAAAGACATCAAGGAACTTATTGAATTGCTTATCCTGTTGAGGCTTCTTCAATCTTTCAGGATACGGAACCTTCATGTAGGGCGGGAGGTCTTGGGGTTCAACCCACTTCTTCTTTCGGAACTCTTCATCCACAAGTTTCAGTCTTCCCCCTTGCTCCGGTCCCTTGTCACTTGCCAACCCTTCTTTCTCTGGTTGCTCTTCCTCAATGGGTAGTTGTTCCGGGCCCTTGTCATCCTGAGAACTAGTGGTACCCCTGCTAGGTCCCAACACCCTTCCGCTTCTAGTTGTGATGGCATTGCATTGGTTCTTCGGGTTGTTCTCGGTGTCACCTGGGAGAGTGCCTGGGAGACGCTCATTAAGTTGCCTTGCGAGCTGAGCAACCTGCGTCTCTAGATTGTGAATTGCCGACCCTGTATGAGTTTCCAACTTGTCAACTGACGCATTCACTTTCTCTAAAGCTGTGTATGTATAGGTTGACAACTTCTCAACTGTCGCGGTCATCTTCTCAAAGGCCAGCTCCCACTGTTGTCTTCCACCATCTGATATTTGCAACTGATTAGGCCCCGGAAGAGCCTGCTGAGTATTGCGCTGCTGAATTCCAATGTTCGGTCTCAGACCCTGTTGAGGTTGTTGCCAATTCTGTTGAGGGTGTTGTTGACCGGCTAGACCACCATTAACATCACTCCAAGCAAATCCCGGATGGTCTCTTCTCATGTAGCCCCTATTCTGATTCTGATTGTTCCTCTGATAATTGTTCTGGGGCACAGTGTCATAAAAGTTGTGGCAAGAGTCCACATGTTCCTGAGAGAAATTTAGCGGGCAAATCTGAGTGTCATGATCTCCATTACAATTTGTACAACCCGGAGGCATTCCCTCGTGTATCGCATTAACCCTCTTATTCCCAGACAAAGCCTCATTCTGCATCTTCAAAAGTCTGTTTTGCTCTAAAATGGCTTCCATTGTCCCAGAACTGATTCCACTCGAGGTCTCTCTACCACGGTTGTAATCATTATATGACATCTTCTCTAACAATGTCCATCCATCCTCAGCTGATAAATAAGAGAAAGAACCGCCAGCTGCGGCATCACAGTTCATCTGATAGCGTCCCCTCAACCCATTAAAGAAATGCTGAACCTTGGAAACCGGGTCAAAGAACGCTGAGGGACATCTTCTCAATAAGCCATTGTACCTCTCCCAAGCTTCATTATATGTTTCATCCTCCGTTTGCCTGAATGAAGTGACAGCTATTCTTGCTTGTGCCACCTTCTGAGGAGGAAAGTATTTGGTTAGGAACTTCTGTGCCATTTGCTCCCAAGTTCTGATGCTGTTCCTATCCAAACTGTCAACCCAATCGCGAGCGACATCCCTAAGAGAAAGAGGGAAAAGCCGCAAGCGAAACTCATCCTGAGAGACTCCCCTGGCAAGTGTACCGGGTCGTCGCAAGTAATAAAACACGGTAAGAGTCTACCGAGGTCGAACACAAGGATTGGGTTACCAATTCGACTAATTTCGCAAGAAATCCGATAAGTTGGTTAAGTAGAGAAAGTGGTTGGAAAGAAACTAGATTCACAATTCAAATTAACAAATAGAATCAATCAAAGATATGGTGATGAAATCTGGAATTAAAAGCATCTAAGGTTTCGAATCCACCTACCCAATCATGCAAAGTACCCAAGTGATATTGATCTCCTCCCTAGGTTCAATTTTAATGTCAACGGGACCTCTAAATTCTCCTATATCCACTGTCGTGCTCAATAGGACGTATTCGATGATTTGAGTTAATTACTTTCTAGGTCTCTTAACCCTAATCTCGAATTCTATTAATTCTTGTTCCCTAAGAGTTGCATCGATCTCCTATTCACTCTCGTGCAACACTCGATCGATGTTCCCAATTCAAGTTCTGAAACGCGAATCGCCTCTCGGCCTCATACACGTTTAACAAGTTGATCACGCAAGCATAAAATCAACACAATGAAATCAGAATTGAAAAACAATAATTGAATTAAGAGAGAGAGAGAGAGTTACATCACATGAATACTATGCCGCCATAGGTGGCTTCATCGATCCATAAGACAAGAGGATTAGTTCCTCATGTCCGTAACAACAACGCACGTACAATCGGAATTCATCCTAAGCCTAAGAATTAAGAGAGGAGAAGAGGAGAAGAAGCCCCAGAATAAAGATTACAAAAGATCTCGGAAAATTCTGATCCAAAAGTCCCTTTTATGTTCTGATCTGCTCTATTTATAAGGAGGCCACACGTCACGGCCGTGACGGCCATCACGGCCAGGCCGTGACGGCCTCTGCTTCTGGCGCACTTCTGGAATTCGAACTCTCGCGACGCGAAGGATGTCTCGCGACGCGAGTCTTCTTGTCACGGCCCGTGGTGTGAATCACGACTAGGCCGTGATGTTCTCTGCCTTGTGTGGATTTTCGGTCACGGCCGTGATATACATCACGGCTAGGCCGTGATGGTCTCTGACTCTGGTACTTTTCTGGAATTCACACACTCGCGACGCGAAGGACGTCTCGCGACGCGAACCTTCCTTTCACGCCCCGTGATGTGAATCACGGCTAGGCCGTGATGGTCTCTGTCTTCCCGGATCTTCAAATTCTCGCGGGGCGAGCTTCCTCTCGCGGGGCGAGAATCTCCAGAATAGCAATCTCCACTATTTCTTGACTTTCCTTAATTCTTAGAGCTTCACTTATGGATATGAAAACAACACAAGCAACCACAAGCGTAATTCTATCCAAAAGGATCTAAAAACTACACAAAAGACGCCAAACGAGTCAAAGTCCAACTGAGGAACAAAACAAGGCAAATTTGGGCGAAAACGAGAGTGAACTCGAATAAATTGGCACATAAACCCTAGTTCATCTAGTCATAAAACTAGATAAGACAGAGGCTTATCAAAAGCGCGCCATTTTTAATATTCGCCTCGCGAGAGGCTACTCGCCTCGCGAGCGCGCGCAGATCCTGAACTCTATATATTGCTGTTTTAGGGCAGAAATGGGAGCTTTTTGGACTCCACTGTTTAGTAGCGTTTTGTGCCGAATTCCTTGTTTTCTGGAGCTGCGTCTCCCTTTTTATTTTCTTATTTTACTATGGTGATTATTTCCGATTGCTTGTGTGTTGTTACGGGCATGATGAGCTAATCCCCTCGTCTAAGGGATCAATGAAACCACCCATGACGGTGTAGTGATTCGATGTGATGTATGTTTCTCTCCCTTTTCTCAATTTGTGTTTTCCAATTCTGATTATATTGCGTTGATCATATGCATGCGTGATTGACTAGTTAAACGTGTTGAGGCTTAGGAGGCAATTCGTGTTTTAGAACTTGAATTGGGATCATCGATCGAATATTGCACGAGAGTGAATAGGAGATCGGTGCAACCTTATAGGAACCAGATTTAATAGAGTTTGATGATTAGGGTTATGAGACCTAGTAAGTAATTAACTCAATCATTGAATACGTCCTATTGAGCACGACAATGGATTTAGGAGAATTTGGGGGTCCTGGTTGACATTGTAATTGAACATAGGTAGGAAAACATCATCACTTGGGTACTATGCATGATTGGGTAGGTGGAATTGTGACCTTAGATATTTAATTTCTGATTTTAATACCTTAGCTTAATTGATTTGTTAATTTGATTGCGATCCTATTTTCTCTCCAATCTCAACCACTTTCTGTTACTTGACCAAACATATCGAACTTCTCGCGAATTAGTCGAATTGGTAGCCCAATCCTTGTGTTCGACCTCGGTAATTACTTACCGTGTTATTTTATTACTTGCGACGACCCGGTACACTTGCCAGTGATTCAACAACTCACCTAGCATTTATGACAAGTAATGATGGTTAAGGTGAAAAGACTAAAATTCCCCTAACCTAACCTATCCTAGTTAAATGACAACCATGGTTAAGGCAAGACATTATCAAATTTGGTTCTTCTTCCTCACATGTGGTTACAATTCAGCCACACCTCCTACTCACCATCACCACTCATTTATCATGATGACTTCAAGTGAAAAGATCAATTTACCCCTAAATGCAAGTAATGATAGCTTAAGTGTGAAATGTCCAAAATACTCTTAATCCTTCATTGTAACTTCAAGTTTGCCATGACAACATTTTTGACCCTTTGGTCCCTTGAAGCCAAGACCCCCCCTCTATAAAAGTCCATCTCCATTTCATTTTTGCTCCTTCACAAGTGTTCATCTTCATATTCTTCAACTTTCTCACAAAAACACTTAAGTTCTTACACTTGATTTGCAAAGGAAGTCTTAGATCTTGATCATTTCTTGAGATTCCAAAGGTAAAGCCTTATGATCCATGATCATACCTTCACTTCTCATCACAAGTTTTCTTCTTAAATCATTGTTTTGTTCAAGATCAAATTTCTAGATCTAGAACTTAAAAAATCTCTAGAAAATCATAGAAAAATCCTTTTAATGTGATTCCAATTTCTATTATCTTCATATAACATCTATTTTCATCATCCAAGAGCTTGAAAAATTTAGAGATCCCTAGCTATTTCTTCCTATCTAGGCCGAACCTATGCTCAAATGGGTTTAGGTGATTTTCTTCAATCTGTAAGTTGATTTCTTGTTGGTTGTTCATGGCTAGGTTTTGTGGGTTAAAAACCTTGTGATTTTGGTGAACAACATCCTTCTACTACTTGAGTTTCAAGTGATCTACAAGAGGTATGGGGGAGTTTAATACTATCTTACCTTAATGTAGATATGTTGATGGTTTATTTAGTGTCTATGTAGTCTTGTAATTCCTAAGTATGAAAGTTGTATACTTTATTGCATATTGGTGTGATTCTCTTGGAGGATTTGGTTGATGCTTGGTTGTGATATATGTTGGTTTTGATCCTAATGATTTCTAATTGGAACTTTGGTTGTTGGTTGATTGATTTGTTAAAAAAATGGCTAACGTGATCATTTCAGGCCATTCGGCGATGACTGTTTTATGGGGTTCCATGATGATTTAATTTGTTTGGACAATTTTTATAAGGATTGAATGAATATATAAGATTATAGAAATTGGTTTAGATTGATTTGGATGTGTATATTTAAAGATATGAATTTATGAGTCCTGAGGGACTAAAATGCAATTTATGGGAATTTATGTGACACCCCGTTGTGCCCCATTGTATTATTACATTAAATCCTTAATTATTTATTTACTTAATCGCGTGGTTAACGTTGAAAATACGTAAATCTTAAAACTTAATTAATAATTATATAACTTATGCAGATATAAAACACACCAAACTATTTTACATAAATACACACATGAGTATCCTTTATTTTACACAACACTGATTAGGTTATCCTCTCAGTAGGACCCACAGGTACTTATTTAAAACAAACTGCTTATAACTAACGGAAAACAAAAACGTCATATATGACTCACTGGCCCTAAACTTACTACACTATATTATTAGGATCAATCGGTTGTTCTCCAGCGTCAGCTTCATACGAAATGTCATTCAACTCTTCAACAACCTCCGTCTCGTATGGGGTTCCATCCACCTCCTCCGTAACATAGTCGTCCATATGGTCTTCTAACGTAACAAAGTAGACATACACCAAAAATACAGAAATAGGGAGATAAGAAACAGTTCTATCATCATAAGTGGAAAAGATTCATAGCATATAATACAATAATAGTCACAGACACGCATCACTCAAACTCAACAATCATCCTCAATTCACTATATCATCCTCTACCCTCTAACTCATGCAACTAAACCTTTATGCTGACGTGACCACTGTTAATCCTGTCACACATCCCTCGTTAGGAATGTCAGTCAGTCGTCCAAGTGACACGTTCCCCACGCCGGTGCACATTCTCATCCATGGTAGGAATGCTCATGCAAAGCAATGACACTATAGCTGCACTGTACCGTCGGTGCACACCCTGATTCTCTCTCTCTCAATTCTATCAAGGGTGCTCATGCAAAGCAATGACACTATAGTTGCACAACTTAAATTCTAATTTGGAACGGTCCACGAGAACTTCGGACCTCGTGTATCTCAAATACACGGTTATGAACACCAATGCAACATATGATTCTCACTGACTTTTATCAATTACCACCTAGTACCTCAAGCTTTTGCTCATAACCTCCACTTACATACTATATCACATTACCTCTATACCATAATAGCGAGGCACTTCTAATTCATATTCAAAACTCTCACCTAAACAAAATACCTCCGAGCAATATATATCATTCCTTAAAATAATCTAAGCATAGTATTAAACACAGGCAGATCATGCATAACAGATTAATCAACAGAATATTCAAACATCTCAATATCATATAAGGCAATTTATCACAACCAAATAATTAACAAAGTCAGACTCTGTCACGGCCTGGCCATGATAGCCATCACGGTCATGACAGACAACAAAGACAAGAATCCTACACCACAGAACCTGTCACGGCCTGGCCATGACAACCATCACGGCCGTGACAGACAGCAAACATCATCACTATCATAATTATTCAAACACCGAAACAATACGTCACATGCAGATGGAGTACCTCAACTAGCGTATCACAAACAGTCAAAAGTAAACAATTCAAACATCCTCAAATATGAATAATCAACCTAAGGCGATAAACCTACAATTCCCAAATCGTCATTGGTATTACGGAAAAGTTTCCAATACGATTTTGGTATTGTCGATTACTCGACCATTAGTAGGGTTTAGGTCGCCCTACACTATTATTATAAATTATATACTACTTATCGGTTCCGACGATGGAATGGTTCTTTCTCCCACCTGAGTTTGTACCGGAAACACGTACACAGCGATCCTCGTTATCCCGCCACGAGTTAACACAACCACCTTCATTCAAACAATCATAACTAAAATTAATCAACTCACGACCATCTATGACACTTTAGGGCTAGGTTCGGCCAAGACTTAGAAAATAGGTTTAGGGTTATCTTCTTAATGTCATCTTTTGGATCCTAATTATTAGAGTCTTAACTAACATTGATTACTTATTACAAGACTAAAATTTGAAACAAAATCCTCTAACCTTTATGGTTAGGGTTTCGGCTTCAACCAATTATCTAGGTTAGAAAGTTGAAAATTTGATTAACTTAAGGATTAATTATCCATAAGTTACTTAAGCATGATTAATCACTTAAACCATGATTATGAACCAAGAACATGAATTAAACTCATCTAGTTCCAAGAACTAGGGTTCGGTTTCCTCAAGATCCATGGGCTAGAAGTTTTAAAATTTCATCAAATTTTGGGATTTAATCAATATACAAAACTTAGAGTTTGATTCAAGTGTTACAAACAACTTTTGAATCACAAAACCCTTAAGTACACAAATCTAGGGTTTCGGTTTTGATGAGATTAATAGGTTAAAGTTTGATTTTTTTTTTAATCTTATATATACTTGAATACAAGAACTAGCAAGATACAAAAGGATTGAATCATGAATCAAGTCATGAAAATGAAACAAAACCTAAAAACTCAAAGTTAACCTAGGTTCGGCCATAACCAGAAATCAAGGAAAGAAATTTCTCATGATCTTGTGCTTCTAGATAATGAAAATAGAGATGATTATAAGATCATATCAATTGGTTTCTTGTCAAAAAGATTTTTCTAGAATTAGTTATGAATTTTTGAATCTAGTTTCATGAACTTTGAACAAATGAAGAACATATGAATCTTAGCCATGAATCTCTCAAAGGTTGTGAAGAGAAAGAATTTAAATGACAAGAGAAGAAGGTATTACCTCTTGTTGGTCCAAGAAAACAAGTTTTGGATGAGGTTCTTTTGATTTTTCTATGGTGTTCTTATGGCAAAAGTATGAACAAAGAAGAAGAAAGTCATGAAAATGGAAGAATGCTATTTATATGAAGAAGACAACCAACTTAGGGAAGATGGCACTATTGAAGCCGTGAGGATGGGGCAAGGTTTGGTCAACTTGTCCAATGGCAATTGTTAGAAATTGTCATAAAAAGACAAGGGCATTTTGGTCATTTCATAAGAAAATTTAATGTTGCCATAAATGTGCCATTATGGCCATTTATGATATGGATAAACTCGTCATAAATGCTCGTCAAGTCGGTCAATCCAACATCTCTGCTATGTTGCCGACTTCCCGATTCATCTGGCTCAAGCTCTTCCTAGAGACATCTTGACGTATAAGCCCGCAACAAAAATAATATTTTAAATTTTTTTTTTTACCAAAATTTTCAAAACTTCCAATATCGTAGTAAATACGATAAAAATATTTTTCATCTCGTTCACGACTCAAAATTAGGTCTTCTGAGCAGTAAACTTTTACTGTCAGTGAAAACACAGAAAACAGCAGACCGGCTTCCGTCTGAGTTTTCAACCAAAAACTTCCCCGTAACCTTATAAAAATAAGTATAACAAGGAAATGACCTTGGTTTACCCAAAATCATTTTCTAAGTCTCGGAAAAAATATATATATATTTATATATTTATTACCGATATTACAAAGCAGCGAAAATCGGGGTGTTACAATTTCAGTGGCTGCCCTGAAATTCATATTCTTGCGTGTTAATATTGTAGTCCTTGATGAGACAAAACCACAGAAATTGGTTTTATGTTAATTAGATTAATACATAAAAAGTTATGAGTTTTTTTTTTGTAAACAAGGACCTTTTTGCAATTATTGTAAAATATTTGGGCAGAAATATAATTTCTTGAAATTTGACGGTAACTGAAAAATATTTCTATAGAAATTGTTTTGGTGTGATTTGAATTTATAAATAAAAAGTTATGAAGTTTTAAGTGAATAAGGACTTTTTTGTAATTAAAACTGTAATTTTCGAAAATCTATGTAATTGGATATTTGGAAACCGTTTTTCATACCTATCTAACTGTTCTAAAACTAAAAAATAAGTTTTGGACGATTAGAGTTTAAAATCGTTGAAAAAGGATTTACGCATTTTACAAACTTAACGACGTTCGGTCAAATTTTTTAGGAATTTTTTATACATGGAAAGGAAATTGTAAAATCAGTGTTTCGAACATCTTATTATGAGCATTATAACCTAGGTGACTAATATATTTGAGGTGAAGAACCGTATTTTCAAAAGTATGGCTTTTGGGCCTAAAACCAGTAAAAAAAACGGCGAAAACCGTCGTCAAATGTTTTTAAATATTTTTGAGAAAACAATTATTTAAAGTTTGAAATCAGTATTTTAATACTTTAACATAAGTATGGTAACTTAGGAAAGTGAAGGATTTGAGAAGAATGATTACATTTTTGAAAATATGGAATTTAAGTTGAAATGCAGTAAAAAGCGGTAAAACGGTATTTTAAGCGTTTCGACGTTTTTCAAGAAACTGTTTTGAGGAATTTAGTACTTATGTACTTTGATGGAATCTGATTTCAAAAAGGTTTGGTTTTAAGACAAAAGAGGATTTTAGTCTTCAAATACTAGCATTTTCATTAAAGGGCAAAACCTAAGTCATGAATGACTTAGCGAAAATATGAACTTAATAATTTATGACTTATGGTGAAGCAAGACCATTTGTCTCGTAAAGTGTGGATAATTCATTATCCATTCCTCAATAAGATTTAATGGACTAAGAGTTATTGGATTTCTTGGAAGCCAAGAGAAAGGCTCTATTAGAAAAGTGTAAAAAATAAATGATTGGACTGTCGATCCAATTTCGTAATGTGTTAGGACTTGTAAGAAAGTGCCTTAAAACATCTTTACACAAACATGACAAGTATGTTTGATAACTCTGGATCAGTGAAGGACCGGTGATTTGTAACCGAGAATATCGTCCGTCAGAGATTGACAGCAAGTGGATTCTGGTGGAATCACGAGGTTATCCGATGGATAGACCAATTGGACGTATTCCAGCAATTTTGCCCAGATACATAGTTGATACTATGTTCGGTGAGGCCGTTGTTCCCTGGAAGCCGAGTTTCGGTTGTAGAGGTTTCATAAAGAGCATGATGTGTTATAGAGAGTTTGAGATCACATGTGATTATGTTTGTACGTACGTTATGATTTAAGCCTTGTGTGCGTAACACGAAAGCCACAGTGCCTGAGGTGGGCGGATGCGAAACCTATACGTACCATTTCCTTCCAAAATGTCAAATTTGCTCCGATGTTAGAATCGGATATTCCTTGAGGCTTTGTAAGAATGGGACTATGCAGATTCAATCAGTTTCTCTCTATTCCTGTCCTTTGATGGACAAACAGTGTCTGGTATGCTTGATAAGCTTACCGTCGAGTTTGATATCTTATATTCTTGGAGTTTTGAGTTGTAGAATTAAAATGGGAGATAAAAAATAATATATGATTGTTGTATTATATACCTGTGAATCGTACCACTGCATGTCTGCCATATGTGTAAGATAAATTGGAATCTCGCCTCTTTATTTTTATATTGCCTATGTCGGCTACCTATGTGCCTTCTGTATTCTTTTGAGAAGATTGAGACATCAAGATGTCCCTTAGCTGACGCATCGTAGAGGTTGAGGTTCGAACATGCGGACGTGATAATGAAATTTCTAGTGGACGTCTTCCAGACTGTTGATGGGTTCGTAGACTATGTTTTTCCTCTTGGAAGAGGAAAGGGCTTAGTCCAAGAGTTACTTTTGTAGTGACTATAGTAATGTCTTTTGTGACGATGTCGGTAGTAGACTCAAATAAAGTTTCCACTAGATCTCTTCAATTGGGTTTATCCTTCTCACGATGTAAGAGAAAGGATTGTCTTTTCTGTTTTAGTTTGGTCAATTGGGTATGATTGGGAGTTAATGTAATTGTCTATGGAGCGGCGACTCCAAGTATCTTGTATTTTAGGAGCTATGACTCCATATCTTTATGTTGAGTCTGTACATTTCTACGATTTTTGTTTATGAGCCGGGTTGGGTATTATGTAAATGATTTTCGAACTCACCTTAATTATGATAATGGAATATTTTATTGTCCATTCCTTTAAATCAAAGTAGTTATATTTACGACTTAAGAAAAAGGAAAAAAAATTTACCCCATTCTTTTATATCCAATTTTAATTAACCTGCTCTTCTGCTTTAAAATGTTCACGTACGAGGTTGCACTTGAGAAGGGTGTTACAAAGTGTGTAAAAGGACATTATGTTTTGGATGGGTATATATGGTAATAAAATTGTTTTACAAATTAAGTTGATGGAATTAGTAGTAGAGGTCAATATGGATAATGGAGGGTATGTGAAATGAGACGTTTTGGAATGAGTTTTAGTAATTTATGAAATTGGTGAATTAAAAGGGTGATACTATACATGGTTGGATATATGCACATTGAGGTGTCATAAGTAAGAGGAAGGATTCTTAACTGATTATATGTAGAGTTAGGATGATGTATTATGGCAATATGCTGAAAGGAATATGAATGATATAATTGTATGAGGTTAAGGCATTGGATAAGATGTAAGACTCAATGACTTAGAGATTTTGATATATGACAAATACAATTTAATGTGTATGCAAGTGTTTTAGTGTCAAATTGTAAAGACAAGTATCAAGCAGTGATCAACAAGTTCATTAAGCAAATTCAAGGAAAATATTCAAGGAAGAACTTGAAGGAATCAAGGAGCTGCATGTAGAAATAAAAAGAGCAAAGTCAAAGATCAAAGGATCATCAAGACCAAGCTTAACGGAGAATTTTAGATTTAAGTCTTAGATGATTTGTAAGAGAAAGAAATCTCTTAGTCACAAAATAGCTCAATTAAAAAGATGCATGAAGAAAATCAATTTTCATAACCTGCATTAAAAGGAATAAGTTTTCGTTAATGAAAATGATTTTTGGAAATAAGAAGCGCTCGTCCAACACAAGTGATAGAAGCGCTCGTCCAACACAAGTGACAGAAGCGCTCGTCCACTGAAGTGATAGAAGCACTCGTCCACTAAAGTGGCAGAAGTGCTTGTCCACTAAAGTGATAGAAGCACTCGTCCACTAAAGTGAGAGAAGCGCTCGTCCACTAAAGTGACAGAAGCGCTCATCCGCACAAGTCTTTGGACTTGCTAAGTCCTTAATGAGAAGCTCCATCCAATGAGGTGGCATATGGAGCTCGTTTACTAGGTTACGTTCAACCAGTTAAAGGAGTATTCATCCAATGACGTGGCATATGGGGCTCGTCTACTATCAACTACGAGCCCTGAGGATTGAAGACGACGCCGATATAGAATCTTATTTCAAGAACCAGAATCAAGAAAATAGATCAGACCCAAATCTGTTTTAATTGATCCCAACGACTATAACTTGTTTTCTATATATAGAGGGATCAAAGGAACACTTTTAGCAACATATTATTGAACACAATCAGAAAGTTTACAAAATAAATTTGAGAGATTAATTGTGAAAATCATTCATCACCTTTCTTGAGCTTATTATGAAAAGAGTGTTTCATTCTCATAAGTGCTTCAATTTGTATATATGACTATTGAGAGTTAGGAATCAATTTTTCGTTTTATTTGATTGTAAAGAGAGTGGGAGTCTCTCTGAGTGATTAGGGTGAGGTATCCCTAAGTAAGAACATCGAAGCTCTTCACAAGAGTGTGGTATCTCAAGGTTATGGAGTGCTCTGTGTTGTAAAGGTTTTTCAAGCTACCTGGCTAAAGCTTGTTGTGTTAGTGTGTGAAAACCCACAGGAGGAGTGATGACTGAATGGAATGAGGATGATAAGAAAAGAGTTCAATATAATGCACGTGCTAAGAATATTATAACATATGCTTTAAGCCATGATGTGTTTTTCAGGGTTTCAAATTTCAAATCAGCAAAGGAGATGTGGGATACATTGCAAGTAACACATGAAGGAACCACAGATGTCAAAAGAGCAAGAATGAACACCCTCACACATGAGTATGAGCTGTTCAGAATAAAGCAAGGAGAACCTATGACTGAAATGCAAAAGAGATTCACTCACATTGTCAACCAACTTATTGGTCTTGGAAAAGCTATATCAAATGAGGATCAAATTAACAAAGTAATGAGATGCTTGAACAGGGAATGGCAGCCTAAAGTCACTGCAATCTCAAAATCTAGAGACCTCTTATCAATGACCATTTCCACATTGTTAGGAAAACTGCAAGGGCATGAATTGGAGTTGAACAGACTGAATGAGAATGAAGAAACTGACAAAAAGAAAAAGGGATTGACTCTGAAATCACAAGTCAGAGAAGTAGAAGACAGTGATGATGATGATTCAACACAAGAGGTGGAATCTGAAGAAGAGATGGAAATACTAGTTAGAAAATTCAAGAAGTTCCTAAAGAAGAAAGGCAACTTCAAAAGAAAGCCATCCACTTTTCAAAGGAGAAATGTCAGCAAAGGTGACAACTCTTCCAACAACATCACATGCTATGAATGTGGAAAGATTGGACACATGAAGCTTGACTGTCCAAAACTACAAAAGAAGGACAAAACAGAAAAGTTTGACTCAAAGGACAAGAAGTGGAGAAAGCCAAGAAAGAGCTACATTGCTTAGGATGATAATGATGTAGATTCCACTGAAGAATCTGAATCTGAGGAGGCAAACTTGTGCTTGATGACCAGCAATAACAGTGATTCAGAGAGTGAGGTAAATTCTAATTCACAACCTTCTTATGATGAATTACAAAATGCTTTTGAAGAACTTCATAAATAATCCATTAGACTTGCTAGATTGCTAATATTAAGTCTACGAAAACCATCACATGCCTAGAAGAGAAAAATTCTGTTATAAACAAAGAGCTAGATGAATTAAAAACAGAAAATTGTGCTGTAAAAGAAAGATTGGCTACTGTTTTGGAACCACCTATATGTGACAATTGTCCTAAGTTGGAGAAACATATAAATCATTTGAATGGTGATCTATCTAGAATTACTAGTGATAAAGACAACTTGAATGCATTACTTGGACAACAAAATGAAATGAAAAATCAAGTTGATTTAGTGTACAAAATTGAGAGAAAGGCAAAAACCTTTAGAAAATTTCATGTTTCTCATTATGCTAATGCATCACAATATGCTAGATGTCATTATTGCAATAGAAAAGGTGCTTTATGAAATTTGAGAAATAATTATTCATTGCAGATAAGGCAAATATGGGTTCCAAAAGGAACTTTATCATACTCTAACCATGAAGGACCCAAACAGATTTGGATACCTATAGCACAAACATGAAATTCTGTTATGTAGGTGTGGTGGAAGGTCAAGAGCAAAAATTGGAATCATGACATAGAGCCTTCACCAAACAAAAAATGGGTAACAATAAAGAAATAATATTGATTGAATATGTTTTCTAATTATCATTATGAATGTATGATTGTGAATCTTTGTGTTTTCTTATATATCATTGTATAATATGTCTACATTGTTGTATTAAAGTTATTTGATCAATCTTGGAATAATCATATGGCTTTTGTTTCACAAATTGAATCTAAGAAAATTGATGAAGCCTTAAATGATTTGTTTTGCTTGTTGTGCAACAATTAACTTTGAACATGATCTATATCATAAGAACTTTTATTCAAAGTAGAGAAATTGAGATTGAATATGTTGATACAACTAAACAACTTGCTGATATTTTTACCAAACCCTTGAACAAGGAAAGCTTCTTTTTCATTAGAAGAGAATTGGGCATAATTGATCAATCCAATATTTAATCTCTAAAGAAACAAAAGAAAACCAAAAAGAAACAACTAGTTCTAGGAATTCATAGGAATTAGAATTTAGTTTTTTGAAAGGTAAAATGCCTTAGTTTGTAATTTTGGCTGATGGTTTCTGTTCTTTTTTATTTGTCCCTACACCTATCCCTCTATCATGAACAATTTTATATGCTATGTTTGAATGTTTAAATGCTTGCCTTCTCTATTGCTCTGAATGTTTCTTTTCTTTACCTTTTTTATAATGCCAAAAGGGGAGGAAAAAGTATGATACAGAGAAAGGGGATAATAACAAATTATACATGCATATGTTGAGGGGGAGCTTATAAGCTTACATGATTAATGGGGAGTAAATCAAATTCTGCTCTGATAATATTTTTTTTGCTCTGATATACTTCTGCTTTGATATCATGATATAAATCTGTCAAAAACACTTAGCTTCTGCTACACTTATACTCTGATCTTATAATTTGTTAAAAGATTTGTCATAATAAAAAAGGAGGAGTTTGTAAGACTCAATGACTTAGAGATTTTGATATATGACAAATACAATTTAATGTGTATGCAAGTGTTTTAGTTTCAAATTGCAAAGACAAGTATCAAGCAGTGATCAACAAGTTCATTAAGCAAATTCAAGGAAAATATTCAAGGAATAACTTGAAGGAATCAAGGAGCTGCATGTAGAAATAAAAAGAGCAAAGTCAAAGTTCAAAGGATCATCAAGACCAAGCTTAACGGTTTATATTTAAGTCTTAGATGATTTGTAAGAGAAAGAAATCTCTTAGTCACAAAATAGCTCAATTAAAAAGATGCATGGAGAAAATCAATTTTCATAACCTGTATTAAAAGGAATAAGTTTTCGTTAATGAAAATGATTTTTGGAAATAAGAAGCGCACGTCCACTAAAGTAATAGAAGCGCTCGTCCAACACAAGTGATAGAAGCACTCGTCCAACACAAGTGACAGAAGCGCTCGTTCACTGAAGTGATAGAAGATCTCGTCCACTAAAGTGACAGAAGTGTTCGTCCACTAAAGTGATAGAAGCGCTCGTCCACTAAAGTGAGAGAAGTGCTCGTCCACTAAAGTGACAGAAGCACTCGTCCACACAAGTCTTTGGACTTGCTAAGTCCTTAATGAGAAGCTCCGTCCAATGACGTGGCATATGGAGCTCGTCTATTAGGTTACGTTCAACCAGTTAAAGGAGTATCCATCCAATGACGTGGCATATGGAGCTCGTCAACTATCAACTACGAGCCTTGAGGATTGAAGACGACGCCGATGTAGAATCTTATTTCAAGAACCAGAATCAAGAAAACAGATTCTGTTATCAGACCCAAATCTGTTTTAATTGATCCAAACGACTATGACTTGTGTTCTATATATAGAGGGATCAAAGGAACACTTTTAATGACATATTATTGAACACAATCAGAAAGTTTACAAAATCAATTTGAGAGATCAATTGTGAAAATCATTCATCATCTTTCTTGAGTTTATTGTGAAAAGAGTGTTTCATTCTCATAAGTGCTTCAATTTGTATATCTAACTATTGAGAGTTAGGAATCAATTTTTCATTCTATTTGATTGTAAATAGAGAGGGAGTCTCTCTGAGTGATTAAGGTGAGGTATCCCTAAGGAATAGCATTGAGGCTCTTCACAAGAGTGTGATATCTCGAGGTGAAGAAGTGCTCTGTGGTGTAAAGGTTTTTCAAGCTACCTGGCTAAAGCTTGTTGTGTTAGTGTGTGAAAACCCACCTGTGGAGTGGGGACTGCATGTAGGTCACAGTGGTGGTGACTAGACCAGGATAAATCTGGTTGTGTGGTATCTCTAAACTCAAACTCTTAAATTTCTATCTTGCGCATATAACTCTGATCTTGATGTTCTAAGTATTCAATTGATATCAGTTCTTGATTTTCACAATCAGTATTGAACCTTGAGTAAACTATTATAATAACTGTGTATTGAATTCTATTCTCAATGATCAATATTTGAATTGAATCTTGCATTATATGTGATGAAATTCGAATAGCTTAATTTCTGTTTCTTAATCACTGAAACTGAAACCTGCAAGTTTTTTCTTGATTGTTAATGCTTGTATCTGAAACTTGCATTACTTGTTCTTAATCTTTAAAGGCTTAATCAGTTTCTATATTTTGTTATTGAGTTTTGAACCCGAACCTATTCTATGATCTATTAATTCTGAATCAATCTTTCTTATCCTCATCACCTTCTATTCAAGATTTCATAAAAAGCCCTTCACTGTTTTTGTAAAAGATCCTGAGGCCACAAATCTGAAAAGTAAAGTTTTGTGAAAAGTTTATGAAAAGAAAGATTTTAAGAAAACTCAATTCACCCCCCCCCCCCCCCCTCTTGAGTCGTCGAAGCCATAACAACATAAGAGTCGTCAACAAGACCGGATATTGGAAGTATGAGATAGGATGAACGGGAAAGGAAATAGGGAATAGGGAGGATACGTGGAAATAGAGGATACATAGGAGTTTAGCTTAGACAATAGATGATGATGGAAGAAAATATTTTGGTTCTAGTTAGACTATGATGTTTGAGTTAAAGTTATTTTATATTAATTGTTTGTCGATGGCATATTTAAATGGAGCTCACACCTCCATGTGCTATATTAATTTAGCAAGTAATTATATTTTTTTATGACGTTGTTTCCCTTGTGAATTTTTGGATAAGGTTCGAATTCTAGAACCTTCCTTACTCTTGATTTTTGGACGTTGAGTGTCAATTCGATTTCGTTATAATTAGACTCTATGTGTAAGCCTATCAGTATAACCGTTAAGTCGCTTAGGGACTCGTGTGAAGTGCATTTGTTTCCGAACTTAGATTCGGGAGGTGTTGGAATGTTAATATTAGTTGGTATCAATTTCTTATTTATTGAATTTGTGAATTAATCTTAATGTTTATCCTTATTTATATATTGTTTTGGGCTCGAAGTTAATATGATATATGGTATTTAAAAATGAAATGAATAGACCAAATATTGTGAAGTTAAAGACTTTCAAAATCTTGTCTTTTGATGATTTTATTCTTGGATTTGTCGTTGATCTTAACTATCAACTGTTATTCTTAAATATTATTATATAATTAATTTTAGCCTAAGTACGCTCAAACGAATTTGAAGTGTCAAACCAATTTTGAGTCGGGAAGAATGACTTTGGTTAATGGTCAATTCGAGCCCAATTCTTAACAATAACTATTTTTAAATTGATACCAGCGCTTTGGAACTTTTAGTTCCTGCTTTGTTGTCTTCGGACAACATTCCAACCTAATCATAGTCGTTGTCGTTCTGGAGGCATAGACACCTATTTATAGGATATTAGGGGACTATGTGGGGGCCACGGAGACCTTGGGGATAGTCAGGCATGGATCCTGTCAATGGTTCAGTGTACAGCTGCACTGCACCGGTGGAGACCTGGACAGCAGGGCTATCTGAAACTTCACTGAACTAACTATTATTCAGATGTCAGTACTCTCGTGTGAAAGTTCCGAGGAGATGGCTTTTAGCGTACTCATATGGTGGCTTGTGCATCGAGTTGTTATGCATATTACCTAAATGCTATCTCGACAGAACACTATGACAACAATAGTCTCCATGGAGCAGAGTTAGGTCTAGTCCTAAGCATACATTCGAGTCTCGACCTTTTCTGAAACTATATACATATTTCATAAATGTATCCCGTGATACACACCGATATATATATATATATATATATATATATATATATATATATATATATATATATATATATATATATATATATATATATATATATATATATATCCACTTGAATGATTGTTTGTTTTCCTGCATGCCCATATCTACATTGCTAGCCTATTGTAGAATCTTATCTCCTCTGTTTGTACTTCTTTTCTTCTTCGTTTCTTGTTGGCAACGCTTAGTTTCATTTGAAGAGCGAAGACGAGACGAGGAAAGGTTAAAAGATGCTGAGAAGGTGACAGAAGAGAATTATGATGACTCGAAGCTTCGATGTCGTGTGTAATATGTTGTTGTTATCTATTTAGAGTTGTTTTTGTTTAAAGTATTTTGAAAATGTTATTATATTTTATCCTGGAAATTGGTGTAAGACCAGTGTTCAAATTTTTATTTGAAGAAATTTTAAATTTATCAAATGTTTATCGGGTAGAGTTTTGACGTCATGCAAATTTCCAATTTTTAAAGAGGTTATTTTGAAAATAAATCTGAAGTTGTCTGCGTGTGTGTTTTTCTGTTAAAGCTTTATCAGACAGGTCACCTGTCTATGCAGTGTTCTCTCACTTGTTTGAACCTAGCTCTTGTGTGCAAAAAGTTTTCAACTTTATTTAAATTCTGATAAACACAATTCAACCCCCCTTCTCATGTTTATAGTTGTCTATTTCAGGAATGGTATGTAAGAGAAAAAGGTATATTAGCTCAAGCTTACTTCTTAATAACAATGAAAAAATTGGAGTATTTAGAAAATAATATTTAGAATAATGATTTTCAAGAAAGTAATAGAAATACAATTAACTAGTTACGTTATGTTTTAATATTGTTAGATGTCTACAAATTTCATATTATTATTATAGACACGACACAATACTCGCACGCACTGCACGCACGCACACCCTCCCTCCCATCACAAACATAACTAGGTGTTTTTTTTTTAGTTCAAAACAAGGTGTAACACATGAAGAGAAGAACTTAGGCTTAGGATTTAAAGTTTAAATGATTAGCTTACCTCTCCTTTGGCTGAAGCATACCAGAAATAAAATAGAACATGGGATAACTCAAGCATAATTATAATTCCATTAACGGTGACCAGAGGAAAATTCTCCCACTTATAACTTACAATAGGCAATCCATATCAAGTAAAAAGGAGACATTTAATCAGTCCGATGATATAAGTGCGTGTTTGGATGCACGTTCAAACTCTCTGGAAGTGCTTTTACGACACCCCTTCTAGGGTCATCACATACTTACCCAAAAGCGGAAAATTAAATTATTAATCGCTGGTTACTTTCGGAAAATATATTTTATTGTAACTGTCACTTTACGAAAATAGTGCTGATTTTTTTTTTTAAAACATAGGACCATTGTAAACATAAACAAACATATATGTATATCTATATATATGCATCACCTTTTAAATACACCATATCTATAATAGGAGATAACAAAAGAGCCCTCATAAGTGTAGGCTATTCTCCATCAAACTAAGTAAAGAAAATAAAGACAAATACATATAAGCAACGAGTGGTTCAGAACCATACCAAAAACTCATGGCTCTCAGTAGCCAGATCAAAAACTGACAAGACTCGCTACCCAGAACTACACCTATAGCTGGTCAAGCTAATAAAACCCATTGGGGAGATCATGATGATCAACCCCACCTACACCAGATGTATCTGACGAAGATGCCTCCGCTTCCGCTACGTCGTCGGAAGAATCCTCATCATCAACAGCAGGAGGGTGAAACTCAAGATCGTCCTCAATATATTCCTATGGATCCTCCTCAACCTCATCTAACTCCACCTCAACAGGAGGTTCCTCAGGTCCTACTATCTGAAGAGGATTTGGCTGAGGTGGCGGATCCATTAACCCGTGCTCATCCAAGTACTGTAGGTATAGTTATACTCGAGGTAGAGGTACCTCGACAGTCTCTACGACATGTATCCTTTGTTGTGGTCCTTCTTCTACCGTGCCGATGACCTCTCTGCTGGGACCGTGATAGGTGGCGCTGAGTGCCCCAGGGTTAATCTCCCAGGCACCACCATACTGAGCTCAATCAAAAATGATCGATCGGACCCTCGCTTGTACCAGTGGTATATCCGGGTCCATCTGAACATGTAAGAGTGAGAAACCAATATCTGGATTTTTCTCAACAACTACATACTAGCCACCACATAAACACATAAGCATTTACCAAATACAAGCATTTATAAACAAATAGTTTATCAGTTGGTTCAACATCCCAAACATCATCGTTTTAAAATTATGCATGACACTTCATATTCATCATCTAATTTCGTCCTAATCTCATGAGATACCCCAACACATGGTGAGTTGATCAGGCTCTATTGCCACACAGGCTCACTGGCACACATCCACACAGGCACAAAGCCTACACCCATCCACACAGGCACAAAGCCACAGGCTCACAGCCAAAACACATTGCACACTGTCCACACTCAGGGCACCATTGATAACAATGAAGATGGGGTCTCAATGTCCACCCTTGGCACAATGAGAGAAACACAGTATGAAATACCTGACGCCGCAGGTAAATGATACATAGAACCGCGGACACGTATGCCAAATACATGCAAAACACTTTTGCTTATAACTCCTTTCTTTGTGTTCAATCTTTCTTTCCCGAAGCTCAAAATGGCTTACGACTCACATAGTTTTAACATCTTTAAAACTTTCATTACAACACAGGACCTCACAGTCCGAGTGCTCAATCACGACACCTCTCGACCGATGCACCAGTCATAGGTTCGTGGTAATAGAAAACATCTTAAATGTTTAAATACGGTACACACCACGTATACAGTACAGGACCTCAAAGTCCAAATGACCCCAAGTCCATAACAACACAGAACTTTAGTACCCCGACGTCTCGGTTACTAAGTTCAACAGCACTTTCAACACGGTTGAATTAATTTTTGTTTTCAGAAATTCTTTTCAAATTGGAAATTCATCAATAAAATCCTTAAATAATAAAGCTTAGTTTTCCACAAAAATGAGTCACTTGAGGTTTTAACTTCCTCAAAATATGCACTACCGTTTCAAAATACTTGTTGTCTACACTTTTCCAAATTTGCCGTCAATCTTCATTTTTAAATCTTTTTAAGCCAAAATTTAGCTTTTTCCACTTAATTAATTTTCTAAAATAATAATTAACTTATTTTCACCAATTAATTTCATAAAATAATATTTTATAATATTCCGAAATTTCTTACGTAAAATTTAGCAGTGCAAAAATATTTTCACGATTTCGTGCTCATTGTGACTCATAATTCACTCTTACAGTGATAAATTATTAAAATAATAATATTTTCCAAAATTCCTTATTTTTTCCCAAATAAAATTTCCTTTAATATTATATATCAATATTTTACTGTTAAAACATTGAATATAATTTGCGAAGCTTCTTAAAGCTTTTATCCAATTAATTTAATTGGACACTGACCACTATCAGGCTTCTCACACATCAACCAACAATAATATCACAGATATTTCCCAGGTAGATCATGCATCACAGTAGCATAATATAATTACAGATAAACAGTTAAACGCAATTAAAACCACACAAATACAAATACGACAACTTTAAACAACTTAAATAAATAATAACAGACAAATAATTACAAACAAACACATGATAGCATATAGCCATCGAATAAATCCCTCAGGTGTTCCCCCTTACCTTTGGTAGATTTCTTTGTGATTTAGCGACTTTTGCCGAAGTCCGATTGTAGCGTATACGTCACACTCACTCAACCTTCATCCATAACAATCAAATAATTACAAATCAAGAAACTAAAACATTCTAAACCTTACTACATGGTCACGGCCTCTAGAGTTTTGAGTGACTAAAATTTCTAATCATGATTAAGTCATGGATTTATGGTCCTTAATCAACCAAAATCATGGATTAGTGACTAACAACTAAATTTCAAACTCAAAACTTTCTAACTCTCCTATACCAAGATTCGGCCTTAACATGTTCATGTGGCTAGGGTTTTTAGTTTAATAAACCAACTTGGATTTATTAAGCATACATACTAATAGCTTGATTACCAAGATCATTAATGAAAACTTTGAACAAAACTCATCAAATCTCATCCACCTAGGGTTCGGCCAACATAGAGATTTCTGAGTAAAGATTTTCATTTTAATAATCTATCATGGATTAGAGTGTGTAGACATACATGATAGAATACATGATCATACATGACAACACATGAACAAAACCCTATCTAACCTATCTTCATAGGTTCGGCCAAGGCTAGATTATTAGGAAGGAAATTTTTGATTACATCATGCTCTTGGATTTAGATAATATGCATGATATCAAGAATATAGAAAGTGGTTTCAACATCATGATATTTTTCTAGAATTTATTATGACTTTTCAAAGTTCAAGGCTTAGAATCTTAAAAGTGATGAACAAATATGAAATAAACTTTGAATCAAGAAACTTATTGAAGAACATATATATGATTAAGCACTACAAAAAAACAATTGTTTAGCGACCGTACTTTTCGGTCGCTAAACCATGTAAATCGGTCGCTATTTGTTTTAGCGACCGAATCAGAGACCGATTTATGAAGGTAGCTGAATACCAGGTCGCTAAAGTTTTAGCTACCGAATTATTATTTCGGTCGCTAATTAGCGACCGTAAATTCGGTCGCTATAAAATAATAATCGGTCGCTATTAGGTTGGTCGCATTTTTTGGGTAACCATTTTTAGCGACCGATAATCGGTAGCTAATTCGGTCGCTAATTTTGGTTACTGTTAACCTATATTAGCGACGGATTTTCGATCGCTATACATCATCTGGAAATCTTAAATAAAGTTTAGCGACCGAATTATTGGTTTCTAATTCGGTCGCTAAACTGGTTTTTTTTTTTTTAATTTTAATTTTTATAATAATTTTTTCTGATTTTCTTTAAACGTTAAAAAATTACTAATAAAACACACCAAATAACTTATGAAATATACAATCATAAAAAATAATAAATATATATAAAAAGAATAATCCAAAATGTCGTACAAGAATCGTTTAAAGTAAAAAATATGGAAAGAAAAAATCAGTCATGATGAGGGGGAGATGGAGGAATCCAATCATCCTCGGCGTCCGTACCACCGACGTCTGCTAGCTGATCGTCCTCTGCGCAGAGCGACATCGAGTCGGGCGGCGAAGCGAGAGGAGCGGCAGCAGCGCACAACCGTCGAGCATCATCTCCGAGCAATCGGAGTCGGATCTCATCTGCTCCAACACCGATCGCAGATGTCGCCCGCTTTCGATGCTACTTTGCATCACCGCTGTGTGCCCGAAGTCAACTTTGCAACGGTCCGCCATCTCGCTGCTCTCTCTCGCTCTTCTCCCGAAGCTCCACGTTCAGCTGCGTGATGGTGTCCTGCATTTGGTGGAACTGCTCGTGAGGGACAGTATCGGCGCAGGAAGGAGCGGGCGTGCCGGACGATGAAGCGATGAACTCGGCTCCCAGGTGTCCGAGGCCATACACGTGCCCCTTCTTGTTCCCGCCCTCGACGACCTCCAAATAAATGGCATTATCGTCGACGGAGACAGGAGAGCAGCCATCACCCGATCAAAGCCTCATCTTGTGACTTGTGAGGCACGTGATATGGCATCGTCCTTCTTCTCGTTGAAGCCCGCCTACAAAGTATAGTTGAATAGATTTAGTTAAAAGAATTATATCCAATATTAACAAATCATTTATAATAAATTACAAGTAAACACTAAATTATTTTTTTACTTACAGCATAGTTACGGGCCTTGTCGTTGACCCATGTCCCCGACTTCAACTTCTTCGTCCTCTCCACCAATTCCATAGCAGTCGGGGTCGCATTGTTTCGTGCTTTCCGCACGGAATAATATAATATTAAATTCATAAGAATAATTAAAAATGAAAACTAATTAATTAAATAGTATATTAAGTCAAAAGTTTAATGTATTACCAGCTCGTCGTAGTGGGCGGCTGCTGATTTAGACCCACCGGTCCAAGCACATGCGCCACCATCAGAAGCTCGATTACGCCGAGCTGTGGCCTCGGATCTCCTAGAACTTCTCGGTAGCCCAAGATCTGGTCCAGCTGCCCCATGATCTCGGGATCCACCCACCTCCCCTTATTCTGCCCCTTCCTCGGCTTGTTCATCGATTCTTCATAACCAAGTGAGCCTTTATGCTCAAATATGTCCCCGACGAGAGCCTCTAAAGCTAAGTCCCACCTATACTCTTTTCTCGCAACTTACGGTTGTTAGGAAATTCGTGTGTACATATATATAATGTAAATTTAATGTAAAAAACTTAATAAACTGTTACCTTAAACTCTAGAAACAAGCGATCCCTATGACCCGGTGGGATGGCCTTCCATGTAGGCCATGGACCATCAAACTTGCGTCGCAGGATCTTCGAGATCGAATCGGAAGGGGCCCTTCAGGCGTAAAGCTGTAGCAAAATTAGAGCATTAATAAATGTTATAATTAAATTTTAAAAACAAGTAAATAGAAATTAACGATACTTTATATATATTAAAAAACTAAATTAGCATACTCGTTATCCCCCCTGGGGATAAGAAGAATCCTCCTGTCGGATGGACCACGACTCTCCTGTCCCGAAGATGATGATGGTCCGATCGTCGTAGGGGTGGATGATGAGGGTGCAGCCTGTGGCCCGACCACATGAGGATGGGTGGGGGGTGCAACTCCATCACCCTGAGGTATCCCGTCAACAGAGGTGCTGGTAGGATGGTCTCGATCTGAAGGTTGTGGGTCGGCCGGCGAAGGGACTCTAGCAGCACGACCTCCACGCCGACCTCCACGACGACCCCTACCTCTGGAGGAATCTGCCATCTGTGAAAAAAATGAAAATATGATTACACAACAGTGTAAATAATACAAAAATAAATTACCTAATAAGTAGAATGACATTCACACAATGAATTATGACATAAATAAATTACCTAAGTAGAATCTCCGTCACTAAATTCACCCTCAGTCTCATCAGTATCACTTGATCGGAATGTACCTTCTCTAGATGCGTCCAACTCGGATTGATCCATTAAATCTCTTTCAACTTCTTCCCCATTTCCGGAAATGTCCACCAGAGAATTAACAATAATGTCCGGCGTAATTTGCAACGGTACGTGGGGTCTTGAAAACTCATCATCTTGGTACGGAGCATCTTTTTCAAGCTAGTTGATTACATTATCAGTAATTATACTGCGAGCCTTTATCTTAATAACACCCAACCAGCCATGATGTCCTTCGGGATATGGCGAGTAATAAACCTGCTCTGCTTGTTGTGAAAAACTGAATGGGTTGTATGCCTTATTATACCTTCGAGACAGCCTAACTTGAACAATACCATAATTTTTATCTATTTTTGTCCCTACGTCAAGAGTAGGATCAAACCAATCACACTTGAAGATAACTAATTTCATCACGGGGAAACCGGTATAATCGAGTTCAAGGATGTCAGTTAGAACCCCATAGAAATCATCCTCTACATTGCCATCAGTGGCTCGTACACAAACACCATAGTTACACGTCTGCATTCCTTCATTCCATGTTTTTGTGTTAAATTTATATCCATTTACAATATAAGTATTCCATGATGTAACCCATCTGTTAGGCCCCCATGCCAAATTTGTCAACAATGGATTTTGAACATTGTTTTTTGGATCTAGTACCTAAACAATCAAATATTATATTATTCTTATACATGCTATATATTTAAGGAGATAAAATGTATGCTTCAAAAAATGAAGATGCTTAACCTACATATTTACTGAACCACGTAGCAAAGTGAGAAGTAATTTCTCGATCAACCTGATCATTTGAAATGTCAGGTTGGAGATCCCTTAGAAAATTGCCGTACATCCTACATATGGGAGATTAACAGCAGGACGATTAATAATAATAAATGTCAATTGAACTTATTAAAGACGTTGTAGAAACTTACTCTAAATATGGCGCCACCTCTTCACAATTTAGAAGGATATACAAATGAGCAGCATTAATGTCACGCTGCCCCAAGAAATATCCTTTTGATTTGCCACTAAATCTGCCCGGATAGTTGAATATTGATATAGGAGGACTAGTTGAACATCCTTTTCCCGAATCAACGTTTCTAGGCATCCTTGTCCTTCTCGTGTTAACTTCGTCCGGATAGTAATAAGAGGCAAAAGTGGAAGTCTCCTCTACTAAGTATGCTTCACAAATGGAACCCTCCACTCGTGCCTTGTTCTTGACTTTGTGTTTAAGGGAGTGCAGGAACCTATTAAAGAGGGATACCGTTGTGACACCGGCAAGTGTACCGGGTCGTCGCAAGTAATAAAAACACGGTAAGAATTTACCGAGGTCGAACACAAGGATTGGGCTACCAATTCTACTAATTCGCGAGAAATTCAATAGGGTTAGTTAAGCGAAGAACGTTGTTGTGAGAGAGAGATTAATATCGCAATTCAATTAAGAAATCGATTAAAGCTAAGGTGATTAAATTCAGAAATTAAAATATCCAGGGTCTCAAATCCACCTACCCAATCATGCATAGTACCCAAGTGATTATGTATTCCTCCCTAGGTTCAATTACAATGTCAACCGGGACCCCCAATTTCTCCTAAATTCACAGCCGTGCGCAATAGGACGTATTCAACGATTTGGATTAATTACTCACCAAGTCTCATAATCCTAATCCTCGAATTCTGTTAATTCTTGTTCCCTACGTGGTTGCACTAATCTCCTACCCACTGTCGTGCAATATTCAATTAGTGATCCCAATTCAAGTTCTAAAACGCAAATCGCCGGTCGGCCTTAACACGTTTGACTAGTTAATCACGCTAGCATATGATCAACACAATAATATCAGAATTGAAAAACATTTATTGAGAGAAGGGGAGAAAAACATACATCACATAAACACTACACAGTCATAGGTGGCTTCATCGATCCCCTAGACGAGGGGATTAGTTCCTCATGTTCGTAACAACACCGCACGTACAATCGGAAATCATCCTAAGAATAAGAATTAAGAGAAGAGAAGGGGAGACGCAGCTCCAGAATAAGGATTCTAAATGATCTACAATCAGTTCTGATCCAAAAAGTCCTCCAATTCTGTTCTGTAGTGCCTTATTTATAGGGAGGCCACGCGTCACGGCCGTGATGGTCATCACGGCCAGGCCGTGACGGCTTCTGTTTCTGGCGCTTCTGTGAGATTCAAACCCCTCGCGACGCGAAGGATGTCTCGCGACGCGAGCCTTCTTGTCACGGCCCGTGATGTGAATCACGGCTAAGCCGTGACGGTCTCTGACTTGTGTGGGTTTTTGGTCACGGCCGTGATATACATCACGGCTAGGCCGTGATGGTCTCTGACTTTTGTGGATTTTTGGTCACGGCCGTGATACACATCACGGCTAGGCCGTGATGGTCTCTGACTTCCAAGTCTTCATTATTCGCGAGGCGAGAATCCTGTTCGCGGGGCGAGACCTCCAAAAGTGCTTTTTCCCGCTGCTTCTTGACTTTCCTTGATTCTCAGAGCTTCACTTATTGACCTGAAAACAACACAAGCAACCACAAGCGTAATTCTATCCAAAAGAAGCTAAAAACTACACAAAAGACGCAAAACGAGTCAAAGTCCAACTTAGGAACAAAACAAGGCAAATTTTGGCGAAAACGAGAGTGAACTCGAATAAATTGGCACATAAACCCTAGTTCATCTAGTCATAAAACTAGATAAGCCAGAGGCTTATCAAAACACCCCAAACTTAAACCTTGCTTGTCCCCAAGCAAGCTAAAACTCAAAAACGACTCAAGACTTGGCAAGCCTAAAGGAATCAATCGATTTCGCACAAATTTCATGCAATCAAAACAGTTTTTCTCCAATGATCTCCCCCCTACATCAATGTAATCCCCACATTCATTTACTTTAAACCATTGAGAACTTCATCATTCATGCAATCATTAGTCTAAGTTGAGGATCAGGGTCACACACAAAAGGAAGATCAGCAATTTCAAACAACTGCCTTCCTCACAAGAGTATGTAAAATTTCACTCATTCGCTCAAGTTAGTCTATGCTTTCAACTTTTTCACTCAATTTCACTTATCAAGAGCACTTCCCATGAATTTGATTTTCATCTCAAAATGGTTCCCACGAGAACATGCATGCAACATCAGAAGGTCTTTTAAAGGTTGTAATGAGGCCTGGCTCAAGGTAAGATATTCAAAGGATAGAGGCTAAGTCCCTAGGATCAATGAGAGCATGAAACTAGTATCACAACAATTGAATTCACTCTCATATTATTCTCTTCCTTGCATTTGGTGGCTACACACCTCTTCCTTTTTATATTAATTTTCTTTGCCCTTTTTGGCACATATTCAATGCTTTTCATCACCCATTTTTTTTTTCTTTTTTTTCTCAAGCTCTCGGCCCTTACCTTACTCCGTTTTCTTTTTCTCAACTATGATTCATGAACTTGTAGCCACCCCAAACTTAGTTCCACAACAACGCTCACAAAGCTAAAATTCCATACTCTCCTAAATCCTAGGATAGGGGAAAATCATGGTTTTTCTGAGTTAATGGCTTGTAATGTAAGGTCATCAAGAACAATAGGCTTCAAGGCTCAATGTGGCTAACTAGGGAGCATTCATCAAGGTTGGTTCAATTTATGGCCAAGTATTTAATTCAAAGAAAACTGCCTAAATCATTTGATGCAACACATAAACATGCAAACCATGAAGAGATTCAAGCAAATCCGGGAAAGTGCAACTTAACAGTGATTCACACATTCAAAAACAGAGTTGGAGGCTCAAATCCTCACCTGGACATTTTGCAAATTGTTTGACCGAGTTACGATTCCTAGTGTGTGCACCCCCTCACCCCAAACTTATCATAAATCAAGTAATCACAACAAAGTTCTCAAAGTTCAGTTTTCAATTTTTAAGTGGGGATAAACTTTTCTAATTTCAGAACTTAGGGGAAATCATCAATGGTCAAATAATTCATGCAATCAATCTACGCTCAATCTAATTAAAATCCAACAAGCTTGCCGACACGACATTTCATACAGAAACTCTTGATCTTCTCAAATTATTCAAGAGTGACAAACAAAAACAAAACAAAAAAACAAAAACAAAACAAAAGTTAGGAGAAGAGAGGGATACCTAGCTTGGGTTGCCTCCCAAGTAGCGCTTGTTTAACGTCCCGAGCCTGACTCAAGTCACCCCAGAGGGTTAATCCAGATAAAGTACTTGCTTGCCAATTGGGACCGATTTCCCATGATAATGCTTTAGCCTTTGCCCATTCACCTTGAAGTTGCCGGAAGCCCCTTCCAATTCCACCGCTCCGTATGGGAAGACTTGTAGGATCTTGAATGGTCCTGACCACCTCGATTTCAGCTTTCCAGGAAAGAGCCTCAACCTTGAATTATAAAGGAGTACCATTTGTCCGGGCTCAAACCTTCTAGGCAAGATGTGCTTGTCATGCCATGCCTTAGTCCGCTCCTTGTAGATTCTAGCATTTTCATAAGCTTGCATACGGATCTCGGACAACTCATTCAGATCCAAAAGCCTCTTCTCACCGGCTTTCGTCAAGTCAAAGTTGAGCTCCCGAATTGCCCAATAAGACTTCTCTTCCAACTCCACCGGTAGGTGGCATGCCTTTCCAAACACCAAGTTGTAGGGAGACCTTCCAATTGGAGTCTTGAACGCTGTCCTATAAGCCCATAAAGCATCATCCAATTTCTTTGACCAATCCTTCCGTGAGGAGATGACGGTTTTTTCAAGGATACGCTTCAACTCACGGTTGGATACCTCCGCTTGCCCATTTGTTTGGGGATGATAAGGAGTAGCGACTCTATGCTTGACCCCATACTTCTCAAGAAGCTTGTGCAATGGATTGTTGCAAAAGTGAGATCCCCCATCACTAATCAACACTCTAGGGACCCCAAACCTCGAGAAGATATTGCGCCTTAGGAATTCCATGACTACTCGCGCATCATCCGTAATTGTCGGGATTGCCTCTACCCACTTCGACACATAGTCCACAGCCACCAGAATGTATTGGTAAAAGAAGGAGGGTGGGAATGGTCCCATGAAATCTATCCCCCATACATCAAAGAGCTCTACTTCAAGCATGCAATTCAAGGGAAGTTCATGCCGCTTAGAGATATTGCCAACTCTTTGGCACCGATCACAGTTCTCAACAAAGGTACGGGCATCCTTGAAAAGCGTTGGCCAATAAAACCCGCTTTGAAGAATTTTTTCTGCGGTCTTCTTTCCCCCATAGTGCCCACCATAATCCGAGCTATGACAATGCCACAACACGTTTCCGGTCTGGTCATGGGGAATGCACCTCCTTAAGATCCCGTCTGAGCATTGCTTGAAAAGATATGGGTCCTCCCACATATAGTACTTTGCATCCGAGAGGAACTTCTTCCTTTGTTGACGAGTCCAACCTTGCGGAACCACATTTGAAGATTTGAAGTTGGCCATGTCCGCGAACCAAGGAGGGGAATTTTCAATAAGTGCTAACAGCGTTTCATCAGGAAATTCTTCCTTGATGTCTAACAACTCCTCCTTGGTGTCGGGATTGACCAACCTAGATAAGTGGTCCGCCACACCATTCTCGGATCCTTTCCTGTCCTTAATCTCTACGTCAAATTCCTGCAAAAGAAGAATCCACCGCATTAATCTAGGTTTGGCCTCTTGTTTTGTCATCAAGTGTTTTATGGCCGCATGATCAGTGAAAACCACAATCTTAGACCCCACGATGTAGGATCTAAACTTATCCAAAGCAAACACCACAGCAAGTAGCTCTTTTTCAGTGGTGGAATAATTAGCTTGTGCCTCATTCAAAACTTTACTTGCATAATAAATGACATGAGCTAATTTCTCCACCCTCTGCCCCAAAACAGCCCCCACCGCATAATCACTAGCATCACACATGATTTCAAATGGCAAATTCCAATTAGGTGCAGTGATTATGGGTGCGGTGACAAGCATATTTTTCAAAACAGTGAAGGCATTTAAACAAGAATCGTTAAAATCAAAGGATACATCCTTCACAAGAAGGTCGCAAAGCGGCCTTGCGATTTTGGAGAAGTCTTTGATGAATCTCCGGTAGAACCCGGCATTCCCCAAAAAACTCCTCACCCCCTTTACAGTGGTTGGTGGGGGCAGCTTCTCAATCAACTCGATTTTCGCCTTATCAACCTCAATCCCCCTGTGGGAGATTTTGTGCCCCAAGACTATACCTTCCTTGACCATGAAGTGGCATTTCTCCCAATTGAGCACAAGGTTAGTCTCTTGGCACCTTTTAAGCCCCAAACTCAAGTTCTTCAAGCAGTTGTCATATGAGGTTCCAAAGACCGAGAAGTCGTCCACGAACACCTCAACGCATTTCTCCACCATGTCCGAGAAAATAGAAAGCATGCACCTTTGGAAAGTGGCAGGGGCATTGCACAATCCAAAGGGCATCCTCCTATAGGCAAAGACTCCATAGGGACAAGTGAAGGCCGTCTTCTCTTGGTCTTGAGGATCCACCACAATTTGATTATAAATAGGAGTAACCATCCAAGAAACAGTAGGACTCATACCCGGCTAACCTCTCAAGCATTTGATCAATGAAGGGGAGAGGGAAGTGATCCTTTCTGGTTGCTTCATTTAGTCTTCTGTAGTCGATACAAACTCTCCACCCCGTGATGGTCCTTGTTGGGATCAATTCATTGTTTTCATTGACCACCACGGTTGTTCCACCCTTCTTTGGGACCACATGAATCGGACTAACCCGATTCTTTATCCGAGATTGGGTAGATGATTCCGGCATCTAAAAGCTTAATCACTTCCTTACGCACAGCTTCTTTCATGATGGGGTTTAGCCGTCTCTGTGGTTGAACCACCGGCTTATAACCATCCTCCATCAAGATTTTATGCATGCATAGGGAAGGGCTTATACCTTTTAGGTCCGAAATCTTCCACCCAATGGCGGATTTGTGTTCCCTAAGAACTCTCAACAGCTTCTCCTCTTCATCCTTTTTCAAGGCATTGCTAATGATCACCGGATGTTGTCCCTCCTCCCCCAAGAATGCATACCTTAAGTGGGTTGGGAGTTGCTTCAACTCCGGAGCTTTGTTCTCTTCTTCCCTACCTTCAGTGTTGAGCTTTTCCTTTGCACTTTCATCCCTTGGGAGACTTGGTAAGGCTTCCATGTGCTTCAAGGACTCATGGTAATCCTCATCTCCCAAGGGGTCTTCTTCCTCACTATCATAATCATAATCATGGGATTCTACCAACACTTGTGCAAGTGATGAACCATGGGATTCTCTAGTGGTCTTTTCCTTGACAATTAAGCCCACCATATCCACTTGATAGACCTCCGACCTCTCCACTGGGTGCTTCATTGCCTTGAAGACATTGAAGACTACATTCTCATCTTGTACACGGAGGGTGAGCTTCCCTTGTTGCACATCAATCAGAGCACGCCCTGTGGCCAAGAATGGCCTCCCCAATATGAGGGGGATCTCGGCGTCTTCATCCATATCGAGAACCACAAAATCTGCCGGAAATATGAATTTGTCCACCTTCACTAGCAAGTCTTCGACAACCCCATAAGGGTATTTGATAGAGCGATCGGCTAGTTGGAGTGACATCCGTGTATCCTTGGCATCCTTGATCCCCAACTTCTTCATCATAGAGAGGGGCATTAAGTTGATGCTTGCCCCTAGATCACACAACGCCTTCCCTATATTCATCTCTCCAATAGTACATGGTATCGAAAAGGAACCGTGATCCTTCAACTTTGGAGGGAGTTTTCTCTGAAGAATGGCACTACACTCCTCGGTCAAAGCAACCGTTTCCTCATCCACTATTTTCCGCTTCTTGGAGAGAAGCTCCTTCATAAATCGGGCATAAGACGACATTTGTTCCAGGGCTTCCGCAAATGGAATGTTGATCTGAAGTTTGCGGAAGACATCAAGGAATTTACTGAACTGTTTATCCTGAAGGGGCTTCTTCAATCTCTCAGGGTATGGTACCTTCATGTAGGACGGGAGGTCCTTGGGCTCTACCCACTTCTTTCTACGGAACTCTTCATCTACAAGCTTTAACTTCCCTCCTTGCTCCGGTGCCTTACCTCTTGCTAACTCCTCTTCTTTCTCAGGTTGTTCTTCCTCAACATGTGGTGGGTTTGAGACCTCAACTTCCGGAGAACTAGGTGCACCCCTGTTAGATTCCAGCACTCTACCGCTTCTAGTGGTTACGGCATTGCACTGGCTCTTAGGGTTGTTCTCAGTGTCACTTGGGAGAGTGCCTGGGAGACG
The DNA here is from genome assembly GCA_030762895.1 of Sophora flavescens. Classification (NCBI taxonomy): domain Eukaryota; kingdom Viridiplantae; phylum Streptophyta; class Magnoliopsida; order Fabales; family Fabaceae; genus Sophora; species Sophora flavescens. Next base: position 43,283,037 of record CM061069.1, on the reverse strand, counting down.
CTCATTTAATTGCTTCGCGAGCTGCGCTATTTGTGTCTCCAGATTCTGAATTGCCGATCCTGTATGAGTCGCCCACTTGTCAATGCCAGTGTTTGTGTTGATCGACGATTTCTCCATTGCTGCACTCATCTTCTCAAAAGCCAGCTCCCACGGTTGTCTTCCATTATCTGTCATTTGCAACTGATTAGGCCCCGGAAGAGCCTGCTGAGTATTGCGCTGCTAGATCCCAATGTTTGGCCTCAGACCCTGTTGAGGTTGTTGTCCGGCCAGACCACCACTAGCATTACTCCAAGCGAAACCCGGATGGTCTCTCCTCATATACCCCCTATTCTGATTCTGATTGTAGTCATTCTGTCTGTTTCTCTGATAATTGTTCTGGGGCACAGTGTCATAGAAGTTGTGGCATGAATCCACATGTTCCTGAGAGAAATTCAGCGGGAAAATTTGAGTGTCATGATCCCCGTTGCAGTTGTCACAACCCGGAGGCATCCCCTCATGTATCACATTAACCCTCTTGTTTCCAGACAAAGCTTCAATCTGCATCTTTAACAATCTGTTTTGCTCAAGAATGGCCTCCATTGCCCCAGAACTGATTCCATTTGAGGTTTCCCTTCCACGGTTGTAATCATTATATGACATTTTCTCTAACAATGCCCATCCATCCTCGGCTGATAAATAAGAGAACGAGCCGCCAGCTGCGGCATCACAGTTCATCTGATAGCGTCCCCTCAACCCATTAAAGAAATGTTGAACTTTAGAGACCGGGTCAAAGAACGTTGAGGGACATCTTCTCAATAACCCATTGTACCTCTCCCATGCTTCATTATACGTTTCATCCTTTGTCTGCCTGAAAGATGTAACGGCTATTCTTGCTTGTGCCGCTTTCTGAGGAGGAAAATATTTAGTTAGGAACTTCTGTGCCATTTGCTCCCAAGTTCTGATGCTGTTCCTATCCAAGCTGTCTACCCAATCGCGAGCGACATCCCTAAGAGAGAGAGGGAAGAGCCGCAAGCGAAACTCATCCTGAGAGACTCCCCTGGTCTTCTGTAAGTCACAAGCTTCAAGGAAGCGAGTGATGTGTCTATGAGGGTCCTGTTTGCCACTCCCATCAAACTGATTCTCACGGATCTGGAATGTGACACATGCTTCCACTCTGAAGGAGTCTGTATTCAGGTTGCCCCTCACAATAGAAGAGTCACAATCTCCCAAGCTTGGTAGATCGTACTCGAAGAGAGGCTTGTAACGAGGAGGAGGAGGAGGGTTTTCTTCAGCCATGCCCTCTATTTTAATTCCTTCAATTATTTTCCGTTCCCTGGCTTCTTTCCTTAATTGCCTCTCGGTCCTGGTGATCTCGGAATCAAATAGCAAGTCCTCTTGTAGAAAGGTACCTCGCATACAAAAACAGGCAAAGACCAAGTGGAATCAAAGAAGCAGAGAAAAATAATAGCAATTAAATAAAAGAAAATAAAACTAAAAGTCAGCTTAACCAAACAGCCGAATTTCCTAAAAATTAGGAAAATTGGTCGTGCCAATCCCCGGCAACGGCGCCAAAAACTTGTTGTGACACCGGCAAGTGTACCGGGTCGTCGCAAGTAATAAAAACACGGTAAGAATTTACCGAGGTCGAACACAAGGATTGGGCTACCAATTCTACTAATTCGCGAGAAATTCAATAGGGTTAGTTAAGCGAAGAACATTGTTGTGAGAGAGAGATTAATATCGCAATTCAATTAAGAAATCGATTAAAGCTAAGGTGATTAAATTCAGAAATTAAAATATCCAGGGTCTCAAATCTACCTACCCAATCATGCATAGTACCCAAGTGATTATGTATTCCTCCCTAGGTTCAATTACAATGTCAACCGGGACCCCCAATTTCTCCTAAATTCACAGCCGTGCGCAATAGGACGTATTCAACGATTTGGATTAATTACTCACCAAGTCTCATAACCCTAATCCTCGAATTCTGTTAATTCTTGTTCCCTACTTGGTTGCACTAATCTCCTACCCACTGTCGTGCAATATTCAATTAGTGATCCCAATTCAAGTTCTAAAACGCGAATCGCCGGTCGGCCTTAACACGTTTAACTAGTTAATCACGCTAGCATATGATCAACACAATAATATCAGAATTGAAAAACATTTATTGAGAGAAGGGGAGAAAAACATACATCACATAAACACTATACAGCCATGGGTGGCTTCATCGATCCCCTAGACGAGGGGATTAGTTCCTCATGTTCGTAACAACACCGCACGTACAATCGGAAATCATCCTAAGAATAAGAATTAAGAGAAGAGAAGGGGAGACGCAGCTCCAGAATAAGGATTCTAAATGATCTACAATCAGTTCTGATACAAAAAGTCCTCCAATTCTGTTCTGTAGTGCCTTATTTATACGGAGGCCACGCGTCACGGCCATGAGGGTCATCACGGCCAGGCCGTGACGGCTTCTGTTTCTGGCGCTTCTGTGAGATTCAAACCCCTCGCGACGCGAAGGATGTCTCGCGATGCGAGCCTTCTTGTCACGGCCCGTGATGTGTATCACGGCTAAGCCGTGACGGTCTCTGACTTGTGTGGGTTTTTGGTCACGGCCGTGATATACATCACGGCTAGGCCGTGATGGTCTCTGACTTTTGTGGATTTTTGGTCACGGCCGTGATACACATCACGGCTAGGCCGTGATGGTCTCTGACTTCCAAGTCTTCATTATTCGCGAGGCGAGAATCCTGTTCGCGGGGCGAGACCTCCAAAAGTGCTTTTTCCCGCTGCTTCTTGACTTTCCTTGATTCTCAGAGCTTCACTTATTGACCTGAAAACAACACAAGCAACCACAAGCGTAATTCTATCCAAAAGAAGCTAAAAACTACACAAAAGATGCAAAACGAGTCAAAGTCCAACTTAGGAACAAAACAAGGCAAATTTGGGCGAAAACGAGAGTGAACTCGAATAAATTGGCACATAAACCCTAGTTCATCTAGTCATAAAACTAGATAAGCCAGAGGCTTATCAGATACATACAAATAATTACTAGTTTTAGGGAAAGCTAAACTACTGCTCTCGTGTTCTCGAATTTCATATGTATTAAGTAAAATAGTTGATGTTGTTTACCTCTCAAATGGATACATCCAGCGGTATTGGACTGGGCCACCAACTCTTGCTTCGTAAGGTAGATGAACTGGCAGGTGTTCCATGGAATCAAAGAAACTCGACGGGAAGATTTGCTCCAGCTTACATAACAAAACGGGTATCTTGACTTCCATATCCTTTAATTGATTCACATTTAGTGTTGTCGATGTAAGCTCCCTGAAAAAGTGGCTAAGCTCAACAAGTGGGTTCCAAATTTGCTTCGGTAATGCGTCGAACGCAATTGGAAGCAACCGTTGCATGAACACGTGGCAATCATGACTCTTCATTCCATGTAACTTTTTCTTCCTTAATGTCAACACATCTACCCAGATTGGAAGCATACCCATCTGGTAACTTTAGTTCTTTAACCCACTTACAGACGGCCAATTTCTGTGCTTTGCTTAGTGTATAACTTGCCTTCGGTTTGATAAGTCTGCCACGACCACCGTCTTGCAACTCAAGCTCCTTCCGATTACAAATGTCAGCCAGGTCCAATCGGGCTTTATTTGTATCCTTTGTCCTCCCCTTGATGTCCATCACAGTGTCAAACACATTCAAAAACACATTCCTCTCAGTATGCATGACATCAATGTTGTGACGGAGTAGCTGCGTCCTCCAATACGGCAACCTCCAAAATATACTTTGTTTTGTCCAATTATGGTTGACGCCATAATCAGGAATATGTTCTCCTTGGGTTTCATGGACGAGCGGTAAGTACTGTACTCTGCGCCATACATTAGGACCAGTCAAACGTGGTGGAGGCGGTGTTCTCTCCGCACAACGCTTCTTGAATGCATTCTTGTTCCGCCTATAAGGATGATCTTCTGGAAGGAATTGACGATGACAATCAAAATATGAGATCTTTCGACTGTTTTTAAGCGTGAATGCCTTCGATCACTCCATACATATTGGGCATCCAAGCTTCCCCGCGGTCATCCAACCCGATATCATCCCATAAGCAGGAAAGTCGTTGATCGTCCACATTAAAGCTGCTTTCATGATGAAATTCTGCCTCAAAGATACGTCATATGTCAACACACCATCATTCCACAGCATTGTCAACTCATCTATCAGTGGCTGCAAGTACACATCAATCTTACCTTTTGGATTAGACGGACCCGGAATTATGACTGTTAGGAACATAAACTCCCGCTTCATGTACATCCCCGGGGGAAGATTGTACGGAGTCAGGATAACCGGCCAACAAGAGTATGCTTTTCCAGACTGCCCAAAAGGATTTAATCCATCAGCAGATAACCTCAATCGGACATTGCGAGGGTCCTGCGAAAATGCCATATGAACCCTATCAAAATGCTTCCAAGCTTCTCCATCAAATGGATGACACAAGATATCTTGCTCCCTCTCATGCTTACTATGCCACCTCATGTGAGCTGCAGTGGCCATCGAAGTGTACAATCTTGTAAGTCTTGGCACGAGCGGAAAGTACCACATATTTTTTAGCGACCTCTTCTTCTCAATGCCCATCCTAGTGGTTGTCTTATACCGATCCGCACCACAAAATCGACAACATGTTATGCTTTCCGCTGAATCATCCTTATAGTACAACATACATCCATTCGGGCAACAATCAATTTTCAAACACCCCAGACCCAAATTTTCCACGGACTTCTTAGCATGATAAAAACTTGTAGGCATCCGATTGCCTTCTGGCAACGCCTTGGACACTGACTGACTTTGAGGCGATTAAAACAGCCTTCTTGCATATTGTAGTCAGATTTGATACTCAACCATTCCATGCACATCGACAACTCCGTGTACTCCTAACATCCTTCCCACAATGGAGATCGTGCAGCACTCAGCATATCATAGAATCTTTGAGCTTCGGGATTCGGATTCTCCTCTATGTATTGGGAACCCATTCCACCATCTTCTCCCCCATCTTCTTCTAGTACAACACCAACCGATGGTCCATCATGATCCATTATCATCTGCTCGTATGGATTCAATTCTTCCCCCTCTCCGTCACCACTTCCATAGTACGAACCTTCGACCACAATCGGGTTTAAGTCAGGCAACGTCTCACCATGGTTACTCCACCAATAGTAATCAGGCATGAAGCCCTTCTCATAAAGATCGGCTACAACTCCATCCACACTTTTGAAAGATTGACACTTGCATCTTTTGCAAGGACACCTCAATTGATCACCGCCCAGCAGTATAAATCTCTCCTGGCTAACAACAAACTCTATAAACTCACCCACTCCAACTATATACTCTTCCCTAAGACGTTTATTCCGATCCAACCTACGATACATCCATTTTCGATTCTCCGGAATATCCATTGCTGGCAATTAAATAGCCTGACCAATCCTACAATAACACTTATATATTACGGTGCATTCCAATAACTCCATCGATCTCGTTCTTATGACAAGGTATGAACCTATCCCATTCGAGAAGAAACCTTTGTCACACTCAGCTACTAATAGTTATTCCCATATTCAAATACCTTATACTTGACAAAATTTTGGCAGCATTTCCCATCGGTCTCCAAGTTACACGACTCGAGCACGGTCAGAATCACCGCGATCAAGTATTCACCAGGAGAACAAAAGGAAATGCATCAGACCGAGATTTCAACAAGTATATAAGGCATTTGAACATTGAAATGACTATTGTACGAGTGTGAAAAAGGTTTTTTCCCAAACTGTCCCACTTGGACAATTCAAGATTCAATACAATGAGCATGCATACCTTGATAAGTTACGCATGCTCATTAATATTGAATCTCAAATAGGAAACTAAGGCTTTCGTAAATTAATTATTAACTCTAACAGAAAATAAAACCATTAACCTATAAATATTGCAACATTGTTGAGTTTATATAAATTGCAGCGTAAATCAATACAAACTTAGATTAAATATTGTAGCAAACATCCTATTGAGCTCCGCTCTCCACTAACAAGTAGCAGTTAATTGTCAAACACATGCATAATTTCTAAATTATCAGCACACAACCAGCATCCCACCTTTCGGACAGGATCACATCCTATTGAGCTCCGCTCTCCACTAACAAACAACACATATTGACAAACACATGCATAAACATTAAATTATCAGCATACAATCATACAATATCATATCCTATTGAGCTCCGCTCTCCACTAACAAACAACACATATTGACAAACACATGCATAAACATTAAATTAATTATCAGCATACAATCAGACAAGATCACATCCTATTGAGCTCAGCTCTCCACTACCAAACAAGACGATAATTCACATAATACATTACACTGAGTGTTCAGAGAACTGACCTGAGAGAGAAAACACAACTGAGCAAGGATGAGTGGAGGAGCCGGTAGAAGAATATGACAAGAAGGACCTATCGTGCATAAATGAAATTATTCATTTCAACTCAAATCACTATTCTATTATGTTAAATTGTTATACCTAAATAATTTATCTCATGAATATCCAGTGTTAAAGCATGTCTTGTGAAAAAATAATCAATGAAGCATAAAAAATAATAAGATTGCAGAGTGAAGGTCAATTTATTTTGATTTCGACTTTTTTATAAAAATTATCCTTAAATCGGGCCCAAACTGTTTACACAAATCGAATCAATATATTACATATCCAGTACCATAAAAAAATGTGGATAATGCTAGAATTTCTTTCTATCAAAGAGAAGATTTTCCATGTTGTTCAATGTTCATTTTAGTAAACATGACAGTGCCCATTAAAATAGAAAATAATAGAGAGAAAACTGAAAGGTGTAATTGATTGAATGAGAAAGTTTATTACATCAAGTCATATATAAAAGTGACTTATATTATATGTAAGATAAAGCAACCGATTTGTAACTAACCACTAATTAACTATATTAATTATATGATCTAATAGTCCATCCTAGATAGACAAGATGTTAGGGTCTTAGTTAGTAGGGAAAAATTGTCATAACTCACAAATTCCATTTCTATGATTTTCTAGAATTTAAATCATAAAAATCAAGGAATATGGAAAGTTGTAGCAACTTAGTGATTTGAATGAAAAACATGAAGAGAAAGGAAGGATGATCATTGATCACTAGACAAGCACAGATATCAAATTTGGAGATTTGTTTCCCTTTATGCAAAGAGTTACAAATTTTTGAAATCCAAGAGTAAAATAAAAGGGTATGGTTCGGCCAAGTGGGGGAAAATAGGGGAGAAATTTTTGTTCATCAAATCATTTGGCAAGCATGAAGAGTATGATTATAGAAGCACAAATATTAAGTTTCAAGACTTAAATCAATGGGTACAAAGAGTTATGATTTTTCTACCATTTTCAAGCTTAATTCTTTTTGAACAAAATTAAGAACAAGCATGAAGCTAATCAACTCAACATCAATTGTAATGAAGAAAGGTTGGAGGAAAATTACCTCTAAGTGATGACCCTTGAGTAAGAAATCAAGACACCTTGAGAAACTAAGAGAAAAGAGAGAAATGTGTTGGATGAAAAAATGAAAATGATGAGTAACAAAAACACACATCCCTAAACTCACACACATACACTAAACACACACACATACACTAAACACACATCTCTGCACACACACACACAAACATCCCAAACAAACACACGCACATACACTAAACACACATCTCTGCACACACACACACACACACACACATACACAAACATCCCAAACAGACACACACACATACACTAAACACACATCTCTGCACACACACACACAAACATCCCAAACAGACACACACACACCTACCCTATGATTACAATCCAATTGAACACACAAACTTTAGTACACAGAACACACAACAAACACACACTCACAACACACACACACACAACACAACAAACACACACACAACACCAATGTACACACAACACACAACAGAAACAACAATGTAGAGAAAGACAACGAGAGAAGCAATTTTTTTTTTGATAATTAAAGAAATATATTAAAAGAAAGAGCACAAGGCAAGCCCCCCAAATACACAAAACAGAACAAGACGAACCTATAGATATTGTTACAACCAAAACAAAATTGAAGCACTAAGGTGCATAATAGCAAAGCCAACCCCCATGACACCAAGATCAACACCACCAAGAGAACCAAAAGCCAAAAGAGAGCACAGCGAGCAACAAAAATCCACCGCAAACAAATGACAGAACGGAAAAATGCAGCCAAAAAAAAAGAGCCACCACCAAAACAGCAACCAAAATACACACACAACCACCATCATAACGAGAGAATGAGAACAACGAGAGAAGCAATTACCTCGGTCAGTGTGAGGGAGGGCGTTGTGGTGGTGGTGGTGGTGTGAGCAATGTGACCAGAATGAGCCCTGAAATGAGGGGGGGAATGATAGACAATGACATAGTGAGACAATGAGACAGAGAGATGGAGTAGAGGAGAGCTTACCTGAGCAGAGGGGAGATGACGGTGGTGACGACGACCGGAGGTGTCTTGGGGTGTTGAGGTGGCCGGAGCGCGTGCCGTAGAAGAGAGAAACAGTGGGTGGGAGAGAGAAAACGCCGGAAAAAAATGAGGAAGAAGGAGGTTCTGTCGAATTTAGGGATTTCGGTTTTAGCGACCGAATTAATTCGGTCGCTAATTCGGTCGCTAATCTTAATTTGAATTTGTAATTTAGCGACCGAATTAAATTTCGGTCGCTACCACGCGCAATTTTATTTTTTCAACGCGCCATTTAGCGACCGAATTAATATCGGTCGCAAATATAAATAAAGTTTAAAGCGTGAATTCATAAATTTAGCGACGGATTTATTAATCGGTCGCTAATATAAACACAGTTTGACCGTTGCATTTAATTCGGTCGCCATTTCGGTCGCTAAAAATTCATAAATTTCTGACTTTTACTTTCCTTTGTTTAGCGACCGAAGTAGCGACCGATATCTCTGCTACGCTCTATTTCGGTCGCTATTTCGGTCGCAGAATCAACTCTAACCAGTGTTTCATGTAGATCCTACAATCGGTCTCTATTTCGGTCGCAAAAAGGAACCTAAAAATTCGGTCACTATTTTCGGTCGCTAAATGACCTTTTTTTTGTAGTGAAGGAAGAAGAATAGGATTCACCTCTTGAAGATCAAAGACAAGTGAAATCCAAGAACTTGCTTCACAAAGTGATGCTAAAAGACTTATGAACTTTAGAGTTTTTAGAACAAAAAGGCAATAGGAACCAAATGAAATGTGAGGGAGGGTATTTATAGAGGTTGGTTGCACCATTTTAGAAGTATTTAGTAGGAATGAGTTGGCTTGTTCAAAGGATTAAAGTGCAAATAATTCCTAGGGACCATTTTGCAAAGATTCCAAAAGTATAAGGACTATTTTGCAAATTGCCAATAAATTGAAATGATGACCATGTGCACATTAAATGTGGTCTCATCTTGACTTATCTTGGCTGATTTTTCATGAGATATTTTGAGAAGAACCTAGAATGTTGGAGAAAACTTGAGAACTTAGTAGAATGGTGTGGAACTTTGGAGAAAAATGTAGAACAATGTGGAAAATTCTAGAATAATCTTGGCTCATCCAAGATGAGGGCAGCCCCTCCTCCATATTGGACTTGCGCATGGGCTTAATAAATTTGGGCTTGGATTTATTTTTGTGGGGCCCACCAAAAGGCTTAAAGCTTAAACATGACATAGGAAACTTATATGGTTTCAAATGGGCTTCATGGAATTAATCCATGGACAAGGAATTTGGGCTTCTTGGCCACGGTCCATTAATGGATTTGGAACAAGGATTCTGGTCCAATTCACTTTAAAAAACTTAGAAACTAACTTAGGGACCAAAATGTAATTAATAGAAAGTTCAGGGACTTAAGCATAAAATTCATAAATTGTCACTTTAACCCTGTAGAACCTTCTAGACTTAAAAGTATGATTCATCCCCATGAATCATCTCAAAATCCTAAGATAAACTCTTTATCTGCTCTTGGAAACTCCGAAATCCACTCTGTCGTTTACCCAATTACGTATTTCGTCCGTAAAACGTAAATTATTTTAATTTTTTCTGAAATAATTCTAAAAATACAGAATTGTAGGAAATTAAATAAAAATCTTAAGTCTTTCGTTCACGAATTAAAATTAGGTATTTTGAGCAGTATAATTATACTATCAATGGAATTCGCAGGTCGGGTTTCGCCTGACTTTCCAACCTAAATTTTAATCGTAACTTCCTACATTCAAGTAGGATTGAGTAGTAAACTCCGTTTATTTAAAATAATTTTTTAAAACTCTAATAACTCTATAAACATATTTATAAATATTACTGTTATTTAAAACAATGAATTACATTATCTTACAGCTTTTATGTTTAAGCTATTATTAGTAGCTTTCGAAGTTTTGAATCAATTCAACATTATTTTGACGTAGAAACAAACACCGTGCTTTTGTTCGTTATAACCCTTTTAAAGGTGGAGGATATACACTAGAAAAATCTAAAAAGCGTGAAACACTAGAAAAATTGTAAGGGTTTATCGTATAAAGCATCGCTTATCTCGGACTCTAAGCAAAAGTGAATTTATTTTTAAAAATAAAATCCCTTTCTTTAACAAAAAAATCAAAAAATCAAATTTTTATCAAAATTAAAATCAACCAACCAATCAAATATTTTCAAAACAACTACGTGGCTTTGAGTTTCCCATCGCACCCGGGAATACGTAGGAGCAAGATAAATCATCTTGTCAAGCCAAAACTAAATTTCCTTTTTTTGTGTCTCTTTTTAGGTTAAAATAATTAAACTTTTCCCTTTTTTAACAATAAATTCAAAAAAATATAAAAATCAATAAAAATTTTAAAAATTTTAAAAATTAAAAATAATTCTTTCTTGTAATTAATTTTTGGGGTAAAACAAATATTTAAAAGATTATTAAAATGTTTTTTTGCACAATTAACTTGAGGTACCGTTTTTAAATGGGCGATGTGGGGTGCTAATACCTTCCCTACTCGTAACCGACTCCCGGACTCATCTCTCTCTCTTTTTTTAGATCAGTTTACCTTTAAATAATTGGGTTTTCTAAGATTTTCCCAATAAAAAATTTTAATGGCGACTCCTCAGTCTTTTCATTCTCCCTTTTCGCGGCTCCCGGACGGGACGGTCGCGACAGCTGGCGACACCACACTAGTGGAAAATATACATTAGACGGTAAAGGTTTACGTCAGTTAACCAAAAGCTAGACATTAAAAAGGAGGCGGTGACAGTTTTGTAAATATCAGACTTCATTAATTCAATTTTAAAGTCAGTTGTTTTAAGGACTGACGTTAAAAGTGAAGTGACTCACTTTTAACGTCAGTTCAATAAACAACTGACGTTAAAAGTGAACCTTTTAACGTCAGTTCTTCATTGAACTGACGTTAAAAGTGCGTCACTTCACTTTTAACTTCTGTTCTTTCATCAACAGATGTTAAAGGTTATTTTAATAATTTTTTATCTAGTATACGTACCCTTCCGCATTGCCTTCCTCAAAGTTTCAGTTTCACAATTGCTTTGATGTTTTGTGTTTCTGTTTTGAAAACTAAAATATATGTGCGAAGTATATGTTGAATCAATAACCCAAACCGGATCTCATTCATTGAAAGGGTTTAAAATCCTATAAAAAGTTACATTGATAGGGTATAAAATCCTATAAAAAGTTACATTGAAAGGGTTTAAAATCCTAAACATTTGTTGAGGCTTCGTTCCCTTCACGGGTGAGCAAGAGAGGAGAGTCGAGCGACCGAGTTTTCCAGAGCGGCTGAGCAAGGGTGCACCCGATCTGTTTCAGCAATGGTCTTGGAACAGTCATTTGCTTCCAAAGCTGACGTTCTGGTGTTGTAACTGTCGATTCTCCAAAAAGATGATAAGGTGAGCGAATCACACTATGTGATTTACACAACCTTATCACCCATGTTATGTGATTTACACAACCTCAGAAGTTGTTTGGCCATTAAGACAAAGACCTTTGAGTCTAGGAATAGGAAGAAAGAGTGATGAAGTTAATATCCACGGCAGAGCCATATTGTGAATCAGAAAATTAAAAGGATGGAAGGAAGCTATTTATAGGAGCAGGGGATGAAGTTACTTAGCTATTCTGATTTTCTTGAAAACTTACCTATAAACTTAATGCTCATTAAGAGGATTAAGTTACAAGGTGCATGGGTAAGTAGCACAGTAGTCAAAGGAATGAATTCTTGCAGAAACTTATACACCTTTAACGTCAGTTGTTTAATACAATGATGTTAAAAGTGTTTTTAAAATAAAAAATATTTATTTTTAACGTCATTTTTTTATACAACTGACGTTAAAAGTGTGGTTTTTACTTCAGTATAATAAATAGCTGACGTAAATAATCCTATAAATTATAAACGTGCAGAATGAATATTGGAAATAATGTAATATACGGGAACTTGGCAGTCATAAATTAAGTTGACGTTAAAAATGAGGTGGTGGCAATTTGGCAGTCATATTTATTTTTAACGTCAGTTTTTTATACAACTGACGTTAAAAGTGTGGTTTTTTACTTCAGTATAATAAATAGCTGACGTAAATAATCCTATAAATTATAAACGTGCAGAATGAATATTGGAAAAAATGTAATATACGGGAACTTGGCAGTTATAAATTATGTTGACGTTAAAAATGAGGTGGTGGCAATTTGTAAATATTAAATCACTATTTGCGTCAGTTGTGTAAAGAACTTGTGTAAATATTAAACAAGTTTATTTTTAATCTACATTAATTAGCTTGAATTAGTAAACATATTCTTGTGAAAATTAAAATAAATAAACACTTAACATAAAAGTGTTATATGTATAATCAAATCGTATCTCATTGAAGCGATTCATAAGTTACAGTTACATGATTAAAAGATAAAAAAAATTTGCAACATAGCACTAAAATATTAAAAAGTTTCTGCTTCAACATCAATTTCTTCTCAGTTATGTCCTCAAACACCAATGGATGCATCGATCCCCTCCCTGCTCATTTGAAGTCCTTGATACTCCATCTGTGCTTTATCCACAGTCGCTTGGGGAGGAGATGGAATAAAGTGAGGGAGTCATATTATGTTATTTACTCAACCTTGGAAGTTTTTTTACCATTAAGACAGAGACCTTTAAGTATAGGTATAGGAAGAAATAACAAAAGTCTCAAATGTGATAGAACCATATTGTGAAGGAATAGAAAACGCACGAAATATAGAGGAAAAGAAGAGGGTGTATTTACATACTGATACACAAGAATGACACTTTATATAGAGAATAGTCTCTCTCTGATTTTCTTGAAAACTTATCTATAAACTTAATGCTCATTAAGAGGATTAAGTTTCAAGGTGCATGGGTTAGCACAGTAGTCAAAGGAATGAATTTTTTTGCAAATATACACTTTTAACGTCAGTTGTCTTCAAAAACTGACGTTAAAAGTGCTTTTAAAATAAAAAATATTTATTTTTAACGTCAGTTTTTTATACAACTGGCGTTAAAAGTTCAAAGGAATTAATGTTTTTGGATAAAGGTATACACTTTTAACGTCAGTTTCTTAAGACAACTGACGTTAAATATACGACCTTTAACGTCAGTCTTTACAAACAACTGACGTCAAATGTTGTTTTATTTTGGTTTACACCCGCGCGCCTTCTGCACTTCGCTCTGTACGTCTCTTTTCTCTTTTCATCATGCTCAACCCTCACTCTTAACCCTCACTCTCACTCTGCCCTAATCGCGAGCTCATCTCCACCGCAACCACCGCGAGGGCTTCTTCGCCACCACCGTGAGGTACACTATTAACCCTAACTCTGTCTTTCCATTCATTATTTGCAATAACTTTACATCTCTCTTTCCCCTTCCCGCGCACTAACTCTCCTTGTCCCTTTGCTCTAGGTAACCACATCAAATGTTGGCCACCACTCGATCTCCCCTCCCCGCCACCACGCGAGCACCTATTTCTGGTGAGTCTTTAGGGCACATTTTTTTATTTTTGGTTTTTAGTGTATGTTGAAACTGTAGTCTCAGTAGTTGAAACTTGAAACCGTGAGTTTGAGTTGTTTGGAGTGTACGTCTCTATTTTTGGTTTTGAGTGCATGTTGCTCTACTGGTTGATCTGTCACGGCCGTGATGCTCATCACGGCTAGGCCGTGATCAGTTCTGCCTGTGATGGTCTGGTTCAGTTGGCACGTTACGACCGTGATGGATATCACTTCTAGGCCGTGACCAGCGCTTGGCAATCTTCAAAAACTATAGTTTTCAATCTCCCGTATTGTCCTTATATTGGATATATGTTTTGTATATCTACAGGACCTATCTAGTTATGGATCGTAGTTGGATGGTTTGTAAGCGTACTATTCTGAGTATTTGAAGGGGGTGGGAGAATTTATAGAATTTGCTCAAAGGAATGTTCCTAATAGTAATGGAATGTTCTGTTGTCCTTGTGTCAAGTGTTTGAATACGAGGAAATGTACGGTGAAGGATATACGTACTCATTTGATTTGTGAAGGGATTTGCTTGAGTTATACAAGATGGATATGGCATGGTGATGTGTTGTTGAGTAGTACGGCAAGTGTCTCCCAAAGTGAGGACGTTGACGTAGATATGGAGGATGATCGAATAGAGGACATGATCCGTGATATTGGACAAGAATCTTTTCATCGAGCTCATGTGTATGATAGGTTGTACTACTCATACACGGTTATCGGCGGCGCTAAAATTGTTTTGTGTGAAGGCGAGAAATGGTTGGACCGATAAAAGCTTCACGGAATTGCTTGAAGTGTTGAAAGACTTGCTTCTAGAGGACAGCACATTGCCTGACCGTAACTATGAGGCCAAGAAGGTATTGTGTCATAGGGGTATGGAGTATAAGAAGATACACGCATGCCCCAATGATTGCATATTGTACACCAGTGTTCATGGAGACAATCACGATTGCCCCAAATGTGGGTTATCACGATACAAAGTGAAGGGTGGTGGTGATGATGATGATCTTGATGATATGAGAAAAAAAGGTCTTCCTGCGAAGGTGTTGTGGTATCTTCCAATAATTACAAGGTTCAAGCGATTGTTTGCCAATGCGAAAGATGCGAAGAATCTTAGATGGCATAATGATGAGAGGAAACGTGATGGAAAGGTTCGTCATCCTGCTGATTCTATTCAATGGAAGAATATCGATACTATGTTTCCGGATTTCGCCGATGAGTCAAGAAACCTAAGGATTGGACTTGCTACAGATGGAATGAATCCTTATGGTAACATGAGTAGTATTCATAGTTCATGGCATGTTCTATTGGTAATTTACAACATGCCCCCTTGGTTGTGCATGAAGCGCAAATACATGATGTTGTCTATGATGATTTCGGGCCCAAAGCAACCGGGAAATGACTTATATGTTTATC
Organism: Sophora flavescens; assembly: GCA_030762895.1. NCBI lineage: Eukaryota > Viridiplantae > Streptophyta > Magnoliopsida > Fabales > Fabaceae > Sophora > Sophora flavescens. Next base: position 43,267,551 of record CM061069.1, on the reverse strand, counting down.
TAGGTCCCTTGATTGAAGACTTGAAAACGCTGTGGGTGGAAGGTGTTGATGTAGTTGATGGGTATTCTCATGAGACTTTTGATAGTGTGATTTTACATGATATTTTCTATATACTTTTGCATGCATTTTTCATATTGATTAGGCATTCTTAGTTTGATTTTTATTAGATTTTTCCTTGGAACGGGTGAGGCGGTTTCTGTGTGTTGTTTTGCAGAAATTGAAGATAAACTATGCAAGTTTGGCTATAATGAAGCTTGGATGATTTTGGAGCTTGAAAAGAGAAGAAATTGAGCCAAGCAGAATTCTGGAGATTCGCCCCGCGAGACTGGATTCGCCACGCGACCCTGAAAGATGACTGTGCCAGAAAATGCAAGCCTTTCTGGTTAGCCCCGCGAACCTTGGCTAACCTCGCGAGTATGGAAACCAGCGCCCAGTGCCAGGAGGGGGGCGCCCAGCGCCAGAAGCGGGTGCCCAGCGCTGGTGATGGAGCGCCCAGCGCTAGTGATGGAGCGCCCAGTGCAGGAAGGGGCGCCCAGTGCCAAAGAGTCAGAAGCATCAGACAGAGAGCAGTGTTTTGGGCGCCCAACACAGGCCTGGGGCGCCCAGCACTGGCAGACGAGCAGAACCAGTATAAATTCTCGTTTCTGCGGTGGAATCTGGGGAGTTTTTTTTGGAGAGTTAGAGAGTTTTTAGGTTTTGAGCTAGAGGCACTTGGAGGCTGCGGCTGGAAGAGGGTTCTAACCCTGAAGGGGATGTTTTCCTTGCTCTAGGACTGAAAGAAGATTGGAGGATCCTCCTATGGAGTTTGCTTCATCCCTTCTCTCTTTCTCTTTGTATTCTCTTTTTATGAGTAGTTAAATCCCTGTTGTTGGGATTAGATGTAACCATACTGATTGTTTATGTATTTATCTTGACTGATTATTCTGTGTTCATGTCTTCATATTAGTGATTAATTTTCTGTGCTTAATGCTTGTTGTGGCTAGCACCCCTATGACTCGATTTGTGTTTTGGTATGCAATAAGGACGTTCGTATCATAACCGGAAATGAATTTAATCACCTAGTAACCCTTTCATCTAGGAATGGAGTTAGGTTTACTATTAATCGCATAATCCCTAATCTTAATGCAAATTCATTAATCTAGGCCACCTAAGGAATTAGGGTCTATTAGTGGATTTAGGCTCTTGCCATCCGAGGAATCGGGGTTTGAGTAATTTAGTGGATTAATTTTAATATCTGAAGCATGAATGGGAGGTATCTAGTCCTGGTATTGCATGAGATAGAGGTTTGGTGAAATCTGATCCCAACATATCTTTCTGCACTCCAAGTGTTCGATGAAAAGACAAAAAGATTTTATTTCTTTTCTTTTGTTTATTTTGATTTCTCTTGATTTCTCTGTTTAGTCTAGATAGTTGCCGAGTTTGTGAATTGGTACTTGACATCCAATCCCCGTGGATATGATAACCGGTCTCACCACCGTATTACTTGCACGACTGGGTATACTTGCCCAGATTCGTCAACAAGTTTTTGGCGCTGGGCGCCCCCCTCCTGGCGCTGGGCGCTGGTTTCCATACTCGCGAGGCAAGCCAAGGTTCGCGGGGCTAACCAGAAAGGCTTGCATTTTCTGGCACAGTCAGCTTTCAGGGTCGCGTGGCGAATCCAGTCTCGCGGGGCGAATCTCCAGAATTCTGCTTGGCTCAATTTCTTCTCTTTTCAAGCTCCAAAATCATCCAAGCTTCATTATAGCCAAACTTGCACAGTTTTTCTTCAATTTCTGCAAAACAACACACAGAAACCGCTTCACCCGTTCCAAGGAAAAATCTAATAAAAATCAAACTAAGAATGCCTAATCAATATGAAAAATTCATGCAAAAGTATATAGAAAATATCATGTAAAATCACACTATCAACTTTCAAGCTTCGTGCCATGTTATTTTGCACATCAACGACTTTCCAGCATACGGTAACTTGTCCGGGTACAGTGTCAAGGGGCATAAAGCATGCCCTATATGTGAAGAAGGCACATGATACACTCAGTTGCATCATGGAAAGAAGACGGTTTACCTTGGGCATCGGAGATTTCTTAGACGTGATCACCCATATCGTAAGATGAAAAAAGCTTTTAATGGATGCCAAGAGACAGAAGAAGCGCCGGCGGCCTTAATTGGAGAGCAGGTTTATCAGAGGGTAAAGGGCGTCGATGTTATATTCGGCAAGTCCAAAAAGAAAGGTAAAGCTGCTGAGAAAAACATCTGGAAGAAGAGGTCAATATTCTTTGATCTTCCATACTGGCGCAAGCTTGATGTCAGACACTGCATTGATGTGATGCATGTGGAGAAAAATGTGTGTGATAGTGTGATCGGGACGCTTCTCAACATTCAGGGCAAGACAAAGGATGATGTGAATGCTCGTCTCGACCTCGTTGCTATGGGTATACAAGAGCAGTTAGATCCATTTGTTGAGGATGGTAAGCGGATTTATTTGCCGCCAGCATGTCATACATTGTCAAAAAAAAGAGACAAAGTTTCTGCGGGTGTCTTCAGGGCATCAAAGTTCCACATGGTTACTCTTCAAATATGAAGAGGCTTGTCTCTAGTGATCTTAAATTGGTTGGCTTAAAGTCTCATGATTGTCACATCTTGATGCAACAACTTCTGCCCGTTGCTATTCGTGGTATTGCTCCAAAAAATGTGAGACGTGCCATTACTCGGTTGTGCTCATTCTTCAATTCTATATGTAGCAAAGTCGTTGACCCCCGTATGTTGGATGACTTGGAAGTTGAGGCTGCTACAATCTTGTGCCAATTGGAGATGTATTTTCCTCCTTCCTTTTTCGACATAATGGTTCACTTAATTGTTCATTTGGTGAGGGAGATTAGATTATGTGGGCCTGTTTTTCTGAGATGGATGTACCCAGTTGAGCGCTACATGAAGATCTTGAAAGGGTACGTGAAGAATCCTCATCGTCCGGAAGCATCTATTGTTCAAAGGTATGTTGCAGAATAAGCTATTGAGTTTTGTTCGGACTACCTTCATAACACGGATCCTATAGGGGTTCCTAAGCCTCGGCATGATGAGATCAGATGTCAAGGTAAGGGTACACATGGCTTAAGAATTAATAGGAAGGATCGGGAGGAAGTGCTTCAAGCACATTTGTATGTATTGAACAACATCGAATGTGTTCAGCCTTTCTTATTTGAACATAAAAGAAAAGTCAATCAAGAAAACCCTCGAATGAGCGAAAGGTGGTTGTTGAACAAGCATAACAAGACTTTCTTACCATGGTTCAAGGAAGAAATGCTTAAGGATGGTAGTACTGCTTCTGATGACGTAAGATGGCTAGCACGTGGGCCTAGCTTCAACGTCATATGTTGGAGCGGATACGACATAAATAACTTTTCCTTTTATACAAAGGAACAAGATAACAAGAGTACCATGCAAAATAGTGGGGTTATGATCGTGGCCGAAGCAATGCACTTCTCTAGTGCAAAGGACACAAAACCCGTTAAAGCACCGAGACCTTACTTTGGATATATTGAAGATATTTGGGTGCTCGATTACACTAAGCTTACGGTGCCGGTATTTAAATGTAAGTGGGTTGATAGTAACGGTGGTGTACAAACCGACGAATTGGGGTTCACATTGGTAGACCTCAACAAGTTAGGTCATATAAATGAGCCTTTCATAATGGCTTCCCAAGCAAAACAAGTGCTCTACATCATTGATCCTTCTAACAAAAGGTTGTCCGTGGTTCTCCAAGGAAAAAGCATGTATAATGGTAGTGATGAAAATGAAGATTCAAATCTTGATATTCCTGAGAGTCCTTCTTTTTCAACAAACATGCCTACTATAATCGAGGAGACACAGGTGGACGATGTACATGCCACTCGTGATGATCATAACGAAGGGATATTGATATAGGTAGTTTAAACTTAGTATACATTTATTTTTATTTTTATTTCTGTATTTATTTTGAGTTATAACCTATGTTAATAAATATATATTGTTTCTGAACAGGCATACATATGGATCATTGTTCCATTTTTCCATTGCAATTCTGTAATGTGTGTGATATTCTGTGTTACTAGGATATTTACTGAATGCAGGGATAGCTGAGGGGAGTGATATTTTAAAACTGAATTTAAAAAAAAATACTATTAACGTCAGTGGTATGATACAACTGATGTTAATAGTATTTTATAAAATATACAGTACACTATTAACGTCAGTTGTTTATTACAACTGATGTTAAAATTAAGACCTTTAACGTCAGTTCTTTATAACAATTGACGTTAGTTTTAACAAAATTAACGTCCGTTCTTAAAGAACTGACGTTAATTTTTACAAAATTAACGTCAGTTGTGTTAAAGAACTAACGTTAATTTTGACAAAATTAACGTCAGTTGTGTTAATGAACCGACGTTAATAGTTTTATATTTAACGTCAGTTCTCAACTGACGTTAAAATTTTAACTTTTAACGTCAGTTGTATTTACGTCAGTCAGTATTCTGACGTAAAAAATCAATTTTAACTGACGTAAAAAGCTCTTATTGCACTAGTGCCACTGGGGAATTTTGAGAGTCAGGCCTATCATAGTTGGTTGTGCAATTTTTTTTATTTTTTTTTTTAATAAATTTGAAAATTTTAGTTTTACCCCTCTTTGTTTTATTTGTTTTGTATATAGTATTATATGTTTTAATAAATGTCTTTGTACATTCTTGCAACCTTAGGGTAGAAAACTCTTGTAAATGTTGGTTGCTCTTTTGCAGGCTTGGGGTTAGTTTTTTTGGTTTTGTGCAGGTTTGCTTGCTCCCAGCACACACATCACTATCACATACTCACACACTTTTGGGCTCTATACCCGAGTCTTGGAATGCCATAGGATTAGAAGGGGCTTCAGTGATGTTATTGTGATGCTTTTGCATCCCTGACAGACATTGATTCTCCCGCTCGGATTTCTACCGGAACATGGAATGCCATATTGTGACTTTTTTGGTCCCTGTGGTGAGGTTCATGGATTCGGGTCCTCATTTTTAGATGAGGGTAATCCGGGTACCACGTTTAGGGGTCTAGATCTGTCCCGGAAGTCATGCACCTAAAATGCCATTAGTAGCCTACCAAACTAGGGTCTTGACCTCAGAAGTTCAAACTTTGGATATGACCCATGTAGGACAAAAGGGAGCGCATTCCACCTTTTTTTCTGCAACATGAACAATCACATGCATCATGACGACGCCTTCATATGCCATTTATTCATGCATCCTGTCACATTCATTATTATTCATTGTGTGTTCGTGTATGTAGTACTTTAAGTCATGCATTGTTAATATGTCATTCATGCATTTTGTTACACTCTCATGCATAAGCAAACTGGCTTTCCAAATGTTATTAACAAATTAAAATTTCCTCCACAGATAATTTGGTTTGAGGTAACACCTTTAATTACAAGAGATGGAAAAAAGCAGACACGCTAGCCATGCTCCCACCACCAAGAGCTCCAGGGTGATAATGAACCCATTAGAGAATTTGAAAGAGTTGAGTAAATCTTTGCCTCAAGAACGTCGAAGAATCTTCGCCAAGAAGTATGGAGGGATCTTAGACTTAATTTTCATACCGGTTGAGACTGCTACTTTGAGTTCTTTGTGTTGGTATTGGAACCCCCACCTCAAATGTTTTGAATTGCCAAACATGGACATTACTCCCACCATCGAAAAATATGCTTGCCTGTTGAGGTTGCCAATGCAGAAAAACCCCATCGTGTACTTTCGCTTGGGGCAATACTTGACCACTACAAGCATAGCAGGGCTACCGGGGCTTCCTGAAGATGATGTGAAGTTGACCGGGCACTCCAACTTGCGAGGGTTAACCCGAACTCTTCTTGAAAATCATTTGAAGAAACTAATGGATCGGCAAGATTGGGAAACCTTTGGCGCTAACAATATATGGGTTGGTTCTATTTCCATCAGCGCTAGACATGATAGATCAAGCGGCAATGGATGTATTTTTCACAGTAGAAAGAAGGAAAAACCACGTGCCGGCAGTGTTAGCTGAAACGCTTTTGACTCTAGAATTTTGCCAGCGGAATCCAAAGGGGAAGCTCCGATGTTGTGCTCAATTGCTCTATGTGTGGGCCATGACTCACATGTATGCAAAAGGTCATATCACCCACCATTCAGATCCACTAAGAGGCTTCCATAACATCCCTATAGGACAGCTAAATGAAGAAGAATGGAAGAGCGAGTTTGACAAACTGGAAAGGGACCCTTTTAGGTGGGTATGCCCATGGTACGAAGGTCAACAGGGGCAAGATATTATTTATAGTTGTGGCGACTATCCCAATGTTCCTTTGATGGGTCCAAGAGGGTGCATATCCTACACACCTGCCATAGTCTTACGACAGCTTTGTTGGACACAAACCGTGCCAAGAGAAGAACAACTCGGCGGATGCTGTTTCCGGTACGAGGACGGAGAGAATACCAAGTTGTTGGCAAAATCAGTCAGAAACGCATGGAAAGATGTGAAGATGGCAGGGAGAGCACAATTGGGCCGGCCAATCCTAATCATTGTCGCAGAATATGAAGCATGGAGAAAATCAAGGAAATGTCCCGTCAACTTTCCGGCAGAAAGCATGAAAGATAAAGATCACTCCCCTTTGGTAACTCAAATGATAGAACAACTTAAAGTTCTAGAAGCACAAATGAAGGAAATGAAACGACAAAAGCAAGATGCCGAGTTAAAAATAGCCATTGGACAGAAGCGTTGTGAGAAGTTAGCCAAGGAAAATGAACACTTAAAAGATTTGTGTGCAGATATCTCCGCAACCTCAAGAGTCCAGATGAATACAGACAATGTCTCACCAAGCATCATGGCTAAGGTCCAGAATCTTGAAAGAAAAGTATTGTCCTTGACAACGGAAAGGCATCGGCTAAGAAAAGAAAAACGTCGGTTAGAATAAGAAGTCATCCAGCAAGAAGGTATGAGAAAGTCATTGGAGGCGGAGGTCGATCGACAAAGGGGAGTCAATAGAAATTTACAGAAGTAAATTTGTGCACAAAGTAGGATGACTGATGAATTGGTACAAAAGGTCAAAGAATTAAATATCCTAATGGTCAAAATCAAGAAGGAGTCCGATTTAGGGTGGACCTCGACAAAACATTATCATGATCACATGGTTCAAGCAATGAATGTCGTGAAGTGGTGGAGAGAAGAAGCGCGAGAGCAAGGGATAGATATTGACATATGGAAAAGGAGATATGTGAGCATGAGTTTGGAGCTAAGCCATTGCGTTCCGAATTTCATCCGAAGCTTTGAGAAGGCAGAACAACAAATCCGTGCGGACCCTATGCTTCGTCTCCCGTCTGAACTGGACGATTTTATGCAAATGTGTGGAGGCTTTGCTAGAGGGCTAAAAAGAAAGAGACCTAAGCTGTTGACTTTAGGATGAAATGTTGTAACAATGTTGGAAATTATGATGTAATCTCAATCTATGTATTGTTTTGAGGAGCTTTTAATGAAATATGTTCTTACCTCTATGATTCCTTCGCGCTCCAACTCTCACACTTGACTTGCGACGACACCTATCGTGGAGCATGGTCTCCCTTTAGTATGTTGTCAACTACACCTTTGCCTTATAGGATTCCTCCTTCTGCGCAAAGGGTTGGTCGGGGCGTCTCAATTCAGAGTTCACATTGCTAGTGTGTTTGAGATAACATCTATTGTGGAGAGATGTTCTCCCCCTAGATTTGTTGTCAACTCCATTTCATCTTATGAGCACAATGCTCTCTGTGTGGGATGGAGGGACCATCTCTTGCCTGTTATAAGGTGTTAACTCAAAAAAAAAATAATAATAATAATAAACTCCAAAGGTGTTTTTCATAAAAGATTTTTGCATTTTTTCCAACATTTTGTTCTCACTTTTGTTTCGATTAAAACAGTGTGTGGCTTTTCTGAACAATTGCTCCCAGACACCCTTATCGCACTCGGTCACAGATAAGAGCCATGGCGGATGAACTAGAAGAAGTCCAAGAGATCAGGGATGAAGTCAGTCAAATCAAGGATCAGATGACTAAGATGATGGAGATCCTACAAGCAATGCAGAAGGAAAAGAACACAGAGGAGAACCCTCGAGCCTCGAACGAAGGACATCCGACCACATCTCTCCTTCCGCCCGATTTTGCTCAGGTTCCTATTCAAGGCTTCAACCAACCAGGGGCCATGATGCCTCTCACTATTTATCCAAGCAACCAAACTCATCTTTCATTTGACCCGAACAATCCCCCATACGGTTTGCCTTGTGGATTTGTGCCACCAACGGCCCCCAGCCCACAAGATGGCATTCAAAACTCCGAACATATCACTCAGACACAAACCCCCCACCGATGCTATTGAAATGCCACAAACACAAACTGTCAACCCTACAGATGTTAACACCCTGACAGTGACACTTTCTGCCAATCCAAAAAATCCACAATACACCCTACATTATGGACCCCAGGGGACTCAAATGATGCCAAACTTTGGGTCCTCCTACATGCCATACCCCTTTCCCCAGAATATGTACTGTGAAACTCCAGTGAATCAGTCGGGAAGGAATTCCCAATCTAAAGAAAAGTTGGAAGTGTTAGAGGAGAGACTGCGGGCCATTGAAGGGACAAATAGTTATGGTCTTCGGGATGCCTCAGAACTTTGTCTGGTGCCAAACGTTGTAATTCCGCCGAAATTTAAGGTGCCCGATTTTGACAAATATCGGGGAACCACTTGTCCAAAAAACCATTTGACCATGTATATTAGGAAGATGGCGTCATATGCCCAAGATGATAAGCTCTTGGTTCACTTCTTCCAAGACAGTTTAACTGGGGCAGCTTCAAATTGGTATACGCATCTCGAGCGGGCACACATCCGATCCTTCAAAGATCTAGCAGATGCATTCCTGAAGCAGTACAAGTACAATATTGACATGGCTCCCGATAGGATGCAACTCCAAAACATGTCAAAAAGGGACGTAGAGACTTTCAAAGAGTATGCACAACGATGGAGGGAACTGGCTGCTCAGGTGGAGCCTCCCTTAGCCGAGAAAGAAATCGTAGCAATGTTCATCGATACACTCCAGTCGCCCTTCTATGATAGGATGATTGGGAGTGTGTCATCAAATTTTTCTGACATGGTCATCATCGGCGAGAGAATTTAAAGTGGAATGAGGATTGACAAGATCACCGAGACTTCAGTAGGGAACGACCCAAAGAGAGCCCCGTTTGTGAAAAAGAAAGAGGGAGAAGCACATGCGGTAACCTTTGAACAGAAGAAACCGAACCAATGGAGACCGAACCAAACACCCGCCTTCCAAGCCCAATACGCCCCATATTACCAACCACCTCCATATCACCAAGCCAACCAACCATACATCGCTGCCACCTCACAATTTCCAAATCCTCAACAGATGGCTCCTTACCGACCATCATACCCCTCTCAGCCTCAAACACACCCTACCATACCACCTAAATTGTTCAGTCCCTAAATCCAAACCCAAACACCAGCCAAACAAGACCACCGTATAACTCGGAAAGAAAACCAGTGCGCTTTGACCCGATACCCATGACCTACACTGAACTATTCCGCCAACTTGTGAGCAAATCCGTGCTAACTCCTATCCCGACAAGACCAATAGACCCTCCCTATCCAAAGTGGTATGACCCAAATACTCAATGTGAATATCACGATGGGGCCACAGGTCATTCCACCGAGAGTTGTAAAGCTTTGAAGTTTAAGGTGCAAGATCTGATTAATGTCAAATGGTTGATCTTTCAGAAGGATGCTCCAAATGTGGCACAGGATCCTATGCCAAATCATGGGAGTTCGGGAGTCAATGCCATTGAGAGCTTCTTGGAACATACTCTCAAGAGTAAAGTGGCCGATGTTAGGACTCCTATGAGAGTTGTTTTCAGAGAGATGTGCAAATATGGATTGATCCAAATCCTGATCACGGAAGAAAAGGCTCTCGATGGAGAGATAAGGTGTGACTTTGATGGGAACATGGGGCATTCGATTGAAGACTGTTCAGAGTTTCGGCAAGTTGTGCAGCAGTTAATAGATATGAAGTTTATCTTAATTGGTTGTGAACCGAATGAGTATGCCATTAATATGGTTGTTGAATCTACCCCAATTAAGATAACCCCCTTTACTGTTGTAGTTAATCCCCAACCAGTGGTGATATACTATACTGAGAAGAAACCTTTGCCGGTCCCAAGTGGGCCAACACCAATCGTCACCCGAGTTCCAAGTCCTTTCCCTTACAAGGACACCAAAGCGGTACCATGGAAATATGAGATGCAGGTTCAACCCAATCCTTCCGACGAGACTACTGTGGTTACCAACATTTCAGGAATTGGTGGAATGACTAGGAGTGGTCGCATTTACACTCCGGAGGTATTGCGAAGGGTGGAAATAGAAAAGGAAGGAAATGATCACAAAGGGAAAGAGAAGGTGGAAGAAATTCTAGATGACAAGGAAGCAAACGGGGGTGAGAAGAAAAAGGAGGTGTCTGATGAAGAAGTCAGTGAATTCTTGAAGTTCATCAAGCAGAGTGAATACAAGGTTGTGGATCAGTTAAATCGAACTCCGGCTCGGATATCTCTCTTGTCTCTATTGATGAACTCCGAGCCACACAGGAGAGTACTGATGAAGGTGTTGAATCAAGCTCATGTTTCCCATGATATCACAGTTGATAAGATCGATAACGTTGTAGGTAACATAGTTGCTGATAATTATGTCACTTTCACTGATGATGAAATACCAGCTGAAGGTATGGGGCACAACAAGGCATTGCACATTTCTGTGAAGTGCCGAGACCATGTCATGTCTAGGGTTCTCATTGATAATGGCTCTTCTTTGAATGTAATGCCAAAGACAACATTGTCAAAGTTGCATTTTGATGGAACTCATATGAAGCCAAGCACAATGATTGTAAGAGCTTTCGATGGCACTCGAAGGGAAGTCATGGGAGAAATCGAATTGCCCATTCAGATTGGCCCTTGCACCTTTGAAGTACTCTTCCAAGTGATGGACATCACACCAACTTACAGTTGTCTCCTAGGACGACCATGGATCCATTCGTCTGGAGCTGTACCTTCCACATTGCACCAGAAGGTGAAGTTCATTGTTGATCATAAGCTGATAATTGTTTCTGGAGAGGAAGATCTGTTAGTAAGCAAGCCATCAACAACCCCTTATATTGAAGCTACCGAGGAAGCTCTCGAGACCACCTTCCAGTCACTTGAAATTTCCAATGCCACATATGTTGAGGATAGTGCTCCACTCTTGAAACCTCGGTCATCCAAAGTGTCCATCATGATGGACAAGGTTATGCTTGAAGGAGGATACCAACCTGGAAGCGGTCTGGGGAAGAATAGCCAAGGTGTCGCTGACATCCTCATGCTCACTGAGAACAAGGATAGGTTTGGGTTGGGAGACAAACCAACTAAGGCCGACAAGATGAGGGTTATAGAAGAGAAGAAAAGAAAGAGGTTGGCTCGGTTGGAAAATCGTGAATGCGAGGCTGAAAGGGTTCCCATCTGTGACATTCGACAGAGCTTCCGAAGCGTAGGGTTCGCATTCCTGGACCAAGCAGCAGCTATTGAAAATGATTATCCTGCTAATCATGGTATCAATCTGGTGTATCCATGCTCTCCAGATACAAAGCTCAACAATTGGGAGATCATTGAGTTCCCCAAGACCATAGAGTCCTTTTCAAATTAATTCTGTAATGCTTATCCTTTAGCTCTACCCAAGGCTTTAGGAATTTTGTTGTAATGGGCTTACTTGTTTCTGCTTCATTATGACTTATCAATAAATGCATGCATTCAGTATCTTTGTGTTGTTATCTCTCTTTTTTACTTTCTTTTTTGTTTACCATCCCTCACCAATAAATGCAGTCTCTCGTCTTTAACCTTTATTCATTCGTCTTTCCCTGATAATTACCAAATGCAGATCTAAAAGTGACTCTCTTGAAAACGACAGTGTTAGTAACTCATCATATAATTTTGACTATTCCGTTGATCATGCTGAGGAGGTTGTTGATGATGACGGGGAAGTTCCCCCTGAACTTTTGAGATTGGTAGAACAAGAAGCCAGGGAAATTCGGGCCCATGAAGAGCCGAGTGAACTAATCAATTTGGGAACCAAAGATGATAAAAAAGAGGTCAAGATTGGTCTTTCCCTGAAAGAAAAGGAGCGAAACATGTTGATCAGGTTGTTGATGGATTATAGAGATTTTTCGCATGGTCATACCAAGACATGCCAGGGTTGGACCCCAATGTAGTAGAACACAAATTGCCATTAAAGCCGAAGTGTCCTCCAGTGAAGCAGAAGCTACGAAGGATGAAAGCGGAAATGTCCTTAAAGATCAAGGAGGAGGTCAAAAAACAACTGGATGCAGGTTTCCTAGAAGTTGTAAAGTACCCTTAATGGGTTGCTAACATAGTTCCTGTTCCCAAGAAAGATGGAAAAGTTCGAATGTGTGTTGACTATCATGATCTGAACAGAGCTAGCCCAAAAGATGACTTTCCTTTGCCTCACATTGATGTTCTTGTAGATAATACTGCTCAACGTGCATTATTCTCTTTCATGGATGGTTTCTCGGGATATAATTAGATCAAGATGGCACCTGAGGATATGGAGAAAACTACATTTGTCACTTTGTGGGGAACCTTTTGCTATAAGGTTATGCCCTTTGTCTTGAAAAATGATGGGGCAACATATCAGCGGGCTATGGTGGCTTTATTCCATGACATGATGCATAAGGAGATAGAAGTTTATGTAGATGACATGATCGCCAAGTCCAGATCCGAAGATGACCATGTTGATAATCTGCAGAAACTTTTCGAGCGGTTAAGAAAGTTTAAGCTCCGACTGAATCCAGCCAAATGCACTTTCGGAGTGAAATCAGGCAAGCTTCTGGGGTTCATTGTTAGTCAAAGAGGAATAGAGGTTGATCCTGAAAAGGTTCGAGCAATCATCGACATGCCAGCACCTCAAACGGAGAAGGAAGTTCACGGGTTTTTAGGAAGATTGAACTACATTGCCCGGTTCATCTCCCAACTAATCGCGACATGTGAACCAATCTTTAAATTGCTGCGCAAAAATCAAGCTGTGACATGGTATGAAGATTGTCAAAAAGCCTTTGAGAAGATCAAACAATACCTGCAAGAGCCTCCAGTCTTGGTTCCCCCAGTGCCAGGAAGACCTCCCATCATGTATTTGACTGTACTAGATGAATCTATGGGTTGTGTACTAGGGCAGCACGATGAGTCAGGGAGGAACGAACATGCCATCTATTATCTAAGTAAGAAGTTCACCAGTTGTGAAGCCAACTACTCACTGCTAGAACGCACTTGCTGTGCCTTGGCTTGGGCGGCTCGCTGTTTGAGGCATTACATGTTGTGCTACACTACCTGGTTGGTGTCCAAAATGGATCCGATCAAGTATATCTTTGATAAGCCTGCTCTGACTGGAAGAATTGCTCGCTGGCAAGTCCTGCTATCAGAATATGACATTGTCTATGTCACCCAAAAAGCAATAAAAGGGAGTGCTCTTGCAGAATATCTAGCCAATCAGCCGGTAGAAGATTATGGATCGATGCAATGTGATTTTCCAGATGAAGATATAATGGCTTTGTTTGATCACGAGCAGTCACCAAGAAAAGAAAAGTGGACCTTGTTATTTGACGGAGCTTCTAATGCATTGGGGCACGGAATCGGGGCAATCTTAATCTCACCAGAAAATGATTATTTCCCTGTCACTGCGAGGCTCTGCTTCGATTGTACAAACAATATAGCCGAATACGAAGCTTGTACACTAGGGATTTTGGCAGCAATAGAGGCAAAAGCAAGGATACTGGAGGTATATGGAGACACTCCACTAGTCATCCACCAGCTAAGAGGGGAATGGGAAACCCGAGATGCCAAGTTAATTCCGTACCATGATTACATCAAAGGTTTGATTGAGCAGTTTGATGAAGTCACATTTCATCATATTCCCCGAGAAGATAACCAATTAGCTGACGCGTTGTCTACCCTGTCCTCAATGTTCAAAGTAAGTGACGAAAGGAACCTACCACTCATCAAAATGGAAAGTCGTGATCATCCTGCATATTGTCAAGTGATAGAGGAAGAGTCTGATCAAAAACCGTGGTACCATGACATCAAATGCTTCATCCAAAGAAGGGAATACCCTCCGGGTGCTTCAGAAAATGACAAAAGAACTCTAAGAAGACTTGCAATGGGTTTCTATTTAGATGGAGATATTCTCTACAAAAGAAATCATGACATGGTGTTGTTAAGGTGCATTGACGCAAAAGAAGCTAAACGGATAATTGAGGAGGTACATGAAGGATCTTTTGGAACACACGCAAGCGGTCATGCAATGGCTAGGAAAATCTTGAGGACTGGCCAATATTGGTTGACAATGGAGGCTGATTGCTTTAATTATGCGAAGAAGTGCCATAAGTGTCAAATATATGCTGATAAGGTGCATGCGCCGCCAGCTCCCTTGAATGTCATGTCGGCACCCTGGCCGTTCTCAATGTGGGGAATAGATGTGATCGGGCCCATCGAACCAAAAGCCTCAAATGGACATCGCTTCATTCTTGTTGCCATCGATTATTTCACCAAGTGGGATGAGGCTGCATCATATTCCAATGTGACCAGGAATGTCGTGATTAAATTTGTCAAAAGAGAGCTAATTTGTCGTTATGGGTTGCCGAGTGAGATTATCACTGATAATGCGACCAATTTGAACAATAAGATGATGAAGGAGATGTGCGAAAATTTCAAGATAAAGCATCATAATTCCTCTCCGTACCGCCCAAAGATGAACGGGGCAGTTGAGGCCGCTAATAAAAATATCAAGAAGATTGTCCAAAAGATGGTGGTGACGTATAAGGATTGGCACGAGATGTTACCTTTTGCTTTACACGGCTATCGTACCTCTATTCGTACCTCGAAAGGGGCAACGCCATATTCTTTAGTGTATAGGATGGAGGCAGTGCTCCTGGTTGAAGTAGAGATCCCCTCATTAAGGGTACTGAGAGAAGCAGAATTGGAAGAAGCTAAATGGGTTCAGGATCGACTGGACCAATTGAACCTCATCGAAGAGAAGAGATTGGCAGCACTGTGTCACGGTCAATTGTACCAGAAAAGGTTGATGAGAGCTTATGAGAAGAAAGTACGCCCCCGGCAGTTTCGGGAGGGTGACCTGGTGCTTAAAAAGATTCTACCAACCCAAAAGGATCATCGAGGGAAATGGACTCCGAACTATGAAGGACCTTACGTTGTGAAAAAGGCCTTCTCTAGAGGGGCTTTAATTCTCACCAGGATGGATGGGGAAGATCTTCCACTCCCTGTAAACTCAGATGCAGTCAAAAAGTATTATGCTTGAACACACTTCCCAACAAGAAGAAGAAAAGAAAAGAAAAAAATGAAAAATGAAAAATGAAAAGAGAAAAGGCTCGCTAGACTGAAAATATGAAAAGACAGTCTAGGCAAAAGTTAGAGCAAACCGCTAGGCTGAAAACCTGAAAAGGCGGTCTAGACAGAAGTCAGGGTTCACAAAAAAATATAAACATAACAATGTAAATGTCGTCAAGCCGATGAACTGGGACAGTCAGTAGGTTGGATGTATGAAACGGGGGCAAACAACATCTCTGAAGCCAATTAATGAGCAGTCAAGATTGTATGAGGGATACTAACATTAGTCATTGATAGAGACATCACCTGAGGAGATGCGATTCTACTCCGCAATGTTCTGCAATTTATGCTTTGTACACCTTTTTCAATCCAAATATAATGACATTGACTTCCTTTATTTTATTTCGCTACCTTGGTCCCTTTCTCTTAACTTTTGTCATTTGTTTGTGTGCATTCATCCTGATAAGTATATACTGAAATGTGAAGCAAGTATCGATTTTCTTTAAGCAGTTAGAATTCCTTAGAAAGCCTCAAAAGGTCATGGGGGGCACGCTGCTTCCCCTATAAAGGGCACTGAAGAAAAGAAGGAATATTGAGAATCAACCATCGAGATAATTATCATCAAGAACATCTATCATCAGAAAATAAAAGTGCATGATATCTTTTCTGATAATATGGGCCTTGTTTTAGTTCATCCTCAAGACTGACTGTGATCGATGCTTTTAGGGGGTCAAGGATCCAATAATGAAAAAGAAACAACAAAGAAGAAATAATTTATCATCAATCTTTTGCATCATGCCCAAAATTAATAAGGGTTCTCATCATCAACGTTTTTTCTGCAAATTGAAAACTAGTTATTTGAATTTTCGCATTGTCATTCCATCAGTGAGGAAAATCGACATTCATATATTGCATTTGTCTATATGGCATCGCAAGCTTTTATCTATCCGTTCGAGTTTCTGACGGGCAATCCACCCAGTAAGCTCTTTTATCTTTCAGTTCGAGCTTCTGACGGGTAAAACACCCTGTAAGCTCTTTCATCTTTCAGTTCGAGCTTCTGACGGGCAATCCACCCCGTAAGCTCTTTTATCTTTCAGTTCGAGCTTCTGACGGGCAATCCACCCTGTAAGCTCTTTCATCTTTCAGTTCGGGCTTCTGACGGGCAATCCACCCCGTAAGCTCTTTAATCTTTCAGTTCGAGCTTCTGACGGGTAATCCACCCCGTAAGCTCTTTCAGTTCGGGCTTCTGACGGGCAATCCACCCCGTAAGCTCTTTTATCTTTATGCTCGAGTTTCTGACGGGCAATCCACCCCGTAAGCTCTTTTATCTTTTTGTTTAAGCTCGGCAGACAATCCACCCTGCAAGTTTTTTATGTGTAAATCTCAGCGGGCAATCTAACCCGCGGGTTCTTTACAAGAAATTGGTTTGTGGACACAGGTCCTTTGCTTATCAGAATAACCCGGACAAAATTGGAGTTCTTGTCTTTACTAATTTCTTATGACGATAATTGGTTAACTACGGTTACACCTATTATCTAATAAGAAACAAGTAAAGAGGGGCAGCTGTGAACACCTAATTTTGTCCGGATGCCTTTTTAATTAAAGTTTTGAAAAAATAATAATGATAAATAAAATAAATAAATACAAAAAATTAAAAAAAAATCAAACTTCTTCTGAAATATTTTCTCCACTAATTCACTCCACCACAGCACAAGGCTCAAGCAAATAGGCTCCCATTTTTGGGTAGTTTTTAGAACATGGGGAAGAGCATTTTGCCTAGTGGAACACTAAAAATGGAAATGGAGAGATGACCTGAGTATGGTAACCTTTGCAACACTCAAGCTTGCAAGGTCCCAATGACAATGAGCAGAGTTCATCTCCTTCTACAAATAGAGGACAGCAGCAGCAAAAAGGGGAGGAGGGAGGAAAACCAATATTCCCAGCAGTGGATTTTCTTCCATTTTCCTCTCCACTCTGAAAAACAAACGGCAACAAAAAAAAGGGGGGCAAACCGCATTCACCTCCACATTCTTCTTCCACCTCTCTTTCCCTTCATGTCTTTCCTCTACTCTCTACACTTTCCTTGAGCCTTCATAATTCCAGAAACATCGCCTATCTCCATCCTCTCTTCTCTCCCTATTTTCTTCTCTTTCTCTGACTCAACTTTCAACTCTCAAGTTCAAACACAAAAAAAAAAAACAAATAAAACAAAGTCCCAAATTATCAGCAACAGCAAGTAGATCCAGGAAGCCACCACCGTTGCCTCTCGACCCGCCTCCCTCCGCTTCCGCCGCACCCCGTCTCACCGTTGCCCGCGTCGTCCCTCGCAGCCACGACCTCCGCCTCTGCAAATCCAGCAACTGCAGATCTGTGTGCGCTTCCATATCAGTTCAGTCTCGCTGCCGGCTTCGCCCATCACCACCATCGCCCAGCCTTCGCTGGTCTCGCCGCTCGCCAGCCGTCACGTCATCCACACCCTTGCATCCATCTCCTTGGTCCCTTGTTACGTTGGTAAAGAGAAGTTTCTCTCTGCCCTTTTTGTTTTATTCTTTCTTGTTTTTCCTTTATTCTGGTTTATATTAGGTCCTGGTCATATTCTATTGGGCAACATGTTGGCCCAAAGTTGATAGTTTTATTGTTTTATTTGTCTATTTGGGTATTAGACTAGCATTGGCCCATGTTCTATTTCTACTGATCTGGCCCTTCCATTTGAGGCCAGCCCTTTTTTTAAAAAAAATGTTTAGTAAAAAATAATTAAAAGAAAACACCTTGTCCTTTTATTTAATTTTATTTGTTACTTTTCTTACAAGAAAAAAAAATCCCTTGAGTTCACGTAACAATCTACAATATTGATGTATGATTTTTCATCCTCAAGTGTTGTATGAATTGTAAGGGTTAATCGTATAGCTTTGCTATCTTTAACCCTGTGCAAGAGTGAATTTCCCTAGAAAAAAAATATTAAATGTTTTTTTAATTGATACTTTTATTCAATTCTACCCAATTTCGTTCTTATAAAAATCTCTTTTTAATTCACGCAACAATCTACGACGTTGATGTATGGACTTATTCATCCTCAAGTGTCGTGTGAATTGTAAGAGTTTATCGTATAACACTGATATCTTGGACTCTAAGCAAAAGTGAATTTATTTTTAAAAATAAAATCCCTTTCTTTAACAAAAAAAATCAAAAAATCAAATCTTTATCAAATTAAAATCAACCAACCAATCAAATATTTTCAAAAGAACTACGTGACTTTGAGTTTTCCATCGCACCCGGGAATACGTAGGAGCAAGATAAATCATCTTGTCAAGCCAAAACTAAATTTCCTTTTTTTTTTTGTCTCTTTTTAGGTTAAAATAATTAATCAAAATAATTAAACTTTTCCCTTTTCTAACAATAAATTCAAAAAAAATATAAAAAACAATAAAAAATTTAAAAATGTTAAAAATTCAAAATAATTCTTTCTTGTAATTAATTTTTGGGGTAAAACAAATATTTAAAAGATTATTAAAATGTTTTTTTGCACAATTAACTTGAGGTACCGTTTTTAAACGGGCGATGTGGGGTGTTAATACATTCCCTACTCGTAACCGACTCCCGGACTCATCTCTCTTTTTTAGATCAGTTTACCTTTAAATAATTGGGTTTTCTAAGATTTTCCCAATAAAAAATTTTAGTGACGATTCCTCTATCTTTTCATTCTCTCTTTTCGCGACTCCCGAATGAGACAATCGCGACAAATAGTTTCTAAAGGAAACTCATTTCGACAAAAAAAAACCCGAAAGGGTAAGGTGAGGAAAGATAGGATTTGCAAGCTAGGTCTATAAATGTATGATATAAATGGGAATTGGGAAGAGTGAAAGTAGTTGCTCAAGGATTTTCAGCGCCTGTCGATGTCAAATTACAGTCTGGATTATGATGATGAAAATGATGGTTTGCTTAGCTTAATTATTACTATCTCCTCACTTAATTATAAATAAAAATATAAGGAAGTTAATTAATTTAATTTAATTGTTTTGATTTATGTAAAAAAAATGAGATATAATTATTAAACTATTTTTTAATTGTCTCGAGAATGTATAATACTCTTGAAAAAGTAAATAGAGAATTGGTTTAATTCATTAATTTTCTTGATTTTTGAAATACTTATATTAAATAGAGTTGACTTGATTATGTTTTATTTATATTTGAATCCAATTTATTTATTTTTTTATAATTGAGTCCGGAGGGAATACATGAAAAGGGTACGTAAGAGAAAAAGGTATGTTAGAGTTTTCATATAAAAATAGTAGATTGCATTATAGTTTTCATAGAAAAATGTTGGTTGCTTATGGTCTTGTTGGCCGTAGAATGTATTAGAGCCTGTCTTGTTGCCTTTAATGCATTGAGGTCTTGGGATTATTTGTAGATTTATTAATTTGCAGATTTAGTCCCTTTGAAGATATATTAATTTGCAGCATTCCAAAAACTCAATGACAGTATGTATGTGTGTTTTTATCCAGTTTTTAAGGTGTATAATTTATTATAATTGAAATAAATAAATTATAAATATAGAAATATTGGTGCACATTAATGTCACGTTAATGCTATTTATGCATGAAGGAATATTTTCAGAAACAGGCATTCTATAACTATTATTCATATTAAGTTATTAACGTTAAGGGTTCGTTTGGTGGTCAGGATAAGAGAGACAAGATATAATAAACTATCACATCCTGTCTGAAACTATTATTTGGTGAGCCAGCAGGATAGGTTAAACCAATCCTGTCACATATCATATTATGTCCATCTACTTAAAATTCTATCCTGAAGGGGGAGCTGGGTTAGAACTCAACAGGATAGGATAAGGTGATTTATAGTATAATAAAGTATAAAAATATTTTATATATAAAATAATTAAAGTATAATAAAATATAATATGGTTACTAAAAAGTATAATAAAACATAAAATAATAAAAATATTAATAATTAATTTAAAAAATTATTTTTATTTTGTCACAAGGCTAATTTTGATACTTCACATTATTTTAAAAAACTAAAAAATAAATAAATAAATATTCTAATAATTTAACTATATGTAAAGTAAAAACTAAAAATGAATATTTAAAATTATAAAAAAATTAATTTAAGCTAAGCAATATTTTAAAATTTTAAAATATTATATGTAATTTTATCACAAGGACAATTTTGTCTTTTTATATAATCTTAAAAAATAAAAATTATAAAAAACTAAAATCTAATAAAATATGAAAACATTCGGAACAAAAACAAAAAATTTAAAATTCGTACTAAAATTACAATGCTATCCAGTTGGTTATCTGGTGGACACCAAACGTCGGAAAGGATAGCAGCTTATCATGCTCGTATCATATCATACTCCTATCCTGCTCTCCTATCCTATTCGCCCCTATCATGTCCTGACCACCAAACAAGCCCTAAACGTGTTACAATCAAGATTCAACTTTGCATTCATATTTTCCTAATCATAAAGTTTTATCTCTTCAAAAAAAAGTTATATAGGTGGAGGGCCCCCTTTTTTGTCTGATTGGTGTAACAAACCAATGGAGAGCACATATTCATAGTGAAATCAGAAGCAAGGAGAACCTGGGTTGCGGTTTATCTCTGCTGGTTTGGGTGTACTGATGCAGCTTGCGGCCTCAACATGATTCTACTGCAATTATTGGGCGATGGGGGACGGGACTGTTTTTCTGGTATATCACATGTCCGCAGTTTTTCCCTTTTTGGGTGGATATATCTAGATACTTATTACTGGAAATTGTTAGAGTATTCTGGTAGCAGGGCAATGTTGTTCAAGGTTTTTGTGTTAACCTTGTTTTTGCTTGTGGGGTTTTTTTATCACAGTCTGGAAATATAGTATAGGTCTCCCAGTGGGGGATTTGGTGTAAATGGGTGCTGTGCGGCCCAATTTGATGACATTGTATACTCATGAGTACTTCTAGTGCTCTTTACTATAATATACTTTTGAATTATCAAAAAAAAATTTAATAGGTAAAATAAATCTTTGGTTTATGAATACCAACATGTGGTTAGTCCAAATAGTAAGGGACTTGGACACCTTAAGCAAGTGATCATGGGTTCGAATCCTGACTTCTTGTGTATGGAGAAAACTTGGTTGGAAGGGAAGAATCCATCTTGTGTGTCCAACAAGCTTCCCGACGGAGATTAGTCACTGCTAACGATCATGTATGAATGTTGGAACTTTGTACCATGACTATCAGAATATGTGGTAACCAAGAGAAAGAAAGTTATGAAATCAAATCTGAATTACAAATATAGTAAAATGAACAGATTTTGAATGTGGTTGAGTAAAAGTACACTAATTCAAAAAATTCCAGCAATCTGTTATAATTTTATATTTGTTCTTAATTTGAAAAGCATAAAAAATATTCAAATTTTCAATGAAATACGGGAAGTATTAAAACATATTGACAATCTTATTGCTTAAAGATATTATTTTTTTTAAATTATGTATATCAGATCTGTCATTTTGACTATAATAACATTTGACCAACTTAATTTAATACATTCTCTTTAAAATGATAATTTAGTATTTACAAAAAAAAATTATTGATAATTTAGTGGGCTAATCGAAGAAGCCATTCTAAAATGGTATGACTATCAGTGGTTTTGATAGGATGCGTACATCGGGCAATACAGTTTCTGATAGATTAGAAAACAAGAGGCAACAAAAACTATATAAATCCTATCTCACTAACCCATTATCAATTTATCATGATACGTTTTAGATTTAAAATTTTAATAATATAAGATATCATTTTATGAAGGAAAAAATTGTAACAATAAATGGCCGTCTATAAGGCTCTTGGCTATCACCCATTTGATTTTGACAGAAAAATGGGTTTACCATAATTCGAATAAAAATTTAATAATAATCGAAATTAAAATGATGCCATAAAGGTCAACATTATATTACCCTGAAAAGTTTTCAATACTACGTACAAGTTCCTTAATTTGACAAGGTCCTGAAAAGTTTTCCAAAACTCCACTTTATCATTAAATCTACCTCTCTTGATACCATTTTTTGGAAACATATCTCTTCTCTACTTATATACACAGACTAAAATATTTGGGGCGGTTGAACACATTAAAGACAACACCATTGCTGCAAAATCATCCAAGAACTTTGTCTGTGTGTGCACCTAAACTTTTGTGGGATTCTATTCTTATTTGCATCCAGTCAAAAACACACTTAGAGTATTACAACGTAGAAATTCTGAATGAAATGAATTGTATATATTGATCTGTCTGGAGTTTACATAAGCTATGTATTTATAGCTCAGAATACAAGCAACAGAAAGGCCTAATTAGATGGGTCTAACAGAATAACTAACTAACCAAGGAAATAGGATCTAACAAACAAAAAGATAAGCTAGATATATAATCTAATAGTCCCCCTCAAGCTGGAGTGTGTATGTTAATTACACCCAGCTTGTTTACAAAAGATTGAAAAGGAGATAGATCCAATGACTTTGTTAGGACATCTGCAAGTTGATTAGTACTAGTAATGGGCAAGAGTTGAAAAAGCTTTGCTTGCAACTTCTCCCTGACAATGTGGCAGTCAAGTTCCACATGTTTAGTACGTTCATGGAAGGAAGAATTCATGGCGATATGTCGAGCGGATTGATTGTCACAAAAAAGGAGAGCCGGAGATAAGTATGAAACGTGCAAGTCATCTAAGAGGTATTTGATCCATTGAAGCTCACATACTGTGGAGGCTAGAGCCCTGTATTCTGCTTCTGAGGAAGAACGTGAGACAGTGGCTTGCTTATTTCTTGGATTTCCAAGAAATGAGAGAATTGCCAATAAAGATGCAGTAGCCGGTGATGGATTTTCCGGAATCAAAGCAACTGGCCCAATCTGAGTCACTGAAAGCTTTTAGTTGTAATGGCGAATCAGATGGGTAAAATAACCCTTGAGCAGGTGTTGCTTTAATATATTTTAAAACCCGGATAGCAGCTTCATTATGTAGGCTAGTGGGATGGGCCATGAATTGACTCAATTGCTGGACTGAAAAAGAGATATCCGGCCGAGTTGTAGTTAGATAGATGAGCTTGCCCACAAGTCTGCGATAGGATGATGGGTCTGCCAATGGTGTGCCTCCATATGAAGTTAACTTGGTGCCCTTTGCCATAGGTGTGGAGGCGGGCTTTGAGGCAAGCAAGCCACATTCGGAGAGTATTTCAAGAGCATACTTCCTTTGGCAAAGATGTAAACCAGTTTTGGATCGAGCAATCTCAAGGCCTAGGAAGAACTTGAGGGCTCCTAAATCTTTAATGCTAAATCTGCTATGCAATTTATCTTTGATTTGGCGAAATTCGTCTAAGGAGGTGCCTGCAAGAATTAAATCATCAACATAGACAAGTAAAACAGTAAAAGTATTGTTAGTGTGTTTAACAAACAAAGAGGAATCATAGAGAGATGGTGTGTATCCATCTGAAATAAGGAAGGTGGAAAGGCTAGCAAACCATTGCCTGCTGGATTGCTTAAGGCCATAAATGGATTTTAGCAATTTACAGACTTGGTTGGGGGAAGAAGAAGTAACACCAGGTAGTAGGGACATGTAAACCTCTTCATCTAGAGAACCATGCAAAAAAGCATTGTGAACATCTAATTGTTCTAAAAACCAGTTTTGAGAGGAAGCAATGGCAAGTAATAATCTAATGGTTGTGAGTTTGGCTACTGGAGAATAGGTATCAAAGAAATTAAGGCCTTCTATTTGATTGAACCATTTAGCAACCAAACGAGTCTTATGTCTTTCAAGAGTTCCATCAGCTTTATATTTGGTTTTATATACCCATTTACATCCAATGGGGCTCTTGCCTTGAGGTAAGTCAACAACAACCCATGTGTTGTTTTGATGTAAGGCAGATATCTCATTTTGCTTAGCTTGAACCCAATGAGGGTGTTGGACAGCTTGTTTGTAAGTGGTAGGATCAGTGGTAGCAGAAATAGAGAGAGTGTATTGCAAGTGAGAAGGGGAAAGTCTAGAATAGGATAAAACTGAAGATAAGGGGTGTGTAACAGAAGAAGATGCAGGGGAATGAGAAGGGACAAGATTACAATGGAAGTCCTTAAGATATGATGGAGGCTTAGAAGACCTGGATGATTTTCTGACAGAAACAGAAACTGGTGCTGCAGGAGCAGAGACTGATTCAGCAGGAGCAATAAGGGGTTCTGTATGGGCAGAAGTCGTTTCTGGAGAATGCATAAGGGGTGAACCACCAGAGGATGTAATAGAAGAAGGATAGTGAATAGGGGGGGGGGGGGGGGGGGTGAAGGGTGAAAGGAGAAATCAAAAGAAAAGGGTCGAGGGATGTCGAGAAGAATGCACAGAAGCAGGAGAAGTAGATGAAGGTGAGGGATAGGGAAAGATTGACTCATAGAAGACAGCATTCCGAGAAACAAAAGTAGATCTAGTGGAAAGATCATATAGTAAGTAACCTTTTGTGCCAGGTTTAAAGCCTAAGAAAATGCATTTTCTAGCCCTAGCATCCAATTTCTGCCTATTAGTTATTAAAGTAGTAGCAAAAGATAGACAACCAAAAACTTTCAAATCAAGAAAGGTTGGTGGTTGATTGTGAAGTAGTTCATAAGGAGAAACATTATTAAGAACAGGTGTGCATAATTTATTGATTATATGAACAACATGGCACAAGGCATAAGACCAAAAAATCTTAGGTAACTTAGCTTGAAAAAGTAAAGCTCTAGTGACATTCAAAAGGTGTCTATGTTTTCTTTCAACAATGGAGTTTTGTTGAGGAGTTTCTACACATGATGTGTGATGAATAATACCAAGAGAAGCATAAAGAGAAGGCATATGGAATTCCAAACCATTATCAGATCTAAGGATTTTAATTTTAGAAGAGAATTGAGTAGAAACCATGGTAAGAAAAGTAGAAATACAAGTTCTAGTATCAGATTTGTTCCTCATTAGAAAAAGCCAAGTGAACCTAGTAAAATCATCCACAATGGTTAAAAAATAATGATGGCCTTGAAAAGAAGAAACACTTAGAGGACCCCAAATGTCCATGTGGACAAGATCAAATGGGTGCAAACTAGTAGTAAGACTGTCCGGAAAAGGAAGTCTGCACTGTTTTGCATAATGGCAACATTCACATACAATGTTTTTATTAAAAGCAATATAAGGAAAGGCAATACTCATTTTATGTAGAACATTATGAGAGGGGTGGCCTAATCTGAAATGCCACAAGTCAAAAGAAGTAGGCAAATTAGAAGTAGTCTTAGTAGAAGAAACTAGAACAGAGGCATCAGTGTGTGGAACACTTTTATTGCAATAAAGAGAGGGAGATTGAAGTTGTAGAATGTAAAGGTTGTTAAGAATTTCAGCATGCCCAATCGTCCTCTGGGTATGGAGATCCTGTATATCACAAGAAGAAGAGGAAAATGTCAATTTGCAGTTAAGAGAAGAGGTAAGCTTATGGATGGAAATCAGATTATACTGAAAATTGGGAATGTATAGAACATTAAACAAAGATATAGAAGGAGTAAGAAATATAGAACCAGAGTAAGTGGCAAAAACAGTGGTGCCATTGGGCAAGGTAACAGCAATAGGTCTAATAGGTTGATAAGTTTTGAAAAATTGTAAATTGGAGCATACATGGTCACTAGCACCAGAATCTAGAATCCAAAAAGATTGTAAAAGAGAAATACCTGTCTTGGTGATACTTGACACTATGTGGGGTGCAGATTCAGTAGAAGATGGCTTACTAGGTTGAATTGCAAGAATTGGAGTATCCTTCTTGGAAGTGTGTAGGAGGTTGATGAGGTATTGGTAATCCTCTCGACTAATAAGTAGTGAAGGGTCAGAACCTGATTGATGAGAACTATCAGAAGAGGAAATCTGCAAAGAGGTAGCTGGACTCTGAGATTGGGCTTGGTGGGAGGACCCTTGATTGTTGTTTCGATAGCCTGGAGGAAAACCATGCCTGAAGTAGCATGTGTCAATTGTATGATTGTTCCTTTTACAATAAGTGCGTATCATCTGCTGTCTGGAATTGGATCTTCCACGACCTCGACCCTGAGTGATGGAATTTCTACCTGCCTGAGAGAAATTGTTGGAAGTGGAAGCAAGAATGGTAGAATCCGTGATTGGGGTGTGAAGGAGGGGTCGCTCTTGTTGGATGACCATAGAATAGGCTTGACTAATAGAAGGCAAGGGTTTCATCAACAGAATTTGTGCCTTAACAGAAGCATAGGAGTCATTGAGGCATTTCAAGAAGCAAAGAACATGTTCTTTGTCTTTATAATTTTGAACAGATTGGCTTAAAGCACAAGTACAGGTCACAGTGCAAGAACAAAAAGGAGTAGGGCGAAGGAACTCAAGTTCATCCCACAATATTTGCATATCAGTAAAGAAAACAGAAAAGGACCGATCACCTTGTCGCATTGAATGGATTTCTTGAAGAATATCTGACATTCGAAAGTGATTTTCTTGTGTAAATCGCGTTTCAAGATTCAGCCATAGGGTTCTGGCATTATCGAAGGAGGCGGTGCTTTGGGAGATATGTGGGGACAGAGTGCGAGTAATCCATGAGACCACCATATCGTTGCATCGTTGCCAGGCTTCGAAAAGGGGATCAGTCGCAGCGGGTTGGAGGATTCCGCCATTTATGAATCTGAGTTTGTTCTTGGAGGATAGGGCACGTGTGATAGCCCTGCTCCAATTGAAAAAATTGGCCCCATTGAGGGGTGGATGAACCAGAACGAATCCTGGGTTTTCCCCAGGGTGGAGATAGTATGGACTGGCAGGGTTTAGTGTAGGATCGATGGGGGGAGGTGGTGGCTGTGCAGGATGAATAGTGTTGCTGTTTGTGTTATCAGGGCTGCTGCTGGGTGAAGAATCAGCCATGGAAAAATTTGCGGAAGCAAGATATCAAACTGATATCATATTTACAATGTAGAAATTCTGAATGAAATGAATTGTATATATTGATCTGTCTGGAGTTTACAGAAGCTATGTATTTATAGCTCAGAATACAAGCAACAGAAAGGCCTAATTAGATGGATCTAACAGACTAACAAACTAACCAAGGAAATAGGATCTAACAAACAAAAAGATAAGCTAGATATATAATCTAATATAGAGGGTGGTGATAAACTAATAATACCCAAGCTAGGAAACCCAAAAAAAGAAAAAAATGCACAACTGTTAACCCAAAAGCTTGGTCTCACATTAACCCAAAAAAGAAAAAAAAATACTCAATTGTTAACACAAGGAAACCCAAGATCTGTTCACAAAACAAAACAAAAAAAGAAAACATGATTTCCCCTCTCTCTTTTTTTGGACGGGAAACCCAAGATCTCTTATGATCATGTATTCTTGCTCATAATTTTTATATACCAATTATCAATTAATACACGGTTGAAAATATTCAATCTTCATATCTTAATGCACTTTACATTAGAATTTTTAATTTCGCGTAGTAACCCCCTAGAGTCTTGATAAAAACCCTGAGTGCTAGTTTTTTTTTTTTTTTTTACAAAGCCCTGAGTGCTAGTTAATAGCTAGCTAGCAATATAAATGTATTTACTAGTATTTATTTTTGCAGTGTAAATATTGAATTCAAACACATTCTTAAAGTTGGTTCCCCTTGATTTAAAGTTGCCAGCTAACCAAGGTGAGGCACGGAAACCCTCTTATACGATTACTACATCATCTGGTAAATATTCACAACACTATGAAATAAATACTAGTAAAAGATCAGTTAAGTGTATTAATCAAGCTTATATTTTGAGTAACTAAGTTCTATCGTCTTGTTTTTATCAACAAAATAAAAAAGTTCTATCGTGTTGTTATCTTTATTTCCTTCGTTTTTAACTATTTATGGTTGTTTAAGATTGCATTTCATCTATCACATGTTGAACTTCAAGGGTTCTCTTTGAAGTTGAGAGAGACTACCTCAACTTGGCCAGTTTCTTCCTAATTTAGGCTTTACTTAGCTAAGTAATAGTCCTTCATAATGGTATTGGCTGTATAAGACAAGTGGTAACTATCAAATTAAGCAGTAACTAAGTTCTGATATTAAGGTAGATTTAGCTCAAGCTGACTTCTTAATAACAATGAAAAAATTGGAGTATTTAAAAAATAATATTTAAAATAATGATTTTCTCCCCATAATTTTTAATATTTTTAATTTTACACCTATTTTATAAGATTATGACTCAAGAGGCTTTTGCTTTTAAAGCAACAATAATAAATAAATGATATAAGAATTCTCTTTTTGGTACAAAAATGATAATAAGAATTTAGGTGTATAGAAATGGTTACATGGTGGGACAAAAAAGTGCCAAGATGATATTTAATTATTTATTATAAAATCTTTAAGATGTCCAATTCCAAAATATATATACAAAAAAAAGCCATAATTAATAAATGGTGATTAATAACTTAATGTGTTACGCCAGGGATGATTTGTCTCCCTTTCGATTAGCAACATTATTGTCTCACTATTAAGACACTAACAAACAAATTGAAAAAGCCGTTTAATGTTTGAGAGGAGAAAGGTGAGGAGTGGTTTCCTTCAGATGTTGCAAGGGGCAGTTTGTTGGAAAACCAGCATGCATGACGCCCCAACGCAACGCTAGCTGAGTTTAATAACAAGTTTTGTTCACCTCAACCCATGCATTTTGACAAGTGTAAATTATATATTAATCCTAGTTACTTCACTAGCCACTCTTTCCTTTCACACCTAAACGGAAAAGCTTGATCAAATTAAAACATTGTTCATGCATATAGATAGATTAAGAAGCAAAAATCAAGACAATCACAAATTTAAAATTTCCAACTAAATTGATCCTGGGTGCTGAATACAGGGAAGTTGAAATTGCATAACACAAAAAGCAAACATAACAATAACCATATATATGAAACACACAGACCATTATTGAAGCTAACATAACACTCCACAATGCTCCCTTCATCTTTCCCCTCTTTAGTCTTTATAATCACATCCTCTTCCCCCATCAGTATTCCACACTTACAATGTGTTTGGTTGAAGTGAACTCGTTTGTTCACAACAGAGAATGAAGGGAAGAGAATAAATCTAACGTGGTATAGCAAAATATGTCTTGAGAGTCGTGATTTTGCAAAGAAGACAACATCCGGTAAGCCTTGGTCATCAGTAATAAGTATATAATAGAATATGTTACATATATAGATAAAATTTAAAAGGATTTAATTGATATACATGAAGTCAACCAATAAGAAATTAATATATTATTATAAATACTTGATTCTTATTCTAATCATCTTAAAAGTCATTAATTCCATGATTTCTGATTGATTGTCGGTGTAAAAATCTTTACAGACAGTGTATACAAATTAAGCTCAATTTAAAATTATAACTCTAATTTTTTAATTAAAAACTATAATTTAGAATGCAAATATTATTATTGTTATCAGGAGTAAATATGTCTTTATAAAAAAACTCAACTTCTCTTTCTCTTCCACTTCTCTGATATTTTTTTTAATTTAAACAACATAAAAATATATTCATTCTCTTCTCATTGTCTCTTCTCTTTCTATTTCTTTCTACCCTACTTTTTTTTTCTATAACTTTTTCCTCATCTAAACAAACCATTAGTTTCTGTGTCAATTTAACTTTTGCCCTCCCACTTTTTTCTACCCATTACCCAGCATAAGAAGATAATTAATTATCAATTGTGGCTTCTTAAAAGTTTTGAAAAAAAATTATGGGGGCTGGGTTGGGTTTGGTAGTGACGTGGGAAGCCATGAATGCGTCTTCCCCCTGTCGTATGTTGACACCAAGGACAGCTTCTCTTGCCGCCTCATTATCTTAATTAAATTAATTGTAGTAAGTTAAAAAATAAATTTTCAATAAAATTTTGGAGTATGGTATATTTATATTTATTTAAATAATTGTTCGTTTTGTTAGACATGTTCCCTGCTTCACAAAGCTACATGCTTTCCGATCATGAGTCACATCCAAGCTCATTGCACCAATCTATTATTACATAGCAATAAATAATTATCTGCCAATTATTTCCAAGTAATTGAATCTGTTAGGGTCACTTTCCTCTCTGGGTAAAAAGAAAATTGATATCATCATAATGAGGACGGATTCTCTGACTTTTTAGCAAATTATAATGCCTTTCAATATTTATAGCTTCAGCATGTACACACATATATAAATATTCACCGGTGTAATAAATATTTTTTATGTCAGTTAAAATTGATTTTATATGTCATAATATTATCTGATATAAATACAGCTGACGTTAATAATTAATATTTTAACGTCAGTTGTTTAAACAACTGACGTTAAAAATAAAACTATTAAACAACTGACGTTAAAGGTTAACGTCAGTTGTTTATTGCAACTGACGTTAATAGTATATTGTATATTTTATAAAATACTATTAACGTCATACAACTGACGTTAATAGTTTTTTTTTTAAATTCAGTTTTAAAATATCACTCCTCTCAGCTATCCCTGCATTAAGTAAATATCCCAGTAACACAGAATATCACACATATTATAGAATTGCAAACACTACCCTTAAATTTCAATATTAACAAAAAGAAAAGAAATATACAAAGGAACAATGGGGGGATTAAAACCAAAACCCATGTATAGGAAAAACATAACTATCTACAAGTATATATATATAAATTTTAGTCTCTAATGTCTACAAACAAAACTACCAATCTAAGTATATATATATATATATATATAGATATATATATATATATATATATATATATATATATATATATAAATGTTATTAATTAGTTTCTAACACTAGTGCAATAAGTGATTTTTACGTCAGTTAAAATTGATTTTTTACGTCAGAATACTGACTGACGTAAATACAGCTGACGTTAATAGTTAATATTTTAACGTCAGTTGAGAACTGACGTTAAATATAACACTATTAACGTCAGTTCCTTAACAAAACCGACGTTAAACTAAAACTATTAACGCCAGTTCTTTAATACAACGGACGTTGATTTTGTTAAAACTAACGTCAGTTGTTTTAAAGAACTGACGTTAAAGGTTTAATTTTAACGTCAGTTGTAATAAACAACTGACGTTAATAAGTTTTTTTTTTTAAATTCGGTTTTAAAATATCACTCCCTCCCTATCTATCCTCGCATTCGGTCAAAGAATACGAATATCACACACATTACAGAATTGCAAAGGAAAATTGAACAATGGGGGACTTAAAACCAAAACCCATGTATATATATAAATAAATTTTAGTTCCAATGTCTAAAAAACAAAACTATCTAAGGATATATATATATATACATGTTATTAATTAGTTTCTAAAGTCTAACAAAAAAACTATTTATCTAAGTAGTGCGGAGGTATGTTGTCAATTCCTTTCTCAGCCGCATACTTGAAGAAGAATTCAGCGAAGCGCATCCTCAAGTCTCTTAACTCATCTTCTTGAATAGGCGATTGGTCGATAAATGCCTAGACACGTTCAAATAATAACAATAACATCAATGCAAGTCATCTTCAAAACTATAATATATAATTTAACAAGTTGTTTAAATATTACCTTCTTCCATCCATCCGTAATAGATGCAGAGACTATGTTCAGCATATGAAGCATCTCATAATAGCCGCACGACCAACTGTCAGGTTGAAATCGAGACTACCAACAAAATTAATTTCAACGTCAGTTGAATATACACATAAAGTAGTAATTATAATAATAATTATTTGATAAATAAACTACCAAACCTTGAGGATGTTCCATACAGGATTTGCTTTAGCCTTAGAAGTCCTACTTCTCCCGTTGGCGCAACTTATGCTACTCGCCTTCAGCACGCTATCATAAACAAATAATCATGTCGATCAATTAACAAACTCATTTATCATGTGTGTAATAAACTAAAAACAACTGATATTAAAACTTAAATTAAATTTAAGATTAGTTACTTACATATTTACAGCTTCCACCACCTTCGGTGGCGGATCATGGTGGAGAGAGCAGAAGAATATGACAGTATGCCTAGACGGGTGAAGTACCAACAACTGCCAATGGTCATCCATACAGTAGGGAGCCAGATATAATTCTTTCGGATTGTCTCCCAACACCTTCCCTATGTATTTACTCAATGCATCACCAACAAAGAACTCGGGAAGAAGGATTGACGGATCTAAGAAACCGTAAACTGATGCAACGCCCTTATCAAGCTGAAGACGATGGAGATACCTAAGATATGAAAAGGGTGTGGATGTTAATTACATAATATATATATTGAAATTAAAATAAATTATTAAATGGAAAAATACCAAAAATAAATAAGTTATAAAATTAAAATTAACTTACGTGCACCAGAGACTGATGACATTGCTGTTCATCCAGACGTTATTTCTGCAGGCGTTCCCGAGATCGTCACCAACGAAGGAAAATATCCTCTCTTGATTTGGGCGTGCCACCCATCCATCGTGCTCCAATGGACATGCAAAAATCTCAAATGCATAATCCTCACCAAGTGAGAACAAACGAGTGATAGGTGACAGCGACACCGACGTCGACTTGGCCTTCAGTTTAGGAAAAATAAAATATATAAGTTTTTGATAATTAAAAAAAACACAAGTAATTATTTGACTATTTTGGACATTAATAATGAATAAATACCTTCGCTAACATTTCGAGCTCACGTCGTTTGGAGTCCAACTCAAGCTCACGCCTTTTCATTTCCAACTCATGCTCATGGCGCTGGACTTCCAACTCCCGCTCCCTAGCTGCCAACTCATCGTCCTCCACATGTGCCCTACTAAAACTCTCTTTTGTGCTCACATGTGAAGCGTTGGCAAGTCTTGCGGTGTCCTGGGATGTACCGACGGAGGAAAGCTCTCTGGCAAGCGCCTGCTTGAATTCTGGGTTGGCTATTAAGCCTTGCATCAGATGTGTTGTAATATCTGGGTTGGTCATGAGGTGCTGAGTAATGTCAGCCAAAATTGATGCTTCATTGACCACCCGCTTTCGTGAAGCAGACTTGCCATAATATTGTTTGATGGTCACGTTCCCAGGAACACCGAGAACCCGACCAGGATGGTCTTTCTTGCCTATAGCAGTCATCAAGACGCCCCTGTAGTCCGGAAGGGACGAATGCGCCCGGGAGGATTTTGCTTTAAGATCCATCTACAATGAAAAAAATTGAAAAAAACGTGCAAGTGAAAAGTGTTGCAAATATCTATACAAATATCAATTGAAATCAAGTTAATTATTTACTTACAATCTTATCCGCCACTTCGCGCGAGTGGCATCGACTTTAAAAGATCCCGCCTTTGTCATGCGGCCGACTAACCGGACATCCTCGCGGTCGATGTCCGACGGAGGACTTGATGGTGTGCCCTCGAGCACCTCTCCTCTTTCAATCGAAAGTGAGTGCTCTTCCTACTTCGCCCTCGGCCTATCCGCCATCATCTCTTTGGATCCGAGTATGGTACCCACCCCGAGACATGGTGTGGCGGTGGACGTTCTTCGCCTGATTCTCGCCGACCCTTATTTGCCTTAGCCTATTCAAACAAAAACACATAATTAAATATAGTTAAATGATCTATAATAAGCATACAAAATTAACTTAATCAACCAACCTGAAATTCTTCATCCCGTCGACTCCTGGCAAACATATCCCAAGTATCCCCGATCAATCCAGGGATAATCCGAGAACATTTTATCAAGCCGCTTCTTCTCAGATAGATAGTACCTGGTAAGATCATGCTTGAACCCATTCCAACGCTTTGATGCCATTTTCATACATTTATGACGATGATCCTCGTCATTTGGCACAGTCCAAGCTACCTACACATTAGATACATATATAACAACTGGATGAATTATAACTCGGATAATTATCTAATAATGTAAATCAAACGAATGTAAAGGTAAAATACCGTGATAGCCTACCAAATCTGATCCTTAACGTTCTGTGGAACGTCATTCCAGTGGTTGTAGTTGATGCTTACGTGCTGCTTCGCTTGTAGAAACACCCACTTATTAAATTCTTTAGCACGGGGACCCTGGGCATTTAGATTAGCATCGAAGGATACCTCAAGCTTCTGTCCGCTCTGCCTGTCCTTCTCTAGTTTCTTCAACGAGGTGGCTCCTCTACCTCGTTTCCTATGAGCCTGTGATGTCTGTATGGACAAAAAAAATGATAAAATAGAGGGTTATAACATTATAAACTTACATTAACAAGAAGGACTAAAGATAGTATATAACATGCATGTAAACTTACACTAGAATCAGCAGGCGTAGGCGTGATCGGGTCCTCGCGAAACCCCAACAAAGTGTCCTCCCGTGCATGTGGGCTATCCGACTGATCCATATGTATGCCTGTTCAAAAACAATATATATGTATTAACATAGGTTATAACTCAAAATAAATACAGAAGTATAAATAAAAATAACTAGATAGGTCCTGTAGATATACAAAACATCTATATATCCAATATAAGGACAATACGGGAGATTGAAAACTATAGTTTTTGAACATTGCCAAGCATCGGTCACACGCACGGCCGTGATGTCCATCACGGCCGTAACGTGCCAATCGAACCCAGACCCTCATAGGCGAACTGATCACGGCCTAGCCGTGATGAGCATCACGGCCGTGACAGATCAACCAGCAGAGCAACATGCACTCAAAACCAAAAATAGAGACATTCCAAACAACTCAAACTCACGGTTTAAAGTTACAACTACTGAGACTACAGTTTAAACATACACTCAAAACCAAAAATAGAGACATTCCAAACAACTCAAACTCACAGTTTCAAGTTTAAACTCATCGAGACTACGATTTCAAACCAGCAGAGCAACATGCATGCACTCAAAACCGTGAATAAAAAAATGTGCCCTAATTAAAGACTCACCAGAAATAGGCGCTCGCGTGGTGGTGGGGGGGAAGCTCGAGTGGTGGCCAACGTTCGATGTGGTTACTGAGAGCAGAGGGACAAGGAGAGTTAGTGCGCGGGAAGGCCAGGGGAAAGAGAGATGTCAAGTTATTGCAAAGAAGGAGCGGGAAAGACAGAGTTAGGGGTTAAGAGTGTACCTCACGGTGGTGGCGAAGAAGCCCTCGCGGTGGTTGCGGTGGAGATGAGCGCGCGATTAGGACAGAGTGAGAGCGAGAGTGAGGGTTGAGCGTGATGAAAAGAAAAAGACGTAGAGAAGTGGAGAAGGCGCGCGGGGGTAAACGTTATAATTAAAATAAAACAACATTTTACGTCAGTTTTTGGTAAAACCTGACGTTGAAGATCATATATTTAACGTCAGTTGTCTTAATAAACTGACGTTAAAAACTCTCGCACTTATTACGTCGAGTTGTTAGTAAAAGCGGCGTTAAAGGTCATATATTTAACGTAAGTTGTATTAAGAAACTGACGTTAAAAACACTCACAACTTCTTACGTCAGTTGTATTACACAACGGACGTTAAAGGTTTATTAGTTTCTGCAGAAACATTCATTCCCTTGACTACTGTGCTACTTACCCATTCACCTTTGTACCTAATCCTCTTAATGAGCATTAAGTTTATAGATAAGTTTTCAAGAAAATCAGAATAACTTAGTAACTTCATCCACTGCTCCTATAAATAGCTTCCTAGCTTCCATCTCCTTTTAATTAATTTTCTGCTTCACAATATGGCTCTGTCGTGGAGATTAATTTCATCACTCTTTCTTCCTATTCCTAGACTCAAAGGTCGTTGTCTTAATGGTCAAACAACTTCTGAGTTTGAGTAAATTACATTGCATGGATATTAAGGTTGGGTGAATCACGTAATGTGATTCTCTCACTTTATTTCATCCCCGTCATCCCTTTCACTTTGCTTTGGAAGCAAGTGATTGTGGATTCAAGATGATGCATCAAGGAACTCCATTGAAGAAGAAAGATGCAAAGATCCATTTCACTTTGCTTTCGCTGCTAGTGACTGAGGATTTACTTTGCATCTTGGAATTCAAGTGAGGGAGGTGATGCATCCATTGGAGTTTCTGATGACAGGACTGAGAAGAAAATGATGTTGATGCAGAAACTTTTTTATATTTTAGGGCTATGTTGCAGAAATTTTTTATCTTTTAATCATGTAATTTTAACTTATGAATCGCTTCAATGTCATACGATTTGATTATACATATAACTTGTTTTATGTTAAGTGTTTATTTATTTTAATTTGCACAATAATTTGTTTACTAATTCAAGCTAATTAATAAAAATTAAAAATAAACTTGTATAAAAAAAGGTTTAGAAATAAACTGCAGTACTATATGGAGTGATATGCGTTAAGAGGGACAACAGGGACATGACAACCAATGAAATGAGTTTCATTATTATTTACGTCAATTATTTATAGAACTCGACGCAAATAGTTTACCCACCACCTCATTTTTAACGTCAACTTATTTGATGACTGCCAAGTTCCCGTATATTAATTACATTATTTCCAATATTCATTCTCGACGTGTATAATATATAGGATTATTTACGTCAGCTATTTATTTAATCAAGTAAAAATCAAACTTTTAACGTCAGGTTGTATAAAAACCTCGACGTTAACAATTAATATTTTTTATTAAAAACACTTTTAACGCCGCTTTTTTAAAAAGCGGCGTTAAAAGTGTATAGATATCTGCAAAAACATTCATTCCTTTGATATCATTGTGCTACTTACCCATGCACCTTGTAACTCAATCCTCTTAATGAGCATTAACTTTATAGGTAAGTTTTCAACAAAATCAGAATAGCTTAGTAACTTCATCCCCTGCTCCTATAAATAGCTTCCTTCCATCCTTTTAATTTTCTGCTTCACAATATGGCTCTGTAGTGAGATTAACTTCATCACTCTTTCTTCATATTCCTAGACTCAAAGGTCTTTGTCTTAATGGTCAAACAACTTCTGAGTTTGAGTAAATTACATTGCATGGGTGATAAGTCTGAGTAAATTACATTGTGTGAGTTGCTCACCTTATCACCTTCCGGAGAATCAGCTGCTGGAGGGCTAATCAGGTGGCCGGGGGTCACAGTTCCAAAACCTCAGCTTTGGCAGCAAGTGACCGTCTTGGAAGTCTCTGGAACCACTGCCTTTGCTTGAAACGGATCTGGTGCACCCGTTTTTGCCTCTCTCTTGAGCTCTCTCATGCCCCCCAGTTTTCTGAGGTCTTCGGAGTATATATAGTTTTCCCTTTGGCATATTTCATAAAACTCTCTAATGGGATGTAGCTTTAATGTTTACGATTTTAAACCCTTTCAATGTAACTTTTTATAGGATTTTAAACCCTTTCAATGTAACTTTTTATAGGATTTTAAACCCTTTCAATCTTCTGTATCGATTAGTCTGTATTACACTTCATGAATGAGATCCGGTTTGGGTTATTGATTCAACTTATACTTCGCACATATATTTTAGTTTTCAAAACAGAAACACAAAACATCAAAGCAATTCATGTGAAACTGAAACTTTGAGGAAGGAAATGCGGAAGGAATCGTATACTAGATAAAAAAAATTATTAAAATAACTTTTAACGTCTGTTGATGTAGGGACTGACGTTAAAATTGAAGAGACTTACTTATAACGTCAGTTCTTTATCGAACTGACGTTAAAATGTTCACTTTTAACGTCAGTTCTTTATTGAACTGACGTTAAAAGTGAGTGACTTCACTTTTAACGTCAGTCATTAAAACAACTAACGTTAAAATTGAATTAATGAAGCCTGATATTTACAAAACTGCCACCGCCTCCTTTTTAACGTCTAGCTTTTGGTTAACTGACGTAAACCTTTACCGTCTAATGTATATTTTCCACTAGCGTAAAGTCTAACAAAAAAACTATTCATCTAAGTATTGCGGAGGTATCTTATCAATTCCTTTTTCAGTCGCATACTTGAAGAAGAATTCTGCCAAGCGCATCCTCAAGTCTCTAAACTCATATTTTTGAAGAGGCGATTGGTCGTTAAATGCCTACACACGTTCAAATAATAACAAAACATTAACGCAAGTCATCACCAAAACTATAATATATAATTTAACAAGTTGTTTAAATATTACCTTCCTCCATCCATCCGTCATAGATGCGGAGACTATGTTCAGCATATGAAGCATCACATAATAGCCGCACAACCACCCATCAGGTTGAAATCGAGACTACAAACAAAATTAATTTCAATTAATGTCAGTTAAATATACATATAAATTAGTAATTATAATATTAATTATTTGATAAATAAACTACCAAACCTTGAGGATGATCCATTCAGGATTTCCTTTAGCCTTAGAAGTCCTACTTCTCCCGTTGGCGCAACTTATGCTACTTGCCTTCAACGCGCTATCATAAACAAATAATCATGTTAATTAACAAATTCATATATCATGTGTGTAATAAACTAAAAACAACCGATATTAAAACTTAAATTAAATTTAATATTAGTCACTTATGTATTTACAGCTTCCACGACCTCCTGTGGCGGGTTTTGGTGGAGAGAGCATAAGAATATGATAGTATGCCAAGACGGGTGAAGTACGAACAACTGCCAATGGTTATTCATACAGTAGGGAGCCAGATATAATTCTTTCCGATTGTCTCCCATCAAGTTCCCTATGTATTTACTAAATGCATCGCCAGCAAAGAGTTGGGGCATAAGGATTGACGGATCTAAGAAGCCGTAAACTGATGCAACGCCCTTATCAAGATGAAGACGATGGAGATACCTAAGATATGAAAAGGTGTGGATGTTAATTACATAATATATATATTGAAATTAAAATAAATTATTAAATGGAAAAATACCAAAAATAAATAAGTTATAAAATTAAAATTAACTTACGTGCACCAGAGACTCAAAACCGTGCTGGTCATCCAGACGTTATCTCTGTAGGCGTCCACGAGATCTTCACCACAGAAGGAAAATATCCTCTGTTAATTTGGGTGTGCCACCCATCCATCGTGTTCCAATGGACATTCAAAAATCTCAAACGCATAATCCTCACCAAGTGAGAACAAACGAGTGACAGGTGACAGTGACAACGACGTCGACTTGGCCTTCAATTTAGGAAAAATAAAATAGATAAGTTGTTGATAATTAAAAAAAAACACAAGTAATTATTTGACAAATGTGGACATTAATAATGAATACATACCTTTGTTAATATTTCGAGCTCACGTCATTTGAAGTCCAACTCAACCTCACGCCTTTTCATTTCCAACTCAAGCTCATGGCGTTGGACTTCCAACTCCCGCTCTCTAGCTGCCAACTCATCCTCCTCCACATGTGCCCTACTATAACTCTCTTTTGTGCTCACATGTGAAGGGTTGGCATGTCCTGCGGTGTCCTGGGATGAACCGAAGGAGGAAAGCTCTATAGCAAGCGCCTGCTTGAATTCTGGGTTGGATAGTAAGCTTTTCATCAGATGCGTTGTAATAGCAGGGTTGGAGATGAGCTGCTGAGTCATGTCATTCAAAATTGATGCCTCATCGACGACCCGCTTTCGTGAAGCAGACGTGCCATAATATTCTTTGATGGTCACGTTCCCAGGAACACCGATAACTCGACCAGGATGGTCTTTCTTGCCTAGAGCAGTCATCAAGACGTCCCGCCATCCAGAAGGAACGAATGAGCCCTGGGAGCATTGTGCTTTAAGATCCATCTACAATTAAGAAATGAAAAAACGTGCAACTGAAAAGTGTTAAGTTAAAAATATCTATACAAATATCAATTGAAATGAAGTTAATTATTTACTTGCAATCTTATCTGCCATTTCGCGAGTGGCATCAACTTTAAAAGATCCCGTCTTTGTCATGTGGTCGGCTAACCAGACATCCTCGCGGTCGATGTCCGACGGAGGACTTAATGGTGTGCCCTCAGGTACCTCTCCTCTTTCTATCCTAGCAGCGTGCTCTTCCTGCTTCACCCTCAGCCTATCCGTCATCATCTCCTCGATCCGAGTCTCGTATCCACCCTGAGACAGGGTGTGGCGATGGACGTTCTTCTCCTGATTCTGCCGACCCTTCTCTGCTTTAGCCTATTCAAACAAAAACACATAATTAAATATAGTTAAATGATCTATAAGAAGCATACAAAATTAACTTAATCAACCAACCTTAAATTCTTCATCCTGTCGACTCCTAGCAAACATATCCCAAGTATCCTGATCAATCCAGGGATAATCCGAGAACATCTTATCAAGCCGCTTCTTCCCAGATACATAATACCTGGTAAGATCATGCTTGAACCCATTCCAACGCTTTGATGCCATTTTCAGACATTTTGTACGATGATCCTCGTGATTCGACACAGTCCAAGCTACCTACACATTAAATACATAACAACTGGATGGATTATAACTCGGATAATTATCTAATAATGTAAATCAAAAGAATGTAAAGGTAAAATAACGTGATAGCCTCCCAAATCTGATCCTTAACGTTCTGTGGAACGTCATTCCAATGGTTGTAGTTGATGCTAACGTGCTGCTTCGCTTGTAGAAACACCCACTTTTTAAATTCTTTAGCACGGGGTCCCTGGGGATTTAGATTAACATCGAAGGACACCTCAAGCTTCTTTCCGCTTTGCCTGGCCTTCCCTAGCTTCTTCAAAGTCATGGCTCCTCTACCCCGTTTTCTATGAGCCTGTGATGTCTGTATGGACAAAAATAAATGATAAAATAGAGGGTTGTAACATTATAAACTTACATTAAAAAGAAGGAA
The DNA here is from genome assembly GCA_030762895.1 of Sophora flavescens. NCBI lineage: Eukaryota > Viridiplantae > Streptophyta > Magnoliopsida > Fabales > Fabaceae > Sophora > Sophora flavescens. The sequence continues at coordinate 43,226,353 of CM061069.1, read as the reverse complement.
TAAAGATAGTATATAACATGTAAACTTACACTAGAATCAGGCATAAGCGCGATCGGGTCCTGCGTAGGCCCCACAGTGTCCTCCCGTGGGCCATCCGACTGATCCATATGTATGCATGTTCAGAAACAATATATATTTATTAACATAGGTTATAACTAAAAATAAATACAGAAGTATAAATAAAAATAAATGTATACTAAGTTTAAACTACCTATATCAATATCCCTTCGTGATGATCATCACGAGTGGCATGTACATCGTCCACCCGTGTCTCCTCGATTATAGTAGGCATGTTTGTTGAAAAAGAAGGAGTCTCAGGAATATCAAGATTTGAATCTTGATTATCATCACTACCATTATACATGCTTTTTCATTGGAGAACCACGAACAACCTTTTGTTAGAAGGATCAGTGATGTAGAACACTTGTTTTGCTTGGGAAGCCATTATGAAAGGCTCATTTATATGACCTAACCTGTTGAGGTCTACCAATATGAACCCCAATTCGTCAGTTTGTACACCACCGTTACTATCAACCCACTTACATTTAAAAACCGGCACCGTAAGCTTAGTGTAATCGAGCACCCAAATATCTTCAATATATCCAAAGTAAGGTGTCGGTGCTTTAACGGGTTTTGTGTCCTTTGCACTAGAGAAGTGCATTGCTTCGGCCACGATCATAACCCCACTATTTTGCATGGTACTCTTGTTATCTTGTTCCTTTGTATAAAAGGAAAAGTTATTGATGTCGTATCCGCTCCAACATATGACGTTGAAGCTAGGCCCACGTGCTAGCCATCTTACGTCATCAGAAGCAGTACTACCATCCTTAAGCATTTCTTCCTTGAACCATGGTAAGAAAGTCTTGTTATGCTTGTTCAACAACCACCTTTCGCTCATTCGAGGGTTTTCTTGATTGACTTTTCTTTTATGTTCAAATAAGAAAGGTTGAACAGAATCGATGTTGTTCAATACATACAAATGTGCTTGAAGCACTTCCTCCTGACACTTGCTATTAATTCTTAAGCCATGTGTACCCTTACCTTGACATCTTATCTCATCATGTCGAGGCTTAGGAACCCCTATAGGAATCGTGTTATGAAGGTAGTCCGAACAAAACTCAATAGCTTCTTCTGCAACATACCTTTAAACAATAGATGCTTCCGGACGATGAGGATTCTTCACGTACCCTTTCAAGATCTTCATGTAGCGCTCAACTGGGTACATCCATCTCAGAAAAACCGGCTCACATAATCTAATATCCCTCACCAAATGAACAATTAAGTGAACCATTAGGTCGAAAAAGGAAGGAGGAAAATACATCTCCAATTGGCACAAGATTGTAGTAGCCTCAACTTCCAAGTCATCCAACATACGGGGGTCAACGACTTTGCTATATATAGAATTGAAGAATGAGCACAACCGAGTAATTGCATGTCTCAAATTTTTTGGAGCAATACCACGAATAGCAACGGGCAGAAGTTGTTGCATCAAGATGTGTCAATCATGAGACTTCAAGCCAACCAATTTAAGATCACTAGAGACAAGCCTCTTCATATTTGAAGAGTAACCAGGTGGAACTTTGATGCCCAGAAGACACCCGCAGAAACTTTGTCTCTTTTTTTCTTATAAAGTATGACATGCTGGCGGCAAATAAGTCCGCTTACCATCCTCAACAACTGGAGCTAACTGCTCTCGTATACCCATAGCAACGAGGTCGAGACGAGCATTCACACCATCCTTTGTCTTGCCCTGAATGTTGAGAAGCGTCCCGATCACACTATCACACACATTTTTCTCTACATGCATCACATCAATGCAGTGTCTGACATCAAGCTTGCGCCAGTATGGAAGATCAAAGAATATCGACCTCTTCTTCCATATTTTTTCTTAGCAGCTTTACCTTTCTTTTTGGACTTGTCGAATATAACGTCGATGCCCTTTACCCTCTGATAAACCTGCTCTCCAATTAAGGCCGTCGGAGCTTCTTCTGTCTCTTGGAATCCATTAAAAGCTTTTTTCATCTTATGATATGGGTGATCACGTCTAAGAAATCTCCGATGCCCAAGGTAAACTGTCTTCTTTCCATGATGCAACTGAGTGTAGCATGTGCCTTCTTCACATATAAGGCATGCTTTATGCCCCTTGACACTGTACCCAGACAAGTTACCGTATGCTGGAAAGTCGTTGATGGTGCAAAATAACATGGCATGAAGCTTGAAAGTCTCGTGAGAATACCCATCAACTACATCAACACCTTTCACCCACAGCGTTTTCAAGTCTTCAATCAAGGGACTTAGATAAACATCTAAGTCATTTCTCGGTTGCTTTGGGCCCGAAATCATCATAGACAACATCATGTATTTGCGCTTCATGCACAACCAAGGGGGCAGGTTGTAAATTATCAACAGAACAGGTCATGAACTATGAATACTACTCATGTTACCATAAGGATTCATTCCATCCGTAGCAAGTCCAAGCCTTAGGTTTCTTGGCTCATCGGCGAAATCCGGAAACATAGTATCAATATTCTTCCATTGCATAGAATCAGCAGGATTATGAACCTTTCCATCACGTTTCCTCTCATCATTATGCCATCTAAGATTCTTTGCATCTTTTGCATTGACAAACAATCGCTTGAACCTTGGAATTATTGGAAGATACCACAACACCTTCGCAGGAGGACCCTTTTTTCTCACATCATCAAGATCATCATCATCATCACCACCCTTCACTTTGTATCGTGATAACCCACATTTGGGGCAATCGTGATTGTCTTCATGAACACCGGTGTACAATATACAATCATTTGGGCATGCGTGTATCTTCTTATACTCCATACCCATCGAACACAATACCTTCTTGGCCTTATAGTTATGGTCAGGCAATGTGTTGTCCTCCGAAAGCAAGTCTTTCAACACTTCAAGCAATTCCGTGAAGCTTTTATCGGTCCAACCATTTCTTGCCTCCACACAAACCAATTTTAGCACCACCGACAACGTGTATGAGTAGTACACCCTAGATATAAAGGCTTATCCGCATCACCGCACAACCTATCATACACATGAGCTCGATGAAAAGATTCTTGTCCAATATCACGGATCATGTCCTCTACTCGATCATCCTTCATATCTACGTCAACGTCCTCACTTTGGGAGACACCTGCCGTACTACTCAACAACACATCACCATGCCATATCCATCTTGTATAACTCAAGCAAATCCCTTCACAAATCAAATGAGTACGTATATCCTTCACCGTACATTTCCTTGTATTCAAACACTTGACACAAGGACAACAGAACATTCCATTACTATTAGGAACATTCCTTTGAGCAAATTCTATAAATTCTCCCACCCCCTTCAAATACTCAGCACTAGTGCGCTTACAAACAATCCAACTACGATCAATAACTAGATAGGTTCTGTAGATATACAAAACATATATCCAATATAAGGACAATACGGGAGATTGAAAACTAGTTTTTGAAATCCTAATTGAAAACTAGTTTTTGAAATCCCGTCAACCCTGTATATCTTATTTGACTAACTGCCTAAAACAAAATTTCCACGGTAATCTCACATCATTCTCCTCATCAAGCAGGCAACAACACATATTAGGACTATTGCTATATCTAGTACTATAACCACTCAGCCATATGAATCGATCAAGGGAGCATGATATGTACAAGCAAGGCGTTTAAAAATTATTTCAAATTTACACCATTTTCAGGTTGAGCAATGAGCAATATATTGTTGATGTCACATGCTACAAGCAACTCTAAATTTCTTCCCATTTTGAAATAGGTCATGATAGCAGAAGAAAAAAAAGAGAAAACACAAAACCCACGACCAGAAATAGAGACATTCCAAACAACTCAAACTCACAGTTTCAAGTTTCAACTATAGAGACTACAGTTTCAACATACACTCAAAACCAAAAATAAAAAAATGTGCCCTAAAGACTCACCAGAAATAGGTGCTCGCGTGGTGGGGAGGGGAGCTCGAGTGGTGGCCAACGTTCGATGTGGTTACTGAGAGCAGAGGGACAAGGAGAGTTAGTGCGCGGGAAGGGGAGAGAGAGATGTCAAGTTATTGCAAAGAATGAGCGGGAAAGACAGAGTTAGGGTTAAGAGTGTACCTCACGGTGGTGGCAAAGAAGCCCTCGCGGTGGTTGCGGTGGAGAGGAGCTCGCGATTAGGGCAGAGTGGGAGTGAGAGTGAGCGTGAGCGTGATGAAAAGAGAAGAACAGAGACGTACACAACGAAGTGAAGAAGGCGAGCGGGTGTAAACTGTATAATTAAAAACCATCTTTAAAAAAGCATTTTACGTCAGTTGTTTGTAACAACTGACGTTAAAAGTCATCTATTTAACGTCAGTTGTTTAAGACAACTGACGTTAAATAAATGATTTTTAAGTCAGTTGTTACAAACAACTGACATTACAAATAAATATTTTTTATTTAAAAACACTTTTAACGCTAGTTGTCTTAAACAACTGACGTTAAAAGTGTATAAGTTTCTGCAAAAACATTCATTCCTATGACTACTGTGCTACTTACCCATGCACCTTGTAACTTAATCCTCTTAATGAGCATTAAGTTTATAGATCAGTTTTTAAGAAAATCAGGTAGTCTCTCTTCTCTATATAAAGTACCATTTTTCTGTATCAGTCTGTAATACAGCCCCCTCTTCTTTTCCTCTATATTTCGTGCGTTTTCTATTCCTTCACAATATGGCTCTATCATATTTGAGACTTTTGTTATTTCTTCCTATACCTAGACTTAAAGGTCTCTGTCTTAATGGTCAAAAAACTTCTGAGGTTGAGTAAATCACGTAACATGGATGGTAAGGTGGGGTGAATCACGTAATGCGATTCCATCACTTTATTTCATCCCCCTCATCACTTTCACTCCGCTTTCGCAGCAAGTGACTGTGGATTCAGATGGAGCATCAAGGAATTCAAGTGAGGGAGGAGATGCATCCATTGGAGTTTCTAAGGACAGGGCTGAGAAGAAAATGACGTTGAAGCAGAAACTTTTTTTATATTTTAGGGCTATGTTGCAGAAATTTTTTATCTTTTAATCATGTAATTGTAACTTATGAATCGCTTCAATGAGATACGATTTGATTATACATATAACTTGTTTTATGTTAAGTGTTTATTTATTTTAATTTGCACAAGAATTTGTTTACTAATCCAAGCTAATTAATTAAGATTAAAAATAAACTTGTTTAAAAAAAGTTTAGAAATAAACTGTACTATATGGAGTGATCTGCGTTAAGAGTGACAACGGGGAGATGACAACGAAAGAAAGATAGGAATGAGTTTCAGATAAGAATATAGGATTATTTACATCAGTTATTTATTTAACTGACGTAAAAATCACACTTTTAACGTCAGTTGTATAAATAACTGACGTTAAAAGTGTTAGTAATTCTTGCAAATCACTTTTAACATCACTTCATTACACAACTGACGCAAATAGTGATTTAATATTTACAAAACTGTCACCGCCTCATTTTTAACGTCAAACATATGGTCAACTGACGTAAAACGTTCCCGTATATTACATTATTTCCACAGGTGATTATAAGGATTTAATTGGTATATGTTGATAGTATAAAGTATTTTTATACTGTCAATCAATTAGAAATTGACATATCATTACAAATATTTGATTCATATTCTAACCATCTTAAAAGTCATTAATTTTATGATTTCTTATTGATTATCAATATAGGTATATAGAAATTAAACTCATATTATAATTATATTTTTCATTTTGTCTTTATTTAATTAGATGTTAAACACATTTCATTTTCTTCTCTTCTCTTTTCTTTGTTTGTTCTGTCTTTTACCCCAAAAAAAAAATGTTAAACACATTTTCAGACTTTGCGTGTGACAGTCTGCTGCTCGGTGGTCGGTCAAGTAACAGTGAAGCTTTACTTTGCTGCTAAAACTAAAAATATCAAATATAATTAAATAACTAAGAAAGAAAAAAAAAATCAACATCCCAATTGAATTCCATTATATTCCTAAACGACATGTTAGAATTGAAATTCTTTCCGCTGTTTCACTGTCTTCAGAGATGTCTTCATAAAGAGTGTGTTTGGGAATATATTATGGTGATATTCGATTAAATGTATAATTGATTATTGTGTCGTAATCTATTTTTGTTTGGATATGTTTGCTAAAAAATAATTTTAAGATAATCTATTTCGTTTCGGTGTCTTTTTTATTTGCTTGCAAACCATAATTTGGCACTCAAACCCCACTTGCTATAGTAAATGGGGTATTTGGGTGCAAAATCCAGTCCAAAATAATTGATTCTTGGGTGGGTAGAATTGAATTTAGTGAAAGCAAGAATTTTGTTAAGAATATAAATAATTCTGTTAGAGTTTGTTACAAGTTGTTAATAGTTTTTTTAGGGTGTTAATTGTGTTAGTTAGCTAGCTCTATAAATAGAGCCTCATGTATCATTTTTCATTATCTTTTATCAATCAATCAATATGTTACCACATGAGTATACATATGCTTTCTATCTCTCCCATGAGTATGATCTCTATCCTTCACATCCATGGATTCTTCACATGCTATACCGTGAGGCTTCCACTGATGCTTTGGATAGTGACGACGATGAGGCATCTGAATCTGATTCAGACAGTGAAGATCTACCGGATTCTCTGCCACAGCACGAACTGAGCCTCACTGACGTTCTTGAATCTGCAAAAACGGAGAACAAACACTGCCAATTCGCCTTCGGCAGCGTCGAAAACTCAAGGAACTCAGATCATCATACAGTGTCCGTGACTCCGGTGATTCTGATCAAGCCAACAATGGATGGATCCACCATCAAGATTGGAGAAATCACCTGCATCATGAATTGTTTCTGCGACACAGAGGAGGAGGAACAAGCTTCGAACCCTCCACAGCCAGCACAATCACCGCCAAATCATCAAGAATCACCACCGGAGTTTCCGCTGCATCAAGAATCACCACCAGTCTCTCCAAAGAAGCCACAGCCACGGCTAGTTCTCAACATCTCTGGTCTGGAATCAAAAACCACAGATCAACAGCAAAGATCCAAGGAAACTACGATTTGCTCCGCTGTGCAAGAGAAGCTTCAGTGCATCACAACTTCGTTGGTTCGGTCTGAGAAATCCATCGAGCAAGAGCAACGTTATCTGGGCTTGAAGCTCTGCCAACGTCTCTCCAACAGCGATGCTACCTACCTCGACGGAATCATCTCACAGTTGCAGATCGCATCGAGTCTTCACTCCATCCTCTGTGACGTCTTCGTCGATCCACTCATCGACGAGTCATTCTGCAAGATTATCACTCCTTCCATCTCCAACGGCGACAGATTCGGTGTTTCGAGGTTTCGTGTCGATTTCGTCTTCCCCGCACTTGATCTGGTTCATCTTCCATGGTTTGATCCCGAGCAGTTCGATTCGACAACCACCGTGTCGTTGCCGAAGAAGACGGCGGAGTGCACTATCACTGTGTTATCAATGCTTCCAAAACGCTCCGCGTTTGTCTTCGATCCAGGCGGAAATCGCCACCGTTGGCCGTTGAAGCTAGCTGTTGACAGAAGTGCACCTTGCGCACCACCACGCCTCCGAGTTCCTTTTGCGCCTACTCTTACTCCTGTCGCCGGCGACGGAATCTTTGGCCTTTTCTCCCCTTGCGGTTCCATCCTCCTCCAGAAGCTTCTGTGGCGGCCTTGGGATAGAGGAAAGTCGGGTTTGGAATTCTGGATTGGTGGAAGGGGATTGCCCTGACTCACAATTGGGCTAGGCTTCCTCAGCTTTTGGGCTTTTTTTTTTTCCCTCTTTCTCTTTACTGTTTTTTTTCCTTTTGGGCTTATGTGCATCATTTTGTTTTTCTTTACTGTTCTTTCCATGTTATATCTTGATTGTAATTCAAGCTGATTGTGGTAATACCACTTATCAGCTTGAGGGGGGCTGTTAAGAATATAAATAATTCTGTTAGAGTTTGTTACAAGTTGTTAATAGTTTTTTTAGGGTGTTAATTGTGTTAGTTAGCTAGCTCTATAAATAGAGCCTCATGTATCATTTTTCATTATCTTTTATCAATCAATCAATATGTTACCACATGAGTATACATATGCTCTCTATCTCTCCCATGAGTATGATCTCTATCCTTCACATCCATGGATTCTTCACAAATTTCTAGCTTTTTCTTTGAAAATAATTGATTCTGGATGTAGGGCACACTAAATTCTATATATTTACACCTCAAAAGTGATTTTACTTTATCATCCAAACAAAATCAATTCTTCTAAACCCACTTTTAAAATAATATTACTAACACAAATTATTTTTTTAACCTTGTTTTTTTCAAAATCAATTCTTTCAAAACCAATTCTACCAAAATCAATTCTATCAAAATCTAAATAAAACAGACCCTCGGTGGTACAAAAAATCATTTTTATATAGTAAATTACAAAAAATTGTATGAAACTATTTGTATAATTTAATAATATTTGTTTAGAAGTAATTAGTTTTGTAGGAGCAAATATGGAAGAGAGTTTTAAGAATGAAAAATAATTAAATCACAACAATCTTAAGCTAAAACTAACTAGATGGCATAAAACAACTTTTTTTTCCTAAAAAAAGTTTTTCTATAAATTTAGAGTGTGTTTGGGAAAGATAGAGAAAAAAATATTATACTGATAATCAATTTTTGTATAATCAATTATTGTGATAATCGATTATAATCAAAATTTGTTGTTGTTTGGGTCTGTTTGCTGAAAAGTGATTTTAAGATAATCTATTTCGTTTGGGTGGTGCAAAAAAATCACTTTTATATAATAAATTACGAAAAAGGGTATGAAGTTATTTGTATAATTTAATCATGTTTGCTCAAAAGTTAGTTTTTTAGGGGTAAACATGGAAGAGAGTTTTGAGAATGAAAATTAATCAAATCACAACAATCTTAAGATAAAAAAAAACTAGATGGCATAAAAATAGCTTTTTTTTCCTAAAAAAAGTTTTTTTTTATAAATTTAAGCAAAATATCAAACATGATAGATTATCTATGAAGCATCTTTTAAGCTAAAAAACAACCGAAATGAGGAAAAGTAATCTTTCCCAAACACACTCTTAAGCAAAGTACCAAACATGTTAGATTAAAACGGCTTTTTGGATATAAAACAGCTACAATCTAAAAAAAATCAAGTGTTCCCAAACATGTGGTGACAACTATATAGAGTGTGTTTGAAAATGATTATTTTTCCTTATTTCAGTTGTTTTTAGTGAAAAAACTGTTTCAAAAATAATCTATCATATTTGGCAATTTGCTTAAATTTATTAAAAAAATAAATTGAGGAATTTTTTTTTATGTCATCTAATTTGTTAGCTTAAGATTGTTGTGATTTAATTATTTTTCATTCTCAAAACTCTCTTCCCTGTTTACCCCTACAAAACTAATTTCTAAACAAATATTATTAAGTTAGACAAACAGTTTCATACCTTTTCTTCGTAATTTACAATATGAAAGTGATTTTTTTGCAGCACTCAAACGAAATAGATTGTCTTAAAATTGCTTGTCAGCAAACATAATCAAACAAAAACATATTTTGATTATAATCTATTATCACAATTATCAATATAATCTATTTTTTCCAGTTTTCCCAATCCACTATAATAATAAAAAAATCATAAAAAGCATTATTGACATCAGAAGGTACTTGGACCAGTTTTGCAGTTAAAGAATAAAAATTTGAACAACTCGTCCCGACACCCGACACCATATAAAATACCCCTAAACTGAATTTGCCTTCTCTCGTACAGCGGATTGTCCAGCAACAAAAAAAAAAAAAAAACAAAGGAGAGAAGCCAAATGCCCGGTAATGTTCTTTATAAGACAAAGAAGAAAAAATGTTGCTGGACGGCCTGAGAGAAACTAAACCCCCCTAAATTAGAGGTCAATGTATTGGAACCGGGCATTTAGCATATCAAAAATGTTTTTCTAACACAACCTGTACATGTAAACAATGTTTCGCCTTTTTTTTTATAATTTCATTTTTTAAAAAAAATTAGATTTTTTTAGTACTAATATTTTTGGTTAATTAAGTGAAAATATTTGGTTAATCACGTACAAATATTTGGTTAATTCAGTTCATTATGGTTAATGGGTCATCTTGAAACTTACAATTGTTTTCCACAACCATGTAAATATTTGGTTAATCACGTGCAAATATTTGGTTAATGGGTCATCCTGAAATTTACAATCATTTTTCACAACCATATAAATATTTGTTTAATCACGTTCAAATATTTGGTTAATTCAGTTCATTATATGGTTAATGGGTTATCCTAAAGCTAGATGACCGGTTAACCATATAATGAACTGAATTAATCAAATATTTGCACATGATTAACCAAATATTTGCACGTAATCGATCAAATAACCAAGTTTTTAAATGAGCTAAATATTTCGAAAAAAAAAACCGAAAATACATTGTTCATTCATTACGAAAATGCCACTGCACATAAATAAAATTACAAAATCACCACTGTTATATAGAGTTGTCACGTATATTGTCTAAGTTAGTTGTAATAATAACATAATTGTTAGCATATACATCATGCTGAAGATCAAACTTTGACGTGAATACAGCCTCTCCTTTTATTCCAATTGCACATACATATTCACTTCAGCCAATAATATATGTAGTTTTTTATTTTATAAAAAACAGGAACATATTTTTGTTGTGTTACATTATCTGTTTCATTGGTCCCAATAAAATATATAATATCACTCACTAAGAACTAAAATTTTGGGGAAAAAAATAAAAACCACATTCTTACTGGCTAGATTTTTTTTTTTTTGATAGATTACTGGCTAGATTTTTCATTCTATTATTTAGGTGGTGGTGTTATATATTTAAAAATTCAAATGTCCAAAAACCAAAGGAATTTTTTTTTCCATTATAGCACCTAGCATCAATTTGGTCGAGGATTCATTTTGATCGACCTTTTAAGATTAGCGTAATTGTCATTTACCTTTAAACTTTTAGCACACAAAAATCCTATTTACAGGAAAATTGTTCATATCTAATTATCCAATACAGTGCCAGAATAACAAAAAAATAATAATAATATACTATAAGGAAATTTGAAAAATCAAAAGGGATTAATGGGAAGGAAACTATGAATGTTGCATGAATGTAATGGGAAGGAAACTATGAATGTTGCCTGAAGAGGAAAGGAGTTTTGGAAGAAACCCAGGGAGAAAATACGGTTTGCAAAATCATGTTTGCTTTTTGACACAGAATCAAAAACCCGGGAAGGCAGCGACGAATACACCCAAAGAGTGGCAGGAACTCGAAAATCCATAGAGATAGAAGAAAGAAAGATGCAAGAAAGAATGAAAAATGCAAAACGGAGATGAAAAGGAAAAAGGGGAAAGGTGGTACGGGAGGAGAAAAAGAGAGATTATGATGAACATATGCTTGTGTCGTGGTCAGCAATGGAGAAGGTGGTGTAGTCTGAGAAGAGGATAATACATGATAGAGAAGTGATAAGGCATGAAAGAGGAGAAGTTGAGCAACAGTTACAAAAGAGGATTTGGATTTTTCTTTATGCAGAAGAGAGAATGGGTAAGTAAAAAGAGAGAGATTTGAAATTTAAAAGTGGAGAGTGAGCAGGAAAATGGGTGAATGAGAGTGTAGGAGAGCTTGACAAGTAGCAAAAAAAACTTAATTTTATTAAATAGGTAATTGAATTTAGAAGATTTGTGGAAGACTTGAATTTAATTGACTTACCTTTGTTGGGAAGAAGATTTACATGGCACAAAGCGGATAGGTCAGCGATGAGGCTCAATGGGCCTTAAATCTGGATGTCTCGGATCATTGCCCTATTTTGCTTAAACAAGGTATTCGTGATTGGGGGTCAAAACCGTTCCGCTTCAATAACTGTTGGCTCACTCATCCAAGGCTAGCTGAGTTTGTGGAGAATTTTTGGGTAGGGAGTAACTATTAGGGGTGGAAGGCCTACGTCTTGAAGGAAAAATTGAAATCACTTAAGAACGAGTTGAAGAGGTGGAATAGAGAGGTGTTTGGAAATTTTGACACAAAAATCCTAAAATTAGAAAAAGAAATTAGCGATCTTGATCTCATGGCGGAATCGGAGGGGTTATCGGAAGAGGGGATTGCTCTGAGAAGAGATAAGTTTTCGAATTTGAGGAAGGATCTTTCTGATAAGCATAGTTTGTTGAGACAAAAGTCAAGAGTGAAGTGGTTGAAAGAGGGTGATGCAAATACCTCGTTTTTTCATGCAGCAATATCCTGTAGAAGGAGAAGTAATAGGTTGACGACTATTCAAGTGGATAATCTTTGGATTGAAGAGGTTTCTATGGTCAAGGGAGAGGTGGTTAAGTTCTTTTCTGCCATCTTTTCTGAGAATTTTGGAATGAGGCCGAGGCTTAATGGAGTCCCTTTTATGGCTTTATCTGAAAGCGTGGGGCAGTCTATCTTAGGTAACTTTTCTTTGGAAGAATTGGAGGAGGTGATTGAGAGTTTTGTTGGTAACAAAAGCTCAGGTCCCGATGGGTATAATTTTAATTTCATTAAAAGGTTTTGGGAGCTAATGAAGAACGAAGTCTGGACTATGGTGACTAAATTTTATACTCAAGCGAGGCTACCAAAAGGAGTATTATCATTTTTCGTGGCTTTAATTCCAAAGATCGTCAATCCACAAAATATCAGTAATTTTAGACCTATTTCTCTTCTTGAGTGCTTTTACAAGATTGTTTCCAAACTGTTGGCATCTAGATTAAGGCTAGTAATGAATCCTATTATCTCCCCAAATCAAACAGCTTTCTTGCCAAAGAGGAACGTTTGTGATGGGGTTTGCATAGTTAGTGAAGTTGTTGATTTTGCGAGAAAGTCAGGAACATTTATGATTCAGTGAATTGGGGCTTTCTGGATTACATGATGGGGAGATTTGGTTTCATTGATAAATGGAAAGCTTGGATAAAGGGGTGTATCTTCTCAGGTGATTGCTCTGTTCTGGTTAATGGGAGTCCAACTAAAGAGATAGCTATCCAGCGATAAACAAGGTGACCCTTTAGCGCCTTTTTTGTTTTTGACGGTAGCAGAAGGATTGGCAGGATTGCTTAGGAAAGCGATTTCTTTAAGGAAATTCAAAGGATTCCGAGTGGGAGAGGGTGGATTCGAGGTGTCAATCCTTCAATATGCTGTTGATACTATCTTTGTGGGAAAGGCTACTTGGGAAATTCTTTGGGTTATTAAATCGGTTTTGAGGTGCTTAGAACTGGTGTCGGGGTTAAAGGTTAACTTCCACAAGAGTAGTTTGATCTCTCTGAATGTGGAAGAGAGATTTAGTTGTGCAGCGACTAGGTTCCTAAACTGCAAACAAGGTGGGATCCCGTTCAAGTTTTTAGGTCTTCCCGTGGGGGACCAACCCAAAATGCCTCTTGACTTGGCAACCGGTTTTGGATACAGTGGAGCGAAGATTGACCTCTTGGAAAGGAAAACATTTGTCCTTAGGTGGAAGAATCACTCTTATCAACTCGGTACTTAACAATCTTCCTATCTTTTATATGTCTTATCTTAGAATGCCCCGAAAAGTGTTGAAAATTTTAATAAAGTTTCAAAGGGATTTCTTGTGGGGAGGGAGTGCGAAGAGGAAGAAGATTTCATGGGTGAGATGGGAATTAGTTTGTAGACCGAAAGAAGAAGGAGGGTTGGGGGTTAAGAACTTGGAGTGGTTCAACTTAGCTCTTCTAGCAAAGTGGAGATTGAGGGTGTTGAAGGAGGAAGTGGGTTTGTGGAGGGATGTTTTAGTCTCTAGATATGGTAATGGTTGTGGCGAGGTGTCCTTTTCATTGTAAGGACGGAGGTTAGAGAGCGAGGCGTCTCCTTGGTGGAAGGGGATTTATAGATTAGGAAATTATGGCAACTTGGTTGATTGGCTCCAAGAAGGATTGAGGAGAAGGCTAAGTAGAGGGAACAAAATTAGGTTTTTGGAGGATGAGTGGCTGGGAAGTATGAGTTTGAAGGAGTCATTCCCTAAGCTCTTTAGCATTTCGGAGGACAGAGATAAGGTGATAGAAAACTTAGGGGTTTGGAGGTCAGAGAGGTCGGATTGGAATTTAAATTGGAGAAGGAGGTTTTTCTCTTGGGAAGAAGAAGAATTGGGTGAGCTCACCAACCTGTTACTTTCGGTTCCCATTTCAAGAACTGAGGATGATGCTTGGGTTTGGTTTCTGGACAATTCATTGCATTTTACCTCATGTTCGGCTTACAAGTTATTGCAATCCAAATTTGGCAGTAGTAGGTCAACTTCGATAGTGGAAGGTTTAAGCTTCAAACAATTTTGGAAGAGTAAGGTTCCAAAGAAAGTTCTAGTTTTTTAGCGGCAACTGTTGCTAGATAGGTTACCTACCAAATCCAATCTTTTTTCCAGGAATGTGCTTCATCGGAGTCAAGATTTATTGTGTGTTTTCTTCACAATAGCCTAGAAAGTGCAGACCATCTTTTTCTGTTATGTAATCACTCTACTCAGATTTGGAGGATGATGTATGCCTGGCTTGGTCATTCTGTTGTTTTGCCATCAAATTTACTGGATCATTACAAGTTACATGCAGGATTATTTGTGAGGAGAAGGCTTAAACATAGAGGCTACTTGTTATGGCACATTGTGGTTTGAACAATTTGGATCCAAAGGAATGAGATTATCTTTAAAAATTCCTCTTTTGACTTCATGCGTATAATGGACATCATTAAGAGTCGCTCTTGGGAATGGATTTCAACTTCAAGTTGTATGTTTAACCCTTTTTCTGATTGGTGTGTGTGTCCCATGGAATGTTTAAAGCTGAAAAAAGAAACCAGGGATAACTAACAACTTCTGAAGGTGGTGCATTGTGTTATAAAAAGGCAGTTCTATGATTTAACTTTTTCAAATTTGCTTCTACTGATTTTCATGTGAACCTCGAGCTTCAGATCAATGTGGGGTTTTTTAGTTGATTACCGTATTTCAAGCTGCAGGATTCCAAGTTGTTCACTGTTGTTAAGGAATTTTGTGAATGATTTTCTTTACTAACGTTGCTGTATTGGAGACTAGTAAATGCTAAGGTTTTTTGCTGCTGGGGCACTGATTTTCTTGGAATTATGGGTGTCTAGCTTATTCATTTAGCTATTTAGCAACCATTTGGTCATTTTGTTGCTTCCGGTTGTTGTAATAGCTATGGTGGTTGTGTTTTTTTGCTGTTATTATGAACACTGTTCTTGTTTTGAGTACATCTAATACTCTTTAATACAATATTTTGATTATCAAAAAAAAATGGTAATTGATATGCAGCTTGACGGTGGCCTGCCAAGGTAAAAGGACGTTGGGAGAATGTCAGTTTCAAAGCCGAGTCCTAGAGAAGAAAAAAGAAAAAGAAAAAGAAAAAAACAACTAAATGTATTTAATAATTTATAAACCACCTTTTTAATCACATCAACCCTCTGAGAATTATTAATAATTGTGAATGATGTGTCTCAGAAATCAGTTTCAATTAGTTAGGAAAGTTAGTTTGTTTAGTTGGTTGCTGGCCACAACTAACTATAACTGTTTTATAACTAACTTTGTTATCCTATATGCCTAATTGGAATTGGTTTCTGTTGGCTTCTGCTGCATATATAAACAGCACTTCATTGCTGTTAGTGATACACTCTTTCATTCATTTTAGAATTCATTTTGTTGAGATCAGAGAGGCGATAGGAAAGATCAGGGAATTGTGAAAAATAGAGAGTGTGAGGCTTTGGGAAATTTCTGTTGTGATCAGTACTGGGTAGAAGTGACCAAAGGGATAAACTCCTCTATTGTAAAGACTTGATCTTGGTTGATTTCATAGTGAAAAGAAGCCGCTTCTCCCCCTCCATGGACGTAGGTCACTATATGTGGCTGAACCACTAAAATACTTGGTGTTCTCCTTTCCCTTTTCTTTATTTTGCTGTGTTTTGTTGATAGTTCTGTTTTTACTGTTGCATTCGATTTCTGCAACATTCTTGGTACTGTGTGTTTGTTCTGTGATTGCAGCAAAGCTTTCTCAACAATTGGCGCCGTCTATGGGAAAATCCAAGAACCTGAGAAAGCAAGCAACCATGGGAGCAACTAAGTTCGATATAGAGAAGTTCACAAGTTCAAATGATTTCGGGCTATGGAGAATAAAGATGCAGGCAATCTTGGTGCATCAAGGTCTAGCAGATGCATTGAAGGGTGAGTCTGCTCTACCCATAACTATGTCCGGAAAGGAAAAACAAGATCTGGTGGAAAAGGCTAGAAGCACAATAATCTTGTGCCTTGGAGACAAAGCACTCAGAGAGGTTGCTCGGGAGAAGACTGCTGCAGCAATGTGGCTCAAATTAGAGTCATTATACATGACTAAATTAGTGGCAAATAATCTCTTCTTGAAGCAACAATTGTACTCTTTCAAAATGACTGAGGATCGACCACTCTGTGATCAGATTGCAGACTTCAACAGGACCTTGGATGATCTTGAAAACATTGATGTGAAGTTAGAAGATGAAGACAAGGCTCTAATCTTACTCAGTGCCTTGCCTAATTCATATGAACATTTTAAAGATGTTGTATTGTTTGGTAGAGATCAAACAATCTCTCTGGAAGAAGTTCAATCAGCCATCCAGACAAAGGAACTTCAGAAAAGACAAGAATCCAAGAATGACAACAATGCAGAAGGGCTTACTGTTGTGAGGGGCAGACCAGAAAACAGAAACTACAAGGGAAACAATCACAGGTCTAAGTCCAAGAACAGGTCACAAAGCAACTATAAGTGTTTTCATTGTCACAAGAAAGGACACTTTAAGAAGAACTGTCCAGAAAGAAGGAATAAAGATGTAAAGAACTCTCAAGAACCAGGTGGAGCTGCTATAGTGACTAGTGGAAAATATACATTAGACGGTAAAGGTTTACGTCAGTTAACTAAAAGCTAGACGTTAAAAAGGAGACGGTGGCAGTTTTGTAAATATCAGGCTTCATTAATTCAATTTTAACGTCAATTGTTTTAATGACTGACGTTAAAAGTGAAGTGACTCACTTTTAACGTCAGTTCAATAAAGTACTGACGTTAAAAGTTAACATTTTAACGTCAGTTCGATAAAGAACTGACGTTAGAAGTAAGTCTATTCACTTTTAACGTCAGTCCCTACATCAACAGACGTTAAAAGTTATTTTAATAAAATTTTTTATCTAGTATACAATTCCTTCCGCATTGCCTTCCTCAAAGTTTCAGTTTCACATGAATTGCTTTGATGTTTTGTGTTTCTGTTTTGAAAACTAAAATATGTGTGCGAAGTATAAGTTGAATCAATAACCCAAACCGGATCTCATTCATGAAGTGTAATACAGACTGATCGATACAGAAGATTGAAAGGGTTTAAAATCCTATAAAAAGTTACATTGAAAGGGTTTAAAATCCTATAAAAAGTTACATTGAAAGAGTTTAAAATCCTAAACATTAAAGCTATATCCCATCAGAGAGTTTTATGAAATATGCCAAAGGGAAAACTATATATACTCCGAAGACCTCAGAAAACTGGGGGGCATGAGAGAGCTCAAGAGAGAGGCAAAAACAGGTGCACCAGATCCGTTTCAAGCAAAGGCAGTGGTTACAGAGACTTCCAAGACGGCCACTTGTCTGCCAAAGCCGAGGTTTTGGAACTGTGACCCCGAGCACCTGATTAGCCCTCCAGAAACTGATTCTCCGGAAGGTGATAAGGTGAGCAACTCACACAATGTAATTTACTCAGACTTATCACCCATGCAATGTAATTTACTCAAACTCAGAAGTTGTTTGACCATTAAGACAAAGACCTTTGAGTCTAGGAATAGGAAGAAAGAGTGATGAAGTTAATCTCCACGGCAGAGCCATATTGTGAAGCAGAAAATTAAAAGGATGGAAGGAAGCTATTTATAGGAGCAGGGGATGAAGTTACTAAGCTATTCTGATTTTGTTGAAAACTTATCTATAAACTTAATGCTCATTAAGAGGATTGAGTTACAAGGTGCATGGGTAAGTAGCACAGTACAGTCAAAGGAATGAATGTTTTTGCAGATATCTATACACTTTTAACGTCAGTTTTTTAAAAAAACTAACGTTAAAAGTGTTTTTAAATAAAAAATATTAATTGTTAACATCAGTTTTTTATACAACTGACGTTAAAAGTTTGATTTTTACTTCAGTTAAATAAATAGCTGAAGTAAATAATCCTACATATTATAAACGTACAGAATGAATATTGGAAATAATGTAATTAATATACGGGAACTTGGCAGTCATCAATTAAGTTGACATTAAAAATGAGGTGGTGGGTAAACTATTTGCGTCAGTTCTATAAATAACTGACGTAAATAATTATGAAACTCATTTCATTGGTTGTCATGTCCCTGTTGTCCCTCTTAATACAGATCACTCCATATAGTACTGCAGTTTATTTCTAAACCTTTTTTTTATACAAGTTTATTTTTAATTTTTATTAATTAGCTTGTATTAGTAAACAAATTATTGTGCAAATTAAAATAAATAAACACTTAACATAAAACAAGTTATATGTATAATCAAATCGTATGACATTGAAGCGATTCATAAGTTAAAATTACATGATTAAAAGATAAAAAATTTCTGCAACATAGCCCTAAAATATAAAAAAGTTTCTGCATGAACATCATTTTCTTCTCAGTCCTGTCATCAGAAACTCCAATGGATGCATCACCTCCCTCACTTTAATTCCAAGATGCAAAGTAAATCCTCAGTCACTAGCAGCGAAAGCAAAGTGAAATGGATCTTTGCATCTTTCTTCTTCAGTGGAGTTCCTTGATACATCATCTTGAATCCATAATCACTTGCTTCCAAAGCAAAGTGAAAGGGATGACGGGGATGAAATAAAGTGAGAGAATTCACCCAACCTTAATATCCATGCAATGTAATTTACTCAAACTCAGAAGTTGTTTGACCATTAAGACAAAGACCTTTGAGTCTAGGAATAGGAAGAAAGAGTGATGAAGTTAATCTCCACGACAGAGCCATATTGTGAAGCAGAAAATTAATTAAGTGAGAGGGATGACGGGGATGAAATAAAGTGAGAGAATCACATTACGTGATTCACCCAACCTTAATATCCATGCAATGTAATTTACTCAAACTCAGAAGTTGTTTTACCATTAAGACAAAGACCTTTGAGTCTAGGAATAGGAAGAAAGAGTGATGAAGTTAATCTCCACGGCAGAGCCATATTGTGAAGCAGAAAATTAATTAAAAGGAGATGGAAGCTGGGAACCTATTTATAGGAGCAGTGGATGAAGTTACTAAGTTATTCTGATTTTCTTGAAAACTTATCTATAAACTTAATGCTCATTAAGAGGATTAGGTACAAAGGTGAATGGGTAAGTAGCACAGTAGTCACAGTAGTCAAGGGAATGAATGTTTTTGCAGAAACTAATACACCTTTAACGTCCGTTGTGTAATACAACTAACGTAATAAGTTGTGAGTGTTTTTAACGTCAGTTTCTTAATACAACTTACGTTAAATATATGACCTTTAACGTCAGTTATTACTAACAACTGACGTAATAAGTGTGAGAGTTTTTAACGTCCGTTTATTAAGACAACTGACGTTAAATATATGATCTTCAACGTCAGGTTTTACCAAAAACTGACGTAAAATGTTGTTTTATTTTAATTATAACGTTTACCCCCGCGCACCTTCTCCACTTCTCTACGTCTTTTCTCTTTTCATCACGCTCAACCCTCACTCTCGCTCTCACTCTGCCCTAATCCCGAGCTCATCTCCACCGCAACCACCGCGAGGGCTTCTTCGCCACCACCGTGAGGTACACTCTTAACCCCTAACTCTGTCTTTCCCGCTCCTTCTTTGCAATAACTTGACATCTCTCTTTCCCCTGGCCTTCCCGCGAACTAACTCTCCTTGTCCCTCTGCTCTCAGTAACCACATCGAACGTTGGCCACCACTCGAGCTTCCCCCCCACCACCACGCGAGCGCTTATTTCTGGTGAGTCTTTAATTAGGGCACATTTTTTTATTCACGGTTTTGAGTGCATGGATGTTGCTCTGCTGGTTTGAAACTGTAGTCTCGTGAGTTGAAACTTGAAACTGTGAGTTTGAGTTGTTTGGAATGTCTCTATTATTGGTTTTGAGTGTATGTTGAAACTGTAGTCTCAGTAGTTGTAACTATAAACAGTGAGTTAGAGTTCTTTGGAATGTCTCTATTTTTGTTTTTGAGTGCATGTTGCTCATTGGTTGATCTGTCACGGCCGTGATGCTCATCACGGCTAGGCCGTGATCAGTTCTGCCTATGAGGGTCTAGTTCAGTTGGCACGTTACGGCCGTGATGGACATCACGGCCAGGCCGTGACCAGTGCTTGGCAATCTTCAAAAACTATAGTTTTCAATCTCCCGTATTGTCCTTATATTGGATATATAGATGTTTTGTATATCTACAGGACCTATCTAGTTATTTTTATTTATACTTCTGTATTTATTTTGAGTTATAACCTATGTTAATACATATATATTGTTTCTGAATAGGCATACATATGGATCAGTCGGATAGCCCACATGCACGGGAGGACACTGTGGGGGTTTCGCAGGACCCGATCATGCCTACGCCTGCTGATTCTAGTGTAAGTTTACATGCATGTTATATACTATCTTTAGTCCTTCTTGTTAATGTAAGTTTATAATGTTACAACCCTCTATTTTATCTTTTTTTTTGTCCATACAGACATCACAGGCTCATAGGAAACGGGGTAGAGGAGCCACCTCGTTGAAGAAACTAGAGAAGGACCGGCAGAGCGGACAGAAGCTTGAGGTGTCCTTCGATGCTAATCTAAATGCCCAGGGACCCCGTGCTAAAGAATTTAATAAGTGGGTGTTTCTACAAGCGAAGCAGCACGTAAGCATCAACTACAACCACTGGAATGACGTTCCACAAAACGTTAAGGATCATATTTGGGAGGCTATCACGGTATTTTACCTGTACATTCGTTTGATTTACATTATTAGATAATTATCCGAGTTATAATCCATCCAGTTGTTATATATGTATCTAATGTGCAGGTAGCTTGGACTGTGCCAAATGACGAGGATCATCGTCATAAATGTATGAAAATGGCATCAAAGCGTTGGAATGGGTTCAAGCATGATCTTACCAGGTACTCTGTATCTGGGAAGAAGCGGCTTGATAAAATGTTCTCGGATTATCCCTGGATTGATCAGGATACTTGGGATATGTTTGCCAGGAGTCGACGGGATGGAGAATTTCAGGTTGGTTGATTAAGTTAATTTTGTATGCTTATTATAGATCATTTAACTGTATTTAATTATGTGTTTTTGTTTGAATAGGCTAAGGCAAATAAGGGTCGGCAGAATCAGGCGAAGAACGTCCACCGCCACACCATGTCTCGGGGTGGGTACCATACTCGGATCCAGCAAATGATGGCGGATAGGCTGAGGGCGAAGCAGGAAGAGCACTCTGCTGGGATTGAAAGAGGAGAGGTGCCTGAGGGCACACCATCAAGTCCTACATCGGACATTGACCGCGAGGATGTCTGGTTAGCCGGTCGCATGACAAAGGCGGGATCTTTTAAAGCTGATGCCACTCGCGAAGTGGCAGATAAGATTGTAAGTAAATAATTAACTTGATTTCAATTGATATTTGTATAGATATTTGCAACACTTTTCACTTGCACGTTTTTTCATTTTTTTTCATTGTAGATGGATCTTAAAGCAAAATCCTCCCAGGGCGCATTCGTCCCTTCTGGACGGCAGGACGTCTTGATGACTGCTCTAGGCAAGAAAGACCATCATGGTCGGGTTCTCGGTGTTCCTGGGAACGTGACCATCAAACAATATTATGGCAAGTCTGCTTCATGAAAGCGGGTGGTCAATGAAGCATCAATTTTGGCTGACATTACTCAGCACCTCATGACCAACCCAGATATTACACATCTGATGCAAGGCTTAATAGCCAACCCAGAATTCAAGCAGGCGCTTGCCAGAGAGCTTTCCTCCGTCGGTACATCCCAGGACGCCGCAAGGCTTGCCAACGCTTCACATGTGAGCACAAAAGAGAGTTTTAGTATGGCACATGTGGAGGACGATGAGTTGGCGGCTAGGGAGCGGGAGTTGGAAGTCCAGCGCCATGAGCATGAGTTGGAAATGAAAAGGCGTGAGCTTGAGTTGGACTCCAAACGACGTGAGCTCGAAATGTTAGCAAAGGTATTTATTCATTATTAATGTCCAAATTAGTCAAATAATTACTTGTGTTTTTTTTAATTATCAAAAACTTATATATTTTATTTTTCCTAAACTGAAGGCCAAGTCGACGTCGGTGTCGCTGTCACCTATCACTCGTTTGTTCTCACTTGGTGAGGATTATGTGTATGAGATTTTTGAATGTCCATTGGATCACAATGGATGGGTGGCACGCCCAGATCAACAGAGGATATTTTCCTTCGTTGGTGACGATCTCGGGAACGCCTGCAGAAATAACGTCTGGATGAACAGCAATGTCATCAGTCTCTAGTGCACGTAAGTTAATTTTAATTTTAATTTTATAACTTATTTATTTTTGGTATTTTTCCATTTAATAATTTATTTTAATTTCAATATATATATTATGTAATTAACATCCACACCCTTTTCATATCTTAGGTATCTCCATCGTCTTCAGCTTGATAAGGGCGTTGCATCAGTTTACGGTTTCTTAGATCCGTCAATCCTTCGCCCGAGTTCTTTCTTTGGCGATGCATTGAGTAAATACATAGGGAACTTGTTGGGAGACAATCCGAAAGAATTATATCTGGCTCCCTACCGTATGGATGACCATTGGCAGTTGTTGGTACTTCACCCGTCTAGGCATACTTGTCATATTCTTTCGCTCTCTCCACCATGATCCGCCACCGAAGGTGGTGGAAGCTGTAAATATGTAAGTAACTAATCTTAAATTTAATTTAAGTTTTAATATCAGTTGTTTTTAGTTATTTACACACATGATAAATGAGTTTGTTAATTGATCGACATGATTATTTGTTTATGATAGCGGCGAAGGGCGAGTAGCATAAGTTGCGCCAACGGGAGAAGTAGGACTTCTAAGGCTAAAGCAAATCCTGTATGGAACATCCTCAAGGTTTGGTAGTTTATTTATCAAATAATTATTATTATAATTACTAATTTATGTGTATATTCAACTGACGTTGAAATTAATTTTGTTGGTAGTCTCGATTTCAACCTGACAGTTGGTCGTGCGGCTATTATGTGATGCTTCATATGCTGAACATAGTCTCTGCATCTATTACGGATGGATGGAAGAAGGTAATATTTAAACAACTTGTTAAATTATATATTATAGTTTTGAAGATGACTTGCATTGATATTATTGTTATTATTTGAACGTGTCTAGGCATTTATCGACCAATCGCCTATTCAAGAAGATGAGTTAAGAGACTTGAGGATGCGCTTCGCTGAATTCTTCTTCAAGTATGCGGCTGAAAAAGGAATTGACAACATACCTCCGCACTACTTAGATAAATAGTTTTTTTGTTAGACTTTAGAAACTAATTAATAACATGTATATATATATCCTTAGATAGTTTTGTTTTTTAGACATTGGAACTAAAATTTATTTATATATATACATGGGTTTTGGTTTTAAGTCCCCCCATTGTTCAATTTTCCTTTGCAATTCTGTAATGTGTGTGATCGATATTCTGTGTTACTGGGACTGAATGCAGGGATAGCTGAGGGGAGTGATATTTTAAAACTGAATTTAAAAAAAAAACCTATTAACGTCAGTTGTATCAAACAACTGACGTTAATAGTATTTTATAAAATATACAGTACACTATTAACGTCAGTTGTTTATTACAACTGACATTAAAATTAAACCTTTAACGTCAGTTCTTTATAACAACTGACGTTAGTTTTAACAAAATCAACGTCCGTTGTATTAAAGAACTGACGTTAATAGTTTTAGTTTAACGTCAGTTGTTTAAAAAACCGATGTTAATTCTTACAAAATTAACGTCAATTTTGTTAAGGAACTGACGTTAATAGTGTTATATTTAACGTCAGTTCTCAACTGACGTTAAAATATTAACTATTAACGTCAGCTGTATTTACGTCAGTCAGTATTCTGACGTAAAAAATCAATTTTAACTGACGTAAAAAGCACTTATTGCACTAGTGAGTATTTGATGGATATAACTCAACAGAGGCCTTGGTAGTCTCAAATACTGAAATAGAGAAGGATTGGGTTATGGACTCTGGCTGTACTTATCATATGTGTCCAAGAAAGGACTATTTTGAAACCATAGACATGAAAGAAGGTGGAGCTGTGTTATTAGGCAACAACAAGCCTTGTAAAGTGCAGGGTATCGGCTCAGTCAGATTGAAGATGTTCAATGGCCAAGAGACTCTACTTCAGGGAGTAAGGTATGTACCAGAACTCAAAAGAAATCTCATATCCATAAGCATGTTTGATAGCTTAGGTTATTCTACCACTATTGAACATGGAATCCTGAAAATAACTAGTGGAAACCTGATTATTGCTAGAGGAATTAAAAGAAATGGTCTGTATATACTTGATGGCTGTACTATAATTGCTCAAGCTGTTGTAGCAAGTCAAAACTTAATAGATAAAACCAAATTATGGCACATGAGGCTAGGTCATGTAAGTGAAAAGGGTTTGACTGAACTAGCCAAGCAAAACCTGTTAAATGGTGATAAAATAGACAAACTTGATTTCTGTGATCAGTGCATATTAGGAAAATCTCAAAGAGTTAAGTTTGGCATAGGTCTACATACAACAAATAGACCCTTTGAATATGCACATTCAGATCTTTGGGGTCCTTCAAGGACCATGACTCATGGTGGTGGGTTCTATTTCCTTACCATCATTGATGATTACTCTAGGAGAGTATGGCTTTATGTCTTGAAAAATAAAAGTGATACTTTTGAAAAATTTAAAGAATGGCATACTCTCATAGAAAATCAAATGGGATCCAATCTGAAACATTTGAGAACTGACAATGGTCCGGAGTTTGTGTCGAACCGTTTAATAAGTTTTTGCGGGGATCATGGAATTCAAAGACATAGGACTCATTGCGGGAACTCCTCAACAGTAATGGTTTGGCAGAAAGGATGAACAGAACAATCCTTGAAAGAGTAAGATGCATGTTGATAAGTGCTGGAATGCCAAAAAGCTTCTGGGGTGAAGCTGCCACTACTGCAGCATACTTGATCAATAGGTGTCCATCCTCTTCAAAGGGCTTTAAAACACCCATGGAGTTGTGGAATGGGAAACCTGCAGATTACTCAACTCTGAGAATATTTGGTTCTCTTGCATTTGCTCATATCAAGCAAGATAAACTTGGAGCTCGTGCCATCAGATGTGCATTCATAGGCTATCCTGCTGGAATTAAAGGATATAAGCTATGGAGAATGGAACCTGGTGAACCAAAATGCCTAATAAGCAGGGATGTTGTGTTTGATGAAACCAGAATGGCCATGATGACTAAAGATCCAGAAGGAACAGACAACAAAGAAAGCATTTCAGATAATGCTCAGGTTGAGGTGGAGTTACCCCTCCACCAAGGCACTGCAAACAGAATGCAACCTGAGGATGCAAAGAAAGACATCAAGAACAGAACCAATTCCAAATGATTACAACTTGGTCAGAGATAGAGCCAGAAGAATCATAGCACCACCAAGGAGGTTTGGAGATGCAGACCTCATCTATTATGCTCTAAATGTTGCTGATGCAATACAGGACAGTGAACCTAGCAATTTCAAAGAAGCACTAGCAAGCAAGGACAGTAATAACTGGATGGCAGCAATGATTGAAGAGATGAATTCTCTTGAAAAGAATAGAACCTGGGAGCTGGTTACCCTTCCAAAGAATCAAAGAGTGGTAGGCTGCAAATGGATCTATAAGAGGAAAGAAGGTATTCCTGGAGTTGAACAAGCTAGATTCAAAGCAAGGCTTGTAGCCAAGGGATTCACCCAACTAGAAGGAGTTGATTTCAATGAAATCTTCTCACCTGTGGTCAAGCATCGCGCTCAATTAGGATTATCTTTGTCAATTGTCACACAGTATGATCTTGAATTACAGCAACTTGATGTCAAAACAGCATTTCTCCATGGAGACCTTGATGAGACTATATATATGCAGCAACCAGAGGGTTTCTCCAAAGGCAATGACAAGGTTTGCTTGCTGAAAAAGTCTCTATATGGCTTAAAGCAAAGTCCAAGGCAGTGGTACAAAAAATTCGATGACTTTATGATGAAGATGGGGTTTCACAGAAGTAGGTATGATAGTTGTGTATATATCATGAAAGAAAAAGAAAATGTAATTCTGCATTTACTTTTGTATGTAGATGATATACTCATAGCTAGTTCATGTAAAAATAAGATAGAAAAACTCAAATTGGATCTCAACTCTGAATTTGAGATGAAGGAGCTTGGTGAAGCCAAGAGAATTCTAGGCATGAACATCAGCAGAGACAGATCCAAAGGAGAGTTGCTCTTATCTCAGGAAACCTACTTGAAGAAAGTGGTTGAAAGGTTTAGGATGCATGAATCTAAACCAGTCACAACTCCTCTGGGGCAGAATGACAAACTCTCATCACAACAAAGTCCTAGAACAGATGAAGAGAGGTCTAGAATGGCATCAGTTCCATATGCTAGTGGAGTTGGGAGCATAATGTATGGCATGGTGTGCAGCAGACCATATTTAGCTCATGCTGTGAATGTTGTGAGCAGATTCATGGCTGATCCAGGACCAATTCATTGGGCAGCACTAAAATGGATCTTAAGGTACTTGAAGGGCACCTTATCTTCTGGACTGAAGTTCAAAAGAAAACAGCAACATGAAGATGCAATCAAAGGCTTTGTAGACTCGGAGTTATGCAGAAACATTGATACAAGGAAGTCCTTGTCCGGTTATGTTTTCACCTTATTTGGAATCGCAATCACTGGAAATCAACTCTTCAATCAGTTGTGGCTTTATCAACAACTCAGGCAGAATATATTGCACTCACTGAAGGCTTCAAAGAAGCAATATGGTTGAAAGGAATGCTAGGTGAACTTGGCATCACTCAAAACAGTATCACAGTTTTCTGTGATAGTCAAAGTGCAATTCATATGTCAAAGCATCAAGTCTACCATGAGAAATCAAAACATATAGATGTGAGGCTGCATTTCATCCGGGATGTCATTGAAACCAAGGAGATTCTGGTGGAAAAAAATAGCATCAGAAGAAAACCCTACAGATGCTTTTACAAAGTCACTTCCTCAGGCCAAGTTTAAACACTGCTTGGACCTGATTGGACTTTGTGAAAGGTGAAAGGGTTTTATGAGGGGGAACGACAGCTTGAAGACTGTGAAGCAAGCTTTCTGATTTAAGAGACAAGGTGGAGAATTGTGAATGATGTGTCTCAGAAATCAGTTTCAATTAGTTAGGAAAGTTAGTTTGTTTAGTTGGTTGCTGGCCACAACTAACTATAACTGTTTTATAACTAACTTTGTTATCCTATATGCCTAATTGGAATTGGTTTCTGTTGGCTTCTGCTGCATATATAAACAGCACTTCATTGCTGTTAGTGATACACTCTTTCATTCATTTTAGAATTCATTTTGTTGAGATCAGAGAGGCGATAGGAAAGATCAGGGAATTGTGAAAAATAGAGAGTGTGAGGCTTTAGGAAATTTCTGTTGTGATCAGTACTGGGTAGAAGTGACCAAAGGGATAAACTCCTCTATTGTAAAGACTTGATCTTGGTTGATTTCATAGTGAAAAGAAGCTGCTCCTCCCCCTCCGTGGACGTAGGTCACTATATGTGGCTGAACCACTAAAATACTTGGTGTTCTCCTTTCCCTTTTCTTTATTTTGCTGTGTTTTGTTGATAGTTCTGTTTTTACTGTTGCATTCGATTTCTGCAACATTCTTGGTACTGTGTGTTTGTTCTGTGATTGCAACAAAGCTTTCTCAACAATAATATTAATACTGGAGTTGCAGCACCTTCTACTCATACCTCAACCGTCAAAGTTTGTCTCACGCTTAACCCTTTGTTTTGTTAGTGTAATTAATTATTTAGCTTGCCTTTGTTTTATTAGTGTAATTACTTCTTTTGTAATGACTATAAATAAAATTCAAAGACAATAGCTCAAACACTAATATGTGATCATGAAAGCAAAAATTCAAACACTACTAAGTGAATTTATCTTCCTCAACCAGTTTTTACACATGATTAGTTGTATGTCACATAAACAAGAGTTAATTACCTTCCATAGTGAATTGAAGATACTAATATGTATTAATGAAGCCAAAAACACAAACACTCCTAAATATATGGTTTAAAAATACGTCTACCAAAGTTTAAGCTACGACAGTTACTCATATAAATCTATATTTCTTGATTGTTTAAGCCTAAATCTTACTCTTATTAGTCCAGATTCATTTTTACGTGGAGTTCATCAAAAGATGTTATATTTAAATCTGTCAAATTCAATATTTCTACTTCAGGAGTAATCCAGTTAACCTCATTATTCAATTAATTAATTTTTTTTTTATAAAATTCACGATATAAAATATCAGCAATATTTATTTAAAACACTTCAACACCCCGTGCTACGCACGGGTCATAGTTTTAGTTAGGATAAAAGAAATAGAGAAACCACACACTATTAAAGAAATAGATACAGTAAAACATAAGAGCGTGACATCTTTACCAAAAAAAAAAACATAAGAGCGTGACATGAAGTAGGCAACAAAAACTATATAAATCCAATCTCACCAACCCATTACCTTGAAGGCTAAAGATCAAAACACCAATTAATACAGCACCGAAGATAACAAACATAGTAACATCATAAAGCCTTCTTTTGCTGAGGATGCGTAATAACTATAGGCATAGCTAGCCCACATAAGAAGAGCAACTCTCCGTAAGTAGCAGAAGAAGACAAAAAGCATAGGCATAGACCACTCTACTTACTCATCAATGATTCGTGATTATTCCTATTTCTTGCATGGAAATACTGGGATTATAAAGTTGAAGGGACGCTGCTTCATTATTTCACGCCCAACACTTCTACATATTTTTCTTCTTCGCAATGGCGCTCCAAGTTTTAGAAATTCTATTTTCAATACTGATATATTATGCCTTGAAGTCAGTCTTGGGGATGCCATTAACATGGCTCCTCCTCCTCCTCCACCTCTGGAAGATCCTCTCCGAGATGGCTCCGGTACCGGCTCCTGCCCCTGCTCCGGCTCCGGCTCCCGTCTCCAGCACCTCTTAGTTAGGCTTTTTTTTTTTTGGTATTATGTTAGGTTTTCTATTATGCTTTTGTGCTTGTGTGTGTTGTGTTAGCTTAGTTTATGCTTTTTGAGTGGGTTGAAAAGTGTTGAGTGGGTTGAAAAGTGTGTCACTATAGAGGGTGTATTGCTAGTACTCATCTTATCTTATTTTGCTTTTATTTTATCTCTAGTAATTTAAAATAATATATATCTGAAATTAAAAAAAAATTAATCATCTAAAATTTCAATTATGTTTTTGTACTAAATTAAATTAAAAACACTATGAACCCATGATTAATAAAGTTTCTCCCTCTACCGCCATCATTCATCTCAGAAGCTTTGTGTGTTCAAGTACAGTGCTTCGCAGGGGTTTCTGGGACGCAGCAACATGTGCTTGCAGATAGTGTTATATTGCTGCTATTTGGATTGCCATCCAAACCCAATCAAATGCTCATAAATGGCATAGGTTTAGAAACCTGATGAACACAAAAATGGATTGAGCATTTTTGAACGACCTGATCATGATATTTGAGATAAAGAGGGAATTAGGGTTCAAGAGGTCAGGAGGTTCTAATTTCTACAAAATAACAATAATCTGTTTTTAAAAAAAAATTATCAGTTTTTTTTTATACTTTTTCCTATTTAATAATTTTGATTAATTAAGATTATTCATTTTAAGACAGTATAAAATTATGACAAATGTTAATGAGTGCTTATAGCATTGTTTAACGAATAAATTAAGTTTTTATTAATCTCATTAAATCAAACGAAACCTTAGTCATTTAAGTATAATAAAATATGTTACATATATAAATAAATTTAAATTTATAACTCTTGATTTTTTAATTAAAAACTATAGCTTTTAATTTTTTAATTAAAAACTATAGCTTTTAATTTTTTAATTAAAAGCTATATAAGAAGTCCCTTTACTCCTCTACAATGTTTAATTTCTGTGCAACAAGGAAGGAGAGAAACAAGTTGTGTGGGTCTCACGTTAGATTTATTCTCTTCTCTTCTTTCTCTATTGTGAACCAAGCGAGAGAAAACTTGGTTTTCACTTCAATTTCTCTCTTGTCATTCTCTTTTCACCTTTCTATTTTTTCCGATCTACTTTATTTTATTATTATTAGTATCTTTAAAAATTAGGTTAAAATACCTTGTTGGTCCCTTAGTTTATTTTTTAATCCAGTTTGATCCCTTAACTTTTAAAATGTTCAATTTGGTCCCTTAGTTTGTCTATGTTGACCCAAGTTAGTCCTCTCTGTCAATGAGTGAGTAACGGTGTTAACTTTTTTAGGACCATGTTGAAACTCACAATTTGAAGGACCAGTTTGAATCTCGTTAATAATTTAAAGGATCAATTTGAAATATGTTAACAATTTAAAGGACTAATTTGAAACCATTTAAAACATAAGGACCAAAGTGAAACTCATTTAACACTGTTACTGACTTTATTAACGAGGAGGATTATTTTTTTTTTATTCCCTGGGGTATCCTTCGCATGCAACTGCGAAGGCTAACCTCTCGAGCTGGAGTAGAAACATAAAGGCAAAGCTCTTCCTCAAGAGTTTTAACATTGCTGCATTCCCAGTGCCAAGATTCGAACTCGAGACTTCTGGTTAGGTTGGAAGAGACCCGTGTCATCTCATCTAAGAGCTCTTGGATCGATGAGGACTAATTTTGGTCAACAAAGATAAATTAATGGATCAAATTGAACCTTTTAAAAGTTAAGGAACCAAACCGAATCTAAAAAATAAGTTAAGGAACCAAAATGGTATTTTAGCGTAAATATCATTTTTTATTTTTTATTTATCTATAAAAACGAAGTGCTACTGTTTTTTATCATACCCCTTTGGACCACGTGTCAACTTCTCATGCTGCCACTTTCCCTCACAAGACACACAAGCTTCAACACCTACACATATATAAATATGACAATTATATTTTTCATTTTGTCTTTATTTAATTAGATTAGATGTTAAACATATTTCATTTTCTTCTCTTTTCTTTGTTTGTTCTCTGTCTTTTACAAAAATAGAAATAGAAAAAAAGAAAGAAAAGAAAAGATGTTAAACACATTTTCAGACTATGCGTGTGACAGTATGCTACTCATAGGTCGGTCTGCTCAAACTAAAAATATCAAATATAATTAAATAACTGAGAAGTGAGAAAGAAAAAAAAATCAACATCCCAACTGAATTCCATTACATTCCTAACTACGTGGTAGAGCAAGTCAAAATGCTATTCATACAAGCAATCTATTTCATTTTTTTTTAAGTGAGTCATCTTAATTTTAAGCAATTCAATTAATTTTTACTTTAACCGGAGTTTCCATCAACAAATTGGATAACTCACAAATATTCTGCCTCTCTATCCAATATTTAAATTCTCTCGCCTATATTTACACATACAAATATTAAGCAACCCATAAAGCATTGTTGCTTATATAAGCAACTTATTCAATTTTAAGCAACTCAAAATCATATATAGCACATCAAAATATTATTTTATTATTAAGCAACCCTTAAACATCTACATTGGAGATGCTCTTAGAAATTCTTTCCGCCGTTTCACTGTATTTAGAGATGTCTCCATATAATGGTGACAACTATTAATAATAAAAAATTTATAAAAAGCATTATTGGCATTAGAAGGTACTTGGACCAGTTTTGTAGTTAACGGTTTAAAAAAAAACTTTTGTTCCCGTCCAAAATGGAGCATCGCCATCTAGGTTGGGATTGTTGTGTGTCATTCCAGAGGTGGATCAGGGATATCAAGGTCAGGATCAATGAGGACTTACCTTGAACATTGCAGCCCTGAGTGGAGGCCGAAAAACACTACGGACATCAAGAAGAATAGCTAGGCATTCCCCAAATGTTATGACTAATCCCTCTCGGACATATCTGACCACACCAAAGATTAATGGCCGACGATATCGAAGAGGAAACGGAGCATGCATCCCGGACCCGTAACATGGCAAAAGACCGCGGTAGGAGAAAGACACGTATATAAGGACATGTCACCACCTTTCAGAAGGATCTCATGATGATTAGAGAAGAGATATAGAATCTCGCACACGCACCCGCGTATCGCGGTAACGGCCCGACAAGCCCCACCTGATGTAACCAACTCGCATGCACGACACGCCCCGAATAGCTAATAAAAAAATGGACCTTCGTCCTCGTCAGGAACACACCGTAGGACTAAAAGAAAAGGACACCATTGTAATTATAACTCGATTCTTGTACTTATTCCCATTAATCAATCCAACAACCTTTTGTACTATCAATTTATTGTTCTTAACCGGAACAATTGGTCCCACCGTGGGGCTAGGTAAAACTTTCCCCTAGACACACCTCTTCTCCCATAACACCATGGTCACCACCCGAAGCAGGGCCGACCCAAGGGTAAAGCTACTAAAACCCTAGCTTTAGGCCCACTAGCAAAAAAATTATCTACTCTTAGTTTTGACAAAGCAAAAAGGTCACACATGTTAACAAAAAAGCCCAACCTAAAGTAAAACCTGATCCAAATAGTCTCTCTCACTTAAAATAAAAGGCTTCACTCAAAATTTGCTTTAGACCTCACTCGCTCTTGGGCCGACCCTGGCCCGAAGCGACAGTGTCGCTAGGGACGGACCCAGGAATTTGGACTAGTGGGGCAAAATCATATACTATAAATATTTTTTTATAAAAAACTATATGAATGTATAAGCGAAAAAATAATAACATCGTTATCATTAAGCCAAAAATTGGAAATTACAAAAATTATATCGTTATATACTCATAAAATTGAAGACATCTCAACTTCTATAAATTATAATTGCTCTTTACGTGACTTCATACTTTGAGATTGTATATTTTTTTCATTTTCAATGCTATCAAAAATATTTTTTTATGTGTGTGACCAAGTTGTACTGAAAAAATAAAATGTTTAGTGTAAAGTAAGGTTATAGAAGGCAACATTTTTAGTGTTATTTAGAGTAGGATTGCACAACAATGAAGGCAACATAATTTTTTAAGTGGGGGCAACATAATATTTTTATCTTAGATTTAACCAAAAAATTATCACTTGGTGGGGGCCGGGCAGCTGCCCCCAATGGCTTCAACGTAGGTCCGTCCCTGAGTGCCACCAAGGGTCCATCGAGGCCAGACATCCAAGCTCTGCTGCAAGCAATGGAATAGCTCCGCCAGAAAAATATTGAATGTTTGGAGTATGAATGTTTGAAGCGTGTACCATGACTATCAGAATATGTGTAACCAAGAGAAAGAAAGGTATAAAATCAAATCTGAATTATAATTATAGTAAAATGAACAGATTTCGAATGTGGAGGGTGAGTAAAAGTACACTAATTAAAAAAATTCCAGCAATCTGTTGTAATTTTATAATATTTTTTCTTAATTTGGCAAGCATAAAAAGGTATTATTTTCAATGAAATACGGGAAGTATTAAAACACTTATCAATCTTATTGCTTAAAGTTTTTTTTTTTTAATTATGTATCAAATCTGTCATTTTGACTATAATAGCATTTGACCAACTTAATTTAATAAACTCTCTTTAAAATGATAATTTAGTGTTTACCAAAAAAAAATTTATAATTTAGTGGGCTAATGAAGAAGCCCTTCTAAAATGGTATGACTATCAGTGGTTTTGATAGGATGCGTACATCGGGCATTACAGTTGCAGAGTTGTTGAGCAAATTATAGAACATTAGGATGAAAAATATATAAAGCATATATTATTGAAGAAATAGATACATTAAAAAACAAGAGGAAACAAAAAATATATAAATCCAATCTCACTAACCCATTATCATGATAAGTTTCAGATTTAAAATTAATAAAATAAAAGATCATTTTATGAAGGGAAAAATCGTAACAATAAATGGCAGTCTATAAGGGTTTCGTCTAAGTTGCTCCTGCAGTAAAAGTGGAGCAACCTTGCACTAGCTAGGTGTATCAATCAGAACATCTCCTTTTGACACACATGATTTTTACTTACCGACCAGTTATGATAAAAAATATTAAATGTATTTATCTGTTAATATACGTCTTTATAGTTGTTGAATTTCCACCGTATTTTTTCTTTTTCATTTTCTTTTTTTATTCTTTCTTTCTCCTACGTTCTTTCCCCTCCTACCTTCACCTCTCCACTGTAATTGTGCTACTCCTTCCACGGACCACACACCAAACTGATACGTGAAAAAACTTACAAAACGCAGAAGGAGAGAACAACTTCAACACCCTTAGCTCCCCTCTTTGCAAGATAGCCCATCCCAAAGTTACCGATTCTCACATCATATTCCCAAATTCCACCAATTCCTCCATCGTAGAAGATCGGTGTCCCAAAGTAGAGCTTCATACCGGTGTAGCGCGGCGGCAACTGGAGTTTTCGGGGTAAAGAATGTGGGAGAACTAAAGAATAACAAATGGAAAAGAAAAAGAAAGTCCATCAGATCTGTCGTCGCCGCCATCCCGATGGCGCCGTAGAGAGGTAGGGGATGAGTTCGTGAAAATAATTAAGGTTTTGCTGGATGAGTTAGAGAAGGTATCGGAATGGGGATTTTTATTGTTTAGATTGTGATGATGGGGAGGTTAGGGATTAGGGATTTTAGAAATCAATGCTGAGAGTGGGTTAGCACTGATTTTGATTTTCAGTAAATAGAATATTTTAATTATGTGATATATAGAACATATACGACATCTTTGTAGATAATTTTCAGCAAACAAATACGGCTAAATACAAAGACAATATAGATCAATCAAACACATGGCACATTTTTATTGAGCGGTCAAAGTGGTGCAAGATTGCACCACTTTTCTTGGTGGTGTAAGGTAGAAGGCCGTGGGGTGTAATCGGGTCGGTTTAGATCGGATTTGATGGATTTCATCATCCGAACAGATCAAATTTGATCGGTTCGGATTTGTCGAATTTTCAGCTACGGATCCGAACCGAACCGATCACAATCGGATTGGTTCGGTTCGGATCATCGGGTTACCTTTTTTTTTTTAATTTGCACTTAAATATTAATAAAAAATTAGAAAAATAAAATAAAATATACATATTTAATTATTAATTATATTAAATATCTATATAATAATATATTAATATTATATAAAATAATTTAAAAAAATATATTTTATAGGGTTCGGATCGGATCGGATTTTTCGGATCCGAGACCCGAACCGATTGGTTCAGATCGGTGTTTTGGAATCTCATCCGATGATCCGAACCAATCCATCAAAATCGGTTCGGATCCGCTTGCACCCCTATCGTCTATAAGACTCTCGGCTATCACCCATTTGATTTTGACTAAAAAATGAGTTTAACATAATTTAAATGAAAATTAAAATAATAGTCAAAATTAAAATGGTGCCATAAAGGTCAACATTACATTACCCTAAAGAGTTTTCCAATACTACGTACAAGTTCCTTTATTTGACAAGGACCTGAAAAGTTTTTCAAAACTACGCTTTATTATTAAACACCTACCTCTCTTGATACCATTGTTTGAAAACCTATCTCTTCTCTATGTATATACACAAATTAAAATATTTGGGGCGGTTGAACACTAATATTAAAGACGACACCATTGTTGCAAATCGTCCAAGAGCTTTATGTGTGTGCGCGCCTAAACTTTTGTGGGATTCTACTCTTATTACCTTGCATCCAGTTAAAAACACACTTAGAGGGTGGTGATAAACTAATAAGAATGAGGCACGGAAACCCTCTTAAACGATTACTATATCTGGTAAATAGTCACTGTGATATAGGATAAATATATAGTAAAAGATCGGTTAAATGTATTAACCAAGCTTATATAGAAGTGCCATGGTGGGATAAAAAAGTGTCAAGATGAAATTTAATTATTTATTATAAAATCTTTAAGATGTCCAATTCCAAAATATATAAAAAATAGTCATAAATATTAAATGGTGGTTAATATGGATTTATGCCAGGGATGATTTGTCTCCCTTTCGATTAACAACATTATTGTCTCACTATTAAGACACCAACAAATTTTAAAAAAAAACCCTTAATGATGAGTGGAAAAAGGTGAAGAGTGGTTTTAGATGTTGCAAGAAGAATATGTAGAAGAGGAGCAAATGTGAAATAATGAAGCAGCTGAAAAGTAAAGTAAGGGCAAATTCTAGGGTGAGAAACCTTAACATAACTCTCACCATGCATCCTCCTTCATTACCGTTAGATTAAATATTTTACTAGATTTTATCATGCACCTGTCTACAGTAGATTTTTTTTTTTTTTTTTTGCATTTGTGCTATCTCATTGGCAACTTCTTCAACCTCCCCACCTTCTTCTTCTCCAGATTTCTCCATTTCCATCTCGTTTTTATGTTAAATGTTCTGGATTTTATTACATAATAATGGAGAACAAATTAAACTGATGTTGTAATTTGCAGAGGTCTAGGTCTTGTGTTTTTTATAGGAGTGAACAGTGACGCACACCTTGCTCGTAGAACCTTGCGCAGGAGGTGTCGGTGGGGAGGGATGTGAAGGGAGTTTGAGGAGGTATAATCTAGTGCAGAGGATAAAACATAATCATGAACCAATGGTAAATAGTAAATAATGATATCTCATCATGAGAGACTTAATTGGTCTCTCACCGTAGCCAAGGCATTGTTTGTTTCTACCCATTTTCCGAAGAAAGAGAAAGGGACAATGGGTACTGAGCAGAAAAACTTCGTTCATTTCGTTGGGCTTGGACGCACACGATAGAGAGAATGAGGAGAATAATTGTGTATTTGGATGAAATAAAAATGATTTTGAATTTAATTGATTTTGTAAAATTGATTAGGCTAGAATCAGTGACGGATCTTGAACCCTGGACCACCGGGGGAAATATATTTTCAAATTAATTAATAATAATTGTCATCATTCATATGAAGATAAAGACATAAATATTAAAATCATAAAATTTTAGGATTAAAGTAGTATGCATAAAAAACGTTTTACACATGTATTTACTAATATTTTGACACTTGTGTTTTTATTTTAATAACTAAAGAGAGAGAAACAACACTAATATTAAATTGATAAAATATTATTATATGTGGGTTAAAACTGTTTTACACTTATGGTGTATAAAAATTAAATTCAAAATTTTAATATATCTAATTAAATAAATTACATATCCCATAATTACCTTTTAAGTGATTTCATATTTAATCAAATATATCTAATCGATTTTAAAACCCTAACCTATCAAATATTTACAGAGAAAATTTCGTAGCCAAATATACTGGAAAGCTTCTTTTTAGCCTCACTGATGACAAAGGTAGGAAGGTTAAACGGTGATGATAGCTTTTTCTAACGAGTGAGCTAATCCCTCTTATTTGTCATTTGGACACACTAAGTTATGATTGTTGAAATAATAGGCAACTCAAGAGGGGTGAATTAAGGTTTCGTAAAACTCTTTTGAAAATTTTAATTTCTTTCAAAAAAAAAATTACCTCTCTTTAATGATGCACCAAATAGATCAAAGAAACGAGAGAATAATAAGAAACAAGAACAATATAAGAATCTTGCAAGAATATGACCAAAATTCAAGAATTTAAAACAACGTATGCAAAGTATCACCAATATCATAAAGTATATAACCAATTTCAATGTTAATAGCAAAAATTCAAGAGATAAAGGGAAGAGGAATCACACCAACAATCTATACTGGTTTGACCATAACAAGTGTTCTACATCCTGTCCTCAAGCATACACTTGAGTATCACCACTATACTTCAAAAAATTACACAATTTTTTACAAGTATACAAACATAAAGGATTCCCCACCTTTATCCTAACTTGAAATTCCCCACTCAAGAAACTAGTCACCTAAGGATACCCCACCTTAGATGCAAATTGGGATACCCCGCCCAATTCTAAAAACAGTAATTACAAATCAATTAATGTTATCAAAACTATTACACTTTAAAGATGCATCACTTCCTAAAAAGCATTAATGATCAAAAAATTAGAAAGTAGAAGAAGAAGACTCAAGTGATCAAATTGACAGTATAACAGTACAGCAAATATCAAAAAATTTGTCTATGAGCATTTCTGAAAATCTCCTTTATACAGAGAATGAAATGAAAAAACTGTTTCCTGTCAAAACCAAAAGTAATCGATTACTTTTAAAAGTAAAAGTAATCGATTACTTTTCTGTAACTACCCAAAAGTAATCGATTACTTTTCTGTATAGAAAGCACGTGGTAATCGATTGCTTCCAAAAGTAATCAATTACTTTAGTAAAAAATCATGTTTTTGCTTCAAAACTCTTTGCAAAACATATTCCATTTTATTTTAAACATTCTCTATATTTTTTAAGTCATTTTGATGTTTTAAAACCTTTTAAAAATATTTTTCTTGAGTCAACTACTAAAACATCTAAATTTTAGATCATGCATCAAAATCCTAAAACTATTATAAGTCTTCATAAGTTAGAAATGGTTCTTTAGTGATTATCATCGAAACTCCTTGTTGAGTAGCTTTGGAAGCGCGTTTGGAAGATCAACATCTACAATCTCCCCCTTTTTATTATGACAAAACATTCCTTTTAAAAGCGCATTTCCTTCATAAATTTTGTAGAACAAAACATGTATGGATTTTGATGTAAAATTTGTGAATGATCAAGATTGGTTTGATTTGAGAAAAGTTCTCCCCCTCAATATGTGAATTTCCTGCACAAACAAAGCAACCAACCTTTCTCCCCCTTTGACATTATCAAAAAGCCATTGAAAAAAAATATGCGGAAAAATGTCATCCACAACATATAATAGGAATACACATATAGAACCAATAATAAGTAGAGCAAGTAGATAAAACATCATAATAAGCATTAGTCCAAATGACGGTATTAGAAAGTATACACCATCAAGCCATAATAGATTCCAAAAGCATGTGTAGGCAATTTCAAATTGAACGTTTGATGTTAAGACTACTTCTTCCAAGAAACTAAAAAAAATTAAATTTTTAGATCCTGGAAAAAAACATATCATGAAACATTTATTATCAAATATAACCTATAACCTTTATCACAAAGTTGGCTTATGCTAAGTAAATTATGCTTTAAATCATCTACTAAAAGAACATTTTCAATATAGTATTTCATATTTTACCAATACCAAGAATTTTACCTTTAATGTTGTCACCATATATTACATGGTCACTATGTTTTAGGAGAGATGAATGAACTTTAAGATGCTCCTCGTCACATGCTTGGAGCGCCCACTATCAAGATACCATTTTTCCCTAAGGTCCTCAAGCAATTCTACAAAATGAATTTAAATTTTTGGTACCCAATCTAGTTTGAGTCCTTGAGCATTAGTCTTGGGTACCATATTTTTAGGAACCCACATCATCTTAGCTTTCTCAATACCAATTCTCTTAATATAGCACGTAGGAGAAATATGACCATGTTTACCACAAAAATGACATATGACTTTATTTCTTGCATTCATACTAGATGGAACAAATATTGTTTGATGTGTCTCTTTCTTATCATAGGGATTATAACCTAAACCGATTTTCACAAAAGGTGGTTGTTGATTACCAAGTAAAGTATTTAAATTCATTTTTCCATTAGTAAATATAGCAAGAGTATTTCTTAAGTCTTATTCTCTTTTTCAAGATGCATGCATTGATTACATTTAGAAGAAATAGCTTTATCATTTAAAGAACAAGCATATATCATGGTCTTAGTATCAATTTCTAACTTAAAGTCATATATCTCCTTAGTTAATTTTATCTTTTCATTTTCATGACTAGAGATTATTGACTTTTGTTCAGTGACCATTCTACCAAGTCCTACTGATTCCTCATGCAATTCTTCAAAGGCTAATTGCAATTTATCATAATTGTAAGACAATTCAAGTTCATCATCACTTACCCCTTGCTCATCTTTTTGACTTGCCATCAAGAAAAGATTTGAGACTTCATCTTCCTTGCTCTCATCACTTGATGAACTAATGTCGTTATCCTCCCATGCAATGTATGCCCTTCTCCCCTTCTTTTCCTTCTTAGGCCTCTTGTCACCTTTATCTCCCCTTGGGAGAGTAGGACATTCGAATTTGATGTGCTCGGGTTTTCCACATTCGTAGCATAGAGGTGTTGGTGATGGTGCATCTTTCTTGGTAGGTTTCATGGAGTTGTTGTATCTTTTCCAATTACCTTTATTTTTTAGGAACTTGCCAAATCTCCTTACTAGTAGGTTGATTTGCTCATCTTCCTTGTCATCATCACTAGCATCATTGCTTTCCTTGTCACTCCCAT
The DNA here is from genome assembly GCA_030762895.1 of Sophora flavescens. Classification (NCBI taxonomy): domain Eukaryota; kingdom Viridiplantae; phylum Streptophyta; class Magnoliopsida; order Fabales; family Fabaceae; genus Sophora; species Sophora flavescens. The sequence continues at coordinate 43,185,704 of CM061069.1, read as the reverse complement.
CTTTCTTGGAGGAGGAAGCCATAAGAGATATTCCTTTGCCTTTTTTATCCACTTCTTCAATCTCCTTGAGCCTTGTGAGCTTCAATTCGTGCTCCTTGAGCTTTCCAAACAAGGTTACGAGAGACATAGTTGAAAGATCCCTTGACTCCATGATGGTCGTTACCTTTGGTTGCTAATCTCTACTAAGACACCTAAGCACCTTAGTAACAAGATCCTCATTAGTAAAAGTTTTATCAAATGCAAGCAATTGATTAACAATAACTTGAAAACGATTTTGCACATCATTTATGGATTCATCATGTTTCATTCTAAACAACTCATATTGATGCATTAAGGTGTAAATCTTTGATCTTTTAACATCACTTGTTCCTTCATGGGTCACTTGCAAAGTGTCCCAAATCTCTTTTGCATTCTTGCAATTTGAGATTCGAAAGAACTCATCAATTGATAAAGAGGTGGTGACGATATTCTTAGTTTCAAAGTCTAAGTTGAACTTTTTGCTTTTTTTCTTTAGTCCATAGACTTTTGGGTTTGTTTCTCTCTTCATCTCCAACACCTTGTTTGGGGACGAAGGGACCATTTTTAATAGTTTCCCATAAGTCTATGTCTATTCCTTCAATAGAAACTTTCATCCCTGCCTTCCAATAAGGATATCCCTCACCATCAAAGATTGGAGGAGAAGTGGTAGAAATGTGGTTACATTTCCTACTTGATTCAAGTGTCATTTTCGAAAATAATCTTGAAAGCTATTAAGCCTTATTCATGACCCTGGCTCTAGATATCAATTGTTGAAATAATAGGCACCTCAAGAGGGGGGGTGAATTGAGGTTTTGCAAAACTCTTTTGAAAATCTTGATTTCTTCTACTTTCTATTTGTTTTTGATCATTAATGCTTTTTAGAAGTGATGCATCTTTAAAGTATAATTGTCTTGATAGCATTATTTGATTTGATATTGCTGTTTTTAGAATTGGGTGGGGTATCCTTAGTTGATTAGTTTCTTGAGTGGGGAATCCTTTATGTTTGTATACTTGTAAAAGATTGTGTAATTTGTTAAAGTATAGTGGTGATACTCAAGTTTATACTTGAGGACTGGATGTAGAACACTGAAGTTGTGTTCGAACCAATATAAATCGTTGGTGTTATTCCTCTTTCCTTTATCTATTGATTTTTGGTTATTAACATCAAAAATGGTTATATTGTTTTTGTTGTTATTGAAATTTTGATATCATTTTTGTAAAATCTCAATTCACCCCCTTTTAAGGTGCCGATTATTTCAACATATGTCTCTTCAAAAGCATATACTATACTGAATGTTGATGGGAGAGAAAGAGAGAATAGGCGAAGGGCATTGGGTGCAAAAATCTCAATTATTGAGGGTAAAATATTGGACACACACGGTATCAGTAAATGTTTTTAAAATTTTAGTGGGTGCATCAGCCCACCCTCACGTATACGTGGGTCCGGCTCTAGTTAGAATTGAGTTTTAAGTGAAGTGATTTATGTTTGAATGTTTTTATTCTGAAAGCAAGTTTGATATAAAACTTGGTGTAAATTTTCTAACTTAACTCAAAAGCTACTTTTTGTAGCTTCTAGTCACAATCACTTTTGGAGGCAAAATCAATTTTGCCTGTCAGTAACCAAGCATATCATTTTTACTAAAATCACGTTTGACAAAAGGCATAATCAATTCTGTAAGTTTTCAACGTGAAATCAAACATATACTAAAATATATAGGTATCGAGGTATGCCCCATGAAAAAGCTTTTCTCTCCTCATGTGACGAGAGAATGAGGGGAGAGTAGTTTGAACTCGGAACAATGAAAATTATAACAATGCCCTTATATTTACACTAAATTCTCTCATGTCTCTTTCAAGAAAATATTTACGTGGGGCAAATATGTCTTTATAAGAAAATATCATTTTCTTTCTTTGTTATTTTCTATTCAACCAAATTAAAAGCGAAAACTTAACTTTTCTTTCCCTTTTATTTTTCTTTTACTTATCTCAATCCAATAATCTAAAAATTTACTCATTTTTTTACTTTTTTTCTCCTTTCTTCTATTTCTTTTCATCATACTTCTTTCCTCATTCCTACTTTCTTAATCCAAACAAAGCATTCATCATTCTTGTAACCTGTTGCTTGATAAAATGCGTGTATAGAAAAAGATAAAAAATAAGTAAGCGATAGAAATAAATATATACGATATGATATACGATGTCAAAATTTTGTGTTCAAATATCATAGTCGCTCATTTTATTATCGTCATATTAAAAATTAATGTTAAAAAATGTTCGTCTTAAAAAGTTTCAAAAAGTTCTGAATAAAGAAGTAATAAATGCCAAGGGTAGCTAGCCTAATAATATTATAGCTAGTTAGCTACAGATCGAAGTTGACAGTAGCAGGCCCGATTTTGTAAGGAGTCAAAGTGTTTGGAGCAGCTGGTCACGCGATGCTGCAATGATACCATAAGACATGTCATGCTTGTGTATGCATTGTTTTTGAGAAATGTTTTTTAAATTTTTTTTGGGACACACGATTTCTAAATATTTGATTAATTATATATAAATATATGATTAATTTAGTTCATTAATTGGATCATCCTAAAACTCATAATCATTTTCCACAATCATTAACCAAATATTTTACATGATTAACCAGATATTTAATGTTCGTGTAAAATGATTGTAAACTTCATGATGACTCATTCATCATACGAAGAATCGAATTAATCAGATGTTCGCATGTGATTAACCAAATATTTATACACTACAACAGATTAGACTTTTAATAACGTACTTTTTATAGCATTTCCGTGCGAAAATGCTATTAAAAGTGATGGGGTATCACCTAAGATAGCGTTTCCTTAAGGAACCGCTATTAAAAGTCCCCCTGCAGGAAAAGATAGCGGTTCCACAAGGAAACACTATCTTAACTAACCACCTAAGATAGCGGTTCCACATGGAAACGCTATCTTTTCTAATTTGCAATAAATAAATAAAATAAAATCAACTTTAGATAGCGTTTAAAATTAGAAACGCTATCTTAGGTGTTTGCTGATACCCGCGCGCGCGTTTGATCCTTCCATTCTCAGTTTCTGCCTACCCTAACATCCTCAGTTCATCACTGACTGACTTCGCAGAGAAATACTCGTCCATTGTCTAGGGTTGCCTCCCTTCACTCGAACTCACTCGTCTCACTACCGCAGCCGCGCTCCATAGTCCAGAGCCTCCATCCCTCAGTCCCGTCTCTACCGCGTCACAGCAACACCGATAGTGAGTTCTCTGCCTTTCTTTCACTCTGTCTTTACCCTACACAACACATCTTGGATACTACTATGAGTTGCATTGTATATAGCTATATATTTTCTGTTGCAGCATCGCATGGTTGTTAAGTCAAGACTATGTCTCTTTCATTCAATATAACTTGTCCATCTAATAATTGTCATAGGATGGATTTGCAAATAATCCTACAGTGGCTTCATGGTTGGGTTATCATTCTAGTTAGGCTTCAGTTAGAGCCCGATAATAGACTTTTGGTTAGGAAGAGTGGAAATTTTGAAGGTAAGAAGAGCTTTTTCTCTCTCTCTCAAGAAACTGTAGCAGGACCGATGTAGGTAGCCAAAAAATTGAAGATTTTAAGTGGGCAAAGTTGAGGATTTTATAGGATAAATCAAGTAGAATTTATGGTTTTTAATTTTTTAAAACCATCAAGGTGGGTGATTGTATGTTATGAATCTGGTTTAAAAAAAATGCGATGGGCTTGAACTAGTGTGATGCACTAACTTTTTGTCCCCCTTCTTTTTGTTTACTTGTATGTCAGGTTCTATATAAAAGCAGATGTGATAATCGACTAAATGAGATTACAGAAAGGGCATCTGCAGATAAGCGTGAGGTATGATCCTTTTTCTGAAAATGTGATATAAGTTTAAGATGTGAAAATAATTAGCTCTCATTTGGTGGAATGTTACAGGCAGAGACATTGGGCAAGAAATATGAAGAGAAATTCAAACAAGTAGCTGAAATAACATCCAAATTGACTGTTGAAGAAGCTAAATTTCGTGATATACAGGTAATTAGAAGTTCTACATTATTTGTTGGCAGATAGTGAGATAGGCTATTTGTAAGAGGTGAGAGTTACTGACTGGTTATGTTATAAATAGTAAGCTTGTATTTAATTTTGGGCTTGAGCAGCTACTCATTGTAATCTTTGTTGATCTTAGTGTTTCTTCTCTCTGCTTTGCTTGTGGAGGAAGGCCTGTAGTACACTGTTGGTTGAACCACTTGAAATTCTGTGTTTATATATTTTGCCCCTGTTCTTTGTTTGTGCACCTTATTACAACATCTTGCCTGTTCAAACATAAGCAGTGGTGATAAAGTTATGTTGAATCCTCTCCCTGCTAAAATGATGCTTTGTATTTTCTCCTGCCAATGGATTTACTGCTTTAAGGATTCTTGGTTTCACCCTTGAGTCCTTGACACATCTCTTGGTGAGTTCATCCTAACTCTAGGTAAGCTCTTAGAAGTTATGTAGAGCTCTCGGCACAAGATTCTAAGCTAGAGTGTAATGTTAGAGTCTTAAGCTGGAGATCCTTACGTGCACAGTTCTTTGGGATTGGCAATTTTTTTGCTAGCTTCTTGTGGGTTTTAACTCATGGTGATGGGTACTTATGCTGAGGGGGGTGGGGTGGGGGGTTGAATTTGTTTGCCCCAATGATTTTCAATTTCTTTTTTGATAGATTGAGATTGTCATATTCTATATTTTTTAAAAAGAAGTATTTTGAGGTTGTTTGGGGTTCTTTACTTTAACTATATAATGCGAGAGATTTGTTTTTGGTAGTTTGAAGTTACAAATGTGGAGTTTCAGTTGGATTGGATGATAAATGTAATAATGCTAAAATTAGAATATGAATTTCTTGGCAAGTGGTTGTCATCTTTTGTTTGCTCACAGTCCTTGTTGTTCAGTAGTTGTTGGACAATACATATGTTGTGATTTGTAAATTGATCATAGTGCAGTCAGACAAATAGACATAGTTGCTTTTACTCTTCTAGTCTTCTTGAATGGTATTTTGCTTTAAGTTAATTGATTGGATTGTAAATTGATCTTTTAGAATAAAATCTACTGCTGCTATTTTTAAGTAAGCATATTTGACGATAAGCTGGTATGGTGTATCGAATGACAACCTTTAATATGTAATCATTCTGCATGCATAGTCTATTTCCTTAGGAGCCTTAACTGCTACCTTTGCCCTCAAGAGATTGCAATTTCTACCTATTTCTGTAATGAGACTATGAGAGTTTTTACCGTTGCAACTTATGTCAAAGACTTGTGTTTTGGAATATCAACATTCTTTAACAAGCTTTTATTAGATAGTGTAGTTTTTATGATCAGTTTAATGCAATATCTTTAAGAGTTCAATATTTTCATGATATAACTCTGAACTTTGCAAGACTTTTGTTCTGCATTTTTTTGACTGGATGACTCATGAAACTGAATTAGTTTTATTTGTTTGCTATTTATTAGGACCTTATCTGGTGTAGCAGATTTTTCTGCAAGTTTATGCTATATATGTACTTGGTTTGTTGCTCAATAAAAGATATCTTTAGCCTCTCACTTTATTGGAATTGATATTTTCACTGCCAAGAAGCTTGAGGATGTTGTGCCCTCTTCCCACAACTGTGATGTACGTGCACTTAATTGTGTTGACTTATTGTGATTTCTTTCCTCTCAATGACTCACAGTAATTTTTTGTTCTGCATTTTGTTGACTAGATGACTCATGAAACTGAATTAGTTTTATTTGTTTTCTATTTATTAGGACCTTATCTGGTGTAGCAGATTTTTCTGCAAGTTTATGCTATATATGTACTTGGTTTGTTGCTCAATAAAAGATATCTTTAGCCTCTCACTTTATTGGAATTGATATTTTCACTGCCAAGAAGCTTGAGGATGTTGTGCCCTCTTCCCACAACTGTGATGTACGTGCACTTAATTGTGTTGACTTATTGTGATTTCTTTCCTCTCAATGACTCACAGAATACGTGCATGCGAGTTGTGTATTCTGAATGTGTGATTGCTGTTATGTTATCAAATGATGCTGTAGGTGAGTCTGCTTACTGAAAATGGGAACACTAAGGATGATCTCAGGCTTCCTACTGATGAGAGTCTGCTTACTCAGGTTTGTGGAAATTTGAAATCTAATGTGTTTTCTTTTTCCTGTTGGATTCAGAGTCTGAAAGCTAAAATCTGTCAATGCCTTTTCTGTTTCAAAATGTTTGTTATTCCTCTATTTTGTTTATTTGTTTGTTGGTTGTCTATTTACTCTAATTGGGTATATATAATTGACTGGTCTCTGCAGATAAAGGATGGATTTGCTGAGGGAAAGGACCTTTGTCGCGACCGTCCCGTCCGGGAGCCGCGAAAAAGGGATAAAAAAACAGAGGAGTCGCCACTAAAATTTTTATTGGGAAAATCTTAGAAAACCCAATTATTTAAAGGTAAACTGGTCTTTTAAAAAGGAGAGATATGAGTCCGAGAGTTGGTTACGAGTAGGGAAGGTATTAGCACCCCACATCGCTCGTTAAAAAACGGTACCTCAAGTTAATTGTGCAAAAAAAAACATTTTAATAACCTTTTAAATATTTATTTTACCCCTAAAATTATTTACAAGAAAGAATTATTTTAAATTTTAATTTTTTGACTTTTATTAAAAAAAATTTATATTTTTAACTTTATGGTTTATAAAAACTAAATGAGGTTGAACATGGCACGTGAGTCCACAGGGCAACCTCAAATCTAAGGGATTAAATATGGCACCGTGTCCGTAGAGCACCCCAGGAAAGAGAAAAGTTTAATTACTTTGATTAATTATTTTAACATAAAAAGAGACACAAAAAAAGAAAATTTAGTTTTGTCCCGACAAGATGATTTATCTTGCACCAACGTATTCCCGGGTGCGATGGGAAACTCAAAGCCACGTAGTTCTTTTTAAAAAATATTTGATTGATTGATTGATTTTAATTTTTGAAAGGATTGGAATTTGAAAAGATTTTCATTAATAAACAAAGGGGAAATTATTTTTCATTTTTGATTTTTTATCTTTTTGAAAAAAAAGGATTTTTTTAGATGCAGATTACTCTTTTTTTAATTTTTATTCTTGGCCCAACAAGGATAGAAAAAGACTCATTAAAATCACATTATTCTTGACCCAACAAACATAGGAAAAGACTCATTAAAATCACACAAGCAAACACTAATGGGATCAGAAGCCCAACTAAATAAAGCCCAAACAGATAAACCAAAATAATAATAAATTAATAACACAAAAAAAAAGCAAGAAAAGAATCAAACTCAGAAGCTTTTAGCTTCTGAGTTCTCACAATACCCACAAGCAAACAAAGGGGCGAATATGGCTGGAGCGGGAGGGCGGCGAGGCAGGAGACACGGCGGCGGTGACGGTTCTGCACACGGTGGTGACGTACACCTCCTCTGCAGCGTCGACGACCAGCGGCTCCGGGCGACGGCGCGCGCTGGCGGCAGCGTCGCAGCGGGCGCGCTCGCGGTTCCTCCTCTTGCGTTGAGCGGCGGCAACCGGCGAGCCCTCGGTTGGTGGCGGCAGCAGTGGCGGGGGCGGGACAGATCTGGTTCGTGGTCTAAAGAAGAAGACGATATGGTGGTGGTGGCTTGGTGTTGCGGTGGAGCTCGTGGTGGCAGATCCGGTTCTGTATGCGGCGGATCTGGTGAAGCCGTGGTGCTGTGGCTTACAGTCGAGGTCGTAGCGGCGAGGGACGACGCGGGGAGGATGGATCTGGTGTGGTGGCTTCAGATCTGTGTGGTGCGGCGTCTTCCGCCACGTCGCGTGGCGGCCGGAGGTCTTCCCAGGGACGGTGGCGCGCTGTTAAGCGAAGGAAAGAAGGAGGAAGGTGAAGTGAAGAAGGAGAGTGGTGGCTGTGGAGGGACACTGGTTCAGGTCTGTTTCTTTCTTAATTTTTTTGTGGTTTCTGTTATGAAAGTAGTGATGGGTTGTGGGTGATAGGTGGTTTTTTTTTTCTTGGCTGAAGGGATGTGTTTAATGGAATGGAGTGGATGGTGTTGAAGATGGAATGTGGTTGATGATGTTTATGGATGAGTGGAATATGTTGCCACTGTTATTGATTGAGGTTAGAGAAAGGTTCTGTAAATTTTTATTCTGATCCCCCCCTTTTGTTTCTGTTCTGTGACATATATTGACTATCAAGGGAAGAAGATGACAAAATTTCTGTTGCCAGCTGTGTGGAGGGGGACTCGATGTTGCTGCAAAACAACTTTATGCTTGGGTGGTACAAAGAATAGGGACCACTGTATTGTTGTTTTGTCAAAAAAATGAAAGAGCCTGAAACAAGATGAAAGAAAGTCTTCTGGTGTTTACTTGAAATGGAAGATAGGGAGCTATGGTGGGAGTGAAACGTTCCTTTCAGAGTTTGTTGTAATTTTTTTTTTTTATTAACTAGCAGAAAGCTTACTCATTATGTTTTTTTTTTACTTGGGCTTGGATGGTTGGGCTCAAACCTTGTAACAAAAGTGGATTAGGTCTGGTCATGTAATTGGGCCTAGAGAATTAACAAATTATTTATTTTTGATTTTTTTTTCAATCTTTTATTTTTATTTTTTTTCCAAAATATTAATTAAAAAGAAGATACCCAGACAAAATTAGGTGTTCACAACTGCCCCTCTTTACTTGTTTCTTATTTGATAATTGGTGTAACTATAGTTAACCTATTATCGTTATAAGAAACGAGTAAATACATGAACTCCAATTTTGTTCGGGATATACTGACAAGCAAAAGGACCCGTGACTACAAACCAATTTCCTTTAAAGAACCCGCGGGTTAGTTCGCCCACTGAGGTTTACACGTAAAAAGCTTGCAGGGTGGATCGTCTGCCGAGCTTAAAAATAAAGATTAAGAGCTTACGGGGTGGATTGCCCGTCAGAAGCTCGGACAGATAGATAAAAGAGCCTACGACTGCCCGTCAGAAGCTTGAGAAGAAAGACAAATGAGCCTAAGGGGTGGATTGCCCGTCTGAAACTCGAACTGAAAGATAAGAGAGCTTACGAGGTGGATTGCCCGTCAGAAACTCGAACTGAAAGATAAAAGAGCTTACGGGGTGGATTGCCCGTCAGAAGCTTGAGCAGAAAGACAAATGAGCCTACGGGGTGGATTGCCCGTCTGAAGCTCGAATTGAAAGATAAAAGAGCTTACGGGGTGGATTGCCCGTCAGAAGCTTGAACTGAAAGATAAAAAGCTTGTGTGGTGATAGTGTGATTTTACATCATGTTTTCTATACACTTTTGCATGCATTTTTCATATAGATTAGGCATTCTTTGTTTGATTTTAGTTAGATTTTCCCTTGGAACGGGTGAAGCGGTTTCTTGGTGTTGTTTTGCAGGAATTAATGTAAAAAATGCCCAGAAATTAGCCTTGATGGAGCTTGGATGAAAAAGAGCCTGAAAAGAGAAGAAATTGAGCCAAGCAGAATTCTGGTGATTCGCCCCGCGAGACTGGATTCGCCTCGCGACCCTGAGAGCTGACTGTTCCAGCAGAATGTCATCTTTCTGGTTCGCCTCGCAAACCATGTTTCGCCTCGCGAGTCTGGAAACCAGAAGCCATCACGCCCAGGCCCTGATGCTCCTCACGGGCATATTGAAGAACCATTTTCTTGGCTCGCGACGCGAAGCCACTCTCGCCTCGCGAGAGACCATTTCTCAGCAACAGCAAATTTTAATATTCGCCTCGCGAGAAACCATTCGTCTCGCGAACGCGCGCAGAACTGATTGGTATAAGTTGCTATTTTAGGGCAGAAAGGAGAGTTTTTGGGAGCTCTTGGAGGAGGCACTTGGAGCTGCGGCTAGATTAGGGTTTCAACCCTAGTAGGGGATGTTTTCCTTGCTCTGGGAATGGAAGAAGATTGGAGGATCCTTCTATGAGTGTTCTTCATCCCTTCTCTCCTTTTCTTTTGTATTCTCATTTTTCATGAGTAGTTAAATCCCCTATTGTTGGGGTTAGATGTAGCTTTTCTGAACTTGTTTGTATTTGATTTGGTTGTTTTAATGCAAGTCTCTATTTCTTTATGAGTATGTGATTCTGTGCTTAATGCTTTCCTTGGCTTAGCTACCCATAGGAATGATATGTTGCTTTGATAGACAATTGACAAATTGGTGTTAAGGCATGCTCATGAATCATATGCCAAGTAGTCCAAGAATCTAGACATAGGTGTTGGCTGCTTGCAATCTTATAAGTCTTGACTTAATGCAAAATCTCAGGTTACTCCACCTAAGACATTAGGCTTGAGTATATTAGAAAAGGCTTGATTGCATTATTGAATTAGAACTTGTGTTAGAAGCCATTTCATTGCAATTAAGGGAGGATTAGTGTAGTCTAACCCTGACAATCTTAACCGCATTTCTGTTGCCCTCCAAGTGTTCGATAAAATTCCAAAAATACCAAAAATATTGTATTGCTTTGTTTTCTGTTTTAATCTCTCATACTTTAGTTTAGTCTAGATAGTTGTTGAGTTTGTGAATTGGTAATTGACAACCGATCCCTGTGGATACGATAACCGGTCTCACCACCGTATTACTTGTTTGCGACGAGGTGCACTTGCCTTTATTCTTAAAAATACGCATCATGTGGTCGATTGCCCATCAGAAACTCGAACTGAAGGATAAAAGAGCTTACGGGGTGGATTGCCCGTCAGAAGCTCGAACTGAAAGATAAAAGAGCCTACAGGGTGGATTGCCCGTCAGAAGCTCGAACTGAAAGATAAATGAGCCTACGGGGTGGATTGCCCGTCTGAAGCTCGAACTGAAAGATAAAAGAGCTTACGGGGTGGATTACCCGTCAGAAGCTCGAACAGAAAGATAAATGAGTTCACGGGGTGGATTGCCTGTCTGAAGCTCGAACAAAGAGATAAAATGAGCTTACGGGGTGGGTTGCCCGTTAGAAGCTCGAAAAGAAAGATAAAAGAGCTTACGGGGTGGATTGCCCGTCTGAAGCTCGAACAAAGAGATAAAATGAGCTTACGGGGTGGATTGCCCGTCTGAAGCTCGAACTGAAAGATAAAAGAGCTTACGGGGTGTATTGCCCGTCAGAAGCTCGAACAAACTAGTAAAAAGAGCTTATGGGGTGGATTGCCCGGCTGAAGCTCGAACTGAAAGATAAAAGAGATTACGGGGTGGATTGCCCATCAGAAGCTCGAACAAACTAGTAAAAAGAGCTTACTGGGTGGATTACCCGTCTGAAGCTCGAACTGAAAGATAAAAAGCTTGTGTGGTCCTATGCCTATAGGAGCCAATAAAGGTATAGCTTATGAGCCCTCTGCCCGTTAAAGCTAAACAAAAACAAACACGAAGCTCATGAAGTCCTATGCCTACTAAAGCTAATAAAGACATGACTTTTGGGGTCCTATGCCCGCTAAAGCCGAACAAAACAAAACTTATGAGGTCGTATGCCTGCTAAAGCTAAAAAAAGACATGACTTTTGGGGCCCTCTGCCCGCTAAAGCCAAACAAAATGAAGCTTATGAGGCCCTATGCCTGCTAAAGCTAACAATAACATGACTTTTGGGGCCCTGTGCCTGCTAAAGTCGAACAAAACAAAGCTTATGAGGCCCTACGCCTACTAAAGCTAACAAGTCATGACTTTTGGGGTCATGTGCCTTCTAAAGTCGAACAAAACAAAGCTTATGAGGCCCTATGCCTACTAAAGCTAACAATAACATGACTTTTGGGGCCCTGTGCCCGCTAAAGTCGAACAAAACAAAGCTTATGAGGCCCTATGCCTACTAAAGCTAACAGTAACATGACTTTTGGGGTCCTCTGCCCGCTAAAACCAAACAAAACAAAGCTTATGAGGCCCTATGCCTGCTAAAGCTAACAGTAACATGACTTTTGGGGTCCTCTGCCCGCTAAAACCAAACAAAACAAAGCTTATGAGGCCCTATGCCTACTAAAGCTAATAAAGACGCAGCTTATGAGCCCTGTGCCCGTCAAAGCTGAACAAAAACATAACGAAGCTTATGAGGCCTTGTGCCTGCTAAAACTAAAGGTAACAAAAACAATGCTTACGGCCCCTATGCCTATTAAAACAAAAGAAGGCTTAGAGACCCTATGTCCGCTAAAGCTAACGAAAACAAAGCTTCCGGGCCCTATGCCCAGTAAAACGGACGAAAGCTTAGAGACCCTATGTCTGCTAAAGCTAACAAGACATGACTTTTGGGGCCCTGTACCCGGTAAAGCCAAACTACAACAAAACAAAACTTAAGAGGCTCTATGCCTGCTAAAGCTGACAAGATATGACTTTTGGGACCCTGTGCCCGCTAAAGCCAAACTACAACAAAACAAAACTTAAGAGGCCATATGCCTGCTAAAGTTAATAAGACATGACTTTTGGGGCCTTGTGCCAGCGAAAGCCAAACTACAATAAAACAAAACTTAAGAGGCCCTATGCCTACTAAAGCTAACAAGACATGACTTTTGGGGGCCTGTGCCCGCGAAAGCCGAACAAGTGCACTGCAACGATGTTGATTTTGTCAATGCAACAAATGATGAGACAATGCATGATATGAGAGATGATGTTTTGTGATTGATGAAAGCTATGATTTTTTTTTGTATGATGGATAAGATGCTCTTGATGATTGATGACAACTGTGATAATAATAATTTTTTTTATTTTATGTATGATGCATGAGATGCTTTTTAAGATGGATGAAAACTGTGATAATTTTTTTTTAATGTATGATATGCTTTGGTGAAAACTTTGATTGAATTTTTTATTTTTATTTTTTTTATTTGTTTTTATTTACAAGATTATTGTTTGATCCTTGACTCCTCCAAGTGTTGATCGCTGCCAAGCTTAAGGATGAGGTAGAGTAGACTGCTTGTTTGCTCAAATGATGTTTTACTTTTTTGGCAGAGATATGTTTATTTGTGATGATTATCCCAATGGATGAGACTGCTTGATTTCTCTTTCTTTTCCAACATTGCCCTTTGTCAGGAGATTGATGTGCTTTCCATGACCTTTGCATCCTGAGATAAACTCTAAATGATATCATTATTGATACTTGCTTCACCTTTCAGTATGTATTAAAGAATGCAAATTGAGTCTATGGTAGAAAGAGGGGTATGTAAACGATAGAGGATGGACTGGGAATAACAATATGTGGAAAGTGGTAAGGATGTGAGCAAAAGAATTGAAAGGTTGTTAGAAGGAAGGAAACGATGACGGGATGGAGTTCACATTTTTCTTCAGGTGATACTCTTTTAAATTGATAAGTGCTAGCTTCTCATGCGTATAATCTCGAGAACCGCTTTAATCAGCTTTCAAGGACATGGTTTGTTCCAGTCTTCATGTATTGAGAGCATTTCATGACTCGCCTTCAAACTGCCCCAGTTTGCAGTTTGCATTTCTTCAAGAGACACTCGTATGATCTCGAGTACTGCTTTAATCTCCTTCCGAGGACATGATTTGCCTTTAAATTCAAACTGCCCCAGTTTGTTGCTTCGGGAAATCTGTTTGACCCTAACTTTTGTGCAGGTTGTTCTTCCGATCTTTCAACCTACCGGGTCGCTCTAATTTTGCCTAGGTCGCCCTTGCAGGTTTTCAACCCAGCGAGCCTCCTTTTTTTTTTATGTTTTTTCATTTTCTCTTTGTTTTTTTCTTTCTTTTCCTTTTTCCGAGAACGATGCATTGAAAAAGCACATACATTTTGTCTCACAATTAAAGTTAATGAAAATGATAACAATCTTTCATTGATCAGAATGGACTTTTTAGGCTCATAACGCGGCCAATGGTTGAGAGTCATGAAGGAAAGGATATAAGGCTCAAACAAATGTTTTAAGGTTGAATAGGACTGAGGATCCATGATCTTTTCGATTTCTAAGAACATTTGTTTTCCTCTAACTTTCCTTTTTATTTCTTCCCCTTTTCTTTTTGCCTTTGCATGAAGTTTTTTTTTTTTTATCCTTTTTTTCTTCTTTTTTTTTTTTTGCTTCATAATCACCGATTCTTTCATGCTTGCCCCTTGCTTAGGGGTGATCCTTGTCCCGGGTTCTTTGAAAGAATTTCAAGCTCAAACGGAGTAACAAGGGATAGTACAAGTATGTGAAAGATATAGAAAAATGGCCATTCTTCATTTCAAATTTTGATTGTTAATTTTCATAAATTTTAAATGAAAGACAAAATGATAATACTTGCAAAAAGCCTAACCGGGCGCTCTTTCTCGATTTCCCTTTTAATTTCTTTTTTCTTTTTTTTTTCTTTTTTTTCAAATCATGGAGTCTAGCTTGAATCAAAAAGATTTCCTTTGATTGCCTCAATCATCTTCAGTTGATCTTATGAGGAAGTTTTCCATGGTTGTCATGGTTAATGAGGTGATCAGGATCATACGATGACGTTCTAGCACTTATTATTTTATTTTATTTTATTTTTAAAGAGAATCACCTTCAGATCTGCTTTATTGATAACTTTCAAGAAAAAAGAAGAAGGATGAAGGTAAAATCAGAAGATGAAGGAAAGGAAGGAAACTCAATGCATTCATTTATTCATACTGAAATGGAAACAAGTAAGCCCATTATTAAAACTTCCTAAAGCCTTGGGCAGAGCTAAAGGATTTGCATCAATGAATTACTCTACACAAGATTCAAAGGTCATGTTCCAAAGTGTCCTCTACGGCATGGACTCCAGAACCTCCTGCATCAAGAGTGTCTTGCTGGAAACTTAGCACATTTGCATCGATCAGATCTTGCACTTTATACTTTAAGGTCTTGCAATTTTCAGTTGAATGACCTATCACTCCCCCATGATAGTCACACTTGACATTTGGGTCAAACCATTTTGGGTATGGGGGTTGCACCGCCCTGATCGGGACCGGGACCAACAAAGATTTTTCAATAAGGCTGTGCAATAGCTCCGTGTAAGTCATAGGTATAGGGTCAAACTGCATGGGCTTCTTTTCTGGATTGTAAGGTTGTCTCCTTTGATTTGCATTTAGGTTTTGTTGGGGCGGTATGGTGGGAAAGGTTTGATGTTGGAAAGGGTTTGATGGGTGGTATGGTGTCCTCATAGGATAGGATTGGGTTGGAAATTGTGAGATGGCGGCTACATATGGATGGTTAGGTTGGTGATGTGATGGATAATATGGAGTGTAGGTTGTTTGAAAAGACGGTTGAGAGTTGACAGATATTTGACCCGGTATCCAATGCCCAGACCACTCAGACTCTTGCTCAGATGCCACAACATGTGCCTCTTCTTCATTCTTCTTGACAAATGGAGCTTTTGTCATCCCGGCTACCCCCACAGAACTTTCAACAATCTTACCATTTCTCATCCCATTCTCAATTCTTTCTCCGATAACCATGTCAGAAAAGTTTGATGATACACTTCCAATCATTCTATCATAGAAGGGTGGCTGAAGTGTATCAATGAACATTACCATAATTTCCTTCTTAGTTAATGGGGGCTCTACCTGAGTATCCAATTCTCTCCACCGTTGTGCATACTCCTTGAAGGTTTCTGTATCCCTTTTTAACATATTTTGAAGTTGCATCCTATCAGGAGCCATGTCAATATTATACTTGTATTGTTTCAGGAATGCATCTGCTAGGTCTTTGAAGGATCGAATGTGGGCCCACTCGAGGTGTATGTACCAATTTGAAGCTGCCCCAGTCAAACTATCTTGGAAGAAATGAATCAATAGCTTATCATCCTGGGCATGTGATGCCATCTTCCTGACGTACATGGTTAAGTGGCTTTTTGGACAAGTGGTTCCTATGTATTTGTCAAAATCTGGCACTTTGAATTTTGGAGGTATTACAACATTGGGCACTAGACAGAGTTCAGAGGCATCCCGGAGACCATGACTGTTTGCCCCTTCAATAGTTCGCAGTCTTTCCTCTAGAACCTCCAGCTTTTCTATGGATTGAGGATTCCCACACGACTGATTCACAGGAACATACTGTGGGGAAGCGAAGCTCTGTGCCACTTGGATCCTATTGGCACCAATGTGGAAGGTGAATGGTGAAGTGTTTGGGTTAACGGAATGCACCATATAATTGGTGGGGATCTGTGTCTGGGTTGTGTTTTGTGAGTTTGGATTGCCATTTGTTGGACCAAGAGCGACTGGCGGCACAAATCCTCGAGGAAGACCATATGGGGGATTGCTTGGGTCAAATGAAGGACGATTTTGATTGCTTGGGTAGCCAGTGAAAGTCATCACGACCCCTTGTTGGTTGTTCTCATGAGTGAGAAGAGGTATGGCCGGCTGCTCTTCAGTTGAGGCTGAAGGATTCTCATTCGTGTTCTTTTCCTTCTGCATGACTTGAAACATTACCATCATTTGGGTCATCTTCTCTTTGAGTTGACTCCAGTCTTCTATGAACTTCTGAGTTTGCTCTTCCTCATCCGTGATTTTGGCTTGTGATCGAGTCCAATAAGGGTGCCGCAGAGAAATTATTCAAAAAGTCACTATGAAGTTTGAGGAAAAGGGATTAAATCCTTATATGTGAAAGTTTACTGAAGATAACCTTTTGAGATGCATGAAAAAGATTTTTCTTGACCCAAGAAGGTGTTAATGCATGGGTTGCATGGAAAAGATTTACTTTTTATTTTTATTTTTATACTTACCTAAATTTTAATACATGAGATGCATGAAGGAACTTCTATCAAAACAGTGATACATGAAATGAGCTTCTTATGTTTTTGTTTTAGAAGAATCATTTTTTATAAATGCATGAGATGAATGAATTTATTTTCTTTGTTTGGAGAAAAATGAGAATTCTTTGTTTAGAGACAAATGAAGGAAAAAAAGTTCTTGTTTTTCTTTTTTGAATGCATGAAATGATTTTTTTTTTAAATGGGTCGTTTCCTATTTTGAAAATTGAAATGGATGTATGAATATGAAGAGAAAGGTAGAGAATAATCATGCCCCCTTTTGTGTCTTAAGACGGTTAAAACTTAGGGTCGGACACAGCTGAAGTCATAACTCTAATTGGTTGGCCCCTAAGTTTGCTCTATCAGTGAAAATTGGGTAGGTTCTAGACTTCTAAAATCCATGGTCCCCAGATTGCCCCTATCTCGAAAGATAAGGATCCAACTCATGAGTCTAGCCACAAGTAGGGATAAACCCTCTCAATATGACCATCCCATGATATCGGGTACAACCTAAGTGGTGAATCGACAAATATCAGGGGGGTACAAGACCTCTTCAAAGACAATGTCGACACACCGCCTAATCCATAAGCTTCCACAAGCTCGGGTATAGAGCTAAAAGTGTGTGAAATAAGTGTAAGTGATGTGTGTGCTGGGAGCATACAAACCTGCTCCAAACCTATTAAAATGAAAACTACATCACACATGCAAAAAAAAGAACAACCAACAACATAATAATTCTCTACCCTAGGGTTGCAAGAATATACAAAGGCATATATTAAAACATATAACAATTTACAAAACAAATAAAACAAAGAGGGGTAAAACTAATATTTTCAAAGTTATTAAAAGAAGTTGCACAACCAACTATGATAGGCCTGACTCTCTAAATTCCCCAGTGGAGTCGCCAGCTGTCGCGACCGTCCCGTCCGGGAGCCGCAAAAAAGGGATAAAAAAACAGATGAGTCGCCACTAAAATTTTTATTGGGAAAACCTTAGAAAACCCAATTATTTAAAGGTAAACTGGTCTTTTAAAAAAGAGAGATATGAGTCCGGGAGTTGGTTACGAGTAGGGAAGATATTAGCACCCCACATCGCCCGTTTAAAAAACGGTACCTCAAGTTAATTGTGCAAAAAAAACATTTTAATAACCTTTTAAAAATTTATTTTACCCCTAAAATTATTTACAAGAAAGAATTATTTTAAATTTTAATTTTTTGACTTTTATTAAATTTTTTTATATTTTTAACTTTATGGTTTATAAAAACTAAATGAAGTTGAACATGGCATGTGAGTCCACAGGGCAACCTCAAATCTAAGGGATTAAACATGGCACCGTGTCCATAGAGCACCCCTGGAAAGAGAAAAGTTTAATTATTTTAACATAAAAAGAGACACAAAAAAAGAAAATTTAGTTTTGGCCTGACAAGATGATTTATCTTGCTCCTATGTATTCTCGGGTGCAATGGGAAACTCAAAGCCACGTAGTTCTTTTTAAAAAATATTTGATTGATTTATTGATTTTAATTTTTGAAAGGATTGGGATTTGAAAAGATTTTCATTAATAAACAAAGGGGAAATTATTTTTCATTTTTGATTTTTTATCTTTTTGAATAAAAAGGATTTTTTTAGATGCAGGTTACTCTTTTTTTAATTTTTATTCTTGGCCCAACAAGCATAGAAAAAGACTCATTAAAATCACATTATTCTTGGCCCAACAAACATAGGAAAAGACTCATTAAAATCACACAAGCAAACACTCATGGAATCAGAAGCCCAACTAAATAAAGCCCAAACAGATAAACCAAAATAATAATAAATTAATAACACAAAAAAAAAAGCAAGAAAAGAATCAAACTCAGAAGCTTTTAGCTTCTGAGTTCTCACAATACCCACAAGCAAACAGAGGGGCGAATATGGCTGGATCAGGAGGGCGGCGAGGCAGGAGACACGGCGGCGGTGACGGTTCTGCACACGGTGGTGACGCACACCTCCTCTTCAGCGTCGACGACCAGCGGCTCCGGGCGACGGCGCGCTTTGCGGACGCGTGCAGGCAGCGGCGCGCTCGCGGTTCCTCCTTGCGTTGAGCGGCAGCAACCGGCGAGCCCTCAGTTGGTGTCGACGCGGCAGGGACGGACAGATCTGGTTCGTGGTCTAAAGAAGAAGACGATATGGTGGTGGTGGCTTGGTGTTGCGGTGGAGCTCATGGTGGCAGTTCCAGTTCTGTATGCGGCGGATCTGGTGAAGCCGTGGTGCTGTGACTTACAGTCGAGGTCGTAGCGGCGAGGGACGACGCGGGGAGGATGGATCTGGTGTGGCGGCTTCAGATCTGTGTGGTGCGGCGTCTTCCGCCACGTCGCGTGGCGGCCGGAGGTCTTCCCTGGGACGGTGGCGTGCGGTTGAGCGAAGGAAAGAAGGAGGAAGGTGAAGTGAAGAAGGAGAGTGGTGGCTGTGGAGGGACGCTGGTTCAGGTCTGTTTCTTTCTTAATTTTTTTGTGGTTTCTGTTATGAAAGTAGTGATGGGTTGTGGGTGATAGGTGGTTTTTTTTTTCTTGGCTGAAGGGGTGTGTTTAATGGAATGGAGTGAATGGTGTTGAAGATGGAATGTGGTTGATGATGTTTATGGATGAGTGGAATATGTTGCCATTGTTATTGATGGAGGTTAGGGAAAGGTTCTGTAAATTTTTATTCTGATCCCCCCTTTTTGTTTCTGTTCTGTGACATATATTGACTATCAAGGGAAGAAGATGACAAAATTTCTGTTGCCAGCTGTGTGGAGGGGGACAACACTGTTGGGATGTTGCTGCAAAACAACTTTATGCTTGGGTGGTACAAAGAATAGGGACCACTGTATTGTTGTTTTGTCAAAAAAATGAAAGAGCCTGAAACAAGATGAAAGAAAGTCTTCTAGTGTTTACTTGAAATGGAAGATAGGGAGCTACGGTGGGAGTGAAACGTTCCTTTCAGAGTTTGTTGTATTTTTTTTTTATTAACTAGCAGAAAGCTTACTCATTCTGCTTTTTTTTTTTTACTTGGGCTTGGATTGTTGGGCTCAAACCTTGTAACAAAAGTGGATTAGGTCTGGTCATGTAATTGGGTGTATTTATCTATATCTCTCACTTACTTTTTATCTTCCTGTATACAAGCTTATCAAAAATACACCCAAAAAACAAAAAGAACACCCCTATTTTAGTGTATAAAAATCATTGCTCAAGAAAGAATAGTTGTAAAATAAAATGAATATCAGAAGTGGATTTGGGTGAAAAACTAAAGTGCTGTCGGGAAATCATTATTTTATTAATAATAACTACTAATTAATTAATAATTAATAATAATATAATATTGTCATATAAAAGATAATAAATAAATTATAATAATAGATAATAATAAATAGAATAGCCCTTTGCAAAGAACTATGCAAGGGGAAGGTATTCTGTATTTACTATTTACTATTTACTATTTACTATTTACTATTTATTATTTAGATATTTAAAATTGTTTGAAAAAAGGAAAAACAAAAATAGAACTTGTTAGAAGTCTAATTGGGTTAATTATCAATTTAAGACGATAGCCATAAGCACAACTATTGTGCATATAGGCTCTGGGACCATTCCCCATAACCCTGTCACATGAGGAAGCCACGTGCTAGAAGATGAATCGATGGCAGAGAAAACAAGAGGTTAGGGACGGGGTTGCCGGATGCTGAAAGAAGAAAGAGCAAGGAATTTTAAAATTCCTTCTATCTATTTAGATTTTTAAATTCTCTTATTTCCAGATTTGTTAGTTTATAGATTATTTTACTAGTTTATAGATTTGTTTGACTAAAATAGAAGTATTTGATAAACAAGCTTATCTCATTAGCTTATAGTTTTTTTTTTCATAAGCTAATTTATTTAGCTTATGGCTTATAGGTTATAGCGTATTATCATTTTTCTGGTTTTTACCATCGTTTATTTAATGAAACTCTCCCTTTACCATGCTTATCATCAATATGTCCTTTTATGTCATTTTATATTTATAAGCTAGTTCAACCGCTAATTTTATCAAACACTTCAAATTTAATCAGGTACATTTTCAACTATCAGCTATGAGCTACCTTATCAGTTATTTTTGCCAAACAGAGCCATACTCTTCATACCAACTACACGATTTCGCGACCATCCTGTCTGGGTGTCACGAAAAAATAAATAAAAATAAAGGAGTCATCATCAAAAAATTTAATTTGGTAAAATATTAGAAAACTCATTTATTTAAAGAAATTGGTCTTTAAAAAAAAGAGATTTGAGTTCGAGAGTTGGTTATGAGTAGAGAATGTACTATCACCCTATATCGCCCATTAAAAATGGTACCTCAAGTTAATTATGCAAATTTAATAAATTTTAAAATATTTATTTTACTCCATTTTTAAAACTAAAAAAAAATAAACACAACAAAAGAGAAAATAAAATTATAGCTTGACAGAATGATGATTCTGCTACTATATATCCCTCGGTTTCTTAGAAAATACTTTGATTGATTGGTTTATTTTAATATTCAAAAAAAAAGGGATTTGATTTAAAAAGATTTCTTCATTAAGAAAGAATGAACTGAAAATCTTTTTAAAAAGGATTTTAATTTTTGAATCTTTTATTTTTTTTAAAGGATTTTTTTGAGCCTTTTCTGTGAGAAAGAAAAAGGTCACTGCTATTTACACCTTGTAAATTACTATTTGTATCTTGCAGCTTTAATTTGAAATTTTTTTCTCCAAAAGTACCATCAAGTCTCGGTGATTTTTGCAAGTTTTTTCCGTAACGTAACTTTCAGAATTTACTTTCCAAAAGCTTCCGAAAAACGAAATCCGACACTCGTTATACCCCCAGAATTTAAAATCCGGATGCCTATTTGTGAGTCCCCTGTGATCTATCGGATTTTATTTTCCTGAAGTATACAAATTATTACTTTTGGAAATTACTTTCTAGAAGGTACTCTTCCATCCTGAAACATATCACAAGACCCGCAACTCACGTTATTCAATCAAACGTTAAACTTTTGGACACCCTACAACAACAACAATTTGGTGCATAAAAAGTACGAAAGTAAGCAAAAAATTAAACTTGACCAAATTAACCACAACCCATTCTTTTTATTTTGGCAATAACCAATGAAAAAGACGAATTTTAGAGAGACACAGAGAGTAAGAAAAAGGAAAGATTTTGAAATTGCCTTTTGTAATACATGGGTGGGAACATGAGGTTGGCATATTTGTGCCAAAGTGGGAGTGATGATTGTATCATCTTCATCAAGTGGATGGGTTATATGAGAAGGTGACTGTATCATCTTCATCAGGTGGAGTGGTGAATGTATCATCTTCAACGATGGCCTCAAGCACTTTTCAGAAAGTACTTTTCGGAAGTGATACTTTTTATACTTCCGGAAAATATAATCCAATAGATCACAAATGACTCACAAACAGGCATCCGGATTTTGAATTCCGGAGGTGTAACGAGCATCCGGATTTCGCTTTCCGGAAACTGACGGAAGTTACGTTACGGAAAAACTTGCAAAAACTCACCGAGACTGAAGGGTATTTTTGGGAGAAAAAAAATTCAAATTGAAGCTGCAAGGTGCAAATAGCAATTTGCAAGGTGTAAATAGAAGTGTCCAAGAAAAATAAACAAAGTGGACTACAACTTTATGCAAGCCCAAATTCAAAGTTTCTGGAAGGTTTTTCTTTGAAAGGTTATTTTTGGTTCAAAAACTGGCCCATACCCAATGACATAAAAAGGTACTCACTGAAAAATAAAACACCAACAGCTTCTGCCTTTTTTTTTATATTTTTTAGAAGATAACATTTTCTTTGTGCTGAGCATCTAGCCCATACAGTGTACCCATGACAAAAAGAACCCAACGGCTTCATTAAAAATATAATCAGAACTTAAGTGAAAAGACAAATAAAAAAATCTTGTTAGACAAACATAACAAGGAACAGGGAGTACTTGCAAGTTGCAAGGGAACCGACCAATACGAGAGTGAGGAAGAGGAATTATTAAGTGATACAAACTCAGATGATGAAGGTGAAATGGCCCCTATTTAAAGAAAATGTTCCATACGGATATGTGGCACTTCAAGTTGGGATGGTGTTTAGCAACTTGGCTATGTTCAAGAAGGCTGTTCAACTATGCATCTTTCACTGATGGTGTCAATCGTCGCAATATGTCGCCAGTCACTGGGCATGAACCCATGCATCTTTATGTTGATATTTGTTTACTCAGAAAATGAAAGAACGAGATAAGGAAACAAAAGTATGAACTGATTGCAAGGATAAAGTCAATTCAATTGCAAATTGCAAATCCCAAGCATGACTATTATTTAGTGATTATTATTCAAGCTTTAGAGTTTAGATAATCTGGGTTCTATTCGAGTTTAAGCCTTTAAGGCATTTATAAAATTCTTTCAATTAGAAAATGGGGTACTAGGTTGATAAATTCTTTATTTGATTAGAATATGTTTAATGTGTGTGTTTATATGCATATCTATCTGGGCATATGTTTTACAGAGGAAAAGATAAGTTCATCATCATGAGCAACAAACCAGGTTTCTTAAAGGACAAACAGCACAATCCTAGATTATTCAAAACAAGAACTCACTAAACTTATAACCAGGTCATTGTTTTATGATCTGGGATTTGGTACTTGGCACGACACTACTATGATCATTTGGTTTAGTATATATTTGGCACGACACTGCTATGTTTGGCACAGCACTACTCTAATTTAGCACTGCTGTCTAATGCAAGACTATCAGGGACACATGGCAGCAACAATATCAGAAATGCAAGAAAACTCCTCGGGTAAAAACTGTGTGCAGCAAAAATAGTACAGCATCCTGGCCAACACAGGACTTGGTGCAGCAGTAAAAGAATTGAATGGATTCATGAAGTAGATTGAATGAACTCAGTAATTGCATTTCTCAAGTGTTAGAATGCTTACAAGAGTTACTTATATAGAGTACAAACTAGCTAACTTCCTAACTACTTTACTAACTCTCAGTTGAACTAACTAACCGTCTAACTGTCAAAGCTGTCAGAATAATAACTATAATATTAGAGTGTATCATACACCCGTGTGCAACACCTATGTACGACTTCTAGTTACATCCTTATCCATTGTGCACCCGTGTACAACACCTATGTACAACTTCTAGTTACAACCTTCTTCATGTTAATACACATGTGTACAACACAGGTGTACAAACTGTTAAGTATCATCCAATACCCTCCCACAAGCTGGAGAGTGGATGTTGATCACTCCCAGCTTGGAGAGGAGATACTTGAAGGGAGAAGGATCGAGAGCTTTAGTAAGGATGTCTGCCGATTTTTCTTTGGTGGAGATTGGAAGCAAGTGGAAGACCTTGGCTTGGAGCTTTTCGCTGACAATGTGACAATCAATATCAATGTGCTTCGTGCGCTCGTGGAAAACTGAGTTTGTAGCTATGTGGCGTGCAGATTGACTATCAGAGTACAAAGATGCAGGGCCTTTGAGTGGAATGGGAAATTCGTGGAGCAAGTAAGTCAACCACTGGATTTCACATACAGTTGCTGCAAGTGCTCTATATTCAGCCTCGGATGAAGACCTTGAGACAGTGCTTTGTTTCTTAGTTTTCCAGGAGATTAGAGAGTCTCCTAAGAACACACAGTAACCTGTTATAGACCTGCGAGTGTCAGAGCATGCTGCCCAATCAGAGTCACTGAAAGCCTTGAGTTGAGGCTTGGAGGAAGAAGTATAAAATAGTCCTTGGGCAGGTGAGCCTTTGATGTATCTCAGCACTCGAGTTGCAGCTTGGAAATGAGCCTGAGATGGAGAGGACATGAACTGGCTTAATTGCTGGACTACATAGCTAATGTCAGGTCGTGTGTTGGTTAAGTACAGTAATCTTCCAACCAGCTTTCGATAGGAGGCAGGATCATGGTAAAGAGCACTTGTGGAAGATGACATCTGCAACTTTGTTGTCTTGGCCATGGGAGTGGATGCAGGTTTTGAGGCTAGAAGTCCTGCATCAGAAAGCACATCTAGAGCATACTTTCTTTGGCAAATTGTGATGCCTTTTCTTGAGCGAGCTACCTCCAATCCCAAAAAATATTTGAGATCACTAAGGTCCTTGATTTTGAACTTAGCACCGAGGAATTGCTTGACTAATTCAATCCCTGAAATACAATTTCCAGCAAGTATTAAATCATCAACATAGACCAGCAAGGCAGTGAATTGTGAGCCATTATGCTTGGTGAAGAGTGAGTGGTCATGGTGAGATTGCTTATAGCCTAGAAGGCGCAAAGAGCTGGACAGTTTGGCAAACCATTGCCTACTTGCTTGCTTGAGGCCATAGAGGGATTTGTGTAATCTGCACACTTGTTTTGGCTTGGCATGAGTGATGCCTCGAGGAATTGTCATGTAGACATCGTCATCAAGGTCACCATGTAGGAATGCATTGTTGACGTCTAGTTGTTTTAACAACCAGCTTTGAGATGCTACCATGGCAAGTAGGAGTCTCACAGTTGACAACTTTGCAACGGGTGCAAAAGTTTCCAAGTAATCTAACCCCTCGGTTTGTGTGTAACCTACAAGTCTGGCCTTGAAACGTTCAATGCTGCCATCTGATTTATACTTAATTCGGTAGACCCATTTGGAGCCAATTGGAGTCTTTCCTGGTGGCAATTCAGTGAGGGACCAAGTTCTATTTTGATCCATTCGGGTGATTGGATGGCTGGTTGTATGACTTTGGTTCTGTGTGTGTGGAAATGGCAAGTATGTAGCGCATGTGTTAATTTGATAAAGATGAATATGATAGGATAGAGGAGAGTGAATACCTGATACCTTTGGAATATGTTGGTGATGATGAAGTCAGAACATTACAATGGAAGTCATTTAAGTAGGTTGGTGGGTTTTTGGATCTGGTTGATCTTCTGAGAGGTTGAGATGAGTCAATTTGGTGGGTGGATTTTGTGTGAGTGGCTGAAGGTAGTAAGGCGGATTGAGGAGCTGTTTGAGCAATGGTGGGTTGAGGTGGAATTGTTGGAGCATTGGTGGTGGTAGTGGGAATGTGTGGAATGGTGTTGGCAGTAGCATCACCATGTACAACATAAGATGGTGGATCAAATGAAAGAAATTTGAAAGCATCATGTTCATTAATGTGTGAATTATGGTTATCAGCAGGTACACCTGTGTTGTACATGGGTGTACCGGTGGGTGCAGCTGGTACACCTATGTTATACACGGGTGTACTAGTGGGTGCAACTTGTGCTACTGCATGATAAGGGAATAAGTGTTCATGGAACACAACATTCCTGGAGACAAATATCTCCCTGTTATGTAAATCAAATAGAATGTAGCCTTTTGTGCCAGGCTTAAGTCCTAGAAATACACATTTTCGTGCTCTAGAATCTAGTTTGGTTCTGTGATTGGTCAATGTGGAGGCAAAGCATAAGTTGCCAAAAACTTTGAGATCTATTAAAGTAGGTGGGGTTCCTGATAGCTTTCCATAGGGGAAATGTTTTGCAAAACAGGAGTTGGAACACTAGTGCAATAAGTGCTTTTTACGTCAGTTAAAATTGATTTTATACGTCAGAATATTGTCTGACGTAAATACAGCTGACGTTAATAGTTAATATTTTAACGTCAGTTGTTTAAACAACTGACGTTAAAAATAAAACTATTAACGTCAATTCTTTAACATAACTGACGTTAATTTTGTTAAAACTAACGTCTGTTGTGTTAAAGAACTGACGTTAAATGTTTTAATTTTAACGTCAGTTGTTTATTGAAACTGACGTTAATAGTGTACTGTATATTTTATAAAATACTATTAACGTCAGTTGTTTGATACAACTGATGTTAATAGATTTTTTTTTAAATTCAATTTTAAAATATCACTCCCCTCAGCTGTCCCTGCATTCAGTAAATATCCCAGTAACACAGAATATCACACACATTACAGAATTGCAATCACTACCCTTAAATTTCAATATTAACAAAAAGAAAAGAAATATACAAAGGAACAATGGGGGGACTTAAAACCAAAACCCATGTATAGGAAAAACATAACTATCTACAAGTGTGTGTATATATATATATATATATATATATATATATATATATATATATATATATAAATTTTAGTCTCTAATGTCTAAAAACAAAACTACCAATATAAGTGTGTGTATATATATATATACATGTTATTAATTAGTTTCTAAAGTCTAACAAAAAAACTATTTATCTAAGTATTGCGGAGGTATCTTGTCAATTCCTTTTTCAGCCGCATACTTGAAGAAGAATTCAGCTAAGCGCATCCTCAAGTCTCTAAACTCATCTTCTTGAAGAGGCGATTGGTCGTTAAATGCCTACACACGTTTAAATAATAACAATAACATTAACGCAAGTCATCACCAAAACTATAATATATAATTTAACAAGTTGTTTAAATATTACCTTCTTCCATCCATCCGTAATAGATGCAGAGACTATGTTCAGCATATGAATCATTACATAATAGCCGCACGACCATCCGTCAGGTTGAAATCGAGACTACAAACAAAATTAATTTCAATGTCAGTTAAATATACATATAAATTAGTAATTATAATATTAATTATTTGATAAATAAACTACCAAACCTTGAGGATGGTCCATTCAGGATTTGCTTTAGCCTTAGAAGTCCTACTTCTCCCGTTGGCGCAACTTATGCTACTCGCCTTCAACGCGCTATCATAAACAAATAATCATGTCAATTAACAAATTCATATATCATGTGTGTAATAAACTAAAAATAACTGATATTAAAACTTAAATTAAATTTAAGATTAGTTACTTACGTATTCTGACTTCCACCACCACCTCCTGTGGCGGGTCTTGGTGGAGAGAGCATAAGAATATGACAGTATGGCTAGACGGGTGAAGTACGAACAACTGCCAATGGTTTTTCATACAGTAGGGAGCCAGATATAATTCTTTTCGATTGTCTCCCAACAAGTTCCCTATGTATTTACTAAATGCATCGCCAGCAAAGAATTGGGGCACAAGGATTGACGGATCTAAGAAGCCGTAAACTGATGCAACGCCCTTATCAAGCTGAAGACGATGGAGATACCTAAGATATGAAAAGGTGTGGATGTTAATTACATAATATATATATATATATATATATATATTGAAATTAAAATAAATTATTAAATGGAAAAATACCAAAAATAAATTAGTTGTAAAATTAAAATTAACTTACGTGCACCAGAGACTCAAAACCGTGCTGGCCATCCAGACGTTATCTCTGCAGGCGTGCCCGAGATCTTCACCACAGAAGGAAAATATCCTCTGTTGATTTGGGCGTGCCACCCATCCATCATTCTCCAATGGACATTCAAAAATCTCAAACGCATAATCCTCACCAAGTGAGAACAAACGAGTGACAGGTGACAGCGACACCGACGTCGACTTGGCCTTCAATTTAGGAAAAATAAAATAGATAAGTTGTTGATAATTAAAAAAAACACAAGTAATTATTTGACTAATTTGGACATTAATAATGAATACATACCTTTGTTAACATTTCGAACTCACGTCGTTTGAAGTCCAACTCAAGCTCACGCCTTTTCATTTCCAACTCAAGCTCATGGTGTTGGACTTCCAACTCCTGCTCCCTAGCTGCCAACTCATCGTCCTCCACATGTGCCCTACTATAACTCTCTTTTGTGCTCACATGTGAAGGGTTGGCATGCCCTGCGGTGTCCTGGGCTGAACCGACGGAGGAAAGCTCTCTAGCAAGCGCCTGCTTGAATTCTGGGTTGGATATTAAGCTTTGCATCAGATGCGTTGTAATAGCAGAGTTGGAGATGAGCTGCTGAGTAATGTCATCCAAAATTGATGCTTCATCGACCACCCACTTTCGTGAAGCAGACTTGCCATAATATTCTTTGATGGTCACGTTCCCAGGAATACCGATAACCCGACCAGGATGGTCTTTCTTGCCTAGAGCAGTCATCAAGACGTCCCGCCGTCTAGAAGGGACGAATGAGCCCTGGGAGGATTGTGCTTTAAGATCCATCTACAATGAAAAAATGAAAAACGTGCAAGTGAAAAGTGTTAAAAATATCTATACAAATATCAATTGAAATGAAGTTAATTATTTACTTACAATCTTATCTGCCACTTCGCGAGTGGCATCAACTTTAAAAGATCCCGTTTTTGTCATGCGGCCGGCTAACCAGACATCCTCGCGGTCGATGTCCGACGGAGGACTTAATGGTGTTCCCTCAGGCACCTCTCCTCTTTCTATCCTAGCAGAGTTCTCTTCCTGCTTCACCCTCGGCCTATCCGCCATCATCTCCTCGATCCGAGTCTGGTACCCACCCTGAGACATGGAGTGGCGGTGGACGTTCTTCGCCTGATTCTGCCGACCCTTATCTGCCTTAGCCTATTCAAACAAAAACACATAATTAAATACAGTTAAATGATCTATAAGAAGCATACAAAATTAACTTAATCAACCAACCTGAAATTCTCCATCCTGTCGACTCCTAGCAAACATATCCCAAGTATCCTGATCAATCCAAGGATAATCCGAGAACATTTTATCAAGCCAGTTCTTCCCAGATACATAGTACCTGGTAAGATCATGCTTGAACCCATTCCAATGCTTTGATGCCATTTTCATACATTTCTTACGATGATCCTCGTCATTTGGCACAGTCCAAGCTACCTACACATTAAATACATAACAACTGGATGGATTATAACTCGTATAATTATCTAATAATGTAAATCAAAAGAATGTAAAGGTAAAATATCGTGATAGCCTCCCAAACCTGATCCTTAACGTTCTGTGGAACGTCATTCCAGTGGTTGTAGTTAATGCTAACGTGCTGCTTCGCTTGTAGAAACACCCACTTATTAAATTCTTTAGCACGGGGTCCCTGGGCATTTAGTTTAGCATCGAAGGATACCTCAAGCTTCTGTCCGCTTTACCTGGCCTTCTCTAGTTTCTTCAACGTCGTGGCTCCTCTACCCCGTTTCCTATGAGCCTGTGATGTCTGTATGGACAAAAAAAAAGATAAAATAGAGGGTTGTAACATTATAAACTTACATTAAAAAGAAGGACTAAAGATAGTATATAACATGTAAACTTACACTAGAATCAGGCGTAGGCGCGATCGGGTCCTGCGTAGGCCCCACAGTGTCCTCCCGTGCATGTGGGCTATCCGACTGATCCATATGTATGCCTGTTCAGAAACAATATATATTTATTAACATAGGTTATAACTCAAAATAAATACAGAAGTATAAATAAAAATAAATGTATACTAAGTTTAAACTACCTATATCAATATCCCTTCGTGATGATCATCACGAGTGGCATGTACATCGTCCACCTGTGTCTCATCGATTATAGTAGGCATGTTTGTTGAAAAAGAAGGAGTCTCAGAAATATCAAGATTTGAATCTTGATTTTCATCACTACCATTATACATGCTTTTTCCTTGAAGAACCACGGACAACCTTTTGTTAGAAGGATAAGTGATGTAGAACACTTGTTTTGCTTGGGAAGCCATTATGAAAGGCTCATTTATATGACCTAACTTGTTGAGGTCTACCAATGTGAACCCCAATTCGTCGGTTTGTACACCACTGTTACTATCAAACCACTTACATTTAAAAACCGGCACCGTAAGCTTAGTGTAATCGAGCACCTAAATATCTTCAATATATCCAAAGTAAGGTGTCGGTGCTTTAACGGGTTTTGTGTCCTTTGCACTAGAGAAGTGCATTGCTTCGGCCACGATCATAACCCCACTATTTTGCATGGTACTCTTGTTATCTTGTTCCTTTGTATAAAAGGAAAAGTTATTAATGTCGTATCCGCTCCAACATACGACGTTGAAGCTAGGCCCACGTGCTAGCCATCTTACGTCATCAGAAGCAGTACTACCATCCTTAAGCATTTCTTCCTTGAACCATGGTAAGAAAGTCTTGTTATGCTTGTTCAACAACCACCTTTCGCTCATTCGAGGGTTTTCTTGATTGACTTTTCTTTTATGTTCAAATAAGAAAGGCTGAACAGAATCGATGTTGTTCAATACATATAAATGTGCTTGAAGCACTTCCTCCCGACCCTTGCTATTAATTCTTAAGCCATGTGTACCCTTACCTTGACATCTTATCTCATCATGCCGAGGCTTAGGAACCCCTATAGGATCCGTGTTATGAAGGTAGTCCGAAAAAAACTCAATAGCTTCTTCTGCAACATACCTTTGAACAATAGATGCTTCCGGACGATGAGGATGCTTCACGTACCCTTTCAAGATCTTCATGTAGCGCTCAACTGGGTACATCCATCTCATAAAAACCAGCCCACATAATCTAATCTCCCTCACCAAATGAACAATTAAGTGAACCATTATGTCGAAAAAAGAAGGAGGAAAATACATCTCCAATTGGCACAAGATTGTAGCAGCCTCAACTTCCAAGTCATCCAACATACGGGGGTCAACGACTTTGCTACATATAGAATTGAATAATGAGCACAACCGAGTAATGGCATGTCTCACATTTTTTGGAGCAATACCACGAATAGCAACGGGCAAAAGTTGTTGCATCAAGATGTGACAATCATGAGACTTTAATCCAACTAATTTAAGATCACTAGAGACAAGCCTCTTCATATTTTAAGAGTAACCATGTGGAACTTTGATGCCCTGAAGACACCCGCAGAAACTTTGTCTCTCTTTTTTTGACAAAGTATGACATGCTGGCGGCAAATAAGTCCGCTTACCATCCTCAACAACTGGAGCTAACTACTCTCGTATACCCATAGCAATGAGGTCGAGACGAGCATTCACACCATCCTTTGTCTTGCCCTGAATGTTGAGAAACGTCCCGATCACACTATCACACACATTTTTCTCCACATGCATCACATCAATGCAGTGTCTGACATCAAGCTTGCGCCAGTATGGAAGATCAAAGAATATCGACCTCTTCTTCCATATGTTTTTCTCAGCAGCTTTACCTTTCTTTTTGGACTTGCCGAATATAACATCGATGCCCTTTACCCTCTGATAAACCTGCTCTCCAATTAAGGCCGCCGAAGCTTCTTCTGTCTCTTAGCATCCATTAAAAGCTTTTTTCATCTTACGATATGGGTGATCACGTCTAAGAAATCTCCGATGCCCAAGGTAAACCGTCTTCTTTCCATGATACAATTGAGTGTAGCATGTGCCTTCTTCACATATAGGGCATGCTTTATGCCCCTTGACACTGTACCCGGACAAGTTACCGTATGCTGGAAAATCGTTGATGGTGCAAAATAACATGGCACGAAGCTTGAAAGTCTCATGAGAATACCCATCAACTACATCAACACCTTCCACCCACAGCGTTTTCAAGTCTTCAATCAAGGGACTTAGATAAACATCTAAGTCATTTCCCGGTTACTTTGGGCCCGAAATCATCATAGACAACATCATGTATTTGCGCTTCATGCACAACCAAGGGGGCAGGTTGTAAATTATCAACAGAACAGGCCATAACCTATGAATACTACTCATGTTACCATAAGGATTCATTCCATTCGTAGCAAGTCCAAGCCTTAGGTTTCTTGGCTCATTGGCGAAATCCAGAAACATAGTATCAATATTCTTCCATTGCATAGAATCAGCAGGATGACGAACCTTTCCATCACGTTTCCTCTCATCATTATGCCATCTAAGATTCTTCGCATCTTTCGCATTGGCAAACAGTCGCTTGAACCTTGGAATTATTGGAAGATACCACAACACCTTCGCAGGATGACCCTTTTTTCTCATATCATCATCATCATCACCACCCTTCACTTTGTATCGTGATAACCCACATTTGGGGAAATCGTGATTGTCTTCATGAACACCGGTGTACAATATGCAATCATTGGGTCATGCGTGTATCTTCTTATACTCCATACCCATCGGACACAATACCTTCTTGGCCTCATAGTTACAGTCAGGCAATGTGTTGTCCTCCGGAAGCAAGTCTTTCAACACTTCAAGCAATTCGGTGAAGCTTTTATCGGTCCAACCATTTCTCGCCTTCACACAAACCAATTTTAGTACCGCCGACAACCGTGTATGAGTAGTACACCCTGGATATAAAGGCTTATCCGCATCACCGCACAACCTATCATACACATTAGCTCGATGAAAAGATTCTTGTCCAATATCACGGATCATGTCCTCTACTCGATCATGCTCCATATCTACGTCAACGTCCTCACTTTGGGAGACACTTGCCGTACTACTCAACAACACATCACCATGCCATATCCATCTTGTATAACTCAAGCAAATCCCTTCACAAATCAAATGAGTACGTATATCCTTCACCGTACATTTCCTTGTATTCAAACACTTGACACAAGGACAACAGAACATTCCATTACTATTAGGAACATTCCTTTGAGCAAATTCTATAAATTCTCCCACCCCCTTCAAATACTCAGCACTAGTGCGCTTACAAACCATCCAACTACGATCCATAACTAGATAGGTTCTGTAGATATACAAAACATATATCCAAGGCGTTTAAAAATTATTTAAAATTTACACTATTTTCAGGTTTCTTAAGACCTAAAAGAAATAAGCAGATGAAGATAAATTAACAAAACAGAATTCCAATGAGCAATATATTGTTGATGTCACATGCTACAAGCAACTCTAAATTTCTTCCCATTTTGAAATAGGTCATGATAGCAGAAGAAAAACAAGAGAAAACACAAAACCCACGACCAAAAATAGAGACATTCCAAACAACATAAACTCACAGTTTCAAGTTTCAACTACAGAGACTACAGTTTCAACATACACTCAAAACCAAAAATAAAAAAATGTGCCCTAAAGACTCACCAGAAATAGGTGCTCGCGTGGTGGTGGGGAGGGGAGCTCGAGTGGTGGCCAACATTCGATGTGGTTACTGAGAGCAGAGGGACAAGGAGAGTTAGTGCGAGGGAAGGGGAAAGAGAGATGTCAAGTTATTGCAAAGAATGAGTGGGAAAGATAGAGTTAGGGGTTAAGAGTGTACCTCACGGTGGTGGCGAAGAAGCCCTCGCGGTGGTTGCGATGGAGATGAGCTCGTGATTAGGGCAGAGTGAGAGTGAGAGTGAGAGTTGAGAGTGAGAGTGAGCGTGATGAAAAGAGAATAACAGAGACGTACAGAGCGAAGTGCAGAAGGCGCGCGGGTGTAAACGTTATAATCAAAAACCAAAAATAAAACAACATTTTACGTCAGTTGTTTGTAACAACTGACGTTAAAGGTCATTTATTTAACGTCAGTTATCTTAAACAACTGACATTAAAAGTCATTGTTTAACGTCAGTTGTATTAAACAACTGACGTTAAAAATAAATATTTTTTATTAAAAACACTTTTAACGTCAGTTGTTGAAGACAACTGACGTTAAAAGTGTATAAGTTTCTGCAAAAACATTCATTCCTTTGACTACTGTGCTACTTACCCATGACTACTGTGCTACTTACCCATGCACATTGTAACCTAATCCTCTTAATGAGCATTAAGTTTATAGATCAGTTTTCAAGAAAATCAGCTAGTCTCTCTTCTCTATATAAAGTACCATTCTTTCAGTATCATCAGAATACATGTCTGACCTCTTCTTTTCCTCTATATTTCGTGCGTTTTCTATTCCTTCACAATATGGCTCTATCATATTTGAGATTTTGTTATTTCTTCCTATACCTAGACTTAAAGGTCTCTGTCTTAATTGTCAAAAAACTTCTGAGGTTGAGTAAATCACGTAACATGGATGGTAAGGTTGGGTGAATCACGTAATGTGACTCCCTCACTTTATTTCATCCCAGTCATCCCTTTAACTCCCCTTTGGCAGCAAGTGACTGTGGATTCAAGATGATGCATCAAGGAATTCAAGTGAGGGAGGAGATGCATCCATTGGAGTTTCTGAGGACATGACTGAGAAGAAAAAATGATGTTGAAGCAGAAACTTTTTTATATTTTAGGGCTATGTTGCAGAATTTTTTTATCTTTTAATCTTGTAATTGTAACTTATGAATCGCTTCAATGAGATACGATTTGATTATACATATAACTTGTTTTATGTTAAGTGTTTATTTATTTTAATTTGCACAAGAATTTGTTTACTAATTCAAGCTAATTAATTAAGATTAAATATAAACTTGTTTAAAAAAAAAGTTTAGAAATAAACTGGCACTATATGGAGTAATCTGCGTTAAGAGTGACAACAGAGCATTCAGATAGGGATATAGGATTATTTACGTCAGTTATTTATTTAACTGAAGTAAAAATCACACTTTTAACGTCAGTTGTATAAAAAACTGACGTTAAAAATAAATATTTTTTATTTTAAAAACACTTTTAACGTCAATTGTATTAAACAACTGACGTTAAAAGTGTATAAGTTTCTGCAAAAACATTCATTCCTTTGACTACCGTGCTACTTACCCATGCACCTTGTAACTTAATCCTCTTAATGAGCATTATGTTTATAGATCAGTTTTCAAGAAAATCAGCTAGTCTCTCTTCTCTATATAAAGTACCATTCTTATGTATCAGTCTGTAATACACCCTATTCTTTTCCTCTATATTTCGTGCGTTTTCTATTCCTTCACAAAATGGCTCTGAGACTTTTGTTATTTCTTCCTATACCTAGACTTAAAGGTCTATGTCTTAATGGTCAAAAAACTTCTGAGGTTGAGTAAATCACGTAACATGGATGGTAAGGTTGAGTGAATCACGTAATGCGATTCCCTCACTTTATTTCATCCCCTCATCCCTTTCACTCCGCTTTCGCAGCAAGTGACTGTGGATAAAGCAGATGGATCATCAAGGAATTCAAGTGAGGGAGGAGATGCATCCATTAGAGTTTCTGAGGACAGGACTGAGAAGAAAATGATGTTGAAGCAGAAACTTTTTTATATTTTAGGGCTATGTTACAGAAATTTTTTATCTTTTAATCTTGTAATTGTAACTTATGAATCGCTTCAATGAGATACGATTTGATTATACATATAACTTGTTTTATGTTAAGTGTTTATTTATTTTAATTTGGACAAGAATTTGTTTACTAATTCAAGCTAATTAATTAAGATTAAAAATAAACTTGTTTAAAAAAAAGGTTTAGAAATAAACTGCACTTTATGGAGTGATCTGCGTTAAGAGTGACAACGGGGAGATGACAACGAAAGAAAGATAGGAATGAGTTTCAGGATTATTTACGTCAGTTATTTATTTAACTGAAGTAAAAATCACACTTTTAACGTCAGTTGTATAAACAACTGACATTAAAAGTTTTAATAATCATTTTTAACTTAAGTTCATTACACAACTGATGCAAATAGTGATTTAATATTTACAAAACTGCCACCGCCTCATTTTTAACGTCAAACATATAGTCAACTGACGTAAAACGTTCCCGTATATTACATTATATCCAGTAGTGGAAGTCTGTTAATGATGTGGATGGCATGACTAACAACATAGTTCCAAAATATTTTTGGTAAATTAGATTGAAATAACAATGACCAAGCCACATTTAGTATGTGCCTACGCTTCCTTTCAACTACAGAGTTTTGTTGTGGAGTCTCCACACAAGATGTTTGATGCAAAATGCCATTTTCATTGTAAAATTGAGTTGAAAGGAATTCAAGGCAATTGTCTGTTCTAATGATTTTGACTTTCTTGTTGTATTGAGTGTGAGCAAATTGAACAAAGTTCTTAACAAAGGTTGCTGCCTCACTCTTTGATTTCATCAAAAACATCCAAGTGTGCCTAGTAAAGTCATCCACCACAGTTAAGAAGTATTTATGTCCATGTATAGATTGAATGGCTAAGGGACCCCAAATGTCCATGTGGACTAAATCAAATGCTGCAATGGTTTTGCTAGTGCTAACAGGAAAATGTAATCTTGCTTGTTTGGCCATATATCAGAAGTCACAGATTTTATTTGAATCAAATTTAACATATGGAAAATGTTTACAAACAGTATGGAGGACAAAATGGGAAGGGTGGCCTACCCTAAAGTGCCACAAGTCAAAAAAGGGAATTGAAGAAACCGAGTTTACAGAATTGGAAGAGGCTTTAATGGGTGTATTTGGCTTGGTGAGTATGTATAGGTTGTTCGGGACTTCACCATGCCCAATCATCTTCAAGGTATTGATATCCTGTATAACACAAGTAAAGGTGTCAAAAATGAGTTTACAACCTAGTGTTTTGGCTAATTGGTGAATTGAAATTAAGTTGTGCTTGAAATATGGAATGTAAAGGACATTATGGAGATAAAACCTACCAGAAAAGGCAATAGTGTCCGAGTGCTTAAAAAAAGTGACAGAACCATTTGGTAATTTTACAGCAATGGGTTTGATGCATTTGTAAGTGATAAAATGATTTAAAGAATGGGTAACATGATCTGTTGCCCCTGTGTCTATGATCCAAGAAGGGTTACCTGATGATTGTTGATGAGTAGAAGGCTCACCAACATTGTTATGGCTTATTTGATTGACGCTATAGGGTTGTGTTTCAACACAGGTTTTTTGGATCATTGCAGCAATCTGAGCAAGCTGTTCTTGAGAGAAAAGAGAACTAGGTTCCTTTGAATTGTTGACAGACAGTGTCTCTTCTTGATTAAATGAGTTATCGAATTCAGCAGAAATGTTGTTGATGTTGGTAGGATTTTTGTTCTTTGATAACAAAGCTCTTTTCGCAACTCTGCTCCAAGTATGATAATTTGCTCCATTCAACGATGGAGAAACAAGAATAGCTCCCCCAGCTCTCTCTAGGATGAAGATATATGGATTCTCAATTGGATCCACTTGTTGTGTTGCTTGTGATTCAGTTGCGACGTTTGCTTCAGTCACCATGAGAGAAGAAAGTGCAAGAAAATGCAAGAAAATTTTATCAGAAGGTTCAGGGAAATGCAAGAATGATGCGCAGTAGAGCTCTCAGGATGAGAGATCTGATACCATAAAAGAATTGAATGAATTCATGAAGTAGATTGAATGAAGTCAGTAATTGCATTTCTCAAGTATTAGAATGCTTACAAGAGTTGCTTATATAGAGTACAAACTAGCTAACTTCCTAACTACTTTACTAACTGTCAGTTGAACTAACTAACCGTCTAACTGTCAAAGCTGTCAGAATAATAACTATAATATTAAAGTGTATCGTATACCCGTGTGCAACACCTATGTACGACTTCTAGTTACATCCTTGTTCATCGTGCACCTGTGTACAACACAGGTGTACAAACTGTTAAGTATCATCCAATAAGCAGAAAAAAGAAGACTAAAAATAGTGCAGCTTCTATATATATGTCACATTGTTGAGACTATAATCGACAAGAGGGCTAAAAACAGTGCAGCTTCTATATATATGTCACATTGTTGAGACTATAATCGACAAGAGGGCAAAAACCATTCATAGTGAAGCAAAAACACATTATCCAAGTTTAAAAAGAAATAAAGAAACAACAAAGCAGAAGGTGTAATAAGCAAGACTTAGGTCTGAAAATTCCACTAAAAAGAAACCACAAATGCACAAAAGCATATTCCATTGATCAGTAGCAGTGACTTGACAAAAAGTACAACCATTGATACTTGTTAAACTTGACAAAAGCACATGATAACAGTCCAACTCCTAGTACATAACCTAAACTGAATCAACCTTCTAGTTACATATTCATGAATGGCAAGGGGTTATTTGCTGCATGCCTAAGCCAATGCAACCTTTTCTCCTCAGAATCTCGAAAGGCAACAAACACCTCCCTCGCCGGCTTGAACAACATCAATTGACAACATTTGGTATGCAAATCAGGATCATTCGCAACTTCATCCAAGTTCTGAGTCTCGGTCAACACTTGTTCATTACTTTTTTGGATCATATTCTCAGTTTAAATCTTAGGTAATGAAAAAAGGAGGCAACATAATATCGAAAAAAGAGAGAAAATCCATGTGGAAAAAAAAGAACTTCACTGAGTGGGATTCATTCACCATACTAGCTCCACTCAGGTTGAAGGTTGCAATTACATTTTAGTACCCGACTGGATCTGAGAAAGAGAATGATGGGTTCGATTGAAGAGAGATCCTGCTTGGATTGGTCAAAGAGATCCTGCTTACCCATCAAACCACCCTCATACAATTCATGTGCATACCAAGAATGCCCACCATGTTTGAGGGTGAGGAGAAGGGAAGCAAGAAGTCTTTGATGGATTGGACTTGGAGCAGTGGAGGGATTGGAATGGCCATATTGAGAAGAATGAGAAGAAGAGGGAGAAGAATAGCTATAATAGAGAAGAAGTATAAAAACAACAACTCTGAGAAGAAGAAGAAGAAGAAAATGAAGCATTTTGAATATGATTTCAGTTAGTTGCTTAGCTTCAGTTACTTGCACAACAAGTTAACTTTTCAGTTAGTTATTATTAGGAGTCAAAGTCAGTCAGTTAGTTAGCTTCAGTTACTTGGACAACAAGTTAGTTGGTTAGCTTTTCTAGAGTAACTTGTTAGCTATATATATATATATATATATATATATATATATATATATATATATATATGTGTGTGTGTGTGTGTGTGTGTGTGTGTGTGTGTGTGTGTGTGTGTGTGTGTGTGTGTGTGTGTGTGTATGTATATATATATATATATATATATATATATATATATATATATATATATATATATCATATTCTCTTGTAAATTAACTTGAGTTTTTGATAATGAGAATTGATGAGTTCAATGCTCTTTCTCTTCCAAACTCATACTCGCAAATCAGTCTCTACATGGTATCAGTTGAAACCTTCTCTTTCGCTGCGATCTTCGATTGATCCTTCTTGCCACCATTGTTGCACTTTCTTGATCTTCAATCGATCCTTTTGCAACCTTTGTTACACCTTCTTGACCTTCATTCATTTTCTCTATATCTTCTTCTCTGCAACATTTTGTTGCAATTTCTTTTCTCAGACCTCAAATCTTCAAGTTCTCGATCTTCATTTCTTTGCTCTTCATCAGTTAATCATGGCTGGAAATGTTGAACTAGTTGCGAACAATGTTGTTGTCAATAATGCAACTCTCACAAACATGTTGAATCCCTACTATACTCATCCAAATGAGAATCCGGGTGTGGCGATTGTTTCTCAGGTTCTCAATGGTGAAAATTACCACTCATGGTCGCGTGCTATGCTTCTTGCTTTGAAGACCAAGAAAAAGATCAAATTTGTGGATGGTTCTTTGGCTCGTCCTGCTCTTGATGATCCTAATTTCACTCTATGGGATCACTGTAACACCTTGGTGGTCTCTTGGCTCCATCATTCTCTTGATCTAGAGGTGTTGCAAACAATCATGTGGATGGAGAATGCTTCAGATATATGGAATACTCTCAAGAAACGTTACTTTCAAGGAGATGTGTTCGAATCAGCGATTTACAAGAAGAGATTTATCTGCTTAAACAAGGTGATGCTACTATCACCACTTGTTTTACAAAATGGAAAAGTTTGATCCAAGAATTGGACAATTTTCACCCTATTCCCTCTTTTACTTGTGCTGTTGTTTGTACATGTCAGCTCATTCTCATTGTTAAAAGTTACAGAGAAGGTGATTATGTGATTAGGTTCTTAAGAGGCCTAAATGAACAATATTCTACAGTTAGGTCCAATATAATGATGATGGACCATCTTCCTGATTTAGACAAAGCCTTTTCTATTCTAATTCAGCAAGAAAGGCAACTTGTTCTTCAATTTGACAATTCTAGAGTTTTAGCTCAATTGAACACCAATAATGGTGCTTATGGCAGAGGCAGAGGCCGTGGAGGCCACAGTTTTGGTGGTGGAGGTAGAGGCAGAAGCATA
The DNA here is from genome assembly GCA_030762895.1 of Sophora flavescens. Lineage (NCBI taxonomy): Eukaryota > Viridiplantae > Streptophyta > Magnoliopsida > Fabales > Fabaceae > Sophora > Sophora flavescens. Next base: position 43,145,147 of record CM061069.1, on the reverse strand, counting down.
AAGATGTGCACTTATTGTAATATATCAGGCCACATGGTGGATACTTGTTACAAGAAACATGGCTACCCTCCTCATTTTCAAAAGGGAGGTGCTGTCAACCAGTATTCTTTGGATGATCAAGAAATTGAAGATGATCTCCACTCTATTTGACAGAAAGAAACACCTACAGTTGCTTCATCTTTGTCCTTCACACCTGAGCAGCATAAAGCTCTTCTTTTAGTGCTGCAACAAGCCTCTTCTTCCCACACTACAAATCAGTTAGTTAGTTCTCATAAGAGTGGTAATTTAGGTATATTCCGTGCTACTCTTCATACTTATAGTTCCAATAAAAACTCTTGGGTTCTTGATAGTGGAGCTACTGATCATGTGTGTTTCTCTAAAGCTAGCTTTCAATGCCTTACACATATCAGACCTATACTTGTTAAACTACCTAATGGTTCTCAAATCCAAACCAACTTGGCAGGAACCATTGAATTTAGTGATCAATTTTACATCACCGATGTCTTGTATATTCCTTCCTTTTCTTTTAATTTGATTTCAGTTTCAAAACTAATTGTCAACATTGATTGTTGCCTAAACTTTCATTCTAGTTGTTGTTCTATATAGGACAATTCCTCCTTGAGGACGATTGGAGCAGCTGAATTGAGAGCTGGTTTATATATCTTGTCTTCACCAACCATTCATTTTGCCCATACTTGTAACATCAATATTGTTTCTTCTAATAAATGTAATGTTTGGCACAATAGGTTAGGGCATCCTTCTCATGATAAACTTGTTCAAATAAATAAATTGTACTCTTATGTTGATTGTTCCAATTCTTGTAATCCTTGTGACACTTGTCATTTTACCAAACAGAAAAGACTTCCATTTCCTAATAGCATAACTGTTTCTGCACAGTGTTTTGATTTGCTGCATATGGACATTTGGGGTCCTTTTGCACATCCTTCTTTACTTGGTCATAAATACTCAGGGAAGAAGAAGAACGTGAAGAAGATGATGCAATGAAGCAGCTCTGTAGCTCTATTTATAAAACAAAGGGAGATGCTGCAGAGTATCGGTACCATGTTATGTCATTTATTTATTATTTAGTACTTTAAAGTTACTGTTAATAAAAATCATAAAAATAATGTTACCCTGATACAATTGGATGCGACTTCTGATAATCTTAACTTTTTTTCCTTTCAGCATAATAACAAATAAAAAAGTGTAGAGCTTGATGATGTACATTTGATATGCACTTTAGAATGAAGTTTTGTTTTGAATATTTGGCACTCATACAAGATATTTGATGCAATTTTTACAGAAATGGGGTGGTTCAAGTGTTGATTTTCAATTTTAAATTTTGACAAGGAATTAAAAAATCGGTTTCTAATGTGCTGACCATAATTTCTAATGACAGTTTTTTTGAGCTACTGTTATTGGAAAGTGTTGTCATTGATTTGTTGAATTATTTTGTCATTTGTAATTTGAAGATGATAAAAATTGATTTCTAGTTAACTAGTTGCCTTTGTCCTTTGCCAGTGAGAGAGCTAATGCCATTGTAGAAATTCTGCAGAGTGTCATGTTTTTACTTTGCTTATGGAGCCTCCTTTGTTTATGTGCTTTAAATAAAAGGTGGTATGATGTGTATGCTTGTTGCAAATGGATGGATCGGATAAATTTTTATTCGGATCTTAATGGATGGATTAAAAATAATCCATTAATCCATTATAATCCATTAAAAATTCATTAAAAAAATCCAATTCATCCATGATGCATTAAATAAAATCCATCCGATCCATCCATTAACAACTTTTCATGGATGGATATTCAATCCATCCACTAAAATTTATTTTAAATAATTTTATATCTCTTTTATCCATCCATAAAATATTTTTAAAAATAAAATAACTTGTAAAAAAAAATTAAAATATTATCTCTATCTCACCCTCGCTCTCCTCTTTCTTCCTCTCTCTACCCTTTCTCTCTCCTTTTTTTTCCTACTCTCTCTCTATCTTTACTCTCTCTCCACTCTATCTCACGACCATTTTGTATCACGGCTATTTTTCTATTACAAATGGAGGTTTTTTTTATTTGGTGAAAAATAATATGAAAAAAATAAATTGGTTTTGAAATGGATAAAAGTTGATCAATTACATTTTTGATTGTTGGTCCAATGGATTTTAAAAAATATTGGATGGATCATAAACCATCCACTAAAAAAATAATCCAATCCATCCAATCCATTTATATTATTTTTTTATAAATGGATGGATTGGATTGATTTTCTCATGAATGGATTGGATGGATGGTGGACAAATGAATCATTTTGCCACCCCTACTTGTAAGTTATTAGACTAAAGATGGGCTTTTTGACCAAACTGGGTTCCTTTTAGAAACTATTTACCAGTTTAGGGTTATTCTGAAACTATTTACCAATGGGGGTCGTTTTGAATATTTTATTATTTTTCGGTCTGACGGGTCAAAGGCGCCACTGCAGGTGCCTGCAGTGGCGCCTACACTTTTTATAAAAAAAAAAAAATCAAAAGGGGAGGCGCATTTGGCAGTGGCGCCTCTGCCCCCTCCCCCTGCTAGCTATAGTAGCGCACTGTAGCGCTACTGTAGCAGCACTTTTTTTTTTTTTTTAATTTTGACTTTTTTAAAAAAATAAAAATTTTATTTCTAAAAAAACTCATTCACTAGATAATGAACTGAATTCACCAGATATTTGTACATGATTCACCAGATATTTGCATATACTTAACCAAAAAATTTATTTCTCAAAAAAACCATTCACCAGATAATGAACTGAATTCACCAGATATTTGTACCCGATTCACCAGATATTTACATACACTTAACCAAAAAAATTTATTTGACTTTTTAAAAAAATTAAAAAATTTATTTCTAAAAAACCCCATTCACCAGATAATGAACTGAATTCACCAGATATTTGCACACACCTGACCTAATTATGGAGACAAGAAGTAATAAAAAAATCCCGTAATAATGAGTAGCAAATAATATCGCAGTAGGCATAAAAAAATAATAGCAATAACAATTTACACTAATAAATATTCATCAATTATTACAGTAGTAAAAAAAAATTATTTGGTGAGAGCATTGCAGAAAATCTCCGGAGTGAAATTAAGAAGATGAGTTTACTTGAGATGAATATTCCTTGATCTTGTCTCTGATGGTTCCGTCTAAAGCTCTCTCAGCAAGCTCATAATATAAAGTATTGCCTTCGGGACCACTAACTTTGTCCTTCTGTAAGTACCTACCACTGTCTTGATAAATGAGTATTTCTGCATGTGGGCAAGAGTCACATATAGAGGTTTGCTTACAACCATTTTGTCATTCATCTCCAAGCGCTACCACACAATAAAGGGAAAAGAAATCATTTTTAAAGTAAAAAACCACTGACTATTTTCAACATGAAAATACCACCTACTTACAGCTCTGGATGCCTCATCAGGAGTTGAGAATGCAACAAATCCTGATCCTCGACTTATGCCATTGGGGTCTCTCATAACCTTTCAAGTAAAAAATATATAATCTAGAGTGACCTCTTGACAGAATAATTAATTAAATATAATTCTGTAATTAATATTATAAACAAATTTTTAAATTTTATGTCGTTTATTATATTATAATTTCAAGAGGTCACTCTCATTATATTATATATAATACAAGAGAAACCGCGGTGTCTCCATAATCAGGTCAGGTGTGTGCAAATATCTGGTGAATTCAGTTCATTATCTGGTGAATGGGTTTTTTAAGAAATAAATTTTTTATTTTTTTAAAAAAGTCAAATAATTTTTTTTGGTTAAGTATGTGTAAATATCTGGTGAATCGGGTACAAATATCTGGTGAATTCAGTTCCTTATCTGGTGAATGGGTTTTTTTGAGAAATAATTTTTTTTGGTTAAGTATGTGCAAATATCTGGTGAATCGGGTACAAATATCTGGTGAATTCAGTTCATTATCTGGTGAATGGTTTTTTTGAGAAATAATTTTTTTGGCTAAGTATGTGCAAATATCTGGTAAATTCAGTTCATTATCTGATGAATGAATTTTTTTAGAAATAAAATTTTTATTTTTTTAAAAAAGTCAAAATAAAATAAAAGTGCTTCTACAGTAGCGCTACAGTGCGCTACTGTAGCTAGCAGGGGGAGGGGCAGAGGCGCCACTGCCAAATGTGCCTCCCCTTTTGATTTTTCTTTTTTTATAAAAAGTGTAGGCGCCACTGCAAAGGCGTCATCTGCAGTGGCGCCTTTGACCCGTCAGATCGAAAAATAATAAAATATTCAAAACGACCCTCATTGATAAATAATTTCAGAATAATTCTAGACTGATAAATAATTTCTAAAAGAAACCCAGTTTGATAAAAAAAAAACCTTGAGATGTCCTGGAACGGATTCAAGAGTCACAGTAACAAAAGGTTTGGTGGTTTTGATAAGGACAAGAAGGAGCTTGATCCTGAGGTTAATTCACCGCAAGTATATCTTTGGTGCACATGTTGCTTTCTATATGATATGAAGCTTGGAGTACAGCCTGGTATATATAATATATGCATTGAGTGGTTTGACTTTCAGGTCCACATAGCATAGGCATAGCCCATATCTTTGTGTCCAGTATATCCCCTGTCCCTGGGCATCAATGATTCATGATTATTCCTATTTCTTGCATGGAAATACGGGGACTAAATGGTTTCCTTTGGTTTAATCAGACTAACAATGCTCTAGCCAATCATTAACATTTGTCATAATTTTATACTATCTTAAAATGAATAATCTTAATTATTCAAAATTATTAAATAGGAAAAAGTAATATATATATCCAATTCTGTTTAGTGTACTTTAGTCATGTATACATTAAGATTATCCAACTTTTAAATTTATATATTTTTAATTTAATTAAAATATGATGTCCATAAGCTTCAGACAAAGTTTATCATGTGAGAGGCACGTGATATTAAAAAAATTGTAGAACTTTTAGAAAGTATATGTATCTCTTACGTGATGAACTACACGATAGATTCGTGCGATGCACGGGTGAAATATATATGATGGTATAATTTCATGTTATTTAAAAAGACAATACATGATTATGTTTGTCAAAAAAAAATACATGATTATATTAATTTCGAAAAAAATAGATGCACGGATGACACAATTCATCTTATATAGAATTTGCAAACGAAATTCAAAACAAAGTTGAAATTTTGAAGTAAAATACATATGTTCCTTATAAAAAGAAAATTTCAATAAAGAGTTTGCGGTCTATACAAACTGTCAATTGCAAATTCCATGTATAGGTTGAACATGTACCTATCACGGGTAAATTATATGTAGGAATAATATTTTTTATTATTATTTTAAAAGATAATTTATATTTAAAACATAAAAAATAACGTTTGAATTGAAAGACTATTAATTTTATATATTTTTTAATATTCAAGAAAAAATAGACTTTTGAATTCTACAGTGCAAGATCTTCCTATTCCACGTTTTCATTGAATATTCCCCCTATCACCGTGACGCGCAATATATGGATCTTTAGAAACTGATTTGATCTGAAATTGTGATTGCTTAGGATTCAAGTTACCCTAATCTATAAATAGAGCAATTAGGCTCGAAAATAGGGGACTGAGGAGGGACTTTTTGGGCTGCTCCCTTAGGCAAAATTAAGATTTTCTCTCTTCTTCTTCTTCTTCTTCTCTTCTTCTCTTAGGTTTTCATTAATGTTTTTGTTAATCAAGCTTGCTATGATAATGGCAATGCTTGAGTAGTAGTTTTATTTCTAGGGATTGGGTCTATGCCCAAGATCTGTTTTTATGTTATGAATTGATGTTTTCCCTTTGTTAATTTCGATTTCGCTTTCGATTTGGTTTCTATCGCATGAATTACTTGTGAATCTGGTGCACACTTATTTGTATGTCATAGATACTCTAAGGAGGAACATAGCGGTGAACTTAGGTATTGGATCTATAGGAATCAGACTTAGGACTTAAATCACGAGAGTTAGAAGCGGCCTTCAAGGGTTCACGAATTGTCACAGAACTTAAAGGGTTCAATTTAAATTCAATTACCACGAGAGTAGGGGTTGGTTTAATTGGGCTCGGTTTTTGTAACCCGAGAGGGAGCATTAACTTATTTAGGATAAATTCACCTTCAACGCAATTTTGATAATTAACAAGGGGTAGTCAATTTGGTAACATGAACAATCTTGTTGGTAGCCCAATTCCTAGGAATCCCTTTTGATCTGAAAAACCCCAAATTGATTTACTTTCCTCTTTTAATTGATTGTACTCTTAAATATGTGATTTTCTAAGTTAACACTTATTACAAAAATCAAATCTTTTCAAAATCCTTTTTTTATATAGTCTAGTTTAATTGGTTTAATAATTAGCTGTTATTTGAGATCACGGTTTCTGTGGGATCGATCTTTTTATTACTTAACGACGAATCCGGTACACTTGCCGGAATCCCACCGTCATCAAGCCTCCTCATCTCTTACGAATTGATCTCTTGCTTCAGGCCTAGCATGTTAAATTTCAAAAGACCCAAATATTTCTATTTTGGTCTTACCCGCCATTCAGAAGCCCAAAGTCCACCTCCTTAGATTTTTCCTCATCCACCTTTTAACCTCTGCATATTTGGCCCAGATGACTCCTTACACGACCCAACCATAGAATTTGAGCCACACTTGGTTGACTCCCAACTTATCACAACCCCCCATTATCCTACATTCCTACTTCCATGAATTACGCCTAGCATGTCTCCACCTTTTTTTTAATTTTATTTTTAACTGTTACTTAAAAACATATCTCCACCTGATAAACATTAAGTTACTTCCCTCTTTCACGCCTCTTATCTCCTGGTGTGCATCAATAGCTCAACATCTCAAAATCTGTCATGGCCAGGCCGTGATGCCCATCACGGCCGTGACAGACCACTTAGTGAAGCAACGTTCAAGGCAGAAGCTGTCACGGCCAGACCGTGATGGCCATCACGGTCGTGACGCGCATTACTTGAATCTGAAGCAACCGATTTTGATCTAAATTTGAGTTTGATTGGGATCCAAACTTCCATAATCTATAAATATGGCATCTAGGCAGAGAGTAAGGGGGACCTTTGGCTGCTACTCTTAGGCTATAATTTAGGATCTCTCTTCTTCTTCCTCTTCTCTTCTCTTAGGATTTATTTCATGTTGTTGTTAACCAAGCTTGTCATCACCATGACAATGCTTGAGTAGTAGATTAATTTCTAGGGATTGGGGCTATGCCCAAGATCTATTTTTATGGTAATGAATTGATGTTTTATCTTTGTTAATTGCGATTTTGCTTTAGATCTGATTTCTAATGTTTTAATTACTCGTAAATTCGGTGGCCACTTGTTTGCGTGTCGTAGATATTCTAAGGAGGAACCTAGCGGTGAACTTAGGTATCGGATCTATAGAATCAGACTTAGGACTTAAATCACGAGAGTTAGAAGCGGTCCTTCGAGGATTAACGAATTGTCACGAAACGTAAAGGGTCCAATCTAAATTCGACTACCACGAGAGTAGGGGTTGGTTTAATTGGGCACGATTTTTGTAACCCGAGAGGGAGCATTAACTATTTGAGGATAAATTCGCCTTCAAAGCAAATTTCGATAATTAACAAGGGATAGTCAATTTAGTAACATAAATAATCTTGTTGGTAACCCAATTCCTAGGAATCCATTTAGATCTGAAAAACCATAAATTGATTTACTTTCTGTTTTACTTGATTGCATTCCTTATCTGATTTTCTAAGTTATCTCTTATTTCAAATATCAAAACCTTTTCAAAATCTCTTTATATCGTCCAGTTTTATCGATCTGATAATTAGTTGTGATTTGAGATCACGGTCTCTGTGGGATCGATATCTTTTTATTACTTGGGGGCGAATCCGGTACACTTGCCGGATCGCACGTGCAGTCGCACGACACATCAAGTTTTTGGCGCCGTTGCCGGGGACTGTGCTTCCTCTAATCTTGATTTAATTTTTAAATTGATTTTTATGGACCTTTTATTTTTCTTATTAATTGTTTTTTGTTAAAAAAAAATTCATCAATCTCTTTTTCATTTTTTTTTGTATCTATCTCTCTGTGTTTTTCTATTTTATGCAAAGTTCCCTAAGTCTTGGAAGCCTTATTGAGGTTGACCCCGAAATCGAAAGGACCTTTCATAGACGTAGGAGACTACAAACAGAGAGAGAGAGGTTGATTCCCATTCCACTCATGGCGAATCTACTGGATACGAAACCATTGAAGGACTACGCAGCCCCAAATGCTAGGTGTTTGCGAAATGGGATTGTTAGGCCAGAGATCAAGGCGGAGAACTACACTATACCGCCTATGCTAATCAACATGATTAGGCAACATCAATTCGAAGGATTGCCCTCGTAGGACCCGACCGATCACGTGGAAACATTATTGGAGTTCACCGATGCAATTAGGATTCATGGTGCTCCGGTCGATGCTATATGCTTGAGGTTATTCCCCTCCTCTCTGACCGGAATAGCGAAAGCTTGGTTGAAGCAAGTGCCCGCTAATACCTTGTCGACTTGGGACCAACTGGAGCAGGCATTCTTGGAGAAATTCTTCCCTCCATCCAAGACGGCTTACATATGAACCCAGATCACTGGCTTCTTCCAAAAGGACGGAGAATGCTTATCAGAAGCTTGGGATCACTACAAGGGATTACTAGAGTCTTGCCCACATCATGGACTCGAGAGGTGGTTATTAGTGCACACCTTCTACAACGGATTGGATTACTCTTCGAAGGTGTCACTTGACTCCACAGCTGGTGGGGCCTTTATGAATAGGCCTCTGACTGAGGCATTCGACATCATTGAAAACGTGGCCACCAACTACCACCAATGGGGTTCAGAAAGAGGAAATAACCCGAAAAAGATTTCGGGGGTTAAGTTTGAAATGAATAGCACTGATCTCATCATGTCTAAAATTGACTCACTTAATAAACGCTTTGATCAGCTTGAAAGGGCTAACGTGAGTTCAATAGGTGCTACTAATATTGTTTGTGAGATTTGTGGAATGCAGGGACATGACATAATGGAGTGCCCACGTGGTATTGCTCATGGATCCGACGCTTCGGGGGAACAAGTGAACTCTTGTCACAACTTCTACGACACGAACCCGAAGTTTCCAAATTATGCCCCTCCAAATGCTTACAACCAAGGAAGGAAGAACAACCCTTACCTCTCCTACGGGAACTATAGCAACACGGTGAACCACGAGTTCCAAGAAGGCCAAGGTAATAGGAAACCCGCATCAGGGTATCCTCAGGTACAAAAGACTAAACTTAAGTCTCTTTTGGAAAGTTTTGTTGAAACTCAAACATAACAAAATGAAGAGTTTAGGCAACAGGGTAGGGCAGTCAACGAGGCAATAAAAGAGCTAGCATCTAAGGTCGATAACTTAGCCATCCATAATAAGATGTTAGAAACTCAGATTGCCCAACAAGCTAGTACATACTCTAGACCTAATGGTACGTTTCCGGGACAGCCCGAAGTTAATCCCAACGACCATTGTAATGCCATATACTTGAGGGATGATAAGCTTGGGGTGGTTGAAAAGGATGTGGAATGTGAGGAGGACATGAGCGAAGATGAAGAGACAGAGCCAAAGTATGTCCCTCCTCCACCTTACCAACCCCCAATACCTTTCCCACAAAGGTTGGTCAAGCCAAAGCAAGTAAAAATAGAAACTAAGAGCTTAACTGAGGAGTACAATGTCATGATAAAAACTAATATGCCTCATAAGCTAAAAGATCCAGGCAGTTTCTCTATTGCTCGCTCAATCGTATAAGTGAAAATAGACCAAGCCTTATGTGACTTAGGGGATAGTGCGAGCTTGATGCCGCCTACTATCTTGGAGAGGTTGGGAACCAAGGAATTGAGTCCATCAAAATTCTCTTTACAATTTGCGGATGGCTCAATTAAAACTCCTCTAGGCATACTAGAGAATGTTCCCGTAAGGGTAGGGAAATTTTTCATCCCTGCCGATTTCATGGTGTTGGATATGAACGGGGATTCTAAATTCCCCATCATTCTAGGAAGGCCTTTCTTGGCCACCGATGGAGCGATAATAGACGTAAAGAATGGCAAACTCTCTCTGAATGTAGAGGAAGGTAGGGTAGATTTTGATTTGACTAACTCATATAACAACCCTCATTTTGAGAGTCATGTGTGCAGGATCGATATAAAGTCTCCAGAGGTGAAGGAAGAGCATTACATGGAAGCGACTCCGAAGCTTTGCGAGACAAATGATGCACCAAATGGTGATGAAGTTGGAGTTGCTCATCATGTGGAAACAAAACTTCTGCCGGGAGGGAGTAAGGCCATGAAACTCAGAGTGAAAAGAGCAAAGCGAAAGCGCAATTGGTCATATGAGCAAAATCGGCTCTTTGAAGGACTCCCATGGAAGAGAAGTGTTCTTGCACTTCTACGCCCAGCCGACCCCGGTTGATTGAAAGAAGTACGGTCAAGCTTAAGACCGTAAATAAGTGCTTCTTGGGAGGCAACCCAAGTTTTATTTCCTTTTTCCATTTGTTTTTGAATTTTGTTTTTGAATAATTTGAGAAGATAAGAAAAGAAAGATCATCAATTAATGGGTTTGTTAAGTGTTTGCAGGTCAGGAAGTCATGAAGAGTGAAAGGGGGATGGAAAAGAAAGTCAGAGTCCATCACGCCCGTCACGGCCGTGATGAATAAAAAGCTAAAACTCAGATCCCATCACGGCCCAGCCGTGATGAACATCACGGGCGTGACAAGTAGGCCCCAGAAGATCAAAGTCCATCACGGCCAGGCCGTGATATTCATCACGACTGTGATGTGAAGACCAAGAAGGGTCAGAAAGGATCACGGCCAGGCCGTGATAGTGGTCACGGCCGTGACAGGTAGCTAGAGCAGGACTGATTCCATCACGGGCAAGCTGTGATAAGTATGACGGCCATGATGCAGTATTTACCAGACATAGAACGCGTCACGGCCAGGCCGTGATGGCCATCACGGCCGTGACGCGCATTTAACCCAGGTTATAAACGCGTCCGGTGCTGCAAACCACGCACTCCTTTCATCTTCTCAACCTCATCTCCAGCTCCATAGGCACCAAACTCTCTTCTTCTTCCTCCCAACTCCTCCTTTCCCTTTAACCCAGCAACCACCATCCTCCTCTTCCCCCACTCTTCTTCTTCTTCCTCCTCTCACACCCTCCACCATAACCAGAAGCTCGAAAAATCACCTCCCCATTACACCCACACCCAACCACCCCTACTCCCTTCCTCCCTAGACCTCACCCAACAAGACCCACAAGGCAGATCCTCCAAATTTGGGCAAACTCAAGAATTCCTAAATCTGAAACCCTAACCCCTAAAAGTTTCAAATTTCAGAACCAGTGAAGGGGATTGTGGATTTTGGTACTCTGGGATCATGGCAAGCAAACGTCAAAGAGCGACCGAAGCCTCACGCACTCGCACCAGAGGAAGCAGGAACCCAGGTAACTACTCTGACTCCTCTAACTCTGAGACTGATGAACAAGGGTATGGGATAGTTTTCAAGGATAATGCTCAACAAGATAGATTCAACGCTCTGAAAAATAGGAAGATAGTCCAAACCAAATATCTTGATGATGCATGCATAGACACCCTAGGCTTGACTGTTGACATCAATTGGATGTTAGAAAACATAGGGTGGAGCGAGTTTGCTTGCACTAGATACCCTGCATATGCTGGCCCTACTCTATAGTTCCTAAGCTCCCTTAATGCAGAAATTCTCCAAGGGCCGCATTGCCAAGAGGGACGGATCACATTCCGGCTCTTCAATCAGGACTTCGTACTAACCCTGGTTGAATTTAATGAGATTTTTGGATTACCAGTAGGGGGACCGGAGATACCCCTTAGGGTTTAGTGCGCATAGTTTCTGGTCAATAATTGACCATGAGAGCAGGAGTTTTGACCCTAAGACATCCAAGTCCACATCCTTTGCTAACCCTAGTATCAGATATATGCATAGGGTCATAGCCAATACCCTGTTTGACCGTGGAGAGAGTGACGGATCCGTCCGCCAGGACGAGGTCTTTATACTATGGGCCATGCTCCACCCTGAGAGCAACGTGGACACGGTCATTTTTGGCTAGGCACCTCTTAAAGGTTGCCAAGAGTTCGAGTGGCAGTATTGTCATTGGTGGCCTGATCACCACCATATGCCATCACTTCAACTTTGATCTAGATGGTTTTGAGGCCGCTCCTGGACGGACCCCTATCTCCTTGAAGGCTTGTGAGGCCATGGGGATGATCATCCAGGAGGATGATATGTACTGCCTAAAACACCCAAGGCGCAGGAACCCAATTCCTCTCCCTAACCCCACACTTTTAGATGTAACAAATCCGGCAAATTGGAAAGTGTCGGTGGGAGAGGAGCCTCAGCCGATCAGGATACAAAGGCCGCTACGCCCGCCACCGCAGGCTAGGCCATCTGGGCACCCTTCTTCTTCCTCTGCAGGTACGCACGCACCATCTGATGATCCCTATGCTCGGTTCGCATCCACTTTTGGCACCATCTTAGCGAACCAGGAGCGCATCATGGAGGAGCAGCGTGAGCAGAGAGCCATGCTCCAACAGCTCTACGACTGGCATCTGAGCCAACACCCACCACCTCAGTGAGTTATTTTGTTCCTTTTTTTATTTTTTATTTTATCCTCCCTACGACTTAATTATTTACATTGGGGACAATGTAAGTTTTTAAGCTTGGGGTAGGGGTATCATTTTGATTTTTGCATTCTTGCATGTTGCATTCATTTAGGATTAGTTTTGCATATATCACATGATTAGACTGCCCCTTTGCTTAGAATATGCCTCCAATAGTGAAAAACTTTGTGCCAATTGAATTAGGACAGTGGATTGAATTAGGACAGTGGATCCGTGAACCAAATTTTTGTATTCATGTGATAGGCTAAAAATGAAAAATACTTGAGATGATCTTTTAATAGTTAATGATTAGCATATGGTTCCTCAGGTTTAGGTTTCTCAATGATTTTTAAACTACTAAATGTGAGCTTTTGAGCCTAAAAGGGGTACTCACTAAATCCACCCCATTCCTTGTGATCGAGTGTTTTATTCCTCTTGGATTGGGTCCTCTAGAACTTGACATGAAACTGTTTTGAAACTTACAAATTTTTGAAAACACATTTGAAAATGATTGAGGCACTAGGTATTTTTTCTGGCCTTCTGAACATTGACTGATAAGTTGCTACCCCTTAGTTGCCCAATTTTGAGCCTAAAAGAATAAAATACTTTTGTTGGTACCATTGATCTATTTTAATGAACAATGCTTGGTATGACACCTCTTAAAGTGTTGCAAAAGGGCAAAAAAGGTAGTTCGAAGAATAAATTGTGGGATAAAAAGTTGGAGAAATTTCTCTAAAGTTGAAAATCTCCCATTCTTCAAATAAAAAAATAAAAAAATGGAGAAGGGGATGAAAAAAAAAGGGGGGGAAAGTGAGGAATAAGAAGTAAAAAAAAAAGGAAGAAAGGTGGAAAACTGAACTAAAGCCCAAAAAGGAATTTTAGGAGGTGTCATTCTTTGCACTGCTTGATTTTGCTTAGCCTTCTAGAATTTTCCTTTTCTTGATTTCCCCACCTAACAATTAGTCCTATGGCCCCGTTACAAGCAAAATAAAAGACCTCCTGATTCTGATGTGTTTTCATTAATAAAGTAGAGATTTGGTTAATAGTCAAGCTTATGGTAGGGTTCCTTCCTTGAGAAAATTGAGGTCATATACCCTCAAACTTATGAGTGAGGTAAGGAGAGTACCCGAATTAGTGAGATATGTGAATCTGGGGATCGTAAGCTCCTAATTGGACTTAAAATCTATTGTCTCTTGGTTTCTTATTGAATATGCCTGTTACTTGAATTCATTATGCGGGTTCTAGATTCACTGTCCATGCTTTGATTGATTACCTTTTTTGGCCTTAGTTATTGCTTGAGGACAAGCAAAATCTTAAGCTTGGGGTAGTTTGATGAGTGTGATTTCACCTCATATTTCCATGACGTTTTGCATGTATTTTCATATAGTTTAGGCATTTTTAATTTGATTTTGGTTAATTTTTACCTTGGAACGGGTAAGGCGGTTTTGTGGTGCTTGTGTGCAGGAATCGAAGACTAAATTGCTCAGGATCAGTTGTATTGAAGCTGGCATGAAGATGGAGCTTGGAAGGCAAGAAAATGAGGCAAACAGGGCTGATCACGGCCTAGCCGTGATGCCCATCACGGCCATGATCCAGTGAAACTGAAAAGGAAGAATGGAAAAGTCAGAATCTATCACGGCCAGGTCGTGATGCCCATCACGGCCGTGACATGTCAACAGAGCCAGACCCCTTCAAGACAGAATCTATCACGGCCGTGACAGACCACTTAGTGAAGCAACGCTCATGGCAGAAGCTGTCACGGCCGTGACGCGTATTACTTGGATCTGAAGCAACCGATTTTGATCTAAATTTGTGTTTGATTAGGATCCAAACTTCCCTAATCTATAAATATGGCATCTAGGCAGAGACTAAGGGGGTCCTTTGGCTGCTACTCTTAGGCTATAATTTAGGATCTCTCTTCTTCTTCCTCTTCTCTTCTCTTAGGATTTATTTCATGTTATTGTTAACCAAGCTTGTCATCATGATGAGTCACCGGCAAGTGTACCGGGTCGTCGCAAGTAATAAAATAACACGGTAAGGATTTACCGAGGTCGAACACAAGGATTGGGCTACCAATTCAACTAATCCGCGGGAAATTAGATACGTTTGGTCAAGTAACAGAATGTGGTTGAGAGAGAGAAAATAGGATCGAATTCAAATTAACAAATCTAATAAAATAATTAACTAAAAATCTGAAATTAAAATGTCCAAGGTCACAAATCCACCTACCCAATATGCATACCCAAGTGATGATGAATTCCTCCCTAAGTTCAATTACAATGTCAACGGGGACCCCCAAATTCTCCTAAATCCACTATCGTGCTCATTAGGACGTATTCGAAGATTGGATTAATTACTTACTAGGTCTCATAATCCTAATCATCAAACTCTGTTAATTCTTGTTCCCTATATGGTTGCACCGATCTCCTATTCACTCTCGTGCAATATTCGATCGATGATCCCAATTCAAGTTCTAAAACGCGAATCGCCGATCAGCCTCAACACGTTTAACTAGTTAATCACGCAAGCATATGATCAACACAATCAAATCAGAATTGGAAAACATTAATTGAGAGAAGGAAGAAAACATACATCACATGAACACTACACCGCCATGGGTGGCTTCATTGTTTCCTCAGACGAGGGGATTAGTTCCTCATGCTCATAGACAAACAATCGGACATAACCACCATAATAAAATAAGAAAAAGGAAAAAGAAGGAGACACATCTCCAAAGAGACAAGAAACTAGCCTAAACGCTACTCTACACAAGTGGAAAAACTAGGATTCGGATCTCTCCCAAAAGCTCCCTCTTCTGATCTGAAACAGCCTATAAATAGGGATTCTGGTTCTCGGCCGCTCGCGGGGCGAACAAGCTTTCGCGAGGCGAACATTAGTTTTGGCGCGCTTTCAATTTGGATTATCGCGAGGCGAGAGTGTGTTCGCGGGGCGAGTCTTCAAACCTTAAACTGTCACAGCCGTGACCTTCATCACGGCTAGGCCGTGATGGTCTCTGTCTTCCAGGGTCTTCAGGATCTCGCGAGGCGAGAAGCCTCTCGCGTGGCGAGCCAGAATTGATGACTGTTGCTGTTTTGCTGATCTTCAGGCTCGCGAGGCGAGCATCTACTCACAGGGCGAGTATCTCCAGAATGGAAATTCCCACTGTTTTCTTGACTCGAAGTGTTTCCTTGACTCTTGGAGCTTCACTTCTAACCTGAAACAATAAAAAGAAACAAAAAGCATAATTATATTCAAAATAGACTAAAAACTACTAAAAAATTCCTAGAACGAGTCAAGGTCTACTTAGGAACAAAACAAGGCAAATTTGGGCGAAAACGAGAGTGAACTTGAATAATTTGCACAAAAACCACTGTCCATCTAGTTATAAAACTAGATAAGCCAGAGGCTTATCAAAACACCCCAAACTTAAACCTTGCTTGTCCCCAAGCAAGCTAAAACTCAAAAAGGACTCAAGACTTGGCAAGCCTAAAGGAATCAATCGATTTCGCACAAATTTCATGCAATCAAAACAGTTTTTCTCCATTGATTTCCCCCTTGCATTAATGTAATCCCCACATTCATTTACTTTAAACAATTGAGAACTTCATCATTCATGCAATCATTAATCTAAGTTGAGGATCAAAGTCACACACAAAAGGAAGATCACCAATTCAAACAATTGCCTTCCTCACAAGGGTATGTAAATTTTCACTCATTCGCTCAAATTCGTCTAGGCTATCAACTTTTCACTCAATTTCACATATCAAGAGCACTTCCCATGAATTTGATTTTCATCTAAAAAATGGCTCCCACGAAAACATGCATGCAACATCAGAAGGTCTTATAAAGGTCGTAATGGGGCCTGGCTGAGCGTAGGATATTCAAGGATACTAGGCTTAAGTCCTTAGGAACTAAGAGAGCATGAGCATTTGACACATATTCAACTCAAATTCCTTTTTCCATTTTTCTTTTTGCCTCGGGTGACTACAGCCTTTTCCTTGCAATTTTTTTTTTCTGTTTTACCCCTTTTCTTTTGGCATTTTTTTTTTGGATTCGACCTTTATTTTTCTTTTTCTCACCCCAATATGACACATCACCTTGTAGCCACCCCAAACTTAGTTTCTCACAACCTTTCTCTTGCTAAGCTTTCATGCTCTCCTAATCCTAAGATTGGGTTAACATGGTTTTTCAGATTTTCGGCTTATAATATATGGTCATCAAGAAACAATAGGCTAATTAGGCTCAATGCGGCTAACTAGGGAACATGCATTAGGGATGGTTCTTTTTAGGCCAAGTAGTTATTCAAAGAAAATTTCCTAAATCATTTGATGCAACACATAAACATGCAAACCATGAAGAGATTCAAGCAAATTCGGGAAAATGCAACATGAAAGTGATTCACACAATCAAAAACAAAGTTGGAGGCTCAAATCCTCACCTGGACATTTTGCAAATTGTTTGACCGAGATACAATTCCTAGTGTGTGCACCCCCTCACCCCAAACTTATCATAAATCAAGTAATCACAATAAAATTTCTCAATGTTCAATTTTCAATTTTTCACATGGGGATCAATTTTCTGTTTTCAGAACCTAGGGGGAAATCGTCAATGGTCAAAATAATTCATGCAATCAATCTATGCTAAATTTAATTAAAATCCAACAAGCTTGCCGACACGACATCCATACACAAACTCTTGATCTTCTCAAATTATTCAAGAGTGACAAACAAAAACAAAAACAAAACAAAACAAAAGTGAGGAGAGGAGAGGGTGCTCCCTGATCAAGTTTCCATGGTTGCCTCCTCATCCAATTGGTCTCACGGGCTCCCTTCTGTTGCATAGCATCCTGGAAGAACTCCTGCAAATTAAAACCTTAAGTGCAGATTCACGAGGCGAGAGACCACTCGCGAGGCGAATTTGGAAAATTGTTATTCACACTTTCCAGAATAGCGAGGCGAGTAGTTTCTCGCGAGGCTAATCTCGAATTCCAACAGATGATGATGCCCAGAAGCGTGAGCAAGCCTCTGAGATTCAGGGCTTCTGTCTCGCGCGGCCACTGTGGATTCGCGTGGCGAATCAAGCTTTTTTTTTTAAACATATAAATCAAAATGACAGAAACTAAAAATAAAGGATACCTAGCTTGGGTTGCCTCCTAAGTAGCGCTTGTTTAACGTCACTAGCTTGACTTATTAATAAGCATCCACCTGGATCCCATAGCCTGTGGCACAAGGGCCAAGAGACGCTCATCATATCAAATCCTCCACCCGGATCCCATGGTTTGTGAAGTGGCCCTTGCAGGAGCAATATGACTCTATTCATGATCCCACCTGGCCTATGTGTGAAAACTCCATTGACCTCCGTAATTATGAACTCACTTCCTCTCGGGCCAAATGGTGTTTTCTCGAGGAAGTGTGCCAGACAAGTGGGAGGGTCTAACTTACCAATGTCCACACATGCATGTAAGCCAACATAGTTATCCAATGCAGTAATTTCAGGTTGCTTGGCAAGCATGGTGAAATCCTCTACCACTTTATCTGCATTTTGAACTCTCCCCTCTTGCTCCGGTGCCTTGTCCCTTGCCAACTCCTCTTCCTTAGGTTGCTCTTCCTCAACATGTGGTTGTTCCGGGGCCTTGTCACTTGTCAATTCCTCTTCCTCCGGTTGCTCTTCCTCAACATGTGGTAGTTCTTCCTCAACTTCCTGAGAACTAGTTGCATCCCAGTCAGATCCCAACACCCTACCGCTTCTAGTTGTTATGGCTTCGCATTGGTTCTTAGGGTTGTTCTCGGTATCACCTGGGAAAGTGCCTGGGAGACGCTCATCTAGTTGCTTTGCGAGCTGACCCAACTTCTCTATTGCCGCATTCGCCTTCTCAAATGCCGTGTCTATATAGGTTGCCAACTTATCAACTGTCGCATTCACCTTGTCTGTATAGATTGCCAACTTATCAATTGCCGCATTTGTCCTCTCAAGAGACAACTCCCAAGGTTGTCTTCCACCATCCTGTTGAGGTTGTTGTTGCCAATTCTGTTGAGGTTGTGGTTGCCAAGCTAGACCATCGCCAGCATTACTCCAAGCGAAACCCGGATGGTCTCCCCTCATATAACCCCAATACTGATTCTGACTCTGATAGTTGTCCTGGGGCACACTGTCATAGAAATTATGGCATGAGTCCACATATTCTTGAGAGAAGTAGAACAGACAGTTCCAAGTGTCATGGTCTCCATTACAATATTCGCAACCCGGAAGCATTCCCTCGTGTACCTCGCATACAAAACAAGGCAAGACCAAGTGGAATCAAAGAAGCAGAGAGATAATAGTAAATAAAAATAAAAATAAAAATAAAAATAAAAAAATAAATGTAACTTAACCAAATAATCAAACTTCCCTAAAAATTAGGAAAATTGGTTGTGCCAATCCCCGGCAATGGCGCCAAAAACTTGATGAGTCACCGGCAAGTGTACCGGGTCGTCGCAAGTAATAAAATAACACGGTAAGGATTTACCGAGGTCGAACACAAGGATTGGGCTACTAATTCAACTAATCCGCGGGAAATTAGATACGTTTGGTCAAGTAACAGAATGTGGTTGAGAGAGAGAAAATATGATCGAATTCAAATTAACAAATCTAATAAAATAATTAACTAAAAATCTGAAATTAAAATGTCCAAGGTCACAAAATCCACCTACCCAATATGCATACCCAAGTGATGATGAATTCCTCCCTAAGTTCAATTACAATGTCAACCGGGACCCCCAAATTCTCCTAAATCCACTGTCGTGCTCATTAGGACGTATTCGAAGATTGGATTAATTACTTACTAGGTCTCATAATCCTAATCATCAAACTCTGTTAATTCTTGTTCCCTATATGGTTGCACCGATCTCCTATTCACTCTCGTGCAATATTCGATCGATGATCCCAATTCAAGTTCTAAAACGCGAATCGCCGATCAGCCTCAACACGTTTAACTAGTTAATCACGCAAGCATATGATCAACATAATCAAATCAGAATTGGAAAACATTAATTGAGAGAAGGAAGAAAACATACATCACATGAACACTACACCGCCATGGGTGGCTTCATTGTTTCCTCAGACGAGGGGATTAGTTCCTCATGCTCATAGACAAACAATCAGACATAACCACCATAATAAAATAAGAAAAAGGAAAAAGAAGGAGACGCATCTCCAAAGAGACAAGAAACTAGCCTAAACGGTACTCTACACAAGTGGAAAAACTAGGATTCGGATCTCTCCCAAAAGCTCCCTTTTCTGATCTGAAACAGCCTATAAATAGGGATTATGGTTCTCGGCCGCTCGCGGGGCGAACAAGCTTTCGCGAGGCGAACATTAGTTTTGGCGCGCTTTCAATTTGGATTATCGCGAGGCGAGAGTGTGTTCGCGGGGCGAGTCTTCAAACCTTAAACTGTCACAGCCGTGACCTTCATCACGGCTAGGCCGTGATGGTCTCTGTCTTCCAGGGTCTTCAGGATCTCGCGAGGCGAGAAGCCTCTCGCGTGGCGAGCCAGAATTGATGAATGTTGCTGTTTTGCTGATCTTCAGGCTCGCGAGGCGAGCATCTACTCGCGGGGCGAGTATCTCCAGAATGGAAATTCCCACTGTTTTCTTGACTCGAAGTGTTTCCTTGACTCTTGGAGCTTCACTTTTAACCTGAAACAATAAAAAGAAACAAAAAGCGTAATTCTATTCAAAATAGACTAAAAACTACTAAAAATGCCTAAAATGAGTCAAGGTCTACTTAGGAACAAAACAAGGCAAATTTGGGCGAAAACGAGAGTGAACTCGAATAATTTGCACAAAAACCACAGTCCATCTAGTTATAAAACTAGATAAGCCAGAGGCTTATCACATCACCGTGACAATGCTTGAGTAGTAGCTTAATTTTTAGGGATTGGGGCTATGCCCAAGATCTGTTTTTATGGTAATGAATTGATGTTTTATCTTTGTTAATTGCGATTTTGCTTTAGATCTGATTTCTAGTGTTTTAAATGCACACAATACTGTCTCTCCCTACGTTGGGTTTGCCACTTCTTTTCATCTCTTCTCCTTTGAATCGTTTGTTAAAATGTGCGGTCGGGGAACACTACAAGAATTTTCGCTGTTTCCCAAGGCCTATGACCCTGGGAAATCCATAAAATCCATGGGAAAATACACATTTCCCAGGGATGACCCACGGATTTAGATCCCTCGGTTTTCAGCTGGTCGGAAACGTTTACCATGGTTACGCCCTGGGAAATACCCTGCAGTTACAGCCTTGGGAAATTTCCTAGGGATATATCCCTGGGAAATATTTCCCACGGATCTATCCCTGGGAAATAGTTCCCAGGGTGCTAACCCTGGGAAATATTTCCCAGGGTTACCGTGGGAAATATTTCCCAGGGATAGATCCCTGGGAACTATTTCCCAGGGATATATTCCCAGGGATATATCCCTGGGAAATTTCCCAGGGTTCTAACCCTGGGAAATATATGTTTTGTTTAAATTACAAAACCTTATATACATTAATTTATGTTAAAGTGGATAAATAAATAATTATTATTTTTATATGAATGCATCAACAAAGAAATTAACATCATAATTCAAGCAAACAATTTGTTCAACACAAAATGTTATTCAAGTCATATTTGTTCAACGAAAAAATTATTTCAAACCATAATAAACATGATAAGTAAAATAAACTAAGAATCCCCATCATAAGGATCCTCAACAAAATGGTCAAGAGAGTCGTTGTCCTCCTGAGAACGATGGGTCATCTGACTAGGCTGTCGTCGCTGTGGGGGCTGTTATTCTTTGCATTGCAAGCTGTTGCCTTGTCTCCATCCATCATCGCGCATCGTATCCATCATCAGACGATGCTCCTCATCTCTCTGCCGCTCCCTCTCTTGGGAAGCGACCAACATCTGCCTCAACTGAGCAATCTCCGCAGACTCCTGAGGGTAACGTCTGCATGTGGTGGACGCTCCAACCCTAATCTCTAACTTGCGCGAGGCCCCTTTCCGATAGTTGCCGGCAAGGTCTCCAGCACCGTACAAACGACCCTTATACTTGCCGCCGACGACTTATGCCCAAACATTCAGCGCAAGCTGCTCGTCCTCCTATGGGTTAGCTGGGGTGGATGGTGAAGAGGCTGATGATTGAGACCTATGTTGACTCATCCTCTCATGAAACTCCTCCTGTTACAATACATCAGACTATCAAAATTTGAACAATATGTTACAAGATAAATTATGCAGAAAAATGGACAGAGTTTCCCCTAAAACTACAACATCCCAATGTTTACAAACAGAACACCGCAATTTAAATCCATAAATCATCATCAAAAGCTCAATAGGATGCACACAAATTATCATGTCCAAACTAGTTATAACATTTCCAATGTCAGGCAGTATCAATAGGTCCAAATATAAAGTGACTCTCTGAGACTCAGTAATCAAAACATGAATAGTATGTTACACGATTAATTATGCAGAAAATTGGACAGAGTTTCCCCTAAACCTCAAACTTTACAAATTGAACACCACAATTTAAAACTGCAAGTCATCAAAAGCTTAATAAGATTCACACAAAGCAATATATTCAACTCCCTAAAAGCCAATGCTCAAAAGCCAATGCTCAAACTAGTCATAACATTTGAGGCTCTCTGCCTCTCAAGTCCAGTAAAGTATGAGTGTTACAATATCTATTGAAGTCAATAGCTTCTTCAAAAATCAAAAGGTCATATTACCTGAGTGCGCTTGGAGCACTCATCTATGTACTCGCCGGTAGCCTTCCTAGTATGGGTGGGTTTGTGAACCTCATGAATTTGTACTCCTCGATTATACCGGCGTGCCTATAACACAAGCATAGATGATTAAGATAACAAGTAATGAACTATGATGTTGGAATAAATACATTTAATGCATAAAGAATGACAGTATGAGCATACCATACGATTTGCCCACTGCGACTGGGAAATGCTTCCTCCCGTGTGCAGGCTCCCACCCTTTTCTGATGCTCTATTTTTCTTTGCCTGAGCAGAAATTTTTTTAAATTGATCAAAAGCCCAATAACGACGCAACTCCTCCCAAATACCATCTCCAATCCAGGATCGATGTATGCCACTCTCACGAGCCTCCCTAAGCATATCAGAAAGGCGTTCGGAGGCTTTATGGTGAAAGATCCTTTGGATCTCTGACTCGTCTTCGTTCCTCCATGTCGCCTGACCCTGTTTTAAGATAAATAACAATTGTTATACTAATAGTTTAAGAAATAATAAAAACCACATTAAGTAAATTGAAATTTGCTACTTACTCTAAACGCATCAAACATACTAATCCTCTCATTGTCAGTGAGTTTTCCCCATGATGTAATGCCCTATGATACCTTTGCTGGATAACAAACGCGATGGCACTCACTGCTCTCTTACAAGGAAGGAACCTTAACAGTAAAGACGCATGAACCAATCAAACACATGGTAATAAATTATGATAAAATGCATGAATCAACCAAACACATAGAAATTTTATTAATTCTTAACCGTTACCACTAGGCTTAATAATAGGTCGACCATCGGGCATGAGCTCAACTACCTCTGACCCATCTAGCTCCTCTAGCTCCACTGGCTCCACCGGCTCCACCGGCTGCTCATGCACATCTGCAACTGAAGGTGAGCGTGAATAGCCTGGACTATATTGTTGCTCCTCATCCACACATGCTGAAGGAGATGCTCTATAGTGTGCATGTGTCGTGAACCCCGGGGTGGGAATCATATCGAAATGAGGCGATGTAGGTGTAACACATGGAGTCAGTGAAGGTGCTTGCTGTGGTGGGCGCGATGTAGGTACATGTGGGTGTGGTGACGATGTCTTTGAGGTAAGCGTTGAAGGCATACGTGAGTATCCGTCTGTAGACTCACGAATCACTAAATTTGTGGAAGGTCTGTTCCGACGACGACGGGGATTTGGACGGGGGTCAATATCAACCATAATACCCTTACCCTTATCGATGGGTGGAGGTGGGTCACGTCCTGCAGACATGTCTACAGAGCAATTTAATGTTAAAACAAAAGTTATCAGATATAGCAATATTATAAGTTATCTAAGTCATAATGTCAACAAATATAACTAACTAATAATCCAACAACCAAAAATAAGTTATCTAAGTCATAAAGTCAACAAGTATAACTAACTAATAATCCAACAGCCAAAAATAACTTAATCATCCAAATCATAAAGTCTTCAGAAGATCTAATACAAATTAACTACGATTTATTCAGAATTTGAGTCATCGTCTTCAGCTCCTGTTGAGTCATTATCTTCTTCCTCATCATCTTCAGATCCTGTCTCTTCATGTTCTTCAGTGGAATTATCGTCTTCTTCATCCAAATGCTCCTGGATGGATGACAAATTGGCGATATTCACTTCTTTACCAGCGACTTGCAAGTCCCCTAAGCCATCAATAGGGTCAACTTCAATGACTTCAGCTACATGTGACATTACATCCACTTGATAAGGCACCTCTCCCTCTGAATCATCCACTTCGATGCTACCCCTTGGTGTTGTCTTGATGGCGACGAACCAACCTCGTTTGTCCTTACGAGTTGGTGGATAAGGTACGTAATACACCTGTCTCACATTTTGTGCTATGATAAACGGATCATCCCTTTGATATCTTCTACTCATTCGGATGTCCACAGTATTACATTTCGGGTTAAATTTTGTGCCTCTACCGGACGGATCGAACCAGTTACAATAAAATAGAACTATTCTTTTAGTATAGTCTAAAGAAGGGTACACCAGTTCATATATATGTTGGATCACGCCGTAGAAGTCATCTTCAATTCCTTCTGTGAGACCCTTTACATGGACCCCACTGTTGATGGTTTTTTTGCCCTCCGTCCATGATTGGGTATGAAATTTGTACCCGTTCACGAAGTAAGTGTGCCATTCTTTGACTTCTGTATTAGGA
Source organism: Sophora flavescens (assembly GCA_030762895.1). Classification (NCBI taxonomy): domain Eukaryota; kingdom Viridiplantae; phylum Streptophyta; class Magnoliopsida; order Fabales; family Fabaceae; genus Sophora; species Sophora flavescens. Next base: position 43,120,464 of record CM061069.1, on the reverse strand, counting down.
CCATCAGCTAAGTTCCTTAAGTGTTTGTTGATGGGAGTTGGTTTCTCACGGTAAACCTACATATGTCAGTTCTAAAAAATCATGTCTACATTTTACTCACAATGGATAATTCAAAGATTTTTAAGATACTAACTTGTTGCTTAAACCAGATTGGAAATTAAGCATGTATACGAGTGGATTGTTCTTGCTCGCTGTTTGCAGATATCAAGAAGGCACTGTAAAGTTGGACAATATATATTATAACCAGAAAAATATATACTATTAGGTATTCGAAAGAAAAAGATACGAAATGCGTACTCAAGGTATGGTTTAACTTCGGTACAATTGATCAACACATGAACATGAGCCGACTTCCTCTCTTTGTCCGATAACCAGTGAGAGGTCTCCTTCCCGGAAGCACGACCAGGCTGGCAAAAGACTGACAAGGTTAACGGATGTCTTTCACTTTCACTTTCCATTTCATTCCTACTATTTTTTGGTGACAACATGAAGTTCTTGAAATAATGGGAACACAAATGGGTTGTCTCACGGTGTAAGTAAGACGCACAGATTGATCCTTCAACCTTAGCCTTATTTTTCACCGATCGTTTCGAATCACCCATGAATCTATAAAACAACAAGAAGTTCATAGTCATATCCTTTCACTTCGAATGGAAAAAAGTCTAATTAAAATTTTATGATGGTTATATTACCTTTCAAATGGATACATCCACCTATATTGAACCGGTCCACCAAGCCTCGCTTCATACGCGAGATGTACTGGGAGATGCTCCATAGAATCAAAGAAACCAGGGGGGAATATTTTCTCCAACTTGCATAGAATGATGGGAATATTTTGCTCCATCCTAATCAGGTCATTCTCCCTCAACGTTGCAGAGTACAAATCCTTGAAGAATTGACTCAATTCAGTAAGCGGATTCAAGACATGCACGGGCAATGAACTAAAAGCAATAGGAAGTAAACATTCCATGAATACATGACAATCATGGCTTTTCATCCCATGCATCCTTCCTTTGTTAACATCGGTACATCTTGCTAAGTTGGAAGAATAACCGTCTGGCATCCTAAGTTCTGTTATCCAGCGACAAACGGTCTTTGCTTCATCGACAGTTAAAGTGTAACTAGCTTTCGGTTTTAACATCTTCCCATTAGCCTGCGACTTTAGCTCCAACTCCGGTCGCCTACAGTACAAAGCTAAGTCCATTCTTGCCTTGTCATTGTCCTTGGTTTTCCCCATCGACATTCATGACAGTGTTTACTATGTTATCAAAAAAGTTCTTCTCTATGTGCATAACATCGAGATTGTGTCTCAACAAATTATCTTTCCAATACGGAAGGTCCCAAAAAGTACTTCTTTTTGTCCAGTTATGGCCTTCCCCGTATCCTTGTAATTTGGACACACGACCATTGCCAGTGACGTTTGGTAGTTCTCTTACTCTACTCCAAATCTCTTCCGGTTTGAACCTAGGCGGCGGTGCATCTTTTTCAACTTCCCCCTTTTTGAAGGCATTCTTATTCCGTCTAAATGAATGATCCATTTCCAAGAACATACGATGCGAGCCAAACCAAGAACTTTCCCCCCCGTGTTTCAAGGTAAAGGCCTTTGTATACTCCATGCAATGTGGACATGCCAATTTACCATGAGTCCCCCAACCAGACAACATACCATAAGCAGGGAAGTCATTAATGGTCCACATCAAAGCTGCCTTCATTATAAAATTTTCCTTCCTTGCGATATCGTACGTCAACACGCTGCTCCACAACCTCTTCAAATCATCAATCAAAGGCTGTAAATAAACATCAATACCAGCCTTCGGATTGGATGTTCACTGTATGAGACACGTCAAAAACATATAAGGTTTCGACATGCACATATTAGGAGGAAGATTGTATGGAGTAACAATTACGGGCCAACAAGAATATGGTGAAGCCGACGCTTGGATATACGGGGTAAAACCATCGGAGCTTAAACCAAGTCGTACATTACGTGGATCCGAAGCAAAATCAGTATGTACCCGGTCAAAGTGCTTCCATGCTTCGCCATCGGATGGATGCCGTAAGACGCTCCGAAGTTCTTTTGTTCTCAAAGTGCCATGTCATTTTTCCTGCAGTTTGCATTGATGCGAACATTCTCTGTAGCCTTGGAACTATTGACAAATAGAACATCGCCTATACGGGAATTGGTTTGTTATTACTTGTCCCAGACTTGGGAGGGCAATACCTCGGAGCTTGACAAAATTTGCATTTGACCAAAGCTCCATCATTTATGCCGAATTCATTGTCGTAATACAACATGCATCCATTAATGCAACAATCAATCCTCTTGACTTCCAATCCCAGCTTCGACACTAACCTCTTTGCACCATAATAATTCTTTGGTACAACTCCTTTTATAGGTGTCACGTCCTGAAGCATTTTCATAAAAAAATCCAAACACTTTTCAGGAATATTCCAATTGGACTTGCAAGCTAAAAGCCTCACACACAACGATAATTTAGAGTCTGAGACCCCTTCAAACAATGGCTTTTTTGCTGTCTCAGTTAAAAGATTATAAAATCTTTGTGCTTCCTCATTCGGAAGATTTTCAGTGTTATCGTAATCATGCGCCTCGTTTACCCCGAGAGCATCAACCACCATCTCCTGCATTGACACAAACTGTTCCCCACATCCCATATCTGCACGAGTGCTTGAGGCACCCGTGCAATTCTCGTCAACCCCTAAATCAACATGTGGCACTTCTTCACCATGGAGAGTCCAAATCCAGTAATTTTCCTGGAACCCATTCATATACAAGTCAGTCTTCACAAGGTCTTCACTCTTAATCTTTCGACATCGGCATTTAGCACACGGACATCTAATTCGGTTTCCATCATCGATAAAACACTTTTGTCGCTTTGCTTGGGTAACAAACTCTTCAACCCCATCTACGAAAGTTGGTTTCAAACCCCTTCTTTTCGGATATAGCCTATCATACACCCAACTACGATTCGAAGGATAACAATCCATCTTCTGCATATTAATAAAAAATCCAGATAAATTTTAACATTAAATTTCAACATGTCCACTTAGAGATAGTATTAGCATCGTGAATAGGGAGGTACAACTACAAGCAATGAGCTAAAACTATATGTGTATTGATTTATTCAAGAACCTGGTTTGAAACATGGAAAAAGTCATTCACGTAACAGTAACACTAACACATACTAAAATGCTTATATAAGATATAATCAAAGTCAAAATGGAGGTCTATAACAATGGATCACTCACTCATAAAAGGGAAATTGAACACTGATATAAACAAATAAAAGAAGCATAAAGTACAACAAAAAAAGAAAAATAAAAAGGAAAAAATAAATAAGTGTAAAGGCTTTGAATATGCTATACTTTAACGTCCCTTAAAGAAAAGTTGCCCAATTCCAGTGGTAATATTATCACAGTAAAAATATACTAATTTTGTTTTATCTGTATACTGTATCGCAAGGTAATAACATTGGTATTTAAAAAAAATCACCAAATAAAAAAGATTGCCATTTATCATATAATATAATAGATGCCAGAAATGGTCATAAGAGAATAGCAATCACATTTTTTTTTGGGTACAATCTCTCAATGAATTTCACACACTAAAAGGAGTCACCTATTCTTAAAGATGGCAAAAGGAATCCCCAAAAATGATTGGTGATAATTGAAGAATGCAAAATAAATGCAAATTTTTTAGATATCTGATAAGCCTCTGGCTCATCTAGTTTTATAGCTAGTATGACCAGGGTTTTGTGCAAATTATATCGTATTTTCACCCAAATTAGATTAGATTGTCCTCAAGCAAGGTTTTGAGTCTCTAGAGTAGTTTTAAGTTAATTTAGCTAGTTTTAAGTCAAAATAATACACTTATGCTTATTTCCTTGTTTTCAGGTTAAGTAGAAGTTGAGAAAATAAAGAACAGGGGATTCGCCCCGCGAAGGACTCGCTCGCCACGCGACCCCGAAGCCTGACTGTTCCAAGAAATTGCTAAGTCTCTGGTTCGCCTCGCGAAGAAGGTCTCGCCCCGCGAGTCTTCCAAACCTGAAAAAGTCAGAGACGATCACGGCTTGCCCGTGTTGAAGGTCATGGCCGTGGCAGTTTTGAAGCTGAAGAGTCTCGCCTCGCGAGCATCCCTTCGCCTCGCGACTCTGAAAGTCAGAGAGCATCACGGTTGGGGCCCTGATGGCCATCACGGGCGTAAGGAGGAAACTCTTCATATCCTCGCCTCGCGAGAGTCACTTCGCCTCGCGAGAATGCCAAGGGTTTCTCGCCTCGCGAGCCTTCTGAATTCTGAATTTGTATAAAAGGCTGTTCTGAACATTTTGTAAAGACTTTTGCTTCTCCAACTTTCGAATATACATTTTTCTTTGTGATTTCGTTATTGCCATGGAGCACTAAGTCATAGGATTAGTCTACTGTTTGAGGATCCTATATACTTGAGGTTATGTAAATCCCTATTTTATCTACTTTTCCCTCTTCAATACCATACTTTGTATTTCTGTTTGCTTAATTCAGGAGTATGCTGTATTGTGTTGATTTAGTTCTGGTGATACCATGTCCCTATAATTAATCGCATCTGCTTAATTTGCGTGTGTACATTTCGTGTTCGCTTAGTTCACGAAGGGCTTAATCCCGTTTGCTTAATTCGGGAATAGGGACATGTATCTGTGGTAGTAGTTTCGCTTGTAAATTACTATTACAACCCAGGAAGGGGATAAGAACCTCGCTTAGGGCTTGGGATTACATTAACCAAGGATAGTAAGGAATTCTTGACAGTAGATTAATCGTTGTTTGCTAATTGATAATCCCTTTTCAACTGCCTTATTTCTGATTGCTTGTTTCGTTTATTTCTTAATTGCATTCCAATCCAATCCCCCCCCCCCCCCCCAAAACTGATTTTTTGTGAAAGATAATATTCTCAGGGTCCTTGAGAGACGACATCCGAGTTGTCGCACTAGACTACGATTTTAACCCGCTCGTCCTTTTTGGCGCGTCGTGCAGCAAGACGACCAAAAAATTGGCGCCGTTGCCGGGGACTCTGAGTTGTTATTTTTCTCAATTTGTTTTTATTTTATTTTCTTTTCTTTCTTTCAATTTTTGTTCTGTTTTGAATTGGTCTGGCTACTAGGTCTCATTGCCCTGAACTGTGTGATTTTGACCCAGAAATTGAAAGAACATTGCACACACTCCGTAGGGAATTTCGGGCTAGCACTAGTAGTAATTCCAATTTTAAAACTGTTTTTGAAAACATGGGAGACCAGAGGACATTAAGGCAACTTGCTGCCCCTGATGTCAACTATAATGGATTATGTATTTCTTATCCTGGTGCTGACACCCCTTTTGAATTGAAATCTGGTTTTATTCACCTGTTGCCCAAGTTTAATGGTCTTGCAGGTGAGGACCCACACAAGCACTTGAAAGAATTCCAAGTTGTATGCTCCACAACTTCGAGAGCAGAGGGAGTCACTGAGTACAGTATCAAGCTAAAGGCTTTTCCATTTTCACTCCAAGGAGCTGCAAAGGATTGGCTATTGTACCTTGAGCCTAACTCCATCACAACTTGGAATGATTTGAAGAGGGTGTTTCTAGAAAGGTATTTTCCTGCTTCAAGAGCTGCTTCAATAAGGAAATAGATATGTGGCATAAGGCAAGGGAACGAGTCACTAGCTGAATACCGGGAAAGGTTTAAACATTTGGTCTCTAGTTGTCCCCAGCATCAAATTTCTGAACAACTCCTGATCCAATACTTTTATGAAGGATTGTTGCCTATGGATAGAAATCTGTTGGATGCTGCTAGTGGGGGAGCATTAGTTGATAAGACCCCAGCTGCTGCTAAGCAACTTATTGAGAACATGTCGTTGAATTCCCCGTGAGTTTTCTACAAGAAGAAATTCAGTTGAGCCAAGAGGCGTGCATGAGATTCATAGCTCATCTTCTAACCAGGCCGCCCTTGAGAATAGATTGGATGAGCTGACTTCCTTTGTGAGACAATTGGCAATAGACAAGGTTCAACCGGCAAAGTTATGTAGCATGTGCAATGCACCTGAGCATCCATTTGATCCATGCCCAATCCAGAGAGAAGAATTTGTCGGTGAAGTACCTCAGGCTTATGCAATGAACCCCTATAATCAAGGAGGCAGTCAGAATCGGTACAGCATTCCAGACCTCTCTACTAATAGGTACCATCCTAGCTGGAGAAATCACCCTAATCTGCGGTATGGGAACTCTTTCCCAACAACGGCCGATGGCACCTCGGAATCATCCTCCGGTGACCACTACGCACCTTACGGACCATCATTAGAAGACTTGGTAAAGCAAATGGTTGCATCTAGTGTACAGTTTCAGCAGAGGACATATGCTAGTATTCAAGATTTGAGGACCCAGATTGGACAGTTGGCTACATCCATGAATAGTATACAACAAGGTCAAGGGACAAACCAGCTGCCTGCACAGCCAGTGATAAATCCTAATGCCTCCAACCCTAATGTGAGTGTCATCTCTCTGAGATCTGGAAAGGTTGTTGAGGCCACTTCTGGAAAGGATGAAGAAACTGTTAAGACTACTCCTGAGCCTAATGATGAGGCTACTCCTGAGCCTGTGGTTGAAGTTGAAACTGAGAGAGTGTATAGACCACCCATTCCATTCCCACACAGAATTCAGAAAAATTTGAAGATGGGTGGTGAGAATAAAGAGAAGGAGATTCTTGATGTTTTCAGAAAAGTAGCTGTTAATATTCCACTGTTGGATGTGATCAAGCAAGTGCCCAGATATGCTAAATTTCTGAAGGACCTATGCACTAACAAGAGGAAGATGAAGACTAATGAGAGGGTTGACTTGGGAATGAATGTCTCAGCACTTATCCAGTCAAAGATAGAGAGAGTTGCTTCTATAGGCCCTAATCAAGTACTGCCACAAAAGTGCAAGGATCCAGGCACCTTCACTATCCCATGCACTATTGGGGATAAGAAGTTTGAGAACTGTATGTTGGACTTGGGAGCATCAATCAATGTCATGCCTACCTCCATCTTTAATAACCTTGATCTGGGGCCATTGCAGTATACAGGTCTTACCATTCAGTTGGCTAACAGGACCAAGTGCCCGACCCATGGGGATGGTAGTTGATTTCCTAGTGCAAGTTTATGATTTTATATTCACTGCAGAATTCTATATATTAGACATGGCAGGAGATACTCATTCCTTTAGATCACACATAATAATGGGGAGACCGTTCATGATGACATCCAAGACCAAGATTGATGTTTATGATGGGACTATGTCGATGGAGTTTGGTGGTATTGTGGCCAAATTCAAGATTTTTGATGCTATGAAGCACCCAAGAGAGGAGCACTCTGTATTCCACTTAAAGTTCTTTTGTCTGAGCTCATTGAGGACACTCATGATGACCTTATTTCTGATTTTCCTGTTATTTCTGGTTTTGATGATGTATATACTTGTACTAACTGCACTAACACTAACCCATGTTCTCATTTTGTTCCGAGTTTTTGGATTTAACCTTGCGGGGTGAGGATGATAGTGAAAGTGATAATAAGAGTGAAGCTGTTTACTCGCGAGAAATCCTTGACCCTATGGCTGCTCCCAATGCACCATCTGTTGAGCAACCGCCTCCTTTGGAACTCAAACCACTTCACGAGAACTTAAAGTATGCCTACTTGGGGAGGGATGCAACATTGCAGTCATCATTTCCTCCGGCCTCAACTCGATCGGGAAGACAAGCTTTTAGAAGTTCCGAGGAAGATCAAGAAGGTCATTGGGTGGACATTGGCCGATATTCCAGAATTAGCCCCTCCGGATGCATGCATGAGAATTTCTTGGAGGATGGGGCTAAGCCGATCGAGACAGCCCAAAGGCGACTTAACCCACCGATTCTGGATGTGGTAAAGAAAGAGGTGACCAAGCTTCTACAGCAGGTATTATCTATCCCATTTCGGATAGTTCTTGGGTAAGTCCAGGTTCAAGTTGTACCAAAGAAATCTGGTTTAACAAGTAGTTAGGAATGAAAATAATGAACTTGTGCCTACTAGAGTCCAGAATAGCTAGAGAGTTTGTATAGACTATAGGAAGCTAAACCAGGCCACCCGAAAGGATCATTTTCCTTTGCCGTTCATAGATCGAGATGCTAGATCTACTGGCTGGTCGATCCCATTATTGTTTTCTAGATGGCTTTTTCGGGTATTTCCAGATTCATATTGCCCCCGAGGATCGAGGAAAAGACCACCTTCACGTGCCCCTTGATGACGTTTGCTTATAGGAGGATGCCATTTGGCCTCTGTAATGCTCCTGGCACCTTTCAAAGATGCATGCATAGTATTTTCTCCGATTTTATTGAAAACTGCATAGAGGTGTTTATGGATGATTTTCTTGTGTATGGCTCCTCTTTTGATGCTTGTTTGCATAGTCTATATCTAGTTCTTGAGAGATGCATTGATACCGATTTGATTCTGAATTATGAGAAATGTCATTTCATGGTAGAACAGGGGATAGTATTGGGTCATGTAATTTCCAAAGAGGGTATTTACGTGGATCCTGCAAAAATAAATGTAATTGCTTCATTGCCTTACCCATCTTGCGACGCGAGATACGTTCCTTTCTTGGACATGCAGGTTTCTACGGGCGCTTTATAAAGGACTTCAAGAAGATAGCACTACCACTGTCAAATCTGCTGAAAAATGATGCCCTGTTCCAGTTTGATGAAAAGTGCAAAGAGTCATTTGACCATCTGAAGAAGGCGTTGACTTCTACCCCTGTCATCCAGCCCCAGACTGGACATTACCTTTTGAACTGATGTGTGATGCCTCAAATTTTCTTTGTGGGGGCAGTTCGGCACAAAGGGTGGGCAAGGTTGCCCATGTAATTCACTATGCTTCTAGGACCCTAGATGCCGCACAGGCAAATTACACAACCACTGAGAAAGAGCTGCTAGCTATTGTATTTGCACTTGACAAGTTTAGGTCTTATTTGCTAGGTTCTAAGGTAACTGTTTTTACTGACCATGCAGCTTTGAAATATCTCTTGAAGAAGCCATAAGCTAAGCCCAGACTGATCAGGTGGATGCTTTTGCTTCAGGAATTCAATGTGGAGATAAAGGATAAAAGTGGAGCTGAAAATCTGGTAGCAGATCATTTGAGTAGGATAGCAAGGGATGAGGATATTTTTCCCATCCAAGATGATTTCCCTGATGAGAGATTGTTACATATGTATGGGGTAACCCCCTGGTTTGCTGACATTGTAAATTTTCTAGTTGCTGGTGTTGTTCCTGCGGGTACAAATAGACAAAAGTTCCACAAGCTGAAGAGCGATGCAAAGTATTATGTGTGGGATGACCCCTATCTGTGGAAGTTTTGCAGTGACCAAGTCATTCGGAGGTGTGTACCCGATCATGAGAAGGAGTCCATCCTGCATTTCTCACATGCATCTCCAGTTGGAGGACATTTTGGACCTCAAAGGACAGCAAGAAAAGTCCTGGACTCCGGGTTCTACTGGCCCACGATTTTCGAGGGATTCATATGAGGTATACAAGAACTGTAAAGAATGTCAAATAACAGGCCCTGCAATCACTCGTAGGAGTGAGATGCCTCAGCAGCCAATGCTTTATTGTGAGGTCTTTGATGTGTGGGGGATGGACTTCATGGGTCCTTTTCCCCCTTCTTTTGGTTTTGTATATATATTGTTGGCTGTAGATTATGTTTCAAAGTGGGTGGAAGCAATCCCCACTAGGACTAACGATGCTCAGATTGTTTCAAAATTTGTTAGGTCCAACATCTTTTGCAGGTTTGGCATACCCAAGGCCATCATCAGTGACCAGGGCACACATTTTTGCAACAGAATCTTGGGGGCCCTACTCAGAAAATATGGGGTTGTACATAGAGTGTCTACTGCTTACCACCCCCAAACCAATGGCCAAGCTGAAATATCCAACAGAGAGATTAAGCAAATCCTGGAGAAGATGGTGCAGCCAAACGAGAAGGGAATGGAGCCGCCGTCCGGAAGACGACTTTGTGGGCCCAGAGGACTGCTTTTAAGATACCTAGAGGGATGTCCCCCTTCGGGCTAGTTTTTGGCAAGGCATGCCACCTCCCGGTGGAAGTTGAGCATAGAGCATATTGGGCAGTAAAGTGTTGCAACTTGGACATGAAGAAATGCGGTGTTGAGAGAAAACCGCAATTGCAGCAACTTGAGGAGCTTAGGCTTGAAGCTTATGAGAGCTCCAGGATGTATAAAGAGAGAACAAAACTATTTCATGATAGAATGATTGTTAGGAAAGAATTCTTTGTGGGTCAGAAAGTCTTATTGTTTAATTCCCGCCTGAGATTGATGGCTGGGAAGCTTAGGTCTAAATGGGATGGCCCTTTTGTTGTGACTAATGTGTTCCCTTATGGTGCAGTGGAGATTCAAAGTACAGGAACCAACAAGATTTTCAAGGTTAACGGGCAAAGGTTGAAGCCGTTCCATGGTGTGGATGCTGCTGACCCTGCGGATGCTAATGTTGAGGAGCTATCTTTGGATGCTCCACCTTACACTGATGCTTGATCGGGAGTTTCTTTTCCTTTCCCTCACTCGATTGTAAAGTCTGTTGTTGTTCATTGGGGACAATGCATGTTTTAAGTGTGGGGGAGGGAATTAGTTGTAGTTTTTCTTTTCTTTGAATAAAGCTCCTGAATAATTTGAGAAGCTCAGGAGCATTTGTGTGTTAAGTTCTTAGTTGGCAAGTTTGCTAGATTTTGATTGATGTTGCACAGATTGCTTGCATGATTGATATGTAATGATTCCCCCTAGGCTGAAAAATTTTGTGATTCCCATGTGAAATTGAAAACTGAACTTTGGGATTTTGTTATGATAGCATGATGAATGATAAGTTTGGGGTGATAGGAAGCACACACTAGGGATAGTATCTCTTTCCAACAATTTGCATGAATGTCCAGGTGAGGTTTTGAGCCTCCAACATGTTTCAAAATGTGTGAAAATCACTTTCAAGTTGCACTTCCCTGGATTTGATTGAATCTCTTTTTGGTTTGCATGATTATATGTGAGTAGCAAATGATTTAGGCAGTTTCTTTGTAAATAGCTACTTGGCCTGAGTAAACTAATTCCTATTGCATGTTCCCTAGTTAGCCCTTTTGAGCCTATTAGCCTATTAGTTCTTGATAACCTAATGTTATAAGCCCAAAAATCTGGAAAACCATGTTAACCCGATCTTAGGATTAGGAGAGCATGTAATCTTAGAATGGGTGCAAGAACTAAAGTTTGGGGTGGCTGCAAGGTGTAATATGTTGTTGGGATTGAAAAAAAAAAGAGAGAGAAAAAAGTTGGAGCCAAAGGCTTTTGAAAAAAAAAAAAAGTGTACAAATGTAGAGAAAAAAAAAAGAAGAAAAAAAAATATAAAAATACAAAAAATGCCAAAAAGAAATAAAAAGAGCTGTAGCCACCCAGAAATGTAAAGAAAAAAAATTAAACAAAGGAGCTTGAGTGAATTTCTATGTGTAAATATAGTTCATGCTCTCTTAGTTCCTAGGGTCTTCAGCTTAGTTCCTTTTGTTTATCCTACCCTTAGCCAGGCCCCATTACAACCCAATAAAGACCTTCTGATGTTGCTTGCATGTTCTCTGTGGGAACCATTTTGAGATGAAAAGCAAATTTTTGGGAAGTGTACTTGAAAAGTGAAACTGAGTGCAAATTGTTAGCCTGACATAAACTGAGTGACTGAGTGAACAAATAGTGCCCTTGTGAGGAAGGCAGTTGTTTGGATTTGGTGATCTCCCTTTTGTGTGTAACTTAGATCCCCTGCTTAGATTTCTGATTGTTTTCATGATGAAACTCTCAAATGTTTAGAATAAATGAATTTGGGGATTGCTCTGTTTGAAAAGTGGGAAACAATGAAGAAAAATTGTTTTTTAAGTTGCTTGAAATTTTGCAATGTTGATTGAATCTTATAAGCTAGCCAGGTCTTGAGTCTTTTTTGATTTTTTGAGTCTTAGTTTGCTTGGGGACAAGCAAAGTTTAAGTTTGGGGTATTTTGATAAGCCTCTGGCTCATCTAGTTTTATAGCTAGTATGACCAGGGTTTTGTGCAAATTATATCGTATTTTCACCCAAATTAGATTAGATTGTCCTCAAGCAAGGTTTCGAGTCTCTAGAGTAGTTTTAAGTTAATTTAGCTAGTTTTAAGTCAAAATAATACACTTATGCTTATTTCCTTGTTTTCAGGTTAAGTAGAAGTTGAGAAAATAAAGAACAGGGGATTCGCCCCGAAGGACTCGCTGCCGCCACGCGACCCCCGAAGCCCTGACTGTTCCAAGAAATTGCTAAGTCTCTGGTTCGCCTCGCGAAGAAGGTCTCGCCCCACGAGTCTTCCAAACCTGAAAAAGTCAGAGACGATCACGGCTTGCCCGTGTTGAAGGTCATGGCCATGGCAGTTTTGAAGCTGAAGAGTCTCGCCTCGCGACTCTGAAAGTCAGAGAGCATCACGGTTGGGGCCCTGATGGCCATCACGGGCGTAAGGAGGAAACTCTTCATATCCTCGCCTCGCGAGAGTCACTTCGCCTCGCGAGAATGCCAAGGGTTGCTGACTGTTTATGAGATTCGCCTCGCGAATGTTTTCTCGCCTCGCGAGCCTTCTGAATTCTGAATTTGTATAAAAGGCTGTTCTGAACATTTTGTAAAGACTTTTGCTTCTCCAACTTTCGAATATACATTTTTCTTTGTGATTTCGTTATTGCCATGGAGCACTAAGTCATAGGATTAGTCTACTGTTTGAGGATCCTATATACTTGAGGTTATGTAAATCCCTATTTTATCTACTTTTCCCTCTTCAATACCATACTTTGTATTTTGTTTGCTTAATTCAGGAGTATCTTTGTATTGTGTTGATTTAGTTCTGGTGATACCATGTCCCTATAATTAATCGCATCTGCTTAATTTGCGTGTGTACATTTCGTGTTCGCTTAGTTCACGAAGGGCTTAATCCCGTTTGCTTAATTCGGGAATAGGGACATGTATCTGTGGTAGTAGTTTCACTTGTAAATTACTATTACAACCGGAAGGGGATAAGAACCTGCTTAGGGCTTGGGATTACATTAACCAAGGATAGTAAGGAATTCTTGACAGTAGATTAATCGTTGTTTTCTAATTGATAATCCCTTTTCAACTGCCTTATTTCTGATTGCTTGTTTCGTTTATTTCTTAATTGCATTCCAATCCAAACCCCCCCCCCCCCCCCAAAACTGATTTTTTGTGAAAGATAATATTCTCAGGGTCCTTGAGAGACGACATCCGAGTTGTCGCACTAGACTACAGTTTTTAACCCGCTCGTCCTTTTTGGCGCGTGCGCGACAGCGCGACTAATATCCAAAGCAATCATAGTAAAATAATTTTTAGGCATGTGATAGCAGAAAGAGATACCTGAACACTTGCATACTTTACAGTCAACTAACTAGACAAGCAACCTTACCTTAATTTTCCTCTCAAGTTTGTTTAGAACAGTATTTCTTTCCAGATACTCAACAGCATACGGGTTTAAGTCATTAGCAAAAACACGCTTAACTATCCTTGCTACAGATATGGCCAGAGGGCCAACTCCAGAGAAAACATCACCTGTCAATTGGATATATAATCAAGTTACATGTGTAAGCAAGTCATAAATAATTTTTCATAATATATAACTCATAGTAGAACACAATTCTGCAACTAAAGATTCAAATAGAAGTTATTGCATGTAAAAGAAAGATCTTAGGAGAAGCAATCAGGAATTTTTGCACAGCCTGTTTTATGGAGGTCCATTATTTCTTGCTTTTGTTTTCATTTTCATTCAGACTTCTAGCATTATAAGAACTTCAAAGTAATTTAAACGTTCCTGTTTTCCTTTTCCTTTTAGGTTGAGAGGGGGAGAGCATGTCCTCATTATTCAAATCTCTGATACCATAACCAATTTAGCATAACTTTCAAAAGAAGCACAGACTTTCCATTCATGACATAAATCAAAATAACAATAAAGACAATCTAGTCCAGACTCCAGACTATCTTCGTGAATTTTTCTTTTCCCTGGTCAACCTTATATCCAATACCTAATGGAATTCCAACTATAGAATAACATCAAAGGATGACATGCACATGCTTGAAAATATTAAGAAAACCAGCCATGAAAAGGATTTCATCATTGATGACATACGTCAAATTTTTATCATATTTTTACACACTTACATTTGAAGTTCACATGGTGAATACTATGGTAGTTTAAATACATTTCCACCTCCATTTCATATCAATGAAATTCTGCTAGTATATGCAATTCATTTCTTAAGACTTGGAAGTGTTCATAAAATTCAACCAAGATTCAGTATTAAATAAGAACTGAAGAAGTAAATATGTTTGAAAGGAAATCATAAATTCCAGCAAATATCGTACAAACAAATCAACTATTCTCTTATAGATTAATGCAAGCGGATAGACTATAAAATTATCCCGTTATCCTTCGGCATCCTAAAAATGCACCCTGCTTAGAAAACCAATGCATTACTTCAAATGCTTATAACTATCAACTATGTATACCAACAAGTAAAATGACCTGAATGAGCAATTTTTGAAACAAGCCCACCAATTGTGAAATAAGATAAACCCCATAAGACAATATTCCACTTTCAAGCATTTTAACCAATCTCATTCTTACAGTTGTACTGCATATCAAATTCACACCAAGCCCCAAGCAGTATTGTATTTGTGCCACCACAAGGGAGTTCTTGTTTCTATATTCAAACCCCCAAAGCAAACAAAACCAAAATTTCGTCATCAGTATTAGACCAGGGACTTACCAGAGCAAATCCGGTGGTAATCTGCGACTTGCGGCCTGTGACTTGAGCGGCGGAAACCGGCGACCCGAGCAAGGTGGAAACCGTCGACCAGAGCAAGGTGGAAACCGTCAACCCGAGCAAGGCGGAAACCGTTGACTTGAGAGCCTGCGATTGCGACCTGAGCGCGGGAAACCCTCTGCAATGGCGAGCCCGGAATGGTGAGGCCGTGATGTCGAGGAGGATGAGGTTGAGTGGAGTGCAGCTGAGGACTTTAGGGTTAGAGTCTTGGGAACACGTACTTGCGTTGTTCTGTTTTCTTCTCCAAACACCAGAGGCGCGAAGGGACCGAGTGAAGAGGAGGAAGGCGAACAGTAGGTTAACATCATTTTCCCAGGGGCTTGGCCGTGGGAAACACCGCCTATCTTTCCGACCGTCACAGCCGTGGGAAACCTTTAGGATTTTGCGACGGGCCGTCCGTGGGAAACTCCGTGTTGACTAGACACGGCCAAGCCCGTGGGAAAACTGAGTCATTTCCTAGGGCTCGGTCCGTGGGAAACAGCGCTTTCTGTTACCTACGACCCAGCCCGTGGGAAATAAAGCGGGAATGTTTGGCGCCTCTTTTTCCTAGGGACCAAGCCGTGGGAAATCAAGCGAGACATTTCCGAGGGTCTTGGCCATGGGAAATGTAAAAATTTCCTAGGGATTTTTTTCCCTGGGTAAAAAGCCCTGGGAAATAGCTTAATTTCTTGTAGTGGAAAGTTTACCTCGGTCCCACGATGGGTGCCAAATGTCCTTGCAAATTCTGGTAATGTATATCCGAGAATCACAAGAATAATATCGCAAAATCTTACCAACACTCCCAATTCAAATGAAATCATGTATATTATAAATTCTCTCTGAAAACAGCAGAGTATTAGATACAAAATAGCTAAATCTCCTTATACATTACATATCTACATATATATGTCATAGAAAATAACTGCTCCCTCCACTATCTCTTAACCACTAGTCTAACTGTTCCTCCCATTATCTCTCAACCGTTGGTCTAACTGTTCCTAATCTATCCAGACAGTACACAAACTGTTTTCTTTGTTCAATCCAACCATCCCCAACTTTTCTGGCTTTTGGAAGTAAACATCTTTATTGATAAAGAGATCTGCTTGAGGCTTACTTATTTTAACCGAGGCCAAACTGTTAGGCCTCTAGCATACATTTATTCATTTTTTTTTATTGTAGTTAGGCATGACTTCCAAGTCCTGATACACATGCATTGGATCATATTTATATTTATTTATACTAAAGTTTTCCAGGACATGTACTAATTTAAATATAGTGACAATGAAGGCATACATAAGACCATGATATGATGTGCTAGCTACGTGTTTGCTTTTCCTGGTTGGAGAACAAAAGAAAATTTGGTGTTGACAATTAAAATGAATTTCACTTATTTATTTTGGGAATGTTATGTACATAAATATTTATTTTCATCTTCTAATTTACATTAATGACCTATATTTAAATAACTTTTTTTTATCATTTCAGGTCACATACTATTATGGTTTCCATAAATTTGATTGCAGAAGATTTCATCATGATTAAGAGTTGAAGAAATGTATATGAAATGTTTAGACTTAAAATAACAGTAATTAATATATTCGAATGGTAGACTTTTTATCTTTTGTTGATGATACTTCTGAAGCTAATTAACTGTTGATGGTTCTTATTTTGTGTCGTGGATTTAATGAAATATATTATTATTCAAGTTTGTCAGGAGCAAATATTATTTATGCTAACTTTTGTTGATGAAGTCATGTGTAATTTAATTGGCAAATAATCTTAACCTTTCTGGCAATAGTAAGTGCTTGAAAAAGTCAACTAAAACTTTTAGCGACAATAAAAAAAAAGCTAGAAAATGGCTTAGGAGGTAACTCAAAAATCATATTTAGTGGCAATTAAAATTGCAGGTAATAATTGCCGTTATAATTTTTGACTTTTAGTGATAATTAATTGGATCTTTACCAGCACTTTTTATAATTGTCGGAAAAGCTTTTAGCGATATTGGATACACCGACTAAATGATAATTAGCCTGTAAAAATTTCGGAAGCCATTATTATTGTTGCTAAAGGCCTTAATGATGGTATATGTCTTTTTATTATAAATAAAATTAAGTATTTTAATCCTTGTTATAACGATAAATAAAATGCATTGTTTTTAAGCATTACGATATTTGGATGTTATTTATCAAAATAATGTCATTATTTTATAATGTATGGCATTTTACGTATGATTTAGGTTAATTATAACCTTCAAGATAAGACTTTGGCCCATTTTCTTTCATTATTTTTGTGATAGATAAGAAACATAATTTAGCTAATGTAAAACACTAGAAGGTTTGCTTTGGAAAGGAATAAAGAATATTCAATCAAATAATTTTTGAGATTAAGACAAGAGACCTATATATCATAGAATAAACTTGGTTGTACATTATGATGGTTAACAATAAAGGCTATATATCTAATATAGAGAACATATTTGATTTTACATCAGGTACTTTTTGAAGAGCTTGATATTTTAGTGATTATTTTAATTGACATGTCTCAATCATATTTAGCACCAAACATGGACGTCAATACTCTAGAAAAGAAACATACCTTCACAAAAAAATCACATTTTGGCAAAGGTTTTTTTTTATATCAATGAAAAATGAGAATTAGAGAGATCATTCTTTTGACCTTCCTAACATTGAAAAGATAAGAGTCAAAAAGATTAAGAGAAACTACCAATATTGTAGTGACAAGATTCAAGTATTCATAATTTCACCAATGGCTACATGAGAGTTTAGTAAGTAAAACCTTTGTTGAGACTATATAAATTTACATAGATAAACCAAAACTATGTATTGTAAGTGCAAATTGTATAAACTGTTAGAATCATAATTATTTGTGCCTAAACATGTTTCTTATTCCTTAAACATCATGTAGACAAAATCAATATCAACAAGAAACATGTTCATCTTCAAGAACAAATACAAAAGAAAATTTTATCTATAATCCCATGGCAATTCAAGATGATTATCGAATGCGGAAGCGTACCCGGAGGATCCAGGAAATCTTGTTGGAAATGTTGAAGTTCCTAATAAAGTAATGATCTTCCAATTGTAGATTCTCCTTTAACCTTAGTTCCTCCTCTAATGGGATGAAGAGAATTGAAATTCTTTTCCTTTTGATTATTTCTACAATTGGGGACCATAACCCTTTATTTATAGGAATTGCATGCCCTTTCACGAAGAGTGATGTCCCTTCGGATTCAAACTCTTTCATGAAGAGTCATGACTATCCACACATTTCTTATCTCTAATTTTGCCCATCATAAAAATAGAAATAAGACCTTATGGTATCTATACAATAATTTTCATAACAATTATGTCCATAGCCATAAACCTTACTTGAATTAGATCACTTTTAATTTGACTAATTAAAAATAATGGCCCTAACACATTTAAACATTACAAGTGTGACCCAAAAATTTCTAACATAAACAACTTTTTTATATATAAAAAAAAGTGCAAGATGAACAGTGCGTGAAGGATGAACATTATAATGAACAGTATACAGGGGTAGACTAGTAAACTGGGCAAGGTTCGAATTGGGCTAGACTAGTACAGTTAGCATTATCGCTGCTACTTGCACTCTTCATTTGTTCCATGAAAGAAGGAAAATTTAGAGTGAGTTTGTTATTGCTTATTTTATTAAAAAAAATCAATTTTTAAAATTTTTAGAATTTTGTCTTTATTTTTGAAAATAATAAAAAGTCGAAAAAAATCATTTTCAGGGTTAAAATGAAAAATAACTTAAAGGTATCCGAAGCATCAAGAGATAGAGAGGCAAAGTAGAGAGAATGTGAAGAGTATTAAAAATGATGTGCATTCAATTGTATTTAGAACTGATACAGTGAGCTCAATATATAGGATGAGCTAAGGCTAACCAACACCAACAGAATGTAACCAATTCCTAACCAATTCCCAACTGCTAACTGAAATATGTTTACACTGAGCTAACTGACATAACCGTCAGTTAGCTTCTATTCCCTTTACACCCCCTTGCAAACTCATGGGTGTGGAATCAAACACCCTGAGTTTGTTTCTACAGCTTTCAAATATGCTTTGTCACAGGTTTTGTGAGAACATCAGCAGTTTGTTCCAGAGAGGGAATATGTGAAATGAGCAGTTCCTTGCTTTGGATCTTTTCTCTTAAAAAATATAGGTCTAGTTCAAAGTGTTTTGTCCCCGAGTGTAAGATGGGATTTGCAGCCAATAGCACTGCACTGAGGTTATCATAGTAGACTTGAGGAAGCTGAGGTGGTGAGTAATGGAGCTCAGATAGTAGGGATTTTAACCAAATTAACTCTGCTGTGACAACAGCTAAGCTCCTATATTCAGCCTCAATACTCGATCTTGACACTACATGCTGTTTCTTAGAGGACCAAGACACTGGATTTGAACCTAGGAAGAGACAGTAGCCAGTTCTTTATTTTGTCATCTGGATCAGAACCCCAGTCAGCATCACAAAAGGCTGTTAGATTGAGGTTTGATGACCTGGTGAGAGTGATGCCATATGTGGAAGTGCCACTTAGATATCTTAAGATCCTCTTTACAGCTTGCCAGTGAGAGTTTTTAGGGTCATGCATGAATTGGCACACTTTGTTTACTGCAAAAGCGATATCTGGTCTTGTGATTGTAATGTACTGAAGTGCTCCTACTATTGATCTATACAAGCTGGCATCTTCAGCTGTAGGGATGTCAAGTGTAGAGAGTTTTAGTCCAGTCACCATAGGGGTCTTCATGGCTTTAGCATCATGCATGTTGGCCTTGTGTAGTAGATCATTGATATATTTAGTTTGTGTTAAACAAACTAAGTTGGCAGACCTGTGTTCTTGGATTCCAAGGAAGTAATTAAGACCACCTAAATCCTTAAGAGGGAATTTGTAGTTTAGAGTAGTAACTAGATCAGCAATAGTGGCAGCTGAATTGCTTGTAATCAATATATCATCTACATAGACTAGTATTAGCACAGTGATGGCTCCTGAGACTTTGACAAATAGGGAATTGTCACACTTTGATGAGGTGAAACCAAGTTCAAGTAGAAAACTATGAAGTTTGTGGAACCAGGCTCGAGGTGCCTGTTTTAGACCATAGAGGGCCTTGTTTAGCTTGCATATCAAACTGTCATTACCTTGGACAAATCCTTGAGGTTGTACCATGAACACCTCTTCTTCTATATCACCATTCAAAAAGGAATTATTTATGTCAATTTGGCGAATTGGCCAATTGTTTGTTAGTGCCAAAGTAAGGATCACTCTCACTGTGGTTGGTTTCACCATTGGACTAAATGTTTCAAAGAAATCAAATCCGTGTTGTTGGTGAAAACCCTTGGCAACTAACCTTGCCTTGTACTTTTCTATAGAGCCATTAGCCTTCCTCTTTATTCTGAATACCCATTTACAACCTATGGGTTCTCTGTTGGGAGGCAAGGATGTGAGAGTCCAAGTGTTTGTCTTGATGAGAGCATCAAATTCCTGTTGCATAGCCTGCTTCCAGTGGGGGCTTGACAGTGCTGTTTTGACTGATTTTGGCTCAGTCAAGGTGAGGTATGTTACTGCTTTTGATGAGCTAGCCAAATACACTTTTGGTTTAGTGATTCCAACTTTCTTTCTGGTGATCATCGGATGAGAGTTGACTGCAGTGTCTGATGCATTGGCTTCTGGTACTGTGGTGGTGATAGTTGAATCATTGGCAGGTGGTGGTTCTAAAATGATGGGGAAAGGACCTGCAGGTGATTGTGACTCATTTTGGTGGTCAAAATCACATTGTAAAGGAGCGAATATGTTATTGCAAGGTATAGTAGGCAGTGTAACCAATACAGGAATGGATGGTGTATAAACTACAGGACTAATATACTGAGATGCACGATTTTGGTTCAATAAGTTTGGATTTGTTTTGAAAGGAAACTAGTTTTCATCAAACACAACATGTCTTGCAATATAAGTTTTTCCATTTGAAGCTAAACATAGATATCCTTTATGCTTATGACTATATCCTAGAAAGGTGCACTCCTCAGATCTGAATTGCATTTTATGCTTGTTATAAGGTCTGGTATAAGGGAAACATAGGCAACCAAACACCTTTAAGAACTTGTAATCTGGCTTTTGGTTAAGTAGAAGTTCTAATGGACTTTTATTGGCTAGATTAGGTGTAGGTAGGCAATTAATTAAGTGGGCAGCAGTGCTGAATACCTCTCCCCAGAATTGAAGAGGTAAGGAAGCATGAACTAGCAAGGAGAGACCCATCTCAGTGATGTGTCTGTGCTTTCTCTCAGTTGAGCCATTTTGCTCATGAGTATAGGGACAACTGAATCTTTGTTGAATACCATTGGCATCAAGAAACTTAGAAAAGGCCACATACTCCTTTCCATTGTCTGAGTGAATTGCTTTTATTGAGAAACCTATTTGTTTTTCAATTAGGTTTTTGAAGTGTATAAAAGATTGCAAGGCTTGAGATTTGTTTTGAAAGAGATATATGCAAGTGAATTTGCTATAGGCATCAATGAAATGAATATAATATCTGCTGCCATTTGAAGAAGGTAAAGGGGCAGGACCCCATATGTCTGTGTAGATTAATTTCAAAAGGGTGTCATAAACAGTTGTGGAATCATGGAAAGGTAACTTGTGAGATTTGCCAAGGCTACAAGCTTTACAAACATCAAGAATTTTATTGATATCAGGAACAAGATTACATCTTTGGAGTACAAGTTTGACTATTTTGGGGGAGGGATATCCTAGCCTAGCATGACAATTGGTCATGTCACTGGCTGAAACAGAAGAATTACAAGTAGTGACTAGATTACACAGTTTATTGCAGATCTTATTAATAGAGTGTGTGTTTAAATTAGGGATGTGGATGCTGTCAAAAGCATAAAGTCCATGTCTTAGCTTCCCTTCAAGAATGGTTTGATTAGTTGCCTGGCATTTCACATAGCACACATCAGGGTGGAATTCGAAAAATACTTTGTTATCTCTAGCAAATTGAGATACACTTAACAGATTTTTGGAAACATGAGAAGCATGCATCAAGTTATTCAAGAATAAAGGTTTAATAGACTTTTGAGAGAAGAAGATTGAGTTACCAATATGTTCTATAGGAGTGGAGTTTCCATCTGCCATTTTGATTCTTGCATCACCACCATAGACTATTTTGCGCATCAAATTTGCATCATTGGGAGTAAGGTGATTTGTTGCACCCGAATATGGGTACCAAGCGGGATCATACAAGGTTTCAGGCACTGCCAGCATACAAGAACTGTCACCATTTGAATTTTCAGCCAACATGGCTCTTCCTTGATTGTTTCCACTGGAATCTTGGTTATTCTTTTCATACCTGTACCAGCAATTGGAGGCAAGATGGACATATTTATCATATATTTGACATTGAGGTTTATTGAAGGATTGTCTTCCTCCACTTCTTGAGGAATAGGAATTTCTGCCTCTACCTCTATAGTTGCCTCTGGAATTTGAGGATCTGCCGTGATTTGAATTGTAATTGGGAGATCTATTGTTGGACTCTCTTCCATAATTATGGTTTTGAACCGAATTAGCTTGTAATTGTTGCATTGAAAAGGCATCGACAGAGCTTGATTTTTGCCTTTCTACGCTTTCCTCCACTGTCAGCAGCAATGCTTCTATTTCTGAGATGGAGTAAGCATCTGTTCTTGAAATGATTGAAGTAACTTTAGAGTCATACTCTGAGGGTAAGCCATCGAGCATTATTTGCACATGTTCCTCATCATCAATTGGTGACCCTACTGCGGTTAAGGTGTCAACCACCTTCTTGATGGCCATCATAAATTCATTCATACCGTTTGTCTTCTTGATGTTCCTGAGTTGTGTTTTCAGCGGCTTACTCTTGCTCGTGTCTGAGTAGCAAAATGGACTTGCAATTTCTTCCATGTTTGGAATGCATACTCTCAACCTACCATTCTTGTGTGGAGGTTTTGGGACTTCGATGCAAGAAGTCATGTGAAGACATACGAATCTTGTTGTTCCCACGTTTCATAATCTGGACTCACTTTACCAAGAACTCAATCTTCATCATTCAAGAATCTTCATGGCATGCCTCTTGGATCTGCTTCTGAGATATACTTTTGAAGTTTACGGGCTTTGAATGTACCGATCGCCTGCATTTTCCAGGTCAAAAAGTTGTCATCATCCAACTTCACTGAGATTGGAATCATGGACATGGAGCTAGGAAGTGAAGAGGAGGGTTGAGCGAAAGAGGGTTGAGCGGAAGCCATTTCAGGATCTTGAGCTCTGATACCATAAAGGTATCAGAAGCATCAAGAGATAGAGAGGCTAAGTAGAGAGAATTTTATAGAAGAGTATTAAAAATGATGTGCATTCAATTGTATTTAGAACTGGTACAGTGAGCTCAATATATAGGATGAGCTAAGGCTAACCAACACCAGTAGAATGTAACCAATTCCTAACCAATTCCCGACTGCTAACTGAAATCAGTTTACACTGAGCTAACTGACATAACTGTCAGTTAGCTTCTATTCCCTTACATAACTTTGATTAGCTTTTGGAAAAAAATCAATTTTTATAACTAACTACTGTTTTAAAAAATGATTTTTTTATTGTAAACAAACACAAATCTGCTTTTACTTTTCTTTAAAAATCTCTAAAAATAATCACAAAATTATTTTATATAAAAATTATTTATTTTTTAATCTTAAACAAATGGGCTTTCAATACATTCACATCATGATTCACTAGTGTAAAATATGCTTTTAACATCGGATATTTAACATCGGTTTCCTTAAAACCGATGTGTAAAACGAGGCGGTAACATTTTTGAAATTAAAATCAAAATCTTTCACATCGGTTTTGTTTTTAACCGATGTTACAAATTTTCCATATCGGT
This sequence comes from Sophora flavescens, assembly GCA_030762895.1. Lineage (NCBI taxonomy): Eukaryota > Viridiplantae > Streptophyta > Magnoliopsida > Fabales > Fabaceae > Sophora > Sophora flavescens. Next base: position 43,096,668 of record CM061069.1, on the reverse strand, counting down.
TTTTTTACCAACCGATGTCCAAAAATGAAAACAAAAAATGGAATTTAAATTCTTTTTGGATTTTCTACATCGATTAATCCATAACCGATGTCTAATAGCTATTAATAACATCGGTTTTTTATAACCGATGTTAAAAATTAAAACAAAAAATAAAATTTTAAAAATTTTTGGAGTTGCTATATCGGTTTCTTTTGAACCGATGTGTAATATACAATAACCACATCGGTTAAAGGAAAACCGATGTGTAATGGAGTCCCTATTTTGACCTATTTTCATTCCCTCCATCGATCGCGCCCTTTATTTTATTCTATTTCATTCTCTTTGTTGCCATTCCTTCCTAAGCTAAACCCTCCGCCACCCCCAAGCTTGTTCGGCTGCCCGTCTCCGCCGTTTGTGTGCGCCATCTCCTCCCCGTCGTTCGCGTGTCGTTTGTGTCCTTCTCCACGCCCAAGCTTGTTCCTTTCTGCCCTTCTAGAACGGTTAGCCCCTAAACCATTGCCCACTCTCATTTTCTATACATGCATGATTCAACATTTGATTGCCAGATATTCTATAAGAAGGTCATTTTTGTTTGTTTATGGTAAAATGAGAATAAAGGGGGTGTTTTTTGTCTTGTGGTGTTGGGGGCGTGGGAGACCATTATGGCAAGGTAGCAGTCATGTTGACATGGATAAGGTGAAGTGAATCTCATATATGGCATAAAAGGCTGTAGTTGATGTCACTGTCTGCAATCATAGTTCAGATAAGCTTGAGTTTGTTTTGTACCCAGCCGAATGTGAGGATTTGGGTGAGATAGGTTCCGCCATTATTTTTGTTTTTAAAGAAAAGTTCAAAATGCTTATGCTATAGTGTCTTCCATTGAGTAGTGTTGTAACAGAGAAAAGTTTTGATAATGGCAAGGCTTCGTTTACCTAGCTTTCAAATTAAACAGATAACTCTGGTGGGTGGAGAGGTGTCTCTTTCTGTTTGCTATCCAAAACGGGCCAATTATTACAGCAAAGAAACTACATAGTCTAAGAAAAGGACTAATGATCTAGATATTCGTGGGTGAAAGTTAAATAATTATCCACTTAAAATTTTAACAATTGAATGTTCATACTGATCGGTCGTTATTTGATTTTTATGTATAACTCAGTTCCTATCTCTCTCTTTTTTCTTCTTGTAAACTATAACTGCTACTGGTGTATAACTAAGAATGTGAATGTCCATAGAGTCTTGAATGATTAAATAGAGTAAGGAAAAAGTTTTTATGCTTGAGTGTAAAATGAGGACTAATTACTTAGTTTATCAATGGTGAATATATTACCTTGTTCACTAGAAATAAAACTACTACTCAAGCATTGCCATGGTCATGGCAGGCTTGATTAACAAAAACATGAATTAAAACCTAAGAGAAGAGAAGAAGAAGAAGAGATAAAATCCTAATTTTGCCTAAGGGAGCAGCCCAAAAAGTCTCTCAAAGTCTCCTTATTTTCGAGCCTAAGTGCTCTATTTATAGATTAGGGTAACTTGAATCCCAAGCAATCACAAATTCAGATCAAATCAGTTTCTAAAGATCCATATATTGCGTGTCATGGTCGTGACGGATTCTGTCTTGGAGGTTGCTTCACTGGTTGGTCTGTCACGGCCGTGACCACCATCACGGCTAGGCCGTGATAAGTTCTGCCTGTGAGGGTCTGGTTCAGTTGGCATGTCACGGCCGTGATGGACATCACGGGCTGGCCGTGACCAGTTCTGAATTTTCCATTCTTTCTTTCTCTACTCGATCATGGCCGTGATGGCTGTCACGGCTAGGCTGTGATGGGCTCTGTTTGGCTCATTTTCTTCACTTTTCAAGCCCCATCTTAATGCAACCTCGAGCATTTTAATCCTTAATGTTAATTAATTAGTAAAGCCTTAGTTTCCCGTTTGAGATGCAATACTAACGAGCACACGTGTACGTGCTTAATGTACCGCTCATTGTGTTGGATCTTGAATTGTCCAAAGTTGGACAGTTTGGGAAAAAACTTTTTCTTCATTCAGTTAAAATAGTTATTAATTGATTCTAATGTTATATACTTGATGAAAGTTCGGATTGATACATTTCCTTTCGTTCTCCGGGTGCATACTTTATCATGGTGGATGTCATCGCGTTCAAGTAGTGTACGTCGGAGACTGAAGGGAAATGCTGCCGAAATTTCGTCGAGTATGAGCATGATAGTTAAGGACTAACTGTTAACCGAATGTTGAAAAAGTTTCTTCTCGAATGGGATAGGGCCATACCCTGTCAGAAGAAGTGGTTGATGAATATATTGGACTAAGTACGAAGTTATTGGTTTAGTCATGGATCGCGGTTGGATGAATGCTAGACAGACAAGTGATGAGTATGAGAATGGAGAGGAAGATTTTCTACAGTTTGCAAAAACAAATGCTACTGATAGTGGTAACGGAAGGTTTTATTGTCCTTGTGTTAACTGTTTGAATGAGAGACGACTAGAAGCTGAGGAGATACGTGATCATCTTATTTGTGAGGGGATTTGCAAGAGTTATACAACATGGATATGTCATGGTGAATCGTTAGACAGGCCGAGGGCGTCGGATAGAGAGGAAGTTGATGACGTGGAAATGGACGATGGACTAGAGGACATGATCCGTGATGTTGGGCAAGAGTCTTTTTGGCGCACACATGTGTATGATACTTTGTGCAGTGATGTGGAAGTGGCTTTGTATCCGGGGTGCACTAATTTCACACGGTTGTCAGCGGTGTTAAGATTGTTCAATGTGAAGGCGAGAAATGGGTGGAGCGATAAAAGCTTTACCGAATTGCTTGAGTTGTTGAAAGACATGCTTCCAGAAGGCAACACATTGCCATATCGAAACTATGAGGTGAAGAAGATATCGTGTTCGATGGGTATGGAGTATAAGAAAATACACGCTTGCCCCAATGATTGCATATTGTACAAGAAAGAGTTTGAAGAGATGCACGAGTACCCCAGGTGTGGGGTATCACGCTACAAAGTGAAGGATGATGATTCTAGTTGTGATATGGTCACCAAAGGTCCTCCTGTGAAGGAGTTATGGTATCTTCCCGTGATTCTATGGTTCAAGCGATTGTTTGCTAATGTAAATGACGCAAAGAACATTAGATGGCATGCAGATGAGAGGAAGTGTGATGGACAGCTTCACCATCCGGTCAATTCTTTGCAATGGAAGAGAATTGATAGTTTGTTTCCGGATTTCGGCAATGAGCCTAGAAACATCAGGCTTGGACTTGCTACCAATGGAATGAATCCATATGGAAACTTAAGTAGTATTCATAGTTCATGGCCTGCTATCCTGGTAATTTACAACCTGTCTCCTTGGTTGTGCATGAAGCGCAAATACATTATGTTAAGCATGATGATTTCGGGTCCTAAACAGCCAGGAAATGATATTGATGTTTATCTGAGTCCCTTGATTGAAGACTTGAGAATGTTGTGGGATGAAGGCGTTGATGTGATCGACGGGTATTGCCGTGAGACATTCAGATTGCGTGCCATGTTATTTTGCACCATCAATGTCTTTCTAGCATACGGGAACCTGTGTGGGTATAGTGTTAGGGGGCATAAAGCATGTCCAATATGTGAAGAAGGCACATGTTACCATCAACTGCAACATGGAAGGAAGACAGTTTACCTTGGCCATAGGAGATTTCTCCGACGTAATCATCCTTATCATACAATGAGAAAAGCTTTCAATGGACTTCCGGAGAATGAAATTGCTTCGGTGGCCTTGACTGGAGAGCAAGTTTATGAAAGGGTGAACAACACTAATGTTATCTATGGGAAGACCAGAAGAAGGCTACCGAGAAGAAAATATGGAAGAAGAGGTCAATCTTCTTTGATCTTCCATACTGGTGCAAGCTTGATGTAAGACATTGTATTGATGTGATGCATGTGGAGAAAAATGTGTGTGACAGTTTAATCGGAACGCTTCTCAACATTCAAGGCAAGACAAAGGATGGTGTGAATGCTCGTCTGGATCTAGTTGCGATGGGTATACGAGAGCAGTTAGCTCCACATAAAGTGGGGGATAAAAAGACTTATTTGCCCCCAGCATGTCATACTTTATCAAAAAAAGAGAAAAGAAGTTTCTGTGAATGTCTACGGGGAGTCAAAGTGCCACAGGGTTACTCTTCAAATATCAAAAGACTTGTCTCAATGAAAGATCTCAAATTAGTTGGCTTAAAGTCTCATGATTGTCATGTCTTGATGCAACAACTACTACCAGTGGCCATTCGTGACATCTTGCCTAAAAAAGTCAGACATGCCATTACTAGGTTATGCGGCTTACTCTTCAATGCTATATATAGCAAGGTCATTGACACTAAAAAGTTGGATGACTTGGAAAATGAGGCAGCCATTATCCTGTGCCAATTGGAGATGTATTTTCCACCTTCATTTTTTGACATCATGGTTCATTTGATTGTTCATCTAGTGAGGGAGATTAGATTGTGCGGCCCCGTTTATTTAAGGTGGATGTACCCGGTTGAGCGATACATGAAGATCTTGAAAGGATATATGATGAATCCTCACCGTCCCAAAGCATCTACTGTTGAAAGGTATGTTGCAGAAGAAGCTATTGAGTTTTGTACAGACTACATGTCAGAAGCGCAACCTGTAGGGCTTCCGAAGTCTCGTCACGAAGGAAGATATGATGGTAAGTTCACTGTTAAGAGCATGGATCGGGAGGAAGTGCTTCAAGCACATTTGTATATATTGAATAACACTGATGAGGTTGAACCATACTTATGTGAGCACAAAAGCATCATCAATGAAACTTACCCTAGAATGAATGAAAAATGGTGTTGGAACAAGCATAACAAGACTTTCTTGAACTGGTTTAAAGAAAAAATTGCAAAGGATGGTATTGCTTCTGATACATTAAAATGGCTAGCACAGGGGCCTAACTTTGATGTCATATGCTGGAGTGGGTACGATATCAATAAGTTTTCCTTCTATACAAAGTCCCAGGATGACAAAAGTACTATACAAAACAGTGGGGTTATGGTCGTCACTGAGTCCATGCATTTCTCTAGTTCGAAAGATAAAAACCCTGTTATGGCATCCGTTTCATACTTTTGAATCATTGAAGAGATATGGGAGGTTGATTACACGAAGTTTAGAGTACCTGTTTTTAAATGTCAGTGGGTCGACAGTAACAATGGTGTGCAATCCGGTGAGTTAGGATTCAAATTGGTGGACCTTAATAAGGTAGGTAATAAAGAAGAGCCTTTCATCATGGCATCCCAAGCAAAACAAGTGTTTTATATCCGTGATCCTTCTAACAAAAGGTGGTAAGTGGTTCTCTAGGGAAAAACATGTATAATGGTAGTGAGGGAAATCAAGATTCAACTCTTGATATTTCTGATACTCCTTCTTTCTCAACATGGGTGCCTAATTTCAGTGAGGAAAATGAAGTGGATGATGTACATGCTACTCGTAATGATCACCAAGAAGTGTTATGGGAGAACTTTACTAATTGACCACAATGTAAGTTTAGTTTGAGTTATGTTTAAAGTCATATTATATGTTTAATTACGTTGATATTTATAAGTTATGTTTACGTATGTTGATCGATATTTATAAGTTATGTTTGATATTTATCCTAACATACTAACAAGTTTTTTTTTGGTTTAAATAGGTATACATGGCTGATCGTGAGGATATCCCTCATTCATGCAGCGGGTCAGAGACGCCGTCTACGGGTAGAAAGGGTAGACGTGCCACACGAATAAGGAATTTGACTGCCAACCGTGGTTCAAATCAAAGGATAAAAATAGACTTTGATAATAACATCAATCCTATTGGGCCAATGGTAGAGCAGTTTAACAGTTTTGTGGTGACCCTTGCTAGAAGCAGGCCTAGTATACTTATTCATAATTTGAAAGATGTACCGGCGGACGTGAAGGATCAGATATGGGAGAGTATTCTGGTATCTATACTTTTACGTCCTGTGTTTGTCTGTATCTACTTTATTTTAATCTTATTAATATCATACAGTAATTCGTTGATTCTTTTGGTGTTAATGTAGCTCACCTTTGACATACCGGATACGACGAATATGAAGAAGCGTCTGATAAAGTATGCTAGTGAGCGTTGGAGGGCTTTTAAGGTCGACCTGGGCAGATACTATGTATTCAATCCAACATGTGAAAAGAACCCACTTGGGGTGTACCCGTTTCTTGACCAGGCGACGTGGGATCGCTTTGTTCAGAGCTGACATGATCCCAGCTTTCAGGTTAACTTATTTGATTTGTCTCTAAATTTATGTAATTTCATTAATTTTATTTACTTATGTAATTTAATTGTCTTCTATCTATAACAGGAGAAGAGGAAAAAGGGGCAGGAAAACCAAAGCAAGAATGTCTACCCCCATGTCATGTCTCGTGGCGGATATAAAAAACTTGGTCAGATAATGGTGGAAGAGGAAAAGAAAGCACATCAGGAAGCAGCATCTCAGGCGGATCCTAACTCTGAAAATCGTCCATAAGTTGTTGATCCACCTCCACCCCCACGCCATCGTAAATGGAAGAGGGGCCGACAAAGAAAAACGGGACAATATACATCTTAGAAGGCCCGCCAAGTAACTGAGAAGATTGTAAGTATAGTTTGAATTGTAATTGTCATTTTAAGATTGTTAACGAATTGTAATGTGACCTGATATTTTATATGATATAGGATGCCTTGGACGAGCAAGTAACCCAAGGAACCTTTGTTCCTAGAGGACGCGATGATATCTTAGCTACTGCCATCGGTAAACCAGACCACCCGGGCCATGTCATTGGTGTTGGATGGGGCGTCGGCATTCGCCAATACCATGGTTCATCTTCACACCAATGCCATAGGGATGTTGATGCAGATAGAGCACGGCAAAAACAGGAGATTGCAGCGGAGCTTAGACAGGAGATGGCCGAGCAGTTTGCCCAGCAGATGGCAATATTGACTTCTATGTCCTAGCAGATGACAGTCGGTGTCCAACCCTCTGTCCATGTGAGCACTAAGGGCTCATGTGATCCTCCTCATCGGCCTGAAAATGATGATGATGGTGATGATGATGATGATGATGATGATGATGATGATGACGACCCTGATAGGTGTGAGCTGTATGTTGATGATCATCATAATCACCACTTAGTGGCATTGGGGAGGGCACATAACAACTTAGGTAATACCATACACCATCGTTTATTATCGGATGATCAGGTGAGGGTCGTTGTTGAGATTATTCGAGATGTTGATGCTCAAGTCCCTGTGCCCACTGAGGAGGTTCAAACAGTGGGTCAGTCCCCCGGTAACTTCATCCCCTGGCCAAGAAGACTGGTCAGCTTTCTTGTTGCATCTGAGGTATTCAGTTAGTTGTGTTTTTCTATATTAATAGTTGAAATTATTTATTATTGTTTAAAGATAATGCTTTATTTTTATTCGTTATAGGATGTTGGAAATGATATTCTGCCTAAAAGGTCGGATCCAGGAAGACCAGAGATATCTGCTCCTGCCAAGGTTTTCATTTACCATTAAATTAATTACGAATGAAATAACTTATCTGTGATTACTAATATATATCTTTGTTGTTTAGGGGATCACCAAAGGGGCACCTGGTGGTGTTTTTAAACTTCTGGCTGTACAGGTTGTTACCATGGAGAATGACGCAACTTTAGTAAGGTTGGAACATAATGCCAGTCCAGGTGACGAACTGTATATCCCAAAGAAGGAACTTATGGAGATTGTACTCGATAAAGAAATGGCTAGTTTTCCACACCTATCGTTATGGTGCACGTAAGTACATTTTATTTATAAGTTAAGTAATTAAATTTTAAATATTATGATAATTAACATGTTTTTTCAATATATTAGGTATCTGCATCGTATGTTAGCTGATCAGGGTAACCTCTCCCTTTATCGGTTCATTGACCCCATGTTCATTCAGGGTGATGTTCTCCTAGCATCAGAAGACCCGGTCACCACCATACGTGATATAGTTGCCTGAGACGATCATCAATTCTACCTTGCGCGTTATCTAAATAAGTAAGTACCGGTTATTTAATTATAACTATATATGACTTAGTCACTAATTGTTCCGCAAATACAGCAAGCATTGGCAACTGTTGATCTTGTACCCTAGGATGAACGTCGTGGTCTTCTTATGCTCAATTGGAAATAAGTCGGCGAATGAACTGAAGACGATCATCGAAACGTAAGCATTAAAATACTTTATAATCAGTAATGCAGTTGTTTTAATTATCTGAAATCTATTAGATATACTTTAATTAATGTTTATTTTGTCATGATAGTTCTATTAATGCAAACCACATGTTGCGTGGTGAAAGGCGTCGAGCTATCAGAAGGATTATTCCTAATGTAAGATATTTATTAGTTCAAACGCTTCAAATGTAGTGGGTATAATTATTGATTTCTATTTAATTCCTCATATTCTAATTGGGTTTCATTTGTACGTAGTCACGTATACAACGTGGATCATGGGAATGTGGATACTATGTGATGAAGTGGATGTTCGAAATTATCTCCTCCAGGATCACTGAAAGATGGCACGAGGTAAATGTTAATTGGTAACAATTAGAAGTAACAGTTATAGATCCGTTATGTGTTTTATGTTAGTTTATTACTTAAAAGATATAATCTTTTGTCCAATTAAACTTGCAGATATTCAACAATCTAACTCTATTATCTGATTCCGACATCAACAACATAAGGAGGCGTTGGACAACTTTCTTTCTTGAAGTGTACCAACCATAGTTTGTATATATGTAGTTAGTTTAAAAACTTATCATGTACTAGCTATAGTGTACTTTTGACTGATCAAATGTATTATGATATGAAATCTATAATATATCATGTAGCTTTTTGATTTCTAATTATCTTTGTTGTCTGAATGTAATTGAAGTACCACTACAAAAAAAAAGGTTATTTAGCGACCGAAAATAGTGACCGAATTTTTTGGTTGCTTTTTGCGACCGAAATGACGACCGATTGTAGGATCTACATGAAACGCTGATTAGAGTTGATATTGCGACCGAAATAGCGACTGAAATAGGGCGTAGCAGAGTTATCGGTCGCTATTTCGGTCGCTAACTAAAGGAAAGTAAAAGTCAGAAACTTATGACTTTTTAGCGACCGAACCGGCGACCGAATTAAATGCAACGGTTAAATTTTATTTATATTTGCGACCGATATTAATTCGGTCGCTAAACGGCGCGTAAAAAAATCAAAACAACGTGTGTTACCGACCGATTTAAAAATCCGTCGCTAAATTTATGAATTCAATTTTCAAATTAACTCATTTAGCGACCGATGTAGCGACCGAAATTGTTCGGTCGCTAAAACTAAAATCCCTAAATCGCGATTTCCTTCATCTCTTCCCCCATTTCTCTCTTTTCTTCTCCTCTCTCACACGCAGCTCCGCCCCTTCCCTGTTCCGACCACGCAGCTCCGCCCCTCAATGTCTCGTCCTCCTCCGGCCACCACTTGGTAAGGTTCTCCCCTTATCCTTCTCATTTTGTGTTTCTCCTTCTCTGTCTCTCACTCTCTCTTCCTCCTCCCAGCAGCACCGTGCCACCACCGTCACCACGACCACCACTGTAGCACCGTGAGCTCCTTCTTTGGTAAGGTCTCCTCTTCTCTCTCTCTGTATCTCGTTCTCTCTCTCTCTTGATCGGTTCTCTTTGTCTCAGTTTCTCTCAATGTCTCTCTCAAGTGTTGTCACTTCCTCCTCCGGCCACCACCACCATCTGAAGGGGTTCTGTTTTGCGCCACCGTCACCCCCACAGTCTCCTCTGATCAGTTCTGTCTCAGGTTAGGGTTTAGGGAAGTTCTGTCAGTATGGGTATTTATGCTGTCAAATTAGTCATTGATGTTGTACTAGTGAAATCCAGAGTAGAGAAATTTTGACAGTAGGGGTATATTGATTTAAATAACTTATTGGATAGATAATATAAGTTAGCTTCCTCTTGATTCACTATCTCTTCGACTGTAATGCTTGGAAGTAGGACTACTATAAGTTTCATGGCCATCCCTGCATAAAATAAGCAAATATGAAGCCAAGAATGTAATTAGTAAATTACAGGCACATTGTATTAGACATAAGGAAGACTATTTTAATATGAGTTTGAAGACCAAGTCAATGTGGAGGCAAGGGTCCTAACCCCAACTTGTAAATTTTGTAAATATTCATTGTTGAGTTGAACACTTTATATTTGTTCTTTGGGTATATGAATGTATGGAGGTTTGATAAAAATTTGATGGCTAATTAATGGCTGGCCTTTGAGATTCTTTTTTTTCGATGGAGATTGGTAAGTGAGGGATGGTGGGAGGAAACATTTGTTTTCAAACTTCTTGAACCGTTGAATTCCAAGGTCAAGGTCCCTTGAAAATGATTTTGTTTTTTTTTTAATCCTGTAATATCTTTTGTAAGGCTTGCTCATCCTTGTTTCTCTTATTTAGATTACTCAAGTACATTGTTGTTTCAACTGTGAGATGATTTGGATAGTGAATCCAAATACATCTTTACTAAGCATACTTGAGAAAAGTAATTTTCCTTTGCTCTAATTTCTGCATGTTCCTAACTACTTGACTTATTTTGAACTATGGTTCACCATGGATTAAAACACGTCCAAAGAATGAGGATTGGAATGAAAGTGACTTTGGTGGTTTTGAATACTATGTATTTGGAAATGTTGCATGAATTGCTTGGGTGTTGCCAGGGAATGCTTGAGGTGAGTGGGTAAATTAGGTGCATTATAATTGAACAACAATAATGGGGTTGTGCGCTGCAGCAGGTGGAAAGCTATCTTTTTTGTATTTCTTTTCTTTTGGCAGATGCATTCGTGTATTTCTTTCATTTGTAGTGCTGATCTAACTTGGTAAAATATAGTGTGCAATGGCAATGACACCCACTGGATCATATTGAGGATATATAATCTTACCAATGTTAGCTGTGATAATGTCTGAATAAAATGTAGAGGGGTAATGATGGCCTATACACACTAATGATTTAAAAAACACAGAAAGAGAGGACAAAAGTAAAAGGCCTTACTAGGTTATCTAGGCATTTCCAGTAGGAAAAGTCCTCTCTATGACCATCCTTCAAAACGACGTAAAAGCATCTGCTTTCCTGAAAACTACTATGTTTGCTAATCTGTAAAGTTGCATGTGAAGTTGCATTTCTTTGTTCTATTTTAACATGCTAGTATGCTACATGGATCTTTCCATTTTTTCTTATTATCACTTGATGAAGTTTAGACATATGACTTGTTTTCCTTATCGTTTTATCAGAAAATGGATCCGACTAAATGTTTTGAGACAACCATCCATATAGACCAGGTACAGTATCTCATCAACTTAAGAATAACGATCGGATTCACGTAATGATGGTTAAGGCATAAACTAATCATTACTAAATTGTTCTTGTGTATTTGCGGGATTTGATTTCAATCCCGCGATCATTCTACCGTCGTTGGGGACAAGAAATACCGCGTGTTGTGACTATTGAAGACAAAAGCGGAAATCTGTTCAATGGGAATATAGTAATCCATGAGGATCGCCCATATTTTGCAACAGATACAAATGGTATCAGGGAGTTGTATTTGTTGTCCACTGGTGCATTGGCAAAGTTTAAGTACCTTGGGGGTTCTCGCTTCTACATGTTCATCCCTTTGGATGATTGACGAGTTTTGATATTTTGATTAGTACTTACTGACTGTGGTGTGTTTTTATGTTTTGATCGTTAATTAGTACATTATTAAACTTTTTTTTATAAACAATTATTAAACTTGCGTTAATAAATGTATATGTTTTCTTGATCATATTGACTGTGGTGTTTTGGATTGTTAGTACATCATATTTACGTTTTCTATTTATTCAAAAAAAAATATTGGTGTATTTTGTTTATATCAAAAATTAAAAATCAATGGGGTAATAGTTGAAAAACAAAATTTGGTCGGTAGGACAGGAAAATTTTTATAAAAAAAAATCAAAATTTGCGACCGAATATCAGTCACCAAATTCGGTTATCTGAGCATGCGACCAACTATACGGCGACCGAAATATATAATTTTGGGACCGAAATATCGGTCGCACATTTGCGACCAAAATACAAATTTGGTCGCTAAACATTTAGCCACCAGGGTTTCTGCTACCCCCTTAATTCGGTCGCTACACAGTATAGCAACCGAAATATCATGTTTAGTGACCTAAATCTTCGATCGCTAAATAGGTTTTTTTTGTAATGTTATTCATATGTATTGTTCATAATAAATTCAGTATATATTAATAATATTTATTATGTTTTTGTTGTACAAAAGTAATTGTGTTGAGAATATTTAGAATATGTTATTCTGGTATTGATCTGCATTTCTGAAACAGGGGAAAGGAATTATAGAAATGTAAAAAAAAGAGGTTTAAAAAAAATTAGACTTTACACATCGGTTAATAAAAAATCGATGTGGAAAGTGCAATTTCCACATCGGTTTTGATGTGGAAATTGAAATTTTCACATCGGTTTTTTGAAAATCGATGTGTAAAGTCTAATTTCCACATCGGTTTATTTAGGAACCGATGTGGAAAGTGATATTTCCAATAGGTGACAAATGAACTTTCCATATCGGTTATTTTGAAAATCGCTGTTAAAATTGTACTTTAAACATCGATTTTAAAATCGATGTGAAAAGTAACAATAAACAACATTGGTCTTTTCAATATCAGTTTTAAAACCGATGTGAAAAGTCAAAAATAACCGATATGTAATCCTTTTTATGTACTAATGATTATTAAGCCGCGTCAAGTTGTATTTCATTTTAACGAGTTCAACTTCTTTTAATTAATCAGCCCCTGACGTGCATGTTTGTTCTGCTGTTGGAGTGAATTGTTCCAACGTTGCCTTATATTGCATATCCATGTTTCTATTATTTAGGCTAAGCTAACAAACAAATGTGAATTATATATGTTCGTATCACTATGAGGTATAACTGTGTTTAAATGAACGTTTGACAAACATGATTTTAGAAAGAATTCATTTAATATAATTGATTTTGGTTAAAAGAGAGTTTAAAGTAAAATGTTTTATGTTTGGATACCTTTATAAAAAAAAGTGATTTTTATCAATTCTAGTTGTTTGGATGGTTTGAATTAAAATTGCTTTTAAATGTGCAATAGAAGAGATCATAAATTATTGACTCAAAATTGACTCAAGATTTTGGGACTAGATTCACTTCTCAACTTAAAAGCCAAAACATCAATAATATTTGATCAAATCATGTTACACATGGTCAAACGCACGTGCACACGCTAATTATCCCAGTTTGGGATGCAAGAAAAATCAGACGCAATATGATTTTATTTTATTTTTGAAAAAATCAGACGCAATATGATGCTAATTGTTTTGTAACTTATATATATCATTACTTTTTAATGTTTTTTAGAGTGGCATGGTGCATTACAAAATTCTTATTCCATCGAGAACATTTTCCTAGTTGAAGAGAGAAGTGTTGTGCTTACTTTGATGAGAATGTATACCATCTATATAAATTAAAAATAATTTTTTACTTAAAAATGATTTTTTTTTTATCAAATAATCTTTAACGAACACCCACTAAATTTACTTTGATTTGAAATCTAGTTTGTTGCATAGTCAAATGAACTTTTTGTTGTACACTCTCAATCTGGAAGCCTTGACATTTGTGTCATGATATTGTTCCGATGTTACTAATTTGCAGCCAAAGATTATTATTTTTTTGTTGTTGATAAATTTGCAGCCTAAGATGGTATCTAGTTTGTTGCATAGTCAAATGAACTTTTTGTTGTACACTCTCAATCTGGAAGCCTTGACATTTGTGTCATGATATTGTTCCGATGTTACTAATTTGGAGCCTAAGATGGTGTTTGGTCGGAGGAATGCGGAGAAGGAGAGGGAAGAGGAAGATTTTTAAAAATTACCAGGTTTCAGAACCAGTAGGAACAGTTCAAAAACCGGTCCAGAATTGGTGAAAATCGATCAAAAACTGGTGATCAAAACTAGGGATGTAAATGGGGCGGGTTGGGTATGAGAAGTAGCCTTCCACTACCTGTCCCGTTGGATGAATTTCGTACTCATCACCACTCCATATCTGTGCGGGTATCCATCTTGTAGGTTTTAAATAAAATTATCAATATTTGCGGGTATCCATGGATATTCAAACACCTCACAATTTTTTTTATTCACATATGAAACTCAGACTAATTATGCCAATGTGCTCGAAAAGTATTATAATAAATATATTAAACAATATGATAGATAAACAGTATAATCATACATGTCATGAAATGGTGATGGAAGGGGAAAGAGGCTTGGGAATGATAGAGTTTGGATACTGCGACTGTCAAATTTCAGAAACAAAAATAAGGGTACTTAAAAAATTAGGGTATTTGATTTATATATGTAAAATGATATTTGATTAATTTTACGTAGCAGGTATCCGCGGATATGGATAGTACATTATCCGTCCCTGCCCTATTAATAAGTGGGTAGAGAAAATACCCGTTTATTTACCCACGGATACCTATAACATCCCGGTTTTATGGTTTTGTTTTACCTAAGAGGAGCATGTTTAAGGCTTGGATTAGGTATGTAACATGTGGTTTAAGGCTTAGGAATCTTTTCATGGAAAGTACGCGGTCTTTTGGTGTCGGAAAGAATGTGAATGAAATCTAGGGTTTCCGTAAGTTGTTTTAAAAAGGGCATAAGTGGGTGAATTTAGATATTTGGAGTTAGGGTTGAGATTAGGCATTTTTTTTATGGTTTGAGGTTGTTTATTAGGTCTTGATGAGCCTATATCTCAAATTTGAGGTCAATCGGACTTCAAACGATTTCAGAACGCGAAGAAACGCGCGAAGTCAACGTTGCTGATCAGAGGCCACGATGAGCGTGGGGGAGTTGACACTGAGTGTGGGAAAGTGGTGCCATGCATAAGGACACATGGCGGGTGGCGTGGACCGCATGCAAGCACGCTGGTGGACCCTCCCATGCTGAGCATGGGTAAACTCAGGCTGAGCGTGAGCGCCAGGAATTTCAAAAAAAAATAAAGTGGTCCAAGAGGTAACTTTAGTTACCTCAGATGGAAAAATTACAGAAGACAGAGAGCAATAATTTAGAGAGAGGGGGGAGAGTTTAGAGAGAGAAGTTGAGCCCGGAGACAATCCATTCGTCCGATCGCGATTCCGACTTCGATTATGTGATCAGGACAATGAGTACTACGAGTATCGACTAGTGATTCTTCGATACAACTGACGTAATGCTCAAATCTCTAATGCCTCGACACGTCTACATTGTCGTTTTCTTCTTTCTTGTATCTTGCTTTCATTCTAGATCTATTTAGAATACTGATTCAAAGTCAAGAGTCATGACATTGTCGGGTTTTTGTCCATGTGTTAGGGTAAAATTTTGGAGCACTGAAGAGCCTTTTAAGATGCGTGGCAGCAACCTAGAGGGAGAGAGGGGATCTTGTTTCAGGAGGTTCGAGACTCCGGTACAATTGTACACAAGGTGAGGGAGGAGAAGTTTCAATTATCATGACTATTGGCATAAAATATGAACATTTACATGTGTGGGGATTCTCAACCCCTGTTGATTGTTGGTAATATGATATATGATAACATGCTTAGTTGATTACGTGATATTTGGTTATTCCTTTATTTCTCTATTGATTATATGATGTTGTCTTGTTGATAATAATGTACTATGGGTTGTTGATATATTGATGTATGGTGGATCAATATTGGTGATACTTTGGAGATGTTTGATATGAAACTAGGTTGATAGCTTGATTAGGAAGTTATGATGTCATGTGGTGATAATGAGGTGTTAGATGGAAAGGTGGTGTGAAATTATGTGGTGATGGATGCATGTACATATCATTGCGTTGGACAACCTTATGGGTAGCCGCAATAGCTGTTTGAGCGGTTACTAATATGAGGTTGATGTTGGTGTATTGTGAACGACTACAACGAAAGTTGGATAGTTTTCACAAGGGGCCGTATGACTAGCTATGATAAGCCGTTTGAATGGCTGTCATACGAGTCCGGATAATACTGGTGCATAGCTGGGCTATTGCACAAGAGGTGTATCTGTGCACAGAGGGATCGTGTGAACAATTGCAATAGCTGTTTGAGCAATTGTCACATGAGGTTGAGGTGGACTATCCGAAGCAGCCAAGATGACGGAACTCATGTTGGTGATGCAGGAGTTAGTAACCCAACTACCGACTGAACGTTGTTGTAGAATTGGCCAATCATGCATGTAGGACCAGTTATGCATTAGAATAAGTTATGATCCTAGTTACTGAGATGTTCAGGTTGATTGATGTGACGATGATCTTGGGAGACGGTTGTGTTTGTTTATATACATGTTGATAAGTAGTATTTTATGCTATTTCCCATTCAAGATGATTAGAGTTTCTTACCTCCTGTATATCTCTGTCTCTATGTTTCTGTTATGTTGATTCGGTTCGTGATTCGAAGATGGAGATGAGTTTTTAGCTAGTGCCGAGACGAGGAAGATGATGATAATGCTAACGTCTCTCACGAGGACTTTCAGATTTGAAGTTGAGCCTTTTATTACTTACACCACGGTCAGTGGAGTGTCTGTATTGCATATGCCATTGCTTCTGTGAACTCTGGTTTGTTGTATATATGTTTTATTGATTTAAAAATACATGCTGTAAATGTTGTTTTAAAATTTCTCATATTATTTTATTACATGCATCTGCATAATATGGCGCACGAAAAGGGGTGTCACATTTGGTGGTATCAGAGCAGTTCGATTCTAAAACGGACTGTGGGGTTATGTTCGATTAGAATCGAGAACTGTGAGATACAACATGTTGTTACTAGCCGTGTTTAGTTGGACCCTCATCGGGTGTCAACTAGGTTTAGGGGTTGGGTAAAGTGTCCGTATTGCGAGTTATCTATTGTTTCTACGTCGAGAGACAAAGGAACCTATGGTTTGCGGAAATCGTAATAGTGGATGTGGTGGAGCGACAAGATATAGAAGTGGAAATGGAGAATCTTCTAGCACGGAAGGAGAAAATGAATCAATAAAGTATGTAATATTGATAATTGTATCAGAGTGCACATCGGAATTGATGTTGCATGTAACCCCTGCTAAATTTCGAGGACGAAATTTATTTTAAGGGGGGTAGTAATGTAACATCCCGATTTTATGGTTTTGTTTTACATAAGAGGAGCATGTTTAAGGCTTGGATTAGGTATATAACATGTGGTTTAAGGCTTAGGAATCTTTGCATGGAAAGTACGCGATCTTTTGGTGTTGGAAAGAATGTGAATGAAATCTAGGGTTTCCGTAAGTTGTTTTAAAAAGGGCATAAGTGGGTGAATTTAGAGATTTGGAGTTAGGGTTGAGATTAGGCATTTTTTTATGGTTTGAGGTTGTTTATTAGGTCTTGATGAGCCTATATCTCAAATTTGAGGTCAATCGGACTTCAAACGGTTTAAGAACGCGAAGAAACGCTCGAAGTCAACATTGCTGATCAGAGGCCACGATGAGCGTGGGGGAGTTGACACTGAGCGTGGGAAAGTGGTGCCATGCATAAGGACACATGGCGGGTGGCGTGGAACGCATGCAAGCACGCTGGTGGACGCTCCCATACTGAGCGTGGGTAAACTCACGCTGAGCGTGGGTAAACTCACGTTGAGCGTGAGGGCCAGGAATTTGAAAAAAAATAAAGTTGTCCAAGAGGTAACTTAAGTTACCTCAGATGGAAAAATTATAGAAGACAGAGAGCACGAAGTTACAGAGAGGGAGGAGAGTTTAGACAGAGAAGTTGAGCCCGGAGACAATCCATTCGTCCGATCGCGATTCCAACTTCTGCTACACCCTTTCCGGGGGCTGTCACATAGTTACCCAAAATACAGAAATAAAACTAAAATGCCGGTTACTTTCAGAAAATGTTACATTCAATGTTTTACCTTTACGGAAATTGTGATAAAACTTGAAATTTTTCCTTCTTCATAACATCAACTCAAGACAACGCAACCAACTCGGAGATGTATTTCATAAGCATAAATAAGCGTCATAAGTTTTATACAAAGCATAAAACTATAACTAAAGGAGATCACAAAAGAGCCTCCATCACAATAGGCTTTTCTCCATCACACTAAACAAGAAAAGTAAAGACATATACATAAACAATAGCGACACAACTAGAACCATAACCAAAATAAATGGCTCTAAGTAGCTTGATCAAAAACTGATGAAAGACTCGCTACTCTAAAAACGACTATACCTAAGCTGGTCAAAGCTAATAAGAACTACTGGGGGAATCATAATGATCACCCACACTCACTGAAGGTGTATCCGATGAAGATACATCTACTACCTCACCCATTGGGTCATCCCCAAAGGTCGGTGAGTGAACCTCAAGCTCATCTTCAAAATGCTCCTCGGGATCTTCCTCTATCTCATCCAGCTCCACCTCAACTGGTGGTGCTGCTGCTACAGGTGCCACCTGAAGCGCCTCAACAGGCTGATTCGGATAATCAAGCAATCCATGATCCCTCAAAAACTGTAGGTATTTCCATACAGGAGGTAACGATATCTCACAAGTCTCCACCATATGTAGTCTTGAAATAGGTCCCCCAACTGCCGTGCCGGCTGTCTTCGTAGATGGGCCATAGTATGTGGTGTTCAAAGCCCCGGGATTTATCTCTCATGCGCCAGCATAGTGGGCCCGATCAAACATGATCGTCCTCAATCGCTGATGGGCTTAGTGGATCTCTGGATCCATCTAATCGCAGATAAAATATAACACGAGTAGAGAACGGAAAGAAAACATGCAAGAGTAAGAAACCGACATTTGAATCATAACGCGAGAACCACATGCACGACACAACAAAACATATGTATACATATATATATATACATATGTATACGTATATATATATATATATATATATATATATATATATATATATATATATATATATATATCCATATCAGTTAAACTCTCACAAGGTATCACACATCATAGCATCTCAAAGGGATTCACACCCAAACGTCGTCGTTTTAAAATATGCATGATACACTTCAATAATTATTCTCTAACATTTTACCTAATCTCTTGGAGATATCAACAACACGTAGAGTTGATCAAACTCGGTTGCCATAAAGGCACTAGCAAGACCATGCATTACTGTCCACACAAGGTACAGTGGTCGTTAACACAATTGGTCCTCATTGTCCACACAAGGTACAATGACATGAATATCCTCTCGATATCATGATTAACTACATGTATATCATTAAGGTGCCATGCTCAACTCAATTCGAAAGCATGTCTGCTTAAATGCATGTAAAACATTTTATTCTCGTCTTTTCTCTTTGTGAATAATGTTCTTTTGTCGAAGTACACAAAACATTCGACCATCTTCAACTCAAAACGTCTTTAAAACATTATTAGCAACACAAGATTTCACAATCCGAGTGCTCAATCACGAAACCTTTAGACCTTGCAATCAGTCTTAAGTTCATGGTGATAGAAAGCATCATTAAACTCCTCTTTAACGCACAGTATACCTCTTGTATACATTAGACATTAAGTCCACAACACACAGAACATTAACATCCCGACGTCTCGGCTATTAAGTTCTAAAATCTTTAAAATCATGTTCAACTCAAAACTTGATTTTTGGAAAACTTATTATATGGGAAAATTCCGTCATAAAACACCGGTTACCGAAAATATCATTTTCAGAAAAGAGGGTCACAGAGATTTGAAGTTCGTAAAAAATACGCGTTGCCGTCTCTAAAATACTTGTCGTCGTCGGTTTTCCAAATTGTCGTCGTTATATCATTTTAAACCAATTTAAAGCCAAAACTCAGCTTTTTCCACTTAAACATTTTTTTGAATTCACGGTTAACCTATTTTCGCAGATAAATTTCACAGAACGACATTTTATAATATTGCGGAATATATTATATAGCTACTAGCAGCAGTAAAATATTTTCACGGTTTCGTCCTCTCTGTGACTCATAAATCAATTTTTTTATTAATAAATCATTGAAATAATAACATTTCTCAAATACTTATTATTTTTCCCAAATAATATTTTCCATAAATATTATATATCAACATTTTCCCATAAAAACATTGAATATAATTTATACCTCTTATTAACGCTTTTATATGATTAATCGGTTGAACATTGACCGCTGTCAGGCTTCACAAACAACATCCAACATCATCATCATCAATATATTACAGGCAGATTATGCATCACAGTAATATAATAAATAACTGCAGATAATTAAATAAATTAAAAAGAGATAAATAAATTACAACTATAAACACACATAGCCAAATAAAATAAACTGAAAACACCCTGAACACATAAATAATAATATACAGACCACAAACAAGAACATGTGGCTATCCGAATAACCCGTCAGGTAACCCCTCTTACCTCTCGAAGTTCCTCGGTGAAAAAGTAATAACTCGCCGGGTGTCGGAAATCCTCGTACGTCGTAAACACAGTTAACCTTCAACACACAACCAATCAATCCCTTAATCAAAAAACTAAAACATCACTAAATAAACCTATATAGGTCACAGCCTACTAGGGTTTAGTGGCTTAACCAATTCCAAAAATCTCCTAAGTCATGGATTAAGGTTTCTAACATACTTAAGACAATGGGTTAAGACTAAACAACAAGATTGGGAATCAAAATCATCCTAATCCTCCAAGTCTCAAGGTCGGCCATCAATAAATCCTAGGATTAGGGTTTGTAGTTTCATGAACCAATGAGGATTTAACAAGTGTACTTGTATGTATGTTGAAAGACATGATCATACATCAAAACAATGAACAAAACTCCATAAAAACTCTTCCTCTATGATTCGGCCATCACATGAACTTAGGGTTAGAAATTTCATTTTGATTGGCTAACATGGATTTAGGCATGGTATCATACATGTCATATTGAATACATGATCATACATGAAAGAAAACAAAAACAAAACTCCATGGATCCTTTCTCCATAGGTTCGGCCAACTCAAGTTAAATAGGAAGGAAATTTTTGATCATCACATGCCCTTAGATATAGAGAATACACATGATTACAAGAACATAGCAAGTGGTTTCAACATCGTGGGATTTTTCTAGAATTTGTTATGGATTTTCAAAGTTCTAGATCTAGAAACTTAAAAGTGAAAAACCTAGATGAATAAAGCTTTGAATATTGAAACATATTGAAGAACATAAACATGATTAGGAAAGAAGAAAATGATTTGCCTCTTTAATATCCAAAAACAAGTAAAGATCCAATGACTTGCTTCACACAATGATTCTAAGACTTATGAACTTTGGTGTTTTTGTGTTAAACTTGTAATAGGAAGAAAATAAAGTGTGATGGTCTATATATATAGAGAGGGCTGCGTCCAAGGGAGGGATTAAGTGGAAAGGAAGTGGCTTCTTCAAGGACTTAGGTGCAAATAACTCTTAGGGACCATTTTGCAAAATTCCAAAAGTATAAGGACTAGTTTGCAAATTCCTAATAGTTTGTAATGATGACCATGTGCAACATTTAATATGTTCACATTGTGACTCACCATCATGAATCATCCAAAATTCTAAGATAACTCCTTTATCTGCTCTTGGAAACTCCGTCGTTTACCCGATTACATATTTCGCCCGTAAAAGATAAATTATTTCACTTTTAATGAAATAATTATAAAAATAAACAATCGTAGGAAATAAAATAAAAATCTTAATTTTTTCGTTCACGAGTTAAAATTATGTCTCCTGGTCAGTATAAATATACTGTCAGTAGAAATAACGGGCCGGGATTCGCCCGTCCATCCAACCAAAATTTTAATCGTAGCTTTCTACGTTTAAGTAGAATTAAATGACCAACTCCGTTTATTTAAAATAATTTTCTAACACTCGAATAAATATATAAACATATTCATCCACATTTATGTTATTTAAAACAGTAAAGAAAACAGGGTGTTACAACTTCGATTATGTGATCCGGACAATGAGTACTACGAGTATTGACTAGTGATTCTTCGATACAACTGAGGTAATGCTCAAATCTATAATGCGTCGACACGTCGACATTGTCGTTTCCTTCTTTCTTGTATCTTGCTTTGATTCTAGATCTGTTTAAAAAACTGTTTCAAAGTTAAGAGTCATGACATTGTCGGGACATTGTCCATGTGTTAGGGTAAAATTTTGGAGTACCTAAGAGCCTTTTAAGATGCGTGGTAGCAACCTAGAGGGAGAGGGAGGATCTTGTTTCACGAGGTTCGAGACTCTGGTACAATTGTACACAAGGTGAGGGGGGAGAAATTTCAATTATCGGGACTATTGGCAAAAAAAATGAACATTTACATGTGTGGGGATTCTCAACCCCCGTTGATTGTTGGTTGATATTATGATATATGATAACATGCTTAGTTGATTACGTGATATATGGCTATTCTTTTATTTCTCTGTTGATTATATGATGTTGTCTTGTTGATAATATTGTACTATGGGTTGTTGATATATTGATGTACGGTGGATCGATATTGGTGATACTTTGGAGATGTTTGATATGAAACTAGGTTGATAGCTTGATTAGGAGGTTATGATTTCATGTGGTGATAATGAGATGTTAGACGAAAAGGTGGTGTGAAATTATGTGGTGATGGATGCATGTGCATATCATTGCGTTGGTTAACCTTATGGGAAGCCGCAATAGCTGTTTGAGCGGTTACTTATATGAGGTTGATGTTGGTGTATTTTGAACGACTACAACAAAAGTTAGATAGTTTTCATAAGGGGTCGTATGACTAGCTACGATAAGCCGTTTGAATGGCTATCATACGAGGTCAGATAATACTGGTGCATAGCTGGGCTATTGCACAAGAGGTGTATCTATGTATCTGTGCACAGAGGGGTCGTGTGAACAATTGCAATAGCTTTTTGAGCAATTGTCACATGAGGTTTAGGTGGACTATCCGGAACGACCAAGATGACGGAACTCATGTTGGTGACGCAGGAGTTAGTAACCCAACTACCGACTGAACGTTGTTGTAGAAATGGTCAATCATGCATGTAGGACCAATTATGCATTAGAATAAGTTATGATCCTATTTACTGAGATGTTGAGGTTGATTGATGTGACGATGATCTTGGGAGACTGTTGTGTTTGTTTATATACATGTTGATAAGTAGTATTTTATGCTGTTTTCATTCATGATGGTTAGAGTTTCTTACCTCTTGTATATCTCTGTCTCTATGTTTCTGTTATGTTGATTCGGTTCGTGATTCGAAGACGGAGATGACTTTTTAGCTAGTGCCGAGACGAGGAGGTGATGAGAATGCTAACGTCTCTCACGAGGACTTTCAGAGTTGAAGTTGAGTCTTTTATTACTTACACCACGGCTAGTGGAGTGTTTGTATTGCATATGCCACTGCTTCTGTGAACTCTGATATGTTGTATATATGTTTTATTGATTTAAAAATACATGCTGTAAATGTTTTTTTTTTAATTTCTCATATTATTTTATTACATGCAGATCTGCATAATGTGGCGCACGAAAAGGGGTGTCACAATACCCATCAAGGTACTCGTTTTCTATTTGTGACAGATATTATCCGTGATTACAGGTGAAATTTGCATCCCCGGTCAGAAGTCAGAACAGGTTTGAACCGGTAATTTTTAATTTTTCAATTTTTTTTTGGAAATTTAATCTTTAAATTATAAAAAATATTTTCTTTAGTCAAATAAAAGTTCATTGATAAGTTATAAAGTATATATACATGAATTTTTATTATTTATCTTTCTTAGTTGATTTTTTATCTTATAAAATATATAATATGATTACTTTATGTTAATTTAAAGTTTGATTTTTCTTTAAGTTTATTACTTAATATAATATATAATATTAAAATTTAATATTTAATTATCACTAGTTCGACCACCGATCAATTACTGTTGAATCATTGAATCTTGAATTAACGCCTTCACTGATCCAGTTTTTAAAACGTTTGTATTTTGATATCCAAAATTATAATAGTTTAAAAATAGTAGTTTTAAAAATCGATGCCTCCACTGTTGTATCGCAGTGGCACATCGTACATCATGCATTGAAGTGATCGATTGGACTCAGGGTGATGTTCTCCTAGCATCAGAAGACCCGGTCACCACCATACGTGATATAGTTGCCCGAGACGATCATCATTTCTACCTTGCGCCTTATCTCAATAAGTAAGTACCGGTTATTTAATTATAACTATATATGACTTAGTCACTAATTGTTCCGCAAATACAGCAAGCATTGGCAACTGTTGATCTTGTACCCTAGGATGAACGTCGTGGTCTTCTTCTGCTCAATTGGAAATAAGCCGGCGAATGAACTGAAGACGATCATCGAAACGTAAGCATTAAAATACTTTATAATCAGTAATGCAGTTGTTTTAATTATCTGAAATCTATTAGATATACTTTAATTAATGTTTATTTTGTCATGATAGTTCTATTAATGCAAACCACATGTTGCGTGGTGAAAGGCGTCGGGCTATCAGATGGATTATTCCTAATGTAAGATATTTATTAGTTCAAACGCTTCAAATGCAGTGGGTATATTTATTGATTTCTATTCAATTCCTCATATTCTAATTGGGTTTCATTTGTGCGTAGTCACGTATACAACGTGGATCATGGGAATGTGGATACTATGTGATGAAGTGGATGTTCGAAATTATCTCCTCCAGGATCACTGAGAGATGGCACGAGGTAAATGTTAATTGGTAACAATTAGAAGTAACAGTTATAGATCCGTTATATGTTTTATGTTAGTTTATTACTTAAAAGATATAATCTTTTGTCCAATTAAACTTGCAGATATTCAACAATCTAACTCCATTATCTGATTCCGACATCAACAACATAAGGAGGCGTTGGACAACTTTCTTTCTTGAAGTGTACCAACCATAGTTTGTATATATGTAGTTAGTTTAAAAACTTATTATGTACTAGCTATAGTGTACTTTTGACTGATCAAATGTATTTTGATATGAAATATATAATATATCATGTAGCTTTTTGGTTTCTAATTATCTTTGTTGTCTGAATGTAATTCAAGTACCACTATAAAAAAAAGGTTATTTAGCAACGGAAAATAGTGACCGAATTTTTTGGTTGCTTTTTGCGACTGAAATGGCAACCGATTTTAGGATCTACATGAAACACTGATTAGAGTTGATACTGCGACCGAAATAGCGACCGAAATAGAGCGTAGCAGAGTTATCGGTCGCTATTTCGGTCGCTAACTAAAGGAAAGTAAAAGTCAGAAACTTATGACTTTTTAGCGACCGAACTGGCGATCGAATTAAATGCAACGGTTAAATTTTATTTATATTTACGACCGATATTACTTCGGTCGCTAAACGGCGCGTAAAAAATTTAAAACAGCGCGTGTTAGCGACCGATTTAAAAATCCGTCGCTAAATTTATGAATTCAAATTTCAAATTAACTCATTTAGCGACCGATGTAGCGACCGAATTAGTTCGGTCGCTAAAACTAAAATCCCTAAATCGCGATTTCCTTCCTCTCTTCCCCCATTTCTCTCTTTTCTTCTCCTCTCTCACACGCAGCAACGCAGCTCCGCCCCTTCCCTGTTCCGACCGCACAACTCCGCCCCTCAGCGTCTCGTCCTCCTCCGGCCACCACTTGGTAAGGTTCTCCCCTTATCCTTCTCATTTTGTGTTTCTCCTTCTTTGTCTCTCACTCTCTCTTCCTCCTCCCAGCAGCACCGTGCCACCACCGCCACCACGACCACCACTGTAGCACCATGACCTCCTTCTTTGGTAAGGTCTCCTCTTCTCTTTCTATATATCTCGTTCTCTCTCTCTCTTGCTCGGTTCTCTTTGTCTCAGTTTCTCTCAATGTCTCTCTCAGGTGTTGTCACTTCCTCCTCCGGCCACCACCACCATCTAAAGGGGTTCTGTTTTGCGCCACCACCACCCCCACAGTCTCCTCTGATCAGTTCTGTCTAAGGTTAGGGTTTAGGGAAGTTCTGTCAGTATGGGTATTTATGCTGTCAAATTAATCATTGATGTTGTTCTAGTGAAATCCAAAGTAGAGAAATTTTGACAGTAGGGGTATATTGATTTAAATAACTTATTGGATAGATAATATAAGTTAGCTTCCTCTTGATTCACTATCTCTTCGACTGTAATGCTTGGAAGTAGGACTACTATAAGTTTCATGGCCATCCCTGCATAAAATAAGCAAATATGAAGCCAAGAATGTAATTAGTAAATTACAGGCACATTGTATTAGACATAAGGAAGACTATTTTAATATGAGTTTGAAGACCAAGTCAATGTGGAGGCAAGGGTCCTAACCCCAACTTGTAAATTTTGTAAATTTTCATTGTTGAGTTGAACACTTTATATTTGCTCTTTGGGTATATGAATGTATGGAGGTTTGATAAAAATTTGATGGCTAATTAATGGTTGTCCTTTGAGATTCTTTTTTTTCGATGGAGATTGGTAAGTGAGGGATGGTGGGATGAAACATTTGTTTTCAAACTTCTTGAACCGTTGAATTCCAAGGTCAAGGTCCCTTGAAAATGATTATGTTTTTTTTTAATCCTGTAATATTTTTTTTAAGGCTTGCTCATCCTTGTTTCTCTTATTTAGATTACTCAAGTACATTGTTGTTTCAACTGTGAGATGATTTGGATAGTGAATCCAAATACATCTTTACTAAGCATACTTGAGAAAAGTAATTTTCCTTTGCTCTAATTTCTACATGTTCCCAACTACTTGACTTATTTTGAACTATGGTTCACCATGAATTAAAACACGTCCAAAGAATGAGGATTGGAATGAAAGTGACTTTGGTGGTTTTGAATATTATGTATTTGGAAATGTTGCATGAATTGCTTGGGTGTTGCCAGGGAATGCTTGAGGTGAATGGGTAAATTGGGTGCACTATAATTGAACAACAATAATGGGGTTGTGCGTTGCAGCAAGTGGAAAGCTATCTTTTTTGTATTTCTTTTCTTTTGGCAGATGCATTCGTGTATTTCTTTCATTTGTAGTGCTGATCTGACTTGGTAAAATATAGTGTGCAATGGCAATGACACCCACTGGATCATATTGAGGATATATAATCTTACCAATATTAGCTGTGATAATGTCTGAATAAAATGTAGAGGGGTAATGATGGCCTATACACACTAATGATTTAAAAAACACAGAAAGAGAGGACAAAAGTAAAAGGCCTTACTAGGTTATCTAGGCATTTCCAGTAGGAAAAGTCCTCTCTATGACCATCCTTCAAAACGACGTAAAAGCATCTGCTTTCCTGAAAACTACTATGTTTGCTAATCTGTAAAGTTGCATGTGAAATTGCATTTCTTTGTTCTATTTTAACATGCTAGTATGCTACATGGATCTTTCCATCTTTTCATATTATCACTTGATGAAGTTTAGACATATGACTTGTTTTCCTTATCGTTTTATCAGAAAATGGATCCGACTAAATGTTTTGAGACAACCATCCATATAGACCAGGTACAGTATCTCATCAACTTAAGAATAACGATCGGATTCACGTAATGATGGTTAAGGCATAAACTAATCATCACTAAATTGTTCTTGTGTATTTGCAAGATTTGATTTCAATCCCGCGATCATTCTACCGTCGTTGGGGACAAGAAATACCGCGTGTTATGACTATTGAAGACAAAAGCGGAAATCTGTTCAATGGGAATATAGTAATCCATGAGGATCGCCCATATTTTGCAACAGATACAAATGGTATCAGGGAGTTGTATTTGTTGTCCACTGGTGCATTGGCAAAGTTTAAGTACCTTGGGGGTTCTCGCTTCTACTTGTTCATCCCTTTGGAAGATTGATGAGTTTTGATATTTTGATTAGTACTTATTGACTGTGGTGTGTTTTAATGTTTTGATCGTTAATTAGTACATTATTAAACTCTTTTTTTATATACAATTATTAAACTTGCGTTAATTAATGTATATGTTTTCTTGATCATATTGACTGTGGTGTTTTGGATCGTTAGTACATCATATTTACGTTTTCTATTTATTCAAAAAAAATATTGGTGTATTTTGTTTATATTAGAAATTAAAAATCAATGGGGTGATAGTTGAAAAACAAAATTTGGTCGGTAGGATTAAGTTATAGGAAAAAAATTATAAAAAAAATCCAAAATTTGCGACCGAACTAGCGACCGAATATCAATCACCAAATTCGGTTATCTGAGCATGCGACCAACTATACGGCGACCGAAATATATAATTTTGTGACCAAAATATCGGTCGCAAATTTGCGACCGAAATACAAATTCGGTCGCTAAACATTTAGCCACCAGGGTTTCTGCTACCCCCTTAATTCGGTCGCTACACAGTATAGCAACCGAAATATCATGTTTAGCGACCAAAATCTTCAGTCGCTAAATAGGTTTTTTTTTGTAGTGTTATACATATGTATTGTTCATAATAAATTCAGTATATATTAATAATATTTAGTGTGTTTTTGTTATACAAAAGTAATTGTGTTGAGAATATTTAGAATATGTTATTCTGGTATTGATCTGCATTACTGAAACAAGGGAAAGGAATGATAGAAATATAAAAAAAAAGAGTTTTAAAAAAAATTAGACTTTACACATCGGTTAATAAAACACTACAAAAAAAAGTCATTTAGCGACCGAAAATAGTGACCGAATTTTTAGGTTCCTTTTTGCGACCGAAATAGCGACCGATTGTAGGATCTACATGAAACACTGGTTAGAGTTGAATCTGCGACCGAATTGTTAGCGACCGAAATGGCGATCGAATTAAATGCAACGGTCAAACTGTGTTTATATTAGCGACCGATTTATAAATCCGTCGCTAAATTTATGAATTCATACTTTAAACTTTAATTATATTTGCGACCGATATTAATTCGGTCGCTAAAAGGCGCATTAAAAAAATAAAATTGCACGTGTTAGCGACCGAAATTTAAATCGGTCGCTACAATTACAAATTCAAATTAAAACTACCCATATTAGCGACCAAATTAATTCGGTCGCTAAAACTGAAATCCCTAAATTCGACAGAACCTCCTTCTTCCTCATTTTTTCCGTCACATTTCTCTCTTCCACCCACTGTTTCTCTCTTCTACGGCGCGCGCTCCGGCCACCTCAACACCCCAAGACACCTCCGGTCACCACCGTCATCTCCCCTCTGCTCAGGTAAGCTCTCCTCTACTCCATCGCTCCGTCTCTGTTTCTCTCGCATATATCTCTCTCTGTCTCACTGTTTCTCTCTTCCTAGCCGCGCGCTCCGGCCACCACAAGACACCTCCTATCACCACCATCATCCCCTCTGCTCAGGTAAGCTCTCCTCTACTCCATCTCTCTCTGTGTCTCTGTTTCTCTTGCATCTCTCTCTGTCTCACTACCATTTATAGACCAATGCCTGCATTTTCTTTTTCTTTGTTTCCATCGATTTCTCAACTCTCATATTTGGGTTAGCAACAAAAGTTTCATAAAAGGAACATTGTGTTTGTAACTGGGGGCTAACTATTTAACATATTCTTCTGATGGGGTGGAACCTGTGAATTTCTGGCCATCATTTATGATGATAATATCCTTGTTTCCATACTAGAGCTTCACAGCTATGGTATGATGAATTTGAACTTGTATTTAGGCTATTTCTACTTGGAATGTTTCGCTACTGTTGTATCCCAAAAGTATCATCTATTAGGTATTATGTGTTTTTGGAGGGTAGGCTATCATAAACAAGCGTGCCACATCCTTTCTTTTCCTCTATCCTTTACCGGACTAGTTATTGAGGATGCATAGTTGTTTGTTCCACTCGTTCAGTTGAATCATGGTCTGTAATCCGATCGACCATAGGCCACTCGTGGTCCTCACCCCATAATATAAGTTTGCCCCATTGATATAGGGCTTGTGGGCTTGCTAGTATGGTGGAAAAAATTTCGCATTACAGTTCCATAATTGGAATTCAATTTAGATATTTTAGTCACTTATAATTTTTTTCCTTAATAAATGTTTGTTATCTCTGAGGGATTTGTAGATTTAATTGCAGAGATTAATGAATGAATTATCTATCAAGGAGAATGAAAATATAAAAAGGAGAATGATAGGATGCAAGGACTTAAAGTTTCGAGATGGAGATAGTCTTTTTATCTGGGGATCGGGTCCAGGTTGTCAAACTCGACAGTCTATTTAAACTCTCGAAGCTTCAGTAGACTCGACTTGTAAACTTGTAAGAGTTTACCTAATATTAAAAAAAACTACAAATGACATTTACACATAATACAAAACAAACTAGCACAACAATAATTCAATATTTCAACTCCATAATATACCAAAGTAGCAAACCACAATAATAAAGTATGATACTCCATTATTACTAGGTAAGATCATCCATAAATTCAGAAAAACATAACTCCCTAAAGTGAAAACATTTTAAAAAACAAGTGCTAATTTGACCTAATTGTCACATAGTATTTAGTCAAATAGTTGCTTTATTTCTTATTTTAATAAAACAGAGCAGAAATAATACTGAAAAAGTAAAATTAACTTTATAAATTCAATATATATTGCAACATATAGGTAATGCAAATAGATTAACCAACAATATTGAACAAAAATTTACATTTTAAGGCTTAATGTAAAATTGTAGACTTGTAAACTCGCTAGTAAAATCAAGATTTTGCCAATTTTATCAAAGTTTACTTGAACTCGTACGAGTTTACCAAAAAAAGAGTTTATATGTGAGTTAACTCATTTTTGTAACATAGGATTGTAAACTTCTTAGACTTTAAGAGTTAACTCGATAGTTTAACAACCACGGATAAGGTGGGATACATAAAATATCATAACTAGGGCGATGATATAGCAGATATGTAGTATAACATATTGATTGTTATAGATCCCAATACTAACATTCTGTTAAACCGTTAGAGAGATTATTCAAGATCTAGATGACATAACTTGTCTGTGATGTTATCATACATGGGTCCACACCTTTATCCATAAATCAGTGCTTTTTGTGCACAAGAATTACTGCATTACTAATTCACAACCTACAAGAGACTGATTCACATATCTATTGTCATACCCAATTACCCATAGTTTACTTCTGAATAAAGATGAAATCTTATTAACACGAGGAAGAGTAATAAGGAGTAGGATAAGACATCTTTTGTAGCGAAAGACAAGATTGGAAAGTTGGAATGGACAGTGAAACTCATTAATTTGATAGTTTTACATTCTCCTTGCATATTGAAATGAAAGAAGTCATTAATTTAATATGAGGAGAATATTTCGAGGAAGAAACAATTATTTGGGCACTAACAACAGACAATTAAGGTCATTTTGTCCTTTGAAAAGAATAAGGACCCATATTTCTTCCTAAAAGCCATTCAAATTGAGCAAATTATACTACATGATAACATACTTGACACTCTACCACAAATTTTTCCTCCTTAATCATTCTGAAACCTACTACACTTTCAATAAAAAGGTGAGATTTTCACATGGGAAAGAAAATAGGAATCTTCTTTTCAGATTGGAAGTTAAATTGCAATTATCCAGTGTAGGATCTACTACACCATTCTGCAGCCATTATATTAATTTGAATGATTTTAACGTTGGAGAATAATTGGTATGCCCTATGATGTTTGATAATTTACTATTGATTCAGGGAAATATAATCATACATTTTCTTATTATTTTTTATGCTTCATTGATTATTTTTTCGTGAGCACATGCTTTACCACTAGATATTCATGAGATAAATTATTTAGGTATAACAATTTAACATAGTAGATGAAAAAATTCATCTTGGTAGATTTTGTCGCTTAGGTAATTTATATTTGATTAGATATAAATTTATTTATTTTTATTTATTTTAATAATGTATGTTGTTTCACCTTTGCAAGTTGTTATAAATTTGTAACCGTATATTGTTGATTCTATTTTATATTAATTTATGTGTTTCTAGTCTTATAAATAGTTGTACTGGATTCTGTATATATAGAATAGTGATTTGATTTGAAATGAATATTTTCATTTATGAACGATAGGTCCTTGTTGTCATATTCTTCTACTCTCTGTTGGCTCCGGCTCCTCCCCTTATCCTTGCTCGGTTGTGTTTTCTCTCTCAGGTCAGTTCTCTGAACACTCAGTGTAATGTATTATGTGAATTATCGTCTTTTTTGGTAGTGGAGAGCTGAGCTCAATAGGATGTGATCTTGTCTGATTGTATGCTGATAATTTAATGTTTATGCATGTGTTTGTCAATATGTGTTGTTTGTTAGTGGAGAGCGGAGCTCAATAGGATGTGATCTTGTCTAATTGTATGCTGATAATTTAATGTTTATGCATGTGTTTGTCAATATGTGTTGTTTGTTAGTGGAGAACGGAGCTCAATAGGATGTGATCCTGTCCGAAAGGCGGGATGTTGGTTGTGTGATGATAATTTAGAAATTATGCATGTGTTTGACAATTAACTGCTACTTGTTAGTGGAGAGCGGAGCTCAATAGGATGTTTGCTACAATATTTAATATAAGTGGGTTAAAGAACTAAAGTTACCAGATGGGTATGCTTCCAATCTGGGTAGATGTGTTGACATTAAGGAAACAAATTTACATGGAATGAAGAGTCATGATTGCCACGTGTTCATGCAATGGTTGCTTCCAATTGCATTTGATGCATTACCGAAGCAAATTTGGAACCCACTTGTTGACCTTAGCCACTTTTTCAGGGAGCTTACATCGACAACACTAAATGTGAATCAATTAAAGGATATGGAAGTCAAGATACCCGTTTTGTTATGTAAGCTGGAGCAAATCTTCCCGCCGAGTTTCTTTGATTCCATGGAACACCTGCTAGTTCATCTACCTTATGAAGCAAGAGTTGGTGACCCAGTCCAATACCGCTGGATGTATCCATTTGAGAGGTAAACAACATCAACTATTTTACTTAATACATATGAAATTCACGAACACGAGAGCGTAGTTTAGCTTTCCCTAAAACTAGTAATTATTTGTATGTATCCCTCTGTAATAGGTTCCTGCACTCCCTTAAACACAAAGTCAAGAACAAGGCACGAGTGGAGGGTTCCATTTGTGAAGCATACTTAGTAGAGGAGACTTCCACTTTTGCCTCTTATTACTATCCGGACGAAGTTAACACGAGAAGGACAAGGATGCCTAGAAACGTTGATTCGGGCGAAGGATGTTCAACTAGTCCTCCTATATCAATATTCAACTATCCGGGCAGATTTAGTGGCAAATCAAAAGGATATTTCTTGGAGCAGCGTGACATTAATGCTGCTCATCCGTATATCCTTCAAAATTGTGAAGAGGTGGCGCCATATTTAGAGTAAGTTTCTACAACGTCTTTAATAAGTTCAATTGACATTTATGATTATTAATCATCCTCTTTGTTAATCTCCCATATGTAGGATGTACGGCAATTTTCTAAGGGATCTCCAACCTGACATTTCAAACGATCAGGTTGATCGAGAAATTACTTCTCACTTTGCTACGTGGTTCAGTAAATATGTAGGTTAAGCATCTTCATTTTTTGAAGCATACATTTTATCTCCTTAAATATATAGCATGTATAAGAATAATATAATATTTGATTGTTTAGGTACTAGATCCAGAAAACAATGTTCAAAATCCATTGTTGACAAATTTGGCATGGGGGCCTAATAGATGGGTTACATCATGGAATACTTATATTGTAAATGGATATAAATTTAACACAAAAACATGGAATGAAGGAATGCAGACATGTAACTATGGTGTTTGTGTGCGAGCCACTGATGGCAATGTAGAGGATGATTTCTATGGGGTTCTAACTGACATCCTTGAACTCGATTATACCGGTTTCCCCGTGATGAAATTAGTTATCTTCAAGTGTTATTGGTTTGATCCTACTCTTGACGTAGGGACAAAAATAGATAAAAATTATGGTATTGTTCAAGTTAGGCTGTCTCGAAGGTATAATAAGGCATACGACCCATTCATTTTTTCACAACAGCCAGAGCAGGTTTATTACTCGCCATATCCCGAAGGACATCATGGCTAGTTGGGTGTTATTAAGATAAAGGCTCGCAGTATAATTACTGATAATGTGATGAGCCTCTGGTTGACTGGTTTTATAACAAATAAAAACCTTGGCTTTGTGCTAATTTTATATCATTTTCACCCAAATTAGACTAGATTGTCCTTAAGCAGTATTTTGAGTCTATAAAGTATTTTTAGGTTAATTTAGCTGATTTAGAGTCAAATAAAATACTTATGCTATTTTCTTGTTTTCAGGTTAATAAAAAGAAATAATTCTGGAGTGTCTCGCCACGCGAAAGGGCATTCGCCTCGCGAACCAGAAGGTGACTGTTCCAGAAATTGCCAACCATTCTGTCTCGCCCCGCGAAGACTTGACTCGCGTCGCGAGTAATCCAACCCTGAAGACCAAAAGTCAGCACGGTTTATGCATGCTAAAGGTCACGGCTGTGGCAGTTTGGAAATTGAAGAGTTTCGCCTCGCGAATGATAAGCTCGCCTCGCGAGAATACCAAAAGTTGAAGATTCGCCTAGCGAGACAGTGCTCGCCTCGCGAATCAGCGGATTCCAGAAGTAGTATATAAGCCTGTTTTAGGAAGAACTGAAGAGTTAGTCGGGGCTGGCTAGTTTTAGTCAGAGTAGCGAGTAGTCAGATCTTAGTTAGTTTTAGTTTTATCTCATAGCTTTTACTTTTCTTTGTAATGGAGAACTAGTCTCCTTGATTAATCTACTGGGATTGGTTTCCATTTACATTTGAGGTTCTGTAATTCCTGTTTTCACTTGCTTTTCTCTTTTCAATGCTATGTTGTATGTTTCTGTTTGCTTAATTCAGGAGTGTATAGTGTTGTGTTGATTTGTTTCGGTGATGTTATGTTCCTATATATAATCGTGTTTGCTTAATACGCGTGTGTTCGTTTCGTGTTCGCTTAGTTCACGAAGGGCTTAACCCCGTTTGCTTAATTCGGGAATAGGAACATATATCTGTAGTAGTGGTTTCGCTTGTAAATTATTGCTACAACCGAGAGGGGATTAGAATCTGCTTAGGGCTTGGAATTATATCAACCAATGATAGTGGGAAACCGAGAACAGTAGGTTGATCGTTCTTTAGCTTATTTGGTAATTACTTTTTATTGCATTGTTTTTCTGTTCTATTTTCTTTATTTAGTTTTCAATCTCAAAACCCCCCAAATCTGACTTTTACTGATTTTCTGTTAATAACAACAACACCTAAGAGTCCTTGAGAGACGATACTCGAGTTGTCGCTTCCCTATCTACATTATTTTGTAAACGCTCGTTCTTTTTGGCGCGTAGCGACAGCGCGTTCAAAAATTGGCGCCGTTACCGGGGACTCTTGTTGTGTTATTAGCAGAAAATAAATAAACTTAAAAAAAATTTAGTTTTTTTTTCTCTGAATTAGTTTTGTCTGCTTTGTCTGGTTGTGATTTTTAGTCCATGGATAATTATATGCAAAATTATGTGCCTAATGTTTATTATGAGCAACCATGCATGTATTATCCTGATTTTGGTATGCCACCACCATGCATATATTATCCTAACTTTTCCGGAAGTTATGAGTTTAGAGTGAACAATTATCCTAGCCAAGTGACCACCTCTGCACCTTCCGAACCTTCACTAGAGGACCTGTTCAAACAGATGACTGCACAAATGGAAGAAATGATACAACAAATGGAAGAGAACAATCAACGGTTGGCACAACAAAATCTTGAATTCCAACAGAGGATGGAGGCAAGTAATCTTGAATACCAGAGGAGAGAAGCTGAATCTCAGAAGTTATCCATTCTAGTTGATCAAATTGTCGCCAATTCGGCTGCACTGCTAACTCCACAGCCCCTTGAAGAACATAAAGATTCACAGATGGTTATTCTTGAAGATACGTTTGCTGATGATTGTGATAATGTTTCTATTGATGAACTGTGTGTTGAATCCCCTGATTCTAATGTATGTGCTGATTGTACTGACACTGCTTTGTGTATAGACTGTTTTGTTGAAAGGTATGTTGAGCAAAGCATCCATATAGAACAGGAGACAGATGAGGTTGAGGGCCATGTGTCATACAGAAAATGAGGATCAGGAGGACATCTGCTTCACCGTGCTTGAGGATGATGAAGAACCTTTGGAAGTAGATGATTCAATTAAATCAAATGCATGTGTTGAGAGTAATGGGATGGATGAACTAATTGCTGAATTTCCAGACATTCAGAATTTTACTGATTCATTTTATTGTGATATATGTACTGACTCTACTAACCCTAACCTTTGTGTGGTGTGTGCTGAAATTTCTGCATGTATAGCAGGTGATGAATTTGTTAGTGCAGTGAATGAAGAAAATGCAGAAGTTGAAGCAGCACCAGTAACCCCAGCTACCTATCTGCCACCTCCCCCTGTGGAACCACCGGTGATGGAGTTCCAACCTTTGGATTTGTCACTGTGGCCATTTCAAGAGGTTGAACCCCACTTCTATTGGGAGGACTTTATGGACAAAGTTGAGAAAGAGGTCATCTGTGACCCAAGAGGGAGTGAGAAGTCCGCCGTACTCGGCGAGGTCATCATAATTGTCAAGTGCTCACCCCCATATCAAGGCTGCAAGTTATGGAAGCATGGAATGAACTACCACCCTTTGGCTATCACTTGGGCCTTATGTTACAAGCAATGAGATCCTGGTGGAACCGCCCCTCAATGAGTTTCTCTGAACCTTGCTTCTTTTTAATTTTCTTTTCCTTGCTTTATTTCTGCTTTGTTTTCAATAAAGCTCCTGAATAATTTGAGAAGCTCGGGAGTTGTGTGAGTCTGGTATTGGCAAGTTTATTGGATTTTATTGATTTTGCATAGATTGATTGCATGTCATGTGTTGACTGTTTTCCCCGTAGGATTTGAATTTTTTTTTGAAAAATGATCCCCATATGATTGAAAACTGAACTTTGAGATTTTTTTATGATTGCATGATTTATGATAAGTTTGGGGTGATAGGAAGCACACACTAGGGATAGAATCTCTGTCAAACAATTTGCATGAATGTCCAGGTGAGGTTTTGAGCCTCCAACATGTTTTTGACTGTGTGAAATCACTTTTAAGTTGCACTTTCCCGAATTTGCTTGAATCTCTTTATGGTTTGCATGATTATGTGTTTGCTTCAAATGATTTAGGCATTTTCCTTGTAAATAACTACTTAGCCTAAAATAACCATTCCTAATGCATGTTACTTAGTTAGCCCCTTTGAGCCTGATTAGCCTATTGTTAATTCTTGTTAACCTTATGTTATGAGCAAAAATCTGAAAAACCATGTTAACCCGATCTTAGGATTAGGAGAGCATGGAATCTTAGAAAGAGAAAGGGTGCAAGAAATTAAGTTTGGGGTGGCTGCAAGGTGTAATGTGTTGTTTGGGATTGAGAAAAAAATAATACAATAAAAAGGTTGGAGCCAAATGCTTGTAGAAAAAAATGAAAAAAAGAAAAAAAAAAAAAAAGAAAAACAATAAAAATAAAAAGTGTTGAAATAACAAGGCTGTAGTCACCCAAGGCAAAAAGATGAATGAGGAAAGGAACTTGAGTGGAATTCTAATGTTTTGAAGTGTTTCATGCTCTATTAGTTCCTAGGGTCCTCAGCCTAGTACCTTTGTATATCATACCCTTAGTCAGGCCTCATTACAACCCATAAAAGACCTTTTGATGTTGCTTGCATGTTTTCTGTGGGGACCATTTTGAGATGAAAATCAAATTTATGGGAAGTGCTCTTAAAAGTGAAATTGAGAGAAATGTTAATAGCCTAGACACAAACTGAGCGATGAGTGAACACTAAATGCCCTTGTGAGGAAGGCAGTTGTTTGAATTTGGTGAGCTCCCTCTTGTGTGTGACTTGGATCCCCTGCTTAAATTAATGATTGTTTGAATGATGAAATTCTCAACTGTTTAGAATAAATGAATGTGGGGGTTGCTTTGTTTGTAGGGGGGACATTGAAGTATTTTGATAAATTGCTTGAAATCTGTGCGAAAGTTGATTGAATCCTTTGAGCTTGCCAGGTCTTGAGTCTTTTTATGTTTTTGAGTTTTAGTTTGCTTGGGGACAAGCAAAGTTTAAGTTTGGGGTATTTTGATGAGCCTCTGGTTGACTGGTTTTATAACTAATAAAAACCTTGGCTTTGTGCTAATTTTATATCATTTTCACCCAAATTAGACTAGATTGTCCTTAAGCAGTATTTTGAATCTATAAAGTATTTTTAGGTTAATTTAGCTGATTTAGAGTCAAATAAAATACTTATGCTATTTTCTTGTTTTCAGGTTAATAAAAAGAAATAATTCTGGAGTGTCTAGCCACGCGAAAGGGCATTCGCCTCGCGAACCAGAAGGTGACTGTTCCAGAAATTGCCAACCATTCTGTCTCGCCCCGCGAAGACTTGACTCGCGTCGCGAGTAATCCAACCCTGAAGACCAAAAGTCAGCACGGTTTATGCATGCTAAAGGTCACGGCTGTGGCAGTTTAGAAATTGAAGAGTTTCGCCTCGGGAATGATAAGCTCGCCTCGCGAGAATACCAAAAGTTGAAGATTCGCCTCGCGAGACAGTGCTCGCCTCGCGAGTCAGCGGAGTCCAGAAGTAGTATATAAGCCTGTTTTAGGCAGAACTGAAGAGTTAGTCGGGGCTGGCTAATTTTAGTCAGAGTAGCGAGTAGTCAGATCTTAGTTAGTTTTAGTTTTATCTCATAGCTTTTACTTTTCTTTGTAATGGAGAACTAGTCTCCTTGATTAATCTATTGGGATTGGTTTCCATTTACATTTGAGGTTCTGTAATTCCTGTTTTCACTTGCTTTTCTCTTTTCAATGCTATGCTGTATGTTTCTGTTTGCTTAATTCAGGAGTGTATAGTGTTGTGTTGATTTGTTTCGGTGATGTTATGTTCCTATATATAATCGCGTTTGCTTAATTCGCGTGTGTTCGTTTCGTGTTCGCTTAGTTCACGAAGGGCTTAACCCCGTTTGCTTAATTCGGGAATATGAACGTATATTTGTAGTAGTGGTTTCGCTTGTAAATTGTTGCTACAACCGGGAGGGGATTAAAATCTGCTTAGGGCTTGGAATTATATCAACCAATGATAGTGGGAAACCGAGAACAGTAGGTTGATCGTTCTTTAGCTTATTTGGTAATTACTTTTTATTGCATTGTTTTTCTGTTCTGTTTTCTTTATTTAGTTTTCAATCTCAAAACCCCCCAAATCTGACTTTTACTGATTTTCTGTTAATAACAACAACACCTAAGAGTCCTTGAGAGACGATACTCGAGTTGTCGCTTCCCTATCTACATTATTTTGTAAACGCTCGTTCTTTTTGGCGCGTGGTGACAGCACGTTCATAATGTAATCAACCAGCCTGAAAAAGATGCTCCGTACCAAGATGATGAGTTTTCAAGACCCCACGTACCGTTGCAAATTATGCCGGACATTATTGTTAATTCTCTGACGGACATTTCCGGAAATGGGGAAGAAGTTGAAAGAGAGTTAATGGATCAATCCGAGTTGGACGCATCTAGCGAAGGTACATTCCGATCAAGTGATACTGATGAGAGTGAGGGTGAATTTAGTGACGGAGATTCTACTTAGGTAATTTATTTAAGTCATAATTCATTGTGTGAATGTCATTCTACTTATTAGGTAATTTATTTTTGTATTATTTACATTGTTGTGTAATCATATTTTCATTTTTTTCACAGATGGCAGATTCCTCCAGAGGTAGGGGTCGTCGTGGAGGTCGTGCTGCGAGAGTCCCTTCGCCGGCCGACCCACA
This sequence comes from Sophora flavescens, assembly GCA_030762895.1. Classification (NCBI taxonomy): domain Eukaryota; kingdom Viridiplantae; phylum Streptophyta; class Magnoliopsida; order Fabales; family Fabaceae; genus Sophora; species Sophora flavescens. The sequence continues at coordinate 43,056,734 of CM061069.1, read as the reverse complement.
GCCTTCAGATTGAGACCACCCTACCAGCACCTCTGTTGACGGGACATACTTAAGTGATGGAGTTGCACCCCCCACCCAGCCTCATGTGGTCGGGACACAGGCTACACCCTCATCATCCACACCTACGATGATAGGACCATCATCATCATCGGGACAGGAGAGTCGTGGTCCATCCGACATGAGGATTCTTCTTATCCCCAGGGGGGATAACGAGTATGCTAATTTAATTTTTTAATATATATAAAGTATCGTTAATTTCTATTTACTTGTTTTTTTAATTTAATTATAACATTTATTAATGCTCTAATTTTGCTGCAGCTGCTTACGCATGAAGGGCCTTCTGATTCGATATCGAAGATCCTGCGACGCAAGTTTGATGGTCCATGACCTACATGGAAGGCCATCCCACTGGGCCATAGGGATCAGTTGTTTCTAGAGTTTAAGGTAACAATTTATTAAGTTTTTTAAATTAAATTTACATTATATATATGTACACACGAATTTCCTAACAACTGTAAGTTGCAGAAAGAGTATAGGTGGGACTTAGCTTTAGAGGCTCTCGTCGGGGACATATTTGAGCATAAAGGCTCACTGGTCATGAAGAATCTGATGAACAAGCTGAGGAAGGGTCAGAATAAGGGGAGGTGGGTGGATCCTGAGATCAAGAGGCAGCTGGACCAGTACTGGGCTACTGAGAAGTTCCAGGAGATCCAGGCCACAGCTCGGCGTAATCGAGCTTCTGATGGTGGCGTATGTGCTTGGATCGGTGGGTCTAAATCAGCCGCCGCCCACTACGACGAGCTGGTAATACATTAAACCTTTGACTTAATATACTATTTAATTAATTAGTTTTCATTTTTAATTATTCTTATGAATTTAATATTATATTTTTCTGTGCAGAAAGCACAGAAACAGCGGGCCCCGACTGCTATGGAGTTGGTGGAGAGGACGAAGAAGTTGAAGTCGGGGACATGGGTCAACGACAAGGCCCATAACTATGCTGTAAGCAAAAAAATAATTTAGTGTTTACTTGTAATTTATTATAAATGATTTGTTAATATTGGATATAATTTTAACTAAATCTCTTCAACTATACTTTGTAGGTGGGCTTCAACGAGAAGAAGGACGATGCCATATCACATGCCTCACAGTCACAAGATGAGGCTTTGACTGGTGATGGCTGCTCTCCTGTCTCCGTCAACGATAATGCCATTTATTTGGAGGTCGTCGGGGGCAGGAACAAGAAGGGGCACGTGTATGGCCTCGGACACCTGGGAGCCGAGTTCATCGCTTCATCGTCCCAAGCACTTTGCTCCTTGCTGCACCGATACCGTCCCTCAGGAGCAGTTCCACCAAATGCAGGACACCATCACGCAGCTGAACGCGGAGCTTCGGGAGAAGAGCGAGAGAGAGCAGCAGATGGCGAACCAGATTGCACAGTTGACTCAGGCACACCAGCAGCTGATGCAGGCGAGCATCGAGCAGGGCCAGACACTGCGGCTGGTGTTGGAGTAGATGAGGATCCAGACTCCAGTTGCTCGGGATGATGCTCTGACGGTTGTGCCGCCTGCTGCCGCTCCTCCAGTTCCGCCACCAGCTACTGATGCTGCTACTCCAGAGGACGATCAGCTAGAAGACGGCGGTGGTACGGACGCTGAGGATGATTGGATTCCTCCATCTCCCCCTGATCATGACTGATTTTTTTTCTCCATATTTTTGACTTTAAACGATTCTTGTACGACATTTTAGATTATTCTTTTTATATATATTTATTCTTTCTTATGATTGTATATTTCATAAGTAATTTGGTGTATTTTATTAGTAAGTTTGCTAACGTTTAAAGAAAACCAGAAATAAAAATTTTATTTTAAAAATTTAAATTTTATTTTAAAAAATAATAACCAGTTTAGCGACCGAATTGGAAACCAATAATTCGGTCGCTAAACTTTATTTCACATTTACAGATGAGGTATAGCGACCGAAAATCCGTCGCTAATATAGGTTAACAATAACCAAAATTAGCGACCGAATTAGCAACCGATTATCAGTCGCTAGAAATGGTTACCCCAAAAATGCGACCAACCTAATAGCGACCGTTTATTATTATTTAGCGATCGAATATACGGTCGCTAATTAGCGACCAAAATATTAATTCGGTCGCTAAAACCTTAGCGACCAGGTATTCAGCTACCACCATAAATCGGTCTCTGATTCGGTCGCTAAAACAAATAGCGACCGATTTACATGGTTTAGCGACCGAAAATTACGGTCGCTAAACAATTGTTTTTTTGTAGTGAAAAACCGATGTGGAAAATGCAATTTCCACATCGGTTTTTATGAAAACCGATGTGGAAATTGAAATTTTGACATCTGTTTTTTGAAAACCGATGTGTAAATTCTAATTTCCACATCGGTTTATTCCTAAACCGATGTGGAAAGTGATATTTCCAATAGGTGACAAATGAACTTTCCACATCGGTTATTTTGAAAACCGCTGTTAAAATTGTACTTTAAACATCGATTTTAAAACCGATGTGAAAAGGAACAATAAACAACATCGGTCTTTTCAACATCAGTTTGAAAACCGATGTGAAAAGTCAAAAATAACCGATGTGGAATCCTTTTTCTGCACTAGTGATTATTAAGCCGCGTCAAGTTGTATTTCATTTTAATGAGTTCAACTTCTTTTAATTAATCAGCCCCTGACGTGCATGTTTGTTCCGCTGTTGGAGTGAATTGTTCCAACGTTGCCTTATATTGCATATCCATGTTTCTATTATTTAGGCTAAGCTAACAAACAAATGTGAATTATATATGTTCGTATCACTGTGAAGTTTAACTGTGTTTAAATGAACGTTTGGCAAACATGATTTTAGAAAGAATTCATTTAATATAATTGATTTTGGTTAAAAGAGAGTTTAAAGTAAAATGTTTTATGTTTGGATGCCTTCATAAAAAAAGTGATTTTTATCAATTCTAGTTGTTTGGATGGTTTGAATTAAAATTGATTTTAAATGTGCAATAGAAGAGATCATAAATTATTGACTTAAAATTGACTCAAGATTTTGGGACTAGATTCACTTTTCAACTTAAAAGCCAAAACATCAACAATATTTGGTCAAATCATGTTACACATGGTCAAACGCACGTGCACACGCTAATTTTCCCAGTTTGGGATGCAAGAAAAATCAGACGCAATATGATTTTTTTTTTTTTTTTTGACAAAATCAGACGCAATATGATGCTAATTGTTTTGTAACTTATATCATTACTTTTTAATGTTTTTGAGAGTGGCATGGTGCATTACAAAATTCTTATTCCATCGAGAACATTTTCCTAGTTGAAGAGAGAAGTGTTGTGCTTACTTTGATGAGAATGTATACCATCTATATAAATTAAAAATAATTTTTTACTTAAAAATTTATTTTTTTTTATGAAATAATCTTTAACGAACACCCACTAAATTTACTTTGATTTGAAATCTAGTTTGTTGCATAGTCAAATGAACTTTTTTTTGTACACTCTCAATCTGGAAGCCTTGACATTTGTGTCATGATATTGTTCCGATGTTACTAATTTGCAGCCTAAGATTTTTTTTTTTTATGTTGATAAATTTGCAGCCTAAGATGGTATCTAGTTTGTTGCATAGTCAAATGAACTTTTTGTTGTACACTCTCAATCTGGAAGCCTTGACATTTGTGTCATGATATTGTTCCGATGTTACTAATTTGCAGCCTAAGATGGTGTTTGGTCGGAGGAATGCGGAGAAGGAGAGGGAATAGGGAGATTTGTAAAAATTACAAGGTTTCAGAACCAGTAGGAACAGTTCAAAAACCGGTCCAGTATTGGTGAAAATCGATCAAAAACTGGTGATCAAAACTAGGGATGTAAATGGGGCGGGTTGGGTATGAGAAGTAGCCTCCCACTACCCGTCCCGTTGGATGAATTTCGTACTCATCACCGCTCTATATCTGTGTGGGTATCCATCTTGTAGGTTTTAAATAAAATTATCAATATTTGCGGGCATCCATGGATATTCAAACACCTAACAATTTTTTTTATTCACATATGAAACTCAGACTAATTCTACCGATGTGCTCGAAAAGTATTATAATAAATATATTAAACAATATGATAGATAAACAGTATAATCATACATGTCATGAAATGGTGATGGAAGGGGAAAGAGGCTTGGGAATGATAGGGTTTGGATACTGCGACTGCCAAATTTCAGAAACAAAAATAAGGGTACTTAAAAAATTAGGGTATTTGATTTATATATGTAAAATGATATTTGATTAATTTTACTTAGCAGGTATCCGCGGATATGGATAGTACATTATCCGTCCCTGCCCTATTAATAAGTGGGTAGAGAAAACACCCGTTTATTTTACCCACGGATACCTGTAACATCCCAGTTTTATGGTTTTGTTTTACATAAGAGGAGCATGTTTAAGGCTTGGATTAGGTATGTAACATGTGGTTTAAGGCTTAGGAATCTTTGCATGGAAAGTATGCGGTCTTTTGGTGTCGGAAAGAATGTGAATGAAATCTAGGGTTTCCGTATGTTGTTTTAAAAAGGGCATAAGTAGGTGAATTAAGAGATTTGGAGTTAGGGTTGAGATTAGGCATTTTTTATGCTTTGAGGTTGTTTATTAGGTCTTGATGAATATCTCAAATTTGAGGTCAATCGGACTTCAAACGATTTCAGAACGCGAAGAAACGCGCGAAGTCAACGTTGCTGATCAGAGGCCACGATGAGCGTGGGGGAGTTGAAGCTGAGCGTGGGAAAGTGGTGCCATGCACAAGGACACGTGGCGGGTGACGTGGAACGCATGCAAGCACGCTGGTGGACGCTCCCATGCTGAGCATGGGTAAACTCAGGCTGAGCGTGAGCGCCAGGAATTTAAAAAATAAATAAATTGGTCCAAGAGGTAACTTAAGTTACCTCAGATGGAAAAATTACAGAAGACAAAGAGCACGAATTTAGAGAGAGGGAGGAGAGTTTAGAGAGAGAAGTTGAGCTCGGAGACAATCCATTCGTCCGATCGTGATTCCGACTTCGATTATGTGATCAGGACAATGAGTACTACGAGTATCGACTAGTGATTCTTCGATACAACTGACGTAATGCTCAAATCTCTAATGCGTCGACACGTCTACATTGTCGTTTCCTTCTTTCTTGTATCTTGCTTTGATTCTAGATCTGTTTAGAAAACTGTTTCAAAGTCAAGAGTCATGACATAGTCGAGACTTTGTCCATGTGTTAGGGTAAAATTTTGGAGCACTGAAGAGCCTTTTAAGATGCGTGGCAGCAACCTAGAGGGAGAGAGAGGATCTTGTTTCACGAGGTTCGAGACTCCGGTACAATTGTACACAAGGTGAGGGGGGGAGAAGTTTCAATTATCATGACTATTGGCATAAAATATGAACATTTACATGTGTGGGGATTCTCAACCCCCGTTGATTGTTGGTTGGTAATATGATATATGATAACATGCTTAGTTGATTACGTGATATATGGTTATTCCTTTATTTCTCTATTGATTATATGATGTTGTCTTGTTGATAATATTGTACTATGGGTTGTTGATATATTGATGTATGGTGGATCAATATTGGTGATACTTTGGAGATGTCTGATATGAAACTAGGTTGATAGCTTGATTAGGAAGTTATGATGTCATGTGGTGATAATGAGGTGTTAGACGGAAAGGGGGTGTGAAATCATGTGGTGATGGATGCATGTGCATATCATTGCGTTGGTCAACCTTATGGGTAGCCGCAATTGCTGTTTGAGCGGTTACTAATATGAGGTTGATGTTGGTGTATTGTGAACGACTACAACGAAAGTTGGATAGTTTTCACAAGGGGTCGTATGACTAGCTATGATAAGCCGTTTGAATTCCTATCATACGAGGTTGGATAATACTGGTGCATAGCTGGGCTATTGCACAAGAGGTGTATCTGTGTATCTGTGCACAGAGGGATCGTGTGAACAATTGCAATAGTTGTTTGAGAAATTGTCACATGAGGTTGAGGTGGACAATCCGAAGCAACCAAGATGACAGAACTCATGTTGGTGATGCAGGAGTTAGTAACCCAACTACCGACTGAACGTTGTTGTAGAATTGGTCAATCATGCATGTAGGACCAGTTATGCAATAGAATAAGTTATGATCCTAGTTACTGAGATGTTGAGGTTGATTGATGTGACGATGATCTTGGGAGACGGTTGTGTTTGTTTATATACATGTTGATAAGTAGTATTTTATGCTGCTTCCCATTCAAGATGATTAGAGTTTCCTACCTCCTGTATATCTCTGTCTCTATGTTTCTGTTATGTTGATTCTGTTCGTGATTCGAAGACAGAGATGAGTTTATATCTAGTGCCGAGACGAGGAAGATGATGATAATGCTAACGTCTCTCACGAGGACTTTCAGAGTTGAAGTTGAGCCTTTTATTACTTACATCACGGTCAGTGGAGTGTCTGTATTGCATATGCTATTGCTTCTGTGAACTCTGGTATGTGTTATATATGTTTTATTGATTAAAAAATACATACTGTAAATGTTTTTTAAAATTTCTCATATTATTTTATTACACGCATCTGCATAATGTGGCGCACGAAAAGGGGTGTCACATTTGGTGGTATCAGAGCAGTTCGGTTCTAACATGGACTGTGGGGTTATGTCCGATTAGAATCGAGAACTGTGAGATACAACATGTTGTTACTAGCCGTGTTTAGTTGGACCCTCATTGGGTGTCAACTAGGTTTAGGGGTTGGGTAGAGTGTCCGTATTGCGAGTCATCTATTGTTTCTACGTCGAGAGACAATGGAACCTATGGTTTGTGGAAATCGTTATAGTGGATGTGGTGGAGCGACAAGATATAGAAGTGGAAATGGAGAATCTTCTAGTACGGAAGGAGAAAATGAATCAGTAAAGCATGTAATATTGATAATTGTATTAGAGTGCACAGCGGAATTGATGTTGCATGTAACCCCTGCTAAATTTCGAGGACGAAATTTATTTTAAGGGGGGTAGTAATGTAACATCCCGATTTTATGGTTTTGTTTTACATAAGAGGAGCATGTTTAAGGCTTGTATTAGGTATATAACATGTGGTTTGAGGCTTAGGCATTTTTGCATGGAAAGTACGCGATCTTTTGGTGTCGGAAAGAATGTGAATGAAATCTAGGGTTTCCGTAAGTGGTTTTAAAGGGGGTATAAGTGGGTGAATTAAGAGATTTGGAGTTAGGGTTGAGATTAGGCATTTTTGATGGTTTGAGGTTGTTTATTAGGTCTTGATGAACCGATATCTCAAATTTGAGGTGAATCATACTTCAAACGAGCTCAGAACACGAAGAAATGCGCGAGGTCAACGTTGATGATCAGAGGCCACGCTGAGCGTGGGGGAGTTGACGCTGAGCTTGGGAAAGTGGTGCCATGCACAAGGACACGTGGCGGGTGACGTGGAACGCATGCAAGCACGCTGGTGGACGCTCCCACACTGAGCGTTGGTAAACTCACGCTGAACGTGGGGGCCAGGAATTTGAAAAAAAAATAAAGTTGTCCAAGAGGTAACTTAAGGTACCTCTGATGGAAAAATTATAGAAGACAGAGAGCACGAAGTTACAGAGAGGGAGGAGAGTTTAGACAGAGAAGTTGAGCCCGGAGACAATCCATTCGTCCGATCGCGATTCCGACTTCTGCTACACCCTTTCTGGGGGTCGTCACATAGTTACCCAAAATACGGAAATAAAACTAAAATGCCAGTTACTTTCGGAAAATGTTACTTTCAATGTTTTACCTTTACGGAAATTGTGATAAAATTTGAAATTTTTCCTTCTTCATAACATCAACTCAAGACAACGCATCCAACTCAGAGATGTATTTCATAAGCATAAATAAGCGTCATAAGTTTTATACAAAGCATAAAACTATAACTAAAGGATATCACAAAAGAGCCTCCATCACAATAGGCTTTTCTCCATCACACTAAACAAGAAAAGTAAAGACATATACATAAACAATAGCGACACAACTAGAACCATAATCAAAATAAATGGCTCTCAGTAGCTTGATCAAAAACTGATGAAAGACTCGCTACTCTAAAAACGACTATACCTAAGCTGGTCAAAGCTAATAAGAACTACTGGGGGAATCAGAATGATCACCCACACTCACTGAAGGTGTATCCGATGAAGATACGTCTACTACCTCACCCATTGGGTCATCCCCAAAGGTCGGTGAGTGAACCTCAAGCTCATCTTCAAAATGCTCCTCGGGATCTTCCTGTATCTCATCCAGCTCCACCTCAACTGGTGGTGCTGCTGCTACAGGTGCCACCTGAAGCGGCTCAACAGGTTGATGCGGATAATCAAGCAATCTATGATCCCTAAAAAACTGTAGGTATTGCCATACAGGAGGTAACGATATCTCACAAGTCTCCACCATATGTAGTCTTGAAATGGGTCCCCCAGCTGACGTGCCGGCTATCTTCGTAGATGGGCCATAGTATGTGGCGTTCAAAGCCCCAGGATTTATCTCTCATGCGCCAGCATAGTGGGCCCGATCAAACATGATCGTCCTCAACCGCTGATGGGCTTAGTGGATCTCTGGATCCATCTAATCACAGATAAAATATAACACGAGTAGAGAATGGAAAGAAAACATGCAAGAGTAAGAAACCGACATTTGAATCATAACGCGAGAACCACATGCATGACACAACAAAACATATGTATACGTGTGTGTATATATATATATATATATATATATATATATATATATATATATATATATATATCCATATCAGTTAAACTCTCACAAGTAAGGTATCACACATCATAGCATCTCAAAGGGATTCACACCCAAACTTCGTCGTTTTAAAATATGCATGATACACTTCAATAATTATTCTCTAACATTTTACCTAATCTCTTGGAGATATCAACAACACGCAGAGTTGATCAAAATCAGTTGCCATAAAGGCACTAGCAAGACCATGCATTACTGTCCACACAAGGTACAGTGGTCGTTAACACAATTGGTCCTCATTGTCCACACAAGGTACAATGACATGAATATCCTCTCGTTATCATGATTAACTACATGTATATCATTAAGGTGCCATGCTCAACTCAATTCGAAAGCATGTCTTCTTAAATGCATGTAAAACATTTTATTCTCGTCTTTTCTCTTTGTGAATAATGTTCTTTTGTCGAAGTACACAAAACATTCGACCATCTTCAACCCAAAACGTCTTTAAAACATTGTTAGCAACACAAGATTTCACAATCCGAGTGCTCAATCACGAAACCTTTAGACCTTGCAATCAGTCTTAAGTTCATGGTGATAGAAAGCATCATTAAACTCCTCTTTAACGCACAGTATACCTCTTGTATACGTTAGACATTAAGTCCACAACATACAGAACCTTAACATCCCGACGTCTCGGCTATTAAGTTCTAAAATCTTTAAAATCATGTTCAACTCAAAACTTGATTTCTGGAAAACTTATTATATGGGAAAATTCCGTCGTAAAACACCGGTTACCGAAAATATCATTTTCAGAAAAGAGGGTCACAGAGATTTGAAGTTCATCAAAAATACGCGTTGCCGTCTCTAAAACACTTGCCGTCGTCGATTTTCCAAATTGTCGTCGTTATATCATTTTAAATCAATTTAAAGCCAAAACTCAGCTTTTTCCACTTAAACATTTTTTTGAAATCATGGTTAACCTATTTTCGCAGATAAATTTCACAGAACAACATTTTATAATATTGCGGAATATATTATATAGCTACTAGCAGCAGTAAAATATAGTTTCGTCCTCTCTGTGACTCATAAATCAATTTTTTATTAATTAATCATTGAAATAATAACATTTCTCAAATACTTATTATTTTTCCCAAATAATATTTTCCATAAATATTATATATCAACATTTTCCCATAAAAACATTGAATATAATTTATACCGCTTATTAACGCTTTTATATGATTAATCGGTTGAACACTGACCACTGTCAGGCTTCACAAACAACATCCAACATCATCATCATCAATATATTACAGGCAGATTGTGCATCACAGTAATATAATAAATAACTGCAGATAATTAAATAAATTAAAAAGAGATAAATAAATTACAACTATAAACACACATAGCCAAATAAAATAAACTGAAAACACCCTGAACACATAAATAATAATATACAGACCACAAACAAGAACATGTGGCTATCCGAATAACCCGTCAGGTAACCCCTCTTACCTCTCGAAGTTCCTCGGTGAAAAAGTAATAACTCGCTGGGTGTCGGAAATCCTCGTACGTCGTAAACACAGTTAACCTTCAACACACAACCAATCAATCCCTTAATCAAAAAACTAAAACATCACTAAATAAACCTATATAGGTCACGGCCTACTAGGGTTTAGTGGCTTAACCAATTCCAAAAATCTGCTAAGTCATGGATTAAGGTTTCTAACATACTTAAGACAATGGGTTAAGACTAAACAACAAGATTAGGAAATCAAAATCATCCTAATCCTCCAAGTCTCAAGGTCGGCCATCTATAAATCCTAGGGTTAGGGTTTGTAGTTTCATGAACCAATGAGGATTTAACAAGTGTACATGTATGTATGTTGAAAGGCATGATCATACATCAAAACAATGAACAAAACTCCATAAATAACTCTTCCTCTATGATTCGGCCATCACATGAACTTAGGGTTAGAAATTTCATTTTGATTGGCTAACATGGATTTAGGCATGGTATCATACATGTCATATTGAATACATGATCATACATGAAAGAAAACAAAAACAAAACTCCATGGATCCTTTCTCCATAGGTTCGGCCAACTCAAGTTAAATAGGAAGGAAATTTTTTATCATCACATGATCTTAGATATATACAATACACATTATTACAAGAACATAGCAAGTGGTTTCAACATCATGGGATTTTTCTAGAATTTGTTATGGATTTTCAAAGTTCTAGATCTAGAAACTTAAAAGTGAAAAACCTAGATGAATAAAGCTTTGAATCTTGAAACTTATTGAATAACATAAACATGATTATTAAAGGAGAAGATGATTTACCTCTTGAAGATCCAAAAACAACTAAAGATCCAATGACTTGCTTCACACAATGATTCTAAGACTTATGAACTTTGGTGTTTTTGTGTTAAACTTGTAATAGGAAGAAAATAAAGTGTGATGGTCTATATATATAGAGGGATGCATCCAAGGGAGGGATTAAGTGGAAAGGAGGTGGCTTCTTCAAGGACTTAGGTGCAAATAACTACTAGGGACCATTTTGCAAAATTCCAAAAGTATAAGGACTAGTTTGCAAATTCCTAATAGTTTGTAATGATGACCATGTGCAACATTTAATGTGTTCACATTGTGACTCACCATCATGAATCATCCAAAATTCTAAGATAACTCCTTTATCTGCTCTTGGAAACTCCGTCGTTCGCTCCGCCGTTTACCCGATTACATATTTCACCCGTAAAAGATAAATTATTTCACTTTTAATGAAATAATTATAAAAATAAAAAATCGTAGGAAATAAAATAAAAATCTTAAGTTTTTCGTTCACGAGTTAAAATTATGTCTCCTGGTCAGTATAAATATACTGTCAGTAGAAATAACGGGCCGGGATTCACCCGTCCTTTCAACCTAAATTTTAATCGTAGCTTTCTTCATTTAAGTAGAATTAAATGACCAATTCCGTTTATTTAAAATAATTTTCTAACACTCGAATAAATATATAAACATATTCATCCACATTTATGTTATTTAAAACAGTAAAGAAAACAGGGTGTTACAACTTCGATTCTGTGATCAGGACAATGAGTACTACGAGTATCGACTAGTGATTCTTTGATACAACTGAGGTAATGCTCAAATCTATAATGCATCGACACGTCGACATTGTTGTTTCCTTCTTTCTTGTATCTTGCTTTGATTCTATATCTGTTTAGAAAAACTGTTTCAAAGTCAAGAGTCATGACATTGTCGGGACTTTGTCCATGTGTTAGGGTAAAATTTTGGAGCACCGAAGAGCCTTTTAAGACGCGTGGCATCAACCTAGAGGGAGAGGGAGGATCTTGTTTCACGAGGTTCGAGACTCCGGTACAATTGTACACAAGGTGAGGGGGGAGAAATTTCAATTATCGGGACTATTGGCATAAAAAATGAACATTTACATGTGTGGGGATTCTCAACCCCCGTTGATTGTTGGTTGATAATATGATATATGATAACATGCTTAGTTGATTACGTGATATATGGCTATTCTTTTATTTCTCTGTTGATTATATGATGTTGTCTTGTTGATAATATTGTAATATGGGTTGTTGATATATTGATGTATGGTGGATCAATATTGGTGATACTTTGGAGATGTTTGATATGAAACTAGGTTGATAGCTTGATTAGGAGGTTATGATTTCATGTGGTGATAATGATGTGTTAGACGAAAAGGTGGTGTGAAATTATGTGGTGATGGATGCATGTGCATATCATTGCGTTGGTTAACCTTATGGGAAGCTGCAATAGCTGTTTGAGCGGTTACTTATATGAGGGTGATGTTGGTGTATTGTGAACGACTACAACAAAAGTTAGATAGTTTTCACAAGGGGTCGTATGACTAGCTACGATAAGCCGTTTGAATGGCTATCATACGAGGTCGGATAATACTGGTGCATAGCTGGGCTATTGCACAAGAGGTGTATCTGTGCACAGAGGGGTCGTGTGAACAATTGCAATAGCTTTTTGAGCAATTGTCACATGAGGTTTAGGTGTACTATCCAGAGCGACCAAGATGACGGAACTCATGTTGGTGACGCAGGAGTTAGTAACCCAACTACCGACTGAACGTTGTTGTAGAAATGGCCAATCATGCATGTAGGACCAATTATGCATTAGAATAAGTTATGATCCTTTTTACTGAGATGTTGAGGTTGATTGATGTGACGATGATCTTGGGAGACGGTTGTGTTTGTTTATATACATGTTGATAAGTAGTATTTTATGCTGTTTCCCATTCAAGCTGATTAGAGTTTCTTACCTCATGTATATCTCTGTCTCTATGTTTCTGTTATGTTGATTCGGTTCGTGATTCGAAGACGGAGATGAGTTTTTAGCTGGTGCCGAGACGAGGAGGTGATGAGAATGCTAACGTCTCTCACGAGGACTTTCAGAGTTGAAGTTGAGTCTTTTATTACTTACACCACGGCCAGTGGAGTGTCTGTATTGCATATGTCATTGCTTCTGTGAACTCTGATATGTTGTATATATGTTTTATTGATTTAAAAATACATGTTGTAAATGTTTTTTTTTTAAATTTCTCATATTATTTTATTACATGCATCTGCATAATGTGGCGCACGAAAAGAGGTGTCACAATACCCATCAAGGTACTCGTTTTCTATTTGTGACAGATATTATCCGTGATTACAGGTGAAATTTGCATCCCTAGTCAGAAGTCAGAACAGGTTTGAACCGGTAATTTTTCAATTTTTCAATTTTTTTTGGAAATTTAATCTTTAAATTATAAAAAATATTTTCTTTAGTCAAATAAAAGTTCATTGACAAGTTATAAAGTATATATACATGAATTTTTATTATTTATCTTTCTTAGTTGATTTTTTATCTTATAAAATATATAATATGATTACTTTATGTTAATTTAAAGTTTGATTTTTCTTTAAGTTTATTACTTAATATAATATATAATATTAAAATTTAATATTTAATTATCACTAGTTCGACCACCGATCAATTACTGTTGAATCATTGAATCTTGAATTAACGTCTTCATCGATCCAGTTTTTAAAATGTTTGTATTTTGATATCCAAAATTATAAGAGTTTAAAAATAGTAGTTTTAAAAATCGATGCCTCCACTGTTGTATCGCTGTGGCACATCGCACATCATGCATTGAGGTGATCGATTGGTGTTAGAAATTTTTGTGGTCTAATTGATTCCTTTACTTTGGATATTGGAGTGGTTGCTATGAGCTATGATTGACCCATTATGTTCATCTTCTGATTTCAAAAACTGTAGTGTTTGGAGGAGTTCATATATTGCTTATCACAATAATTTATGAAAATAAATTTATGTAAATAATGAAAATAGTTTATAATCTTTATGTAAGTTCTTTTTAGCACATTCCAGTAAACTCATCAAGACAAGTTTATTCAAATATGTTATTTTGAGTTTATTTAAAAAAAAACTTATTAAAAAAGTTTTTAATTAAGTTGTTTGACAAACACATCTAATCAAAGAAAGGGATGAATAAATAAATTAACATGATAAGAACCTTTGTATTTAAGAACCCGTTTGGATGGATTTATTTTTTTAGATAAAGAACTTAATTTTAAAATAAAATGCTTTTAATAAAAATTGGGTGATTGGTTTGACTTTTAAAAAAAAAGTAAAAGTAATAATATATAAAAAAAAAACACATTTGTGTGCTTTTTTTTAGAAGCCTCAATTGCTTGCTTCCAAGAAGACAGAAAATAGTATGAGGGAGCGACACTTCACTTTAATGAAATATTTGGACAAAATTTTCCTTGCATAACATTCAATTGATCGATAACTCTCTTTTGTCTTTTATCCTGTTCATTGAGCGTCTCTTTTTCCGTCGTTCTGCTTCAAAGATTATCTTGTTTTTTCATTTTCCTCCCGTTCAAGTGTTCCGGCTCTTTCATTCGTTCAACCTTAACCCACCCTTTTTTTTTTCTCTGCATCTTTTCTACCTCATCCATTCAACCCCAACCCTCTTTTTTTCTCATTTTTCTTTTCTTTTCAGAATTTAACATTGATAAATATTAGTGTCCTATTTGCAGTAGTGCTATTAGCTTCAAAATCATGAGTTTGTCGGTGCCATAATGGAATAATTAAATTGAATAGAATATATATAATGTATAAACATTATTTTTTAACGGAAAATAACATACAACCACCATAAATTATAACTCTTTTACAAACAGACATCCTTAATTATTAATTTTTCCCAATTAATTCCCAAACTCTATAGATTAATGAAATTGATCCTTATATTAACCCTATATTAAATTATTAACGGGATTCTAATCTCAGTCATCCATTATTTTAAATCTCAACGTTGATTAAATCTTTCCTACCGTTAATTTATCATATAAAAATATCAACGGTTGAGACATTCCACCCGTAACGTGTTGAAAACAATTCCAATATATTTCATAAAAATCCCTAAACTTAATCAAATTCTTCAATACCATCCAGCCCGATGAACACCCCAGCTTTCTCCTATCCTTGGCTTTCCAGTGGCGTCACAACCGTCACTGGAACTGGGACTTGGCAAGCGGACTACGACAGTGGCGAGCTCGTGGAGGACGGCGACTGATAGTGGCAAAGGCGTAGTGGAGGGCGGAGCTCAGCCATAACCTGACCGATCTGCCGCCGCCGTGGTTGTTGTCGTGACAGATCTCATGTATTGGTGGAGAAGCTGCACAAGTGGTTGTGTATTGAGATCTCTTGGTTTCTCAACTTGATAGATGGTTCTTGTGTTGAGATTTTTTGTGGTATAGCAAGGCTTTGGGAGTATTTTCAGTGTGCTCGGCCTCTTCTCCTCTCTCAATATGTTACCCATTCTATCTCATCATCTTCCTCATCCCAAATATTTTTTTTTTGAACAACCCCATTATTTTCACAGCAAAAAAATTGCAGCTAGGAATCTACTGCCTCTTAGAATAACTGGAGCACGAAATTTGTAACAGTTTCGATACTTATTTAAGCTTATTTATGGAGGAGGAGGAGGAGGGTCGCTTCTGGTGTCCTTTTTTAAAAAAAAAAAATAACTGAATATAATAAAGAAAAAATAAAAATAAAAATTAATTAATGGTTGAGATTTAAGAAAATTGGATAGCAGAGATTAGATCATCATTAATAATTTAATGGAGGGTTAACATAATGATTAATTTCATTAGTTTATAGAGTTTAGAGATTAATTGGGAAGAATTAATAGTTAACGATGTCTGTTTGCAAAAAAGAGTTATAATTGTATGCTCTTTTTTAGGGGTGTTCATATCCAAACAGATCCAACAGAAAATAAAAAACTGATCAAAAAAATCGAAAACCGAACAAAACTGATGTGTATTGGATTTTTTTGGATCTTGTTTTGTGAAAACCGATCGGATCGGATTTTAATTCATTTTCTTAAACCGAATCAATCCAAACTAAACTGCATACATAAAATTTAATATAACTTTATTCTATTTTTTGCATTGTTGATTTTTTTATTTGTTGGTTTTTTCCTAATATTAGTCACTAGTTTGATTTGATATATTTTTTACTATTTCTAGGTTTCAAACATAATAAAAAAGATGTTATGAAAGTAGTTGATGATGATATTTATTTTGTAAGTATTTTATAAAATGTTATTACATGAATATATAAACAAGTATATACATGTTTAAGATTTTGTTTAATTTAACTTGTAATCTTGATTCTTTGATGTAATATAAATATGTAATGATGTGTCTGTAAAATCCGAATCAACCAAACCGATCCAAACCGCAATTAATCGGATCGGTTCGGAATTTTTTTAAGGAAGCCATCTAAACCGAACTGAACAAATATGCTCTTTTTATCTTTGGATCGGATAACTTTTTACCTTAAAACCGATCCAAACCGAATCACAATCACCCCTACTCTTTTCCTTTTTTTAATCAACAAATTCACTATGATAAAGGTATTTGGTGTTTATCACACATGTCAAGCATGCTATTCTATTAATATTTTTTTAAAAAAATAATCGTTCTGTAATTTTTTTTACATGTCATGTCATTCTGCATGTCCTTTTTAGCAATTTTAATTAATTAAAAGAATTTTTAACCTAAACTTCTTTTGTGATTTAAAAGTGAAGATGACTCATAGAAACATAAAAAGGGGGGTTGAATTGTATTTCTTAACAGATTTTCGAAAAAGCCTTTTCTCAAACACTTTTACAAGCAGATCAAAATAAATAGCACACAAACAGGAAAATGTTTTTGAAGAGTTAACAAACTAAGATTCAAAACCCCACAATTAGTATAACCAAAAATTGTAAAAGATAAGGGTTAGAGGAATCACACAAGTGTTTTATCCTGGTTCACTCTCTTCCAGCCAAGAGCTGCGTCCAGTCCCTTCTATCTGAAGGATTTTCTCCACATTATTCCAAATATATTACAAGTATTTAACACCTCTTCAGGCTACAAGTATTCTTTCTCTACCAAGCATCTTCAGGCTCTAACTATAACAAAGAGGTTTACAACTTTGATATAAGAACTCACTATATGTGAGGATTTGAAAGTTTAAGATCAACAAGATTTACACGTAAACTTGTTTTACAATTTCAACAGAGTTTCTGCACTATGATATCAGAGCTTGTCTATCTTTTTATCTCTATTTTATTATATGTTTCTTTTCTTGAAAGTTCTTCAACTATATATATAGATGAAGTGCTTCTCTGTCTTGATCTTCTTCAACAGTCTTCAAATTATACCTGTTAAGATATAGCATTAAATGCTTGGATCCGTTGAGACTGATAACTTGATATGCTTATTGGAGAAGTGCTCTTGATTATCAGAGGAATGCTCAAAGTAGAGTTGTCACTTCTCTGTTGTACCAAAGGTTGCTTTATAACTTTCCATCTTTGTACTTAACTTGATCTTTACAACAATGTAGTTGACAGAGTACAAAGGTTTATAGTTTCGAAGGTACGAAGTTCTTTTATCAAAGAGATAAAGATTTTAACCAATAGAAGCAGCAAGGGTAAAAAGACATATATTCTTTGAATTAAATAAGCAATCATTTGAAATAAATACACTTAAGCTTAGACGGGTTCACGTTTTAAAACTAGTGGACGCGCAGGTCTTTGGACGTGCAAGATTAACTTACCAGTGAGACAGGCTCGTCTACTGATAATGCGTCTACATACTTTTCGTCTAGTTCCGAGAGTTTGGACGTGCTATACTTAAGAGCTCGTCTGCTGACGTGGCGTCTAGTGAAACTACTCCGTCTATCAAGTCTTTGGACTTGTTATATTTCAAAGTCCCGTCTATTTGATTTTTCTTTAGACTTAGTAATACATCTTCCTAAGTTAATTTTAAGACCTCGTCTATTCTTATTTCAACGGTCTCGTCTACCATAAAACTAATAGACCCAGAATTTTACCAAGAGTTGTAGACTGGTCTATAGGATTGAAATAGAATCTGATAAATTCTATACTTTAATTTAAGTTCCTTTGACTCGTATAAATCAAATGGTCCCTGCATACTTATAACAAACAAGTTAGATCTTTGGCAACACTTTACCATACAAATTTAACCTTTTTGTTAACATCAAAACATAAGAGATTATTTTAAAACCAAAACCACTTTGATTCTAGCGATCTCCCCCTTTTTGATGATGACAAAAACTAATTAAATTTGAGTGAACAAAGTCTAAGAGAGCTACAGATCTCCCCCTGAGACAAAGCACAAACTTTAAAGGGTAAAACAAATAAACAGCAGCACATATCAGTTTTAACTTACTAGATCAGTCAGGTCATAAAAAAAACATAGTATCAGAGCTAAATACTTCATCAGAGCTTATAAGTCCAACTAACGAGATATATCAAAGACAACAATAGGCAATAAAGTATCAGATCATATCAAGCAGAATTATGCAATAAAACAGTATGCATGTGAAAACAAATATGTATGTCCAGAAACTGACTTTATATATATGAAATTTAATTCTATCCTTTCTCCCCCTTTTTTGTCATCAGACAAAAAGGAAACAGGAGTGAACCATCATTGTCAGTTGAAAGAAACGAAAGAAAGCTAAGAAGGGGCGGAGGTGGTGGAGGAGGGTTCTGGTTTGATGGAGGTGGATGAGGTTGAGCAGGCAGATTATGGCTTTGTTGGAAACTCTGTAAAATTCTCATCATTTGGTTGATCATTACATTCGTTGGAGCCAAGGCTTCAGTAACTTGCTCCTTAACTTCCACTTGGACTCTCTCTTCTATGATCTTTCCAATAATCTCTTCAAAATTCTGAGGCAGAGAAGGTCTTGAGCTTTCAGCACTGTCTTGAGCATGTGCTTGACCTTGAAAAGTACTTATAGCTCTAGAATTTTGAGGTTGATCATGTGGATGGATGACTGTCAGAGCCAATGGCTGAGATGAGTGCTTTTTAGAAGTGCTTGGTCTTGGAGCAGACTCAGCAACTTACTCATTCCCAGTTTCTGGTTGAACAACATCGGCATTCAAATCCAGTTCTTCAACTATGATTGCTTCCTCGGTATGCTCAGAAGGAGGAGATGGCTGTCGTGTTGAAGCAAGAGTGAGTATAGGAGGAGGTAGCTCTTTAGCCCAGTGGACAGGGTATTCTTCATAGACATGACTTATGACAGGAATTCCAAGAGTATCCTTGTGAATGAAGAATCTGATATTCGAGAGTCCACATTTTCCTATAATTTTAGGAATACTTCTCTTCTCTTGTTTGCTCAGACCAGAGGATGAAGCTTCCTTAGCACAAGCCACCATGTGATTTGACCAGATAGCAACTGTAGAATCTTCATCTATGTCTTCAACTGGTTGTGACAACCAGAAATCTATCATATTCTGATCAATAGGTTCAACAGAATCAGGATTGATCATGCAGGAATTGCCTTCTGGTTTCTTTGCAATGCTCATTTGCTTCTTCAGATCCTTATCTTTTTTCAAGTCTATCATAGGTAGTCTTGGAGCAAACATGTAAGGTTTGACACCAATCTTTGTCTTCTTGGTGTGAAACATCCATGTTGGAGGGACAAAGTTTGTAGCTCTAACATATCTTGGCAGCTCAAATTCATTTTGCAGAAAAGCATATAAGAGGTGGTCCACAAGACTATTTGCCATAAACACTTGGATGTGCACAAGACTAACAAGTTACCGAAGATGTTTCTCTGTCCAGAATGAATTTTTCCTTCAGTTCTTGACCTTTTGTGCACAATTGTTGGAGCTTTGGCTTTGTTGGGGTCAGTAGTCCAATCAGGCATGATGTGTCTGTTGACACCATCTGTGAAGGGTTTGAAAGAAGGGGATTTGATGAGGTTTGGGTAGATTTTTCTTGGTGGGAATTTTTGTAGTGGAAGGTGAGTTAGGGCAGGTCCAAGGTGGTTGTGCAGAGTGGATGGAAGAGGATTGTTGTTGTTTGGCACATAGGGAATGGATACATGCTATGGGGTGTAGGTAGATTCAGGTTCATATTCATATTCAGGCAGGGGATAGAAAGGTCTGGTTGACTCTGGTTCAGGTTCATGTTTGTGATAGAGTATTTTCCAGTCTCGTTTGACTTTGGCCTAGCTTTCAGCTTTGCCATCATAGAGAACTGAAGGGTTAGTGTAAGGGAATTTGGTTCTTGGAATTTTGGGAAATGGGGCACCAGGGTTAATCCCTACATCATTTGGTTGATTGAACCAGGGATCATCTGCAGGTATTATGGGTTGGAAAAGTGGTCTATTTGGTGAGGTTTGTACAGGTGAGTAGACAGGTGAGACTGCTTGTGGTGAAGAGGTTTGTGGTGATGGTAGTGTGGGTATGTAAACATCTGTGTCAGGTGCATCAACAACATTATCCCTACTTTCTAAGCTTTCTACTAAGGCATCTACTACTAATTGAACATGATCATTATCATAGATATTTACCTCAGAAGTCACAGAGGACTTAGCTTTTCTCGAGGGTTGCCTTCTCCCGGTAGGAACAACAACATCAATAGCAACAATAGTAGTTTTCTGCTTCTTCAGAATAACACTGGTGGGGATACTGTCCTCATCATCTTCATCTTCATCTTCATTATGAGACAGGACTCGATTCCTTGTCCTTTTCTGAGATGGAGCAGGTTGAGGAGCAACAGCAGTTTGTTCCCTGATCTCAATGCCAGCAGCAGGCTTTTTGGCAATTGGTTTCCTTGCAACAGTTGTCTTTCTTCTTACTGTCCTTTTCAGCCCTGGAGTCTCAGCGTTGTTGAGCTCTATTTGTTCATCTTTAATCTTCATCATCTCTTCTGCTTTAGCCATAGCAGCAACAATGTATGTTCTGAGATTCATGTTGCCTATCTTCATCTTCCCAAAGTCAGTAGCAGACATACCCTTCTCAGTTAGAATTCTTTCTTGCTCTCCAGGGGACTTAGCAGCAAGAGTATCATATATTCCTTGAGACTTGAAGATCATTGACAGAAGGCGACAATATGGAATTGCAGAGAGCTTCTTCTTGTGAACAACAGCATCCTTGAATCTTCCATAAAGAATTATGGGCAGGTTGATTTTAGTCTCAGTGATGAGATGGCAGAGACAGAACTTATGCAGAGCTGACAAGTTGTCCTTAGACCCAGTTTTGTGCAAAACAACCTTGTTCAGCAACTGATGAAGAATGCAAACCTCATCCTTCATTTCCACTGATTTCCAAGAATGAGTTCTTACTATATCTTCTCTCATCAGGAAGGAAGCTATCACCTCAGAACCACCAAGGTCCTTTTCCCAAGTATCAGTAAAAACCACTCCTTCTTGAGCGGAGTTGATAGCATCAGATATGGTCTTTTCAGAGACCACTACTCTTTTTCCAAGTACCTCAGCAGAAATCTCAGTAATTGTTACCTGAAGGTTTCTCCAGAAATCCCTAATTAGGTTAGGGTAGATAGAGACTTTTTCCACGAAGAGTCCTCCCAACCAGCAGCATTGATGTTCTTACTCACATCTAAGTTATATTCTTCGAAAACTCCAAAGTTGAAGTGGTGCTCAGTAGCAAGGTTCAGCTTGTCCACATTGAATGCAACAGAAGAAGAAGCCATTGATGAGGTTTGAGAGTTTAGGGTTTAGTGGCGAGAAAACAGAGTACTCAAGAGTTCAAAGAGAGAAAGTTATGAAAGGTTTTTTAGTGGGAAAAAATATTACTTAAAAAGGTTTCGAATTTGAAGAGTTTTCACAAAAAAAAATGAAAACGTGTGAGAAAAGGAGTAATGAGTACTGATACGGCACAGGTTTTTGAAACCGTAAAAAGCTATTGATGGGATTGATGGAAATAGCTGACTCAGTATAAGGATATTGTTAAATATGTCTGGGACAATAATTAATGCTAATTTAATAATAGATAGCATAGACGAGTCTGATAAAACTATGTAAACAGTCAATGGATGCAATGCCTATTGGACACACATGTAACATGCATTGGACACATAGTTAATCCACACATATCATATTAAGATGTTTTCTAATAAATATGAATTTGTCCTCTGCAAGAGGTTTAGTGAAGATATCTGCCCATTGATGGTCAGTATCCACAAATGGTATATCAATAATGCCTTTTTGCACATAATCTCTAATAAAGTGATGTTTATTCTCTATATGCTTAGCCCTTGAATGCAATATTGGATTCTTAGATAGATTTATTGCAGCAGTATTATCACACATAAGTGGAATACTATTTACAAATACATTGTAGTCCTCCAATTGATGTTTGATCCATAGAAGTTGTGAGCAGCAACTATCAGCTGAAATATACTCAGCTTCAGCAGTTGATAAGGCAATAGTACTTTGTCTTTTGCTTGACCATGAGACTAGATTAGCTCCAATGAAGTGACATCCTCCACTAGTACTTTTTCTTTCTCTTCTATCTCCAGCATAGTCAGCTCACAAAAACCAACTAATCTGTAATCACCATTTTTCTTAAAGCACAAAACCATATTTGTAGTTCCTTTAAATATCTAAACATTCTTTTAACTACTGATAAATGAGATCCTCTTGGATCAAATTGAAATCGAGCACATAAGCATACACTGAACATAATATCAGGTCTAGACGCGGTAAGATATAGCAGAGATCCTATCAAACCTCTATATACCTTTTGGTCTACCTTTTTATCTTTATCATCTTTGTTCAGTATGGACGTGGGATGCATAGGAGTGTTCATAGGTTTGCAGTCATTCATCTCGAATTTATTTAACAATTTCTTTGTATACTTAGTTTGATGGATGTACACCTGGTCAACTGTTTGCTTAACTTGAAGTCCAAGAAAGAACTTGAGTTCTTCCATCATGCTCATTTCAAACTCTTTCTGCATAAGCTTAGAGAATTCTTTACATAGAGATTCATTAGTAGCACCAAAAATTATGTCATCAACATATATTTGAACAACAATAAAACTAGACTTATTGTATTTTCTAAATAAGGTTGTATCAACCTTTCCTCTACTAAATCCATTGTCCATTAAGAATGAACTTAACCTTTCATACCAAGCTCTAGGAGCTTGTTTAAGGCCATATAAAGCTTTCTTTAGCTTATATATGTGTTCAGGTTGGGTTTCACTTTCAAAACCCGGAGGTTGCATAACATATACTTCCTCACTAATAACACCATTTAGAAAGACACTTTTTACATCCATTTGATATAGCATTATACTATGATGTGCAGTAAAAGATAATAAGATACGAATTGCCTCTAATCTAGCAACTGGTGCAAAAGTTTCAGTGTAGTCTATACCTTCTTCCTGTGAATAACCTTGTGCAACAAGTCTAGCTTTATTTCTAATCACATTACCATTTTCATCAAGCTTGTTTCTATAAACCCATTTGGTTCCAATAACTGATTTGTCTTTTGGTAAAAACACAAGAGTCCACACTTCACTTCTCTCAAACTGATTCAGTTATTCCTGCATTGCAAGAATCCAACCCTCGTCCAGTAGAGCCTCGTCTACTGTCTTTGGTTCTAACCCAGACTAATGCAAAATCATCTTGCTCTCTGATTGTAGATCTGGTTCTTAGCTTATCATTAGGATTCCTAATGATTTGATCTTGTGGTTGATAATTCCTGAAGTACCAAGATCTCTGAACATTTTCTTGTTAAGAAGTTGAAGTTTCTAACTCATGTTGTTGAAGATCGACCACTTGATCATCAGGTTTGACATTTGAGAAGTTGAAGTTTCTGACTCAAGTTGTTGAAGATCGACCACTTGATCATCAGGTTTGACATTTGGCTCACACTTGAGTTTGTCAGTTAGACTCACATTCTCTGATTTTAGTTTGTCATTTTCATTTACAAGACTTATTTTCTCCAAGCAAATCCTATCAGATTCTTTAGATAGTTTGGAAATTTTCTTTTTGAGACTTCTATACTCATGAGACAGAATTGATGAGTTGTGCAATAATTCATCAAATGCATCTTGAAGAATGGAAGGGTCAGAATCCATTACCTTTGCATCAGTGTATTCACTTTCTAATGATGTACCAGCCATGAGACAGATATTTGCCTCTTCCTCTGCTTCATTTTCTTCATTAGATGAAGACAGATCCAGATCCTCACAAGTAGCCATCAAGCCCTTCTTCTTTTTGAAGAACTTCTTTTGGTCCTTCAGATCTGGGTAGTCAGCTTTGAAATGACTGGGTTTTTTGCACTCGAAGCATAGAGGTGGACCTTTTTCCTTAGAGTATGATTTCTCCTTGATGAACTTTTTGTTGAACTGCTTCCTTCTGAAACCACATTTTTTCTCCATATATGTTGAACCTTTATGGAGATGAAAGACAGTTCATCCTCATCAGATCCTTCATCACTGTTAGAAGGGTCTGCTTCATCAGATGATTCCTCAGCTTTAAGAACTTTAGAAGAGCTAGCCTTTTTTGCCTTTAGGGCAATAGATTTTCCTTTTCTGGAACCTTCTTCTTCCTTGAGCTCAAGCTCATGAACTTTTAAAGATCCAAGAAGTTACTCCAATGTGAGAGTATTGAGGTTATTTGCTTCCTGAATAGCAGTGACATTAGGTCTCCACTGTTTATGTAAGCTCCTCAAAAATTTTATGACATGATCTCTGTTCTCATAGGTTTTTCCAAGAGATGTAAGACTGTTGGTGATAGTTTGGAATCTTCCAAACATTTGATCTATAGTTTCATGCTTAGCCATTTTAAATAACTCATACTGATGAACCAGCATGCTTATCTTTGACTCCTTAACTTGGGATGACCCTTCATGAGACAGGGCAAGAGTATCCCATATTTCCTTAGTAGTGTTACAACTATGGACTTTATCATGCTCAGATCTGGTGATAGCACACATCAAATAGTGCTTAGCTTTCAGATTGAGTTGATGTTGATTTTTCTGCTCTTGAGTCCATTGAGCTCTAGGAATAGTAGCTTCAGTATCACCTCTTGGCTTAGTGTATCCAGTTTCAATCAGCTCCCAGATGTCCACGTTTTGTGCATCAAGAAAAGCCATCATTCTCTTTTTCCAGTAGTCATAATCACTATCATCAAAGAGAGGAGGTCCGTTGATTGCTTGTCTTTCTGTATCCATGCTTGTTGGATCGTACTCCTTCAGTAGTTGTTAGATGCTCAACCCTTTCGAGGCTGAGGTCTGATACCAACTGAAGTTGATACAGGGAAACACAAGAAGGGTGGTTGAATTGTGTTTCTTAACAGATTTTCGAAAAAGCCTTTTCTCAAACACTTTTACAAGCAGATCAAAATAAACAGCACTTAAACAGGAAAATGTTTTTGAAAAGTTAACAAACTCATATTCAAAACCCCACAGTTAGTATAACCAAAAACAGTAAAAGATAAGGGTTAGAGGAATCACACAAGTGTTTTATCCTGGTTCACTCTCTTCAACCCAAGAGCTACGTCCATTCCCTTCTACCTGAAGGATTTTCTCCACTATATTCCAAATAGATTACAAGTATTCAACACCTCTTCGAGCTACAAGTATTCTTTCTCTACCAAGCCTCTTCAGGCTCTAACTCTAACAAAGAGGTTTACAACTTTGATCTAAGAACTTACTATGTGTGAGGATTTGAAAGTTTAAGGTTAACAAGATTTACATGTAAACTTGTTTTACAATTTCAACAGAGTTTCTGCACTATGATATCAGAGCTTGTCTATCTTTTTATCTCTATTTTATTATATGTTTCTTTTCTTGAAAGTTCTTCAAGTATATATATAGATGAAGTGCTTCTCTGTCTTGATCTTCTTCAACTGTCTTCAAATTATATCCGTTTAGATATAGCATTAAATGCTTGGATCCATTGAGACTGATAACTTGATATGCTTCTTGGAGAAGTGCTTTTGATTATCAGAGGAATGCTCAAAGTAGAGCTGTCAATTCTCTGTTGTACCAAAGGTTGCTTTATAACTTTCCATCTTTGTACTTAACTTGATCTTTACAACAATGTAGTTGACAGAGTACAAAGGTTTATAGTTTCGATGGTACGAAGTTTTTTTATCAAAGAGATAAAGATTTTAAACAATAGAAGCAACAAGGGTAAAAAGACATATATTCTTTGAATTAAATAAGCAATCATTTGAAATAAATACACTTAAGCTTAGACGGGTTCACGTTTTAAAACTAGTGGAGCTGCAGGTCATTGGACGTGCAAGATTAACTTATCAGTGAGACGAGCTTGTCTACTGATAATGCGTCTACAGACTTTTCGTCTAGTTCCAAGAGTTTGGACGTACTATACTTAAGAGCTCTTCTGCTGACGTGACGTCTAGTGAAACTACTTCGTCTATCAAGTCTCTGGACTTGTTATATTTCAAGTTCTCGTCTATTTGATTTTTCTTTAGACTTAGTAACACGTCTTCCTAAGTTAATTTTAAGACCTCGTCTATTCTTATTTTAACGATCTCGTCTACCATAAAGCTAATAGACTCAGAATTTTACCAAGAGTTGTAGACTGGTCTAGAGGATTGAAATATAATCTGATAAATTCTATACTTTAATTTTAAGTTCCAGTAACTCGTATAAATCAAATGGTCCCTGCATACTTATAACAAACAAGTTAGATCTTTGACAACACTTTGCCATACAAATTTAACCTTTTTTTTAACATCAAAACTTAAGAGATTATTTTAAAACCAAAACAACTTTGGTTCTAACAACAAGTACTTCTCGATCACTGCATCCAAACACAAAATAGATTTTGCTTCTACAAATAACTTATGCTTCTACTTCTACATCACAGAAGTCCTTTTTTTAAAAGCCCATCTAAAAGGGCCCTAAATCCCAATAGGCTAGTTGTAACATCCCTGGCTGCTCTATGGATTGACGACTGGCCCCATAGACCAACACGAGTTTTTTCAGCGTGTTTTGTCCTCACTCACATGTCCCCACAAACCAACACGTGTCCTTTCAGCATGTTTTGTCCTCACTCACACGCTTCCTAGGAAAACTTTCCAGGAGGTCACTCATCCCATAATTGCTCCAAGCCAAGCACGCTTAACTGTGGAGTTCTTAAGTGACGGGCTTCCAAAAAGAAGATGCATCTTGTTAGTATAGGTAGTACCAATCAATTTATATAAGTCATCCTCAACTGTATAGTCTCATACCTGCACAATCCCAGGATCCCTCTCTTTCGAATGCGTAATTAGTTTATTCAAGTGTCAATCCGTCTAGAAGCCTGCTAGGAGCCGCTCCTTGTCTTTACCTTCATGTACCAGTGACCATTTCCCGCCCTCGTTCGCCCCGAGTATCACACTATCACTATTATTGGTTGTTATGGACTTGGTATTTGGTATCTTATTATTTTGCAGTAAAGGGTGCATAATGGCTGAAGTAGCCCAAACTCCTCCAGCTACTAGACTCGTCCAACTTTGAAATTATTGGGTTGTTAGTCCATCGTATCATATTGAATAAATTAAATTCTAATAGATCCATGAGAGCTGCTACACCTACACGTAATTGCCCCATTCACCCCCACACTTTTAACTTTTGGCACATAAAAATTACTATTTTATCCATTAAGTTTCAAAATGACTGCGTTTAGTAGAAGTTTTACAAAAATATTCTTGGTAATGTTGACATTTGAATAAAAGTTTCTCATATTTAATATAAGTTTTAAAGAGTTATTTCCATGCATAAAAGATTACGGGGAATAAAATTAGTGATCGATAGTTAGAAACTTGAGAAAACTCTATTCATTCCCAAAAATATAGTTTGTCCGAAATAAAACATTCCAGATACCGAGCACTATCAAAATTCCTCCTATCCAACCTTACACCCCCAGACCCCTTCCTCTTCTTTTCTTTCTTCCTCCTCCAATTATTTCACACTGAAGCAAAAATCCGAACCCTCCAGTTATTGTGACGGCGTCCATGTAGAGCTTGCTCCGATTTACCAGATTTTTTCCCGTCCACAATGCCGCTCGCGAACCACAGAACCTCCACCTTACCCACTGTACCGTCTCCGGTCTGCCTTCTCCGTCGTTGTCCCAGTCGCCGCCCTCTAATTCTTCCGCATCGCCGCCGTCCCTTGAGCCCCGTGTAGCCTCCATCTCCACAAAGCTCTTTCATGCAGTTTCTGTTAGGTTCAGTGTTGAGACTCTTCTTTTATTTTCTTATTTATTTATTATTATTTGTTTATGATATTATGTTTATCTAACAATAACCCATAGATTGCAGTGCCCAACAAACCTAAGTTTATCAAATTACTTCCACATTTTAGCTTATTGTTTCCATTGCTGCTTCTCTTGTCTCCTTACGCAGAGGCGGATCCACTCTTTGCCCAGGGGCACACATGCACACCCTCAATTTAAATTTTTTTTATAATACCCTTATACTCAATTTTTTTTGCCCCCAATAGATATACAAAATTGCACCCATGCCACTCAATTGTCTCACTTGACCAATCCTTGCAACTCACACCACCAAGACAACTCTTTCTTCATCATATTGTTCACTTTCTGTTTTTGGTTGCCATTGTTCCATTTCTTATTCTTCTGTTTGCCACCGCACAACACATCAAACTGAGGGTGTTATTTTGTTAATTGCATCAAATTGGGGGTTAATTTGTTTCACCCACATCTTACTGAAACTCGCCTTTGAAACCTCCGGACCGCCGCACCTCTGCCTTTGCTAACTGAGGGATTCGGGTTTTGGGAGCAAAGAGATTAGAGTGAGGGATTTGGGGTTGGGAGACTTAGTGAAGAGAGGAGAT
The DNA here is from genome assembly GCA_030762895.1 of Sophora flavescens. Taxonomy (NCBI): domain Eukaryota; kingdom Viridiplantae; phylum Streptophyta; class Magnoliopsida; order Fabales; family Fabaceae; genus Sophora; species Sophora flavescens. The sequence goes on along the minus strand of CM061069.1, from coordinate 43,027,751 downwards.
CGAGAGAGAGATGAGAAGGAAGGAACAAGTAGGCGTGATTTCTAAAGAGAATGGAGCAAGGGATTGATGGAGTTATGGTACCATACGGATAAGAAAGAAAGAGAAAAACCAAAAAGCCAGAAGCCTCCGGAAACCTGAAACAGTAGAAGGACTCGTACATGAATTGATGAATTAATATGGTAAAAGTGGGCCAAGTTTGAATTAAAATGAGTTGGCTGGAACAGTTAGAGAAAACGGACATAGAGGGTGCCATTTTTTATGTTTAAAGAAATGAATTAATTAAAATAAATAAAATAATATTTTAAGTTAATTAAAATAAATGAATAAATATTTAAATTTGAAACAAAATTGAGTGTAAATAAAAAATTATAAAAACATGGGTTGCTTAAAGGTTCCTAAAAAATTTAACCATTGAAAAAAAATATGCATGATTTCCTTAAGGTAATGTTTGGTTGGAGGGGAATGGAGGGGAGGGAATATTTTAAATTTTTTGTGTTTGATTCAAATTTTAGGAGGGGAGGGGAGCAAAATCCCTCATGGGTCCATTTTAGCTCCCCTCCAATATTGGGGGGATTTGGAGCGGAGGGGAGGGATTTTAAAACATGACTAAACCCCCAATTTGGTCCCTGAGAAAAACACCCGGGTCTGAAATAGTCCATATCCAAAAAAACTATCCATTTAGTCCTTAAGAATGTGTTTACCGGGACAGATTAGTCCTTCTATCAGTTGACCACCTTTGACCGCAGGTTAAATGCCGACGTGTCAGTTTCCATTCCAAAACGCATGCCGTTCACCGTTAGATAAGCAATCTTACTTGATTTTATCATGCACCGTCCACACCCAATTTTTTTTTTCATTTTGTTCTTTCTCTCACACCTAGCCTGTCGGCACCTTGGTTTCTCTCACATTTCGTTCTCTCTCTCTTTCACTCTGCCATCAGCCCTCTTGTGATGCGCAAGTTTCTGGGAAAAGCTCCATTTTTTTCACAAATTATTTGGCACAAAATTAAAGTAAGCATTTTTTTCAACTGCCATTTTTGCACTACAAGTTATTCTGGTTTAACTTCATTTCTTGAACCACATCTGTTCTCGTTTTTGGTTTTGAGGGTTTGGTTCAATTACTGGTAGAGGGAGGAATTGTGATGGAACTTTTGGTTAAATCAATGGCGTGAAAGATACATCTGGAATCAAACCATTCAATAGGGTAGGAGGAAGTGGGGCCAATGAGTTGCATCCTGAAATTTCAGAAAAAACGGTTTGTTCTTTCATTTTTTTGTTCAAGTTTTGGATAAACATGAACACCATGACACCAAAGCAAAAAATAATAAGAAGAAGAAGGGCAAAGATTAGAGCAGAGAGAGATTGCTTGGCCCCAGAGGTGGAGGGTGAGGGAAGAACGCTCAACAAATCCTTTACTGGTAGAGGGAGGAATTGTGATGGAACTTTTGGTTAAATCAATGGCGTGAAAGGTACATCTGGAATCAAACCATTCAATAGGGTAGGAGGAAGTGGGGCCAATGAGTTGCATCCTGAAATTTCAGAAAAACAGTTTGTTCTTTAATTTTTTTTGTTCAAGTTTTGGATAAACATGAACACCATGACACCAAAGCAAAAAATAATAATAAGAAGAAGGGCAAAGATTAGAGCAGAGAGAGATTGCTTGGCCCCAGAGGTGGAGGGTGAGGGAAGAACGCTCAACAAATCCTTTAATAATCTGTTGGGGTTGGAGGCTTGGTGAGGGAGTTGGGCTTCTGATGGGGGTTATGGGTGTTACGCCTCCGCCGCGTGCGCTCCTCCGGTCAAAGAAAAAGGAGGGACGAAGACCAGAAGGGAATAAGGAGAAAGAAAAAAAAAATCTGGTGTTGGAGGGTGCATCGTATTACCATGGTCTACATATATCTGACGGTTCAAACTTATGCTTTAAACGTGTGCACCATGCGTTTTGGAATGGAAACTGACACGTCAGCATTTAACCTGCGGTCAAAGATGGTCAACTGACAGAAGGACTAATTTGTCCCGGTAAACACATTCTTAAGGACTAAATGGATAGTTTTTTTGGACAGGGACTATTTCAGACCCGAGTGTTTTTCTCAGGGACCAAATTGGGGGTTTAGTCTTAAAACATTTCATGTGTATGGACTAAAATATCCCAACTTTTCTATTTTTAAATAAATAATTATAAGGTTTAAAAGTAAAATGTTTTAAAATCCCTCATCTCCCCTCCTGAACCAAACATGAAATGTGTTATTTCCCCTCCCTTCCCCTCCTCTCAACCAAACACAATGTCTAACTAAAATCTCTCTCCTCCCTTCCCCTCACCTCCCCTCCATTAAAATCCCTCCCCTCCCCTCCTTTGAACCAAACACACCCTAAGTATGATGTGGCATAATGAGACCACTTTATAGTGATTATGGAACCCAAAGTGGATTCCTTAAAAAGTGACCAATGGAGATGCTCTTAATTGGGGGTTCTTCTATAACTTTTTTTTTTTTTTGAAGGGGGTTCTTCTATAACTTATTGTTATGATTGTTAATTTGATAGATTAGGGTCAAAATTGGGGGTTTGCAATAACTATATTATTTCATCAAATTAAATTATTGGACATGAAATTAAATGTATTAATGTTGTTTCTTTAAATGAAGGTCAGTTATGAGGCATGTAATTTATTTGCTTAGAAATATTAAAATTTTATGATTCTAACATTAATGTTTTTATCTTTATATATATAACGATATTTATTAATCATTATTTTAAAAATATGTTGCCCCCACTGCCCCAGGGTCCTAGATCTGTGACACCCTTCTACCCCGTATGTTATAAAGCATATAAATAAAACAAAAACGGAACATGCATTACTGAATAAATAAAAACTTTGTCTATGGCTAGAAAAGTCCCACATAAACGATTTCACAACGCGAAAAACATAAAACCAAGTTTAAACAAGATAAACAAATATCCAAACGAACCCAACCCGATGTCACAACAAAGCTGGTATACCGCTCCGAATAAATCGGAATACAACTGAAAACAAAAAAACTAATAACAAGAACAAGCCCTAACTATCAGTGGCGGCTCCTCAGAGTCACTCCTCCCCGGGCTGCTCGTCATCCTCTGCAAGATGCCAATCAGGCCAAACAAACAAACAGAAAGATGGGAGTAAGAATCATGTAAATATATTCAGTAATGAGATAGGAAGTAAAGTAAACAACAAGCATATCAACAACAAGCATAACAACATCTCATTAAACATCATCATCATGATAACAGTATGTTATGCAGTGCAATGCAACACTACTCCGCTACTCCAACAATGTATGTGGATCCACTAAACTCATGATGAACGATTTCAGAGTTAAATATCCACATTGAGAATCTACTCAACGTCGAAGGATCTACTCCTTGGATAGCCAACGCATCAAACCAATGGATGCCTCATCATGGGGGCGCACGGAGAATTTACTCCTACCGTGGATGGTCATATCACCGTACTCTCGGGTGACCTCCCCTGTGTCGAACATCCTCCAATTTCTGACATCTCTAATTATGCATGAGCAAACAATAAACAACGGCAACCGCCAGATCCTTTGCTTCAATGGAATCAGTGGAATCTACCACAACACCTTTAACCCCACTGGGTCAAGGATCCCTAAGGCAAACTCTCGAGGTACAACATCAACAACTCCTCAACCAATAAGCATCGAGGGCACTTTGGTCAATAAGCATCAAAGTTACCAAGATGTGGTAACCCAACAGATACCGGCTTGACTGACTCAATATCTCACCATCTCATCTTCTTGGTCATCTTTGTTAACCATTAACCGAGTTATCTAATCCATCCCCTTAATTGGTTGTGTTATCTTATCATCGTTGGGAAATTGGGGTTAGAAACCTCTTAAAAGTTCTTAATTCCATCTCTGGTCTGTAGGGGAGCACGGGCGTGCTGATCCCCTGCACTACCGTGCTGGTCACATAAGTGAAGCACAGGCGGGCTTCTTATTGCACGGTCGTGCTCTTTGTCCTGCACGGTCGTGCTAAACGTGCGGTCACTTTCCAGAATTCAATTGGGAGCACGGTCATGCTCTCTGTTCAGCACGGTCGTGCTCAATACACGACTGTACTGTTCTGGGCAGAACCTGAGTCCGAAACTTAGTCAAGTTTTAGGGTGTTTAAACCTATTAATCTCTAACTCGTTTTAGGACATAATTTAACCAATTAATGTTTTAAACATTTTAACCATCAACTCAAGGTTCATAGCATCAACTATGCAGCCAACATAACATCAACAATCAACATTGTAATAATAGCGACAATCATCATACCATCATGTTCATATCAAGGCAGCCAACATGAACATTAACAACATATCATGAACATGAAACACATATACATAACATACTAAAATAGCCAAGAACATATTATCACCAAACAATCAATTCAGCATGTTATTCATACATACAGATAAAACAACACGGGGTTATGAGAACCCCTTTACTTTATACTAACCCCAAGCCTATGAATACACTGCCCTTCTTCTCATACCTGGTATGCGGTTCGTGTTTCAAAAGAAGAAAGAGGGTCCTCTAGGGTCTCATTACACGAGCACTTATCTACGACCTCAAGAACAACAAGGAAACCCCTTAATTAGACTCTTAGGCCAAGAAATCAAAAGGGAAAGAACGAGAGGGACGAGGTATACAAATCTTACCTTGTTTGAAGGTTTAAACAGCGAATACGATGATCACGTCTTCGCAGCGATGCTTTCCTATCAAAGAATGGTGAAGAATGGTGCAAGAATAGATTACCTTGAGAGAGTTTTCTATAGACGGTTGATGGAAATTGAGAGAAAAAGAGAAGGGAGACAACTGAGTGTTGGGAAGTGATAGACTAGGGTTTAGATCGTGTTTTAGCGGTTAAAAACGGGTTGGAATACAATTTGGGCTTAAAAAGAACCTAAAATGTGTTTTCTGGTTCTGTACGTATTCGTGGGGGCAACTACACTTCGCGGGGCGAGCCAGAGAACCAATTTCTGTCAGCTGGATTCGCGGGGCGAGCCTGAAAGAACAAAGCTGAATTTTAGATTTTCGAGGGGCGAGCAAATGTTCGCGGAGCGAGGCCGAAACATTCGAATTTGGCCAAAACACGTGAAATAGGACTTGTAGATAATTCTCTTAACTTTCCAACGCCACAAAGATTAACTCGATCGGACATCTAGAACTCAAGATATGGCCAAAACGATGAAACATGTTACTAAGACTCTACGACAATTGAACCTTCCTAAGGCTAAACCTTCCCAACATGAACATAGACATCAAGAACAAGAATAACAAGCATATATAGGCTAAGTCTAACACATTAACATTTATTAACGTAGGGTGGAATTCAGGGTGTTACAATTCCACCCCCTTACAAAAATTTCGTCCTCGAAATTTCTACTCACCTCGATTGAAAAGGTGCGGGTATGCTTCCATCATCTTACTCTCAAGCTCCCATGTAGCACTTTCCTCAGTTGCCCCACTCCAAACGGCTTTAACCAAAGGAATCTCTTTGCCTCTTAGCAGCTTCACCCTCCTAGCCTCGACTCAAAGGGGTAACACCTCAAACGTTAAGTTCTCTTTCAACTGTATTGCATCGGGGACTATCACGTGACTAGGGTCATGGAAATACTTTGAGTTGAGACACATGAAACACATTATGGAGATCGGACAAGAACGGTGGTAAGGCTATCTGGTTGGTGACTTCACCGACTCTTTTAAGGATTTGGTAAGGACCAATGAACCTCGGAGTAAGTTTCTTCGCTTTCATCACTCTACCGACCCCAGTCGTTGGAGTAACTCTCAAGAATACATGATCGCCTTCCTGGAATTTGAGCACCTTCCTCCTTTTGTCATGGTAGCTCTTTTGCCTACTCTGTGCCACTCTCATCTTTTCCTTAACCACTCTGATCTTTTCTGTTGTTTCCTGGACTATTTCTGGTCATAACACCACACTATCACTAGGTTCGTTCCAACATGAGGGTGTCTTACATCTCCTCCCATAAAGAGCCTCATAAGGTGTCATCCCAATACTGGAATGGAAGCCGTTGTTGTAAGTGAACTCTACTAAGGGCAAAAACTTGTCCCAACTACCAGACTGCTCTAGCACACAAGCCCTCAACAAGTCCTCTAAGGACTGGATGGTCCTCTCAGACTGCCCGTCAGTCTGTGGGTGGTAAGCTGAACTAAGCCTAAGCTTTGTCCCTAAAGCATGCTGCAAACTCTCCTAGAACCTGGAGGTAAACCTAGGGTCTCTATCTGATACTATGCTAGAGGGTACACCATGAAGCCTAACTATCTCTTTGACATACAGCTTGGCTAACTTCTCTAAAGGATACTCCATGTTCATCAGGATGAAATGGGAAGACTTAGTCAATCTATCCACCACAACCTATATAGCCTCAAAACCAGCTGGAGTCCTAGGGAGTCCAGACACAAAGTCCATGGAGACGTTATCCCATTTCCATTCTGGGATACTTAAAGGTTGTAATTTACTCGGTGGCTTTTGGTAGTTCCATCTTAGCTTTTTGACAAACCAAGCACACATACACGAACTCGACCACATCCTTTTTCATCCTAGGCCACCAAAACATCCTCTTAAGGTCCTGATACATCTTGGTGGCACCTGGGTGCACACTTAACCCACTTCTATGTCCTTCTTCAAGGATCAACTTCCTAAGCTCAGGAACATCCGGTATGCACACTCTATCCTTAAACCTCAAGACTCCATCACTCCCATCCTTGAAATTAAGGTGTCTATCCTGAGCGAGCAACTCTCGCTGGTCTAAGAGAAACTTATCTAACTTCTGACCTTCCCTAGTCTGATCCATCAAACTGTTCGTAACCTTCAAGGTACCAAGCCTAATACTCTTAGGGGTAAACTCACAAGCTAGACTAAGGTCTCTAAACTCCTCAATCAGATTCATCTCCCTAACCATCAAAGCTGAGATGTGCAAGGTTTTCCTACTTAGGGCATCGGCCACCACATTGGTCTTTCCTGGGTGATAGGTCCGCTCGAAGTCATAATCCTTTAAGAACTCCATCCACCTACGCTGCCTAATATTTAACTCCTTCTGATCTAAGAGATACCTCAAACTCTTGTGATCACTAAAAACCTCAAACCTCAAACCTCACTCCATAAAGGTAATGCCTCCAGATCTTTAAGGCAAATACCACAACTCCTAACTCTAAGTCATGGGTAGGGTAGTTATTCTCATGGGTTTTCAACTGCCTAGAAGCACAAGCAACTACCTTACCATTCTGCATCAACACACCACCTAACCCTTGCTTAGAAGCATCGCAGTAAACTACGAAGGGTTTGTGAACACCTAATTTTGTCCGGGTATCTTCTCAATTTCATTAATATTTTGAAAAGGAAAATAAAAATAAAAATAAAATCACTTTTGCTCATGCTTTGAGCCTAATATTTGTTTAGCCCATGTTTGAGTCCATAGTCCAAATCCAAACAATAAAGAGTTTCTGAATGTTAAAATAATAATTAAAAATGAAAAAAACAATTTGTTGTCTTCTATATATTTTTTTATTCCCACGGTAATGTCCATTTTCAAGTATGAACCAAGTGTGCTTTCTCTGGTCTTTTGGCTTTGACTCCTTTTTACACAAAAATGGTGCCTAATCCTCCTATTCTCTGCTTCCCTGTACCATCCCAACAACAAAGCTGATTTGCCCCATTGCAGCTACACCCCAACAGTGTTGTCCCTCTCCATACAGCTGGCTAATTGATATGTTTGTCATTTTCTCCCTTGATGCTAATATAAATTCACACAACAGAAGTAAAGAAAAAAATTTGGGATAGGGGGAAGAGAATAAGACAACAACATAGAGCATAGAAAGAGAAAAACGAAAAATACCGGGGGAAGCTTAGAAAAACCCTTCAAAACTCCCTACATTCCATCTCTTCCAAAAATCTCCATCCCTATTTCTCAACCTCCAGAAGTAGCACAAACATCATATGGTGGTGGTGTTCCACCAGTTTATTCACCAACAGTTGCATATCCCTCATACCCATTTCACCATTGACATCACCATATGTTAGCCCTCACCTCTCACCAATATCACCACCACCTGAACCACCTTCAAAAACTGCATCTTCTGTCCTCACTCCAGCAAGTGTTCCTGTCTCACCATCTTCTGCTACCAACAACAACAACACACACCATTTTTTTCACTAGATCCATTATCTCTTTCTCTCTCTATTTTTCATCTTCTTCCTTACTAATAATCTTGTCCCTGCTACCTTCAGCAACACCATAAAAACCCATCCCAACACCTCCTTCTCCTATATACCTCAAATCACTCGTGTTCCCTCAGATTTTCACTTTACTCATTCCAATACCTCCTTCATCAATAAAGAACAAGAAATCCACACACAAACAGGCTCTACTCAGCAACTCGGGTGGCCACCACGCGGCCAACCGTGACGGTCCTCATCGCCATTGTTCATAGCCCCAGCTCCCTTCACGCATTCAAGTCGTTGTTCCCTCACTTCGATTTCGTAATAGTGCGGGCTTGACCATCGCACAGACAAGCTTGCCGCCTCCGTCCAGATCCGAATCTGCCACCGGTGTCACGAGCTTGCCACAGTGATGCGTGTCCTTGTCCATATCGTGAACCGTCGTCCCCTCCGCCGTATCAGACCCGCTTCGCCACTGCTCATCCACCGCTGGCCGCCATCACCATCACGACATCAAGCCCGTCGCTGCGTCCACCGCCGCTGACTCCTCCACCTATCAGCTGCGCCGTCATCTACACCAGATCTACGCGGCACCACCTCCACGACCGGTCCTCTCCGTGACGCCACCATATTGTGCTCAGACTCAACCGCACCAAAAGCTCCGCCTATACGCCTCTGCTGTGCTCGCCCCTGTACGGGTCTACCTCTGCAGCTTCTTGGTCTATCTCCTTTGTTGGTAACGTAAAAGAAGAGCTTCTAACTGTGTTGGTTTTTAACCTTATTTTCATTTTTTTTTATTATGTGAATTGTTAGCTTGTTTGGGTCAGGTTTGGGCCAGTGTTTTGCTCTTTGGGCCAAGTTCTTTCAGAAATTGATGCCAAGCTATAAAGTGCAAAAAAAATTTGAAATCACAAAACATAAAAAATGAAAACAAAATATGAAAAAATCCTTTTTTTTTTAATTTTTTTATTCACGCAACAATCTATGACATTGATGTATGAATTTTCATCCTCAAGTGTCATATAAATTGTAAGGGTTCATCGTATAGCTTGACTATCTTTAACCCTGTGCGAGAGTGAATTATCCTTTTTTTTTTAAAAAATAAAATGTTTTCAATTTACATCTTTAACCAATTTTACCCGATTTAATTTTATAAAAATCTCTTTTGAATTCACGCAACAATTTATGACGTTGATGTATGATTTTTCATCCTCAAGTGTCATATGAATTGTAAGGGTTCATCGTATAGCTCTGCTATCTTTAACCCTGTGCAAGAGTGAATTCCCTTTTATATAAAATAATAAAAATTTTCAATTTATTCTTTTCAACAAAACTTTATTCAATTTTATAAAATAAAAATTTATCTGAATTCACGCAACAACCCATGACGTTGATGTATGATTTTTCATCCTCAAATGACCTATGAATTGTAAGGGTTTATCGTATAGCATTGCTATCTTGGACCCTGTGCAAGAGTGAGTTTATTTTGAAATAAAATATTCTTTTTAACAAAAAAATAAAAAAATCAAATCTTTTATAAAATAAAATAAAATAAAATCAACCAACTGACCAAACTTTTTCTAAAAGAACTGCGTGGCTTTGAGTTTCTCATCGCACCTGGGAATACGTAGGAGCAAGATAAATCATCTTGTCAAGCCAAAACTAAATTTTCTTTTTTTTTGTGTCTCTTTTAAAATAACTAATTAAAATAATTAAACTTGTCTGTTTTTAGGAATGCTCTCTGGACACGGTGCTATTTTCAGTCCCTTAGATTTGAGGTTGCCCTGTGGACTCATGTGTCATGTTCAACCTCATTTAGTTTTTATAAACAATAAATTTAAAAAATGTAAAAATTAATAAAAATTTTAAAAAATAAAATTAAAAATAATTCTTTCTTGTAAATAATTTTTGGGGTAAAAATAAATATTTAAAAGGTTATTAAAATGTTTTTGCACAATTAACTTGAGGTACCGTTTTTTAAACGGGCGATGTGGGGTGCTAACACCTTCCCTACTCGTAACCGACTCCCGAACTCAAATCTCTCAATTTTTTTAAAAATGACCAGTTTCCTTAAAATAATTTCATTTTCCAATGTTTTTTCCTATTTAAAAATATTGGTAGCGACTCCTCTGTTTTTTGTTGTTTTCCCCATTCTTTTTTGCGGCTCCCGGACGGGACGGTCGCGACAGCTGGTGACTCCACTGGGGACTTTTGAGAGTCAGACCTATCATAGTTGGTTGCGCAATTTTTTTTTAGTATTAATTTTACCCCTCTTTGTTTTATTTGTTTTGTAAATAGTTTTATATGCTGTCATAAATGCCTTTGTATATCCTTGCAACCCTAGGGTAGAGAATTTGTGTTGTTGACTGTTCTCTTTGCAAATGTGGTGTAGTTTGTGTTTTAATTGGTTTTGTGCAATTTTGTATACTCTTAGCACACACATCACTATCACATATTTCACACACTTTTGGGCTCTATACCCTAGTCTTGGAATGCCATAGGATTAGAAGGGGCTTCGGTGGTGTTATTATGATGCTTTTGCATCCCTGACAGTCATTGATTCTCCCGCTCAGATTGTTACCGGTGCCGTGGACCTCCATATTGTGAATCATTCGTCCCTGTGGTAAAGTTCATGGATTCGGGTCCTTATCTTTTAGCTAAGGGCAATCTGTGGACCATAAATTTTAGGAGTTTAGACCAATCCCAAATTTCACTTTTCAAACAAACTTAGTGGCCAAACTGTTTAGAGTCATAACTTTAGGTATGCCCAACAATAAGTCTTAAAATTCTAGGACATAGGGAGCAAGTTTCTTCTTTAAATAAAAAGATCATTTTTATATCTTGTAATTCATGCAATTCTGTAAATAAATAAAAAAAGGATTCATGCATACATTCATATTTTTTTAGAAGACCAAAAATTTCATTCATCTTTTTGCATGCATCTCATGCATTATTTTGGGTCAAAAAATTGTTTTCATGCATCTCATGCATTAATTACTTTTTATGTCAATCTCATAAAAAATTTAAAATAAAAATCATTCATTTCTGGCATTCATAAAAAAAATTCATTCACATCGAGAATTCATAAAAAGAAAAAAAGGAAAAATAAGAAGTCATGCATTTCCTTCATTTCATGCATGCATCAGTAAAAAAAATTTTGACCCAAAAAAAATTCATGCATTTCATGCATCAATATCTATTTGGGTCAAAATATAAAAGTCATTGATCTCATGCATTCATAAAAAATTATTCATCTTAAAAATAAGAAGTTTATCTCATTGCATTGCCCTTTGTGAAAAAAAGTGCCTTCATACATCAGATGCATTAAAAATTTTGAGCCAATACAAATAATTCTTTTTCATACATCTCATGGATCAATACCTTTTTGGGTAAAAAAAAACCTTTTTTTTCATGCATCTCATATATTCATTTCTTTTTAAGTTGAAAGTTTATTAAAAAAATACAAAAAATTCATTCAATGTATTGTGCTCCTTGGAGAAAATGGAACCACCGCGCTTTCAAAGAATGCCAATTAAACCATGGATCATGAGGTGAAGCTGGAAATAAGACTTGCTCAAGCTGGTCTGAAATCACAACCTTGTACCTGATCATGCAGGTTCGGATGCCAATGAAGTTGAGGGGCACGCTTTCACAGTCATTTCTCAGAAGTCAAGTAGGGCATGTCAATTTTGAGACCTCTCTGAAAATGTTATTTTCTAGTGGACTACTGAGACTTCAAGAAGAAAGCTACAATGACATCACCAGAGATTTGCATTCTGGTGGTTGTGAGAAGTGCAAACACTTTACGACCCCCATCTTGTGAATTTCTAAGCAGCCCAGGTTAGATTGGTCCATTAGTAGTTTACCGTGAAATGGTGGTTACATGGTACTTTATCATGTAATACTTGAACCATGTTCACTTTCTTGAAGCATTAATGTAATGGATTTGCATCCATACATTGTCTCATCCATTCTTTACATCTTCTTCCACATCATAATATTTCTCTCTTCATTCTCCTATCTCAGCTTCTCTTTTTCTTCCCCAAGCCAAGTATCATCCTTGGTTTTGTTCATTAAGCTAGCGTTATTAGAAGTTCTTTATGGGGCATTGATCAACCCACCTGTGCCCACGCCTTTTCAAAAAAAATAAAAGAAAATGATAAGAAAAAGAAAAAGAAAATAAAAGATGAGCAAATAAATAAAAACTTGGTGAGTAACATCTTTGTCTCTAAAATAAAGTTTAAAAAATAAGCAATCATGATTTGAAATGAAGATTGACAGTCTTTCTCTATCCCATCATTATCCCTTGTTACCCCTTTTGAGCTTGAAACTTTTCTTCAAAGAACCTTGGACAAGGATCACCCCTAAATAAGGGGTAAGTATGAAAGAAATGATGATGAAGCATAAAGTGAGAAAGTAAAATAGAAAAGAAAAGAGAAGAAAAAAAGAAGAAGACGAAATAAAGATGGAGAAAGATAAAGGATGAAAAATCTCATGCAAAAAAGAGGAAGGAAAAAAGTGGGAAAGTTAGAGGAAAACAAATGTTCTTGGAGATCAAAAAAGATCATGGATCCTTGGCCCTATTCAACCGTAACACATTTGTTTGAGCCTTATATCCTTCCTTTCATGACCCTCTACCATTGGCCACGTTACAAGCTTCAAAAAGTCCATTCTGATCAATGAATGATTGCTACTTTTTCATCAACTTTATTTTTGAGAAAAAAAAGTTTGTCCTCTTCTGAGATTTTAACTAATTGCTCCTCTAAAAAAAAAGAGAGAAAATAATGAAAATAAAAAAAGAAAGGGAAAGCTCGCTAGAATGAAAACCCTCAAGGGCTTTCTAACCAAAGTTAGAGCAAGATCTACATGGGGCAAAGTTGTGCTTTCAAGGGCCTTATCCAAGAGCATTTCCACTATTGGATACCCTACACTAAGGCAACACTGTTCTCAAGTTTTCTCATCAAGTGCCCTACACTGGGGCAGCTTCATTCTGGGAACCCTACACTAGGGCCACTCAATTCTCAAGGGAATTGTTCTGAGGCAAATTTATTCCCAAGCAACATATGTCGAGTCAATCGCCAAGATCAAATAAATCCAAAGTGGGGCAACACCCTTCTGATCTTCATATCACCTCTTGTGCATCTTGCTTCATTTCTGTTCTCTTGAATACAATTTGAGTTGTCAAACTTCCATCACCGAGCGAGAACTTGTTCAGGCCATATTGTTTTTCCAGTCATACCTTTGAATCCATGCATGTTTGTTACATGATGCTTCAGGTAAGATAAACATGAGTTCAATGATACAATTTAACTATCTAATGGTAAATCTTTGATGAACAACTCTGGTCAGAAGAATTCTGAATACAAGGAAGAAAGTGGCATCCTCAACTGGAAATTCAAGCAAGAGCATTGATCCTCACAAATAAGGGTGGCAAAAATTGTCCACTCACCTAAAAAAAAGAGAAAAATCAAAATCAAAAGAGAAAATAAAAAGCAAAAAAGGTCTCGCTAGACTGAAAACCTGAAAAGGCAGTCTGGGTAAAAGTTAGAGCGACCTGGTAGGTTGAAAACTCGCAAAGAGCGACCTACACAAAAATTAGGGTCAAATACAAACAAAGTACGAGAAGTCTCCTCAAGTTGATAAACTGGGGCAGTTTAAGAGGACAAGCCATGAAAAACTCCCAATACATGAAGGTTGGGGCAAGTCACATCCTTGAAAGATTGATCAGGCAATCTCATCCAATTGGGATAATCATCACAAAGAAGCATATCTCAGGCAAGAAGTAAAACATCAGTTCAACAAATAAGTTATGATCGAAATCAAGGAGTCTCGCTCCAGCTCATCCTCAATCTCGGCTACAATAAAAAATCTAAGGAGTCAAGGATCAACGAGGTGTTTGCAAAAAAGAAAAATAAAATAAATCAGAGTTTTTTTTCATCATTGATAAAAAGCATCTCATGCATCATGCATTTTTTGTTAAAAAAAAAATTTATCTAGGTCTGCATCACTCATCAAAAGCATCTCATGCATAAAAAAAAATCAGGATTTTCACCAATCAATAAAAAATCATCTCGTATCATGCATTGTCTCATCATTTCATGCATCAACAAAGTCAACATATTTGATTGCATTTGTTCGGCTTTCGCGGGCACAGGGCCCCAAAAGTCATGTCTTGTTAGCTTTAGCAGGCATAGGGCCTCTTAAGTTTTCTTTTGTTTTGTTCAGCTTTAATGGGCACAGGGCCCATAAGATTTGCCTTTGTTAGCTTTAGTAGGCAAAGGGCCTCACAAGCTTCTTCTTTTTTTTCTTTTTCTTATCAAGCTTCGACGGATAACCGACTCCGCAAGCTTTTTACCTTTCTTGTTCAAGCTTCAGTGGATAAACGACTCCACAAGCTATATGTCTTTCCACTCAAGCTTCAGCGGATAACCGACTCCGCAAGCTTTTTACCTTTCATTTCAAGCTTCAGCGGATACCTGTCTCCGCAAGCTTTTTACCTTTCTTGTTCAAGCTTCAGTGGATAACCGACTCCGCAAGCTTTTTACATTTCTTGTCAAGCTTCAGCGGATAACCGACTCCGCAAGCTTTTTTACCTTTCTTGTTCAAGCTTCAGTGGATAACCGACTCCGCAAGCTTTATGTCTTTCCACTCAAGCTTCAGCGGATAACCGACTCTGCAAGCTTTTTACCTTTCTTGTCAAGCTTCAGCAGATAACCGACTCCGCAAGCTTTTTAACTTTTTTGTTCAAGCTTCAGTGGATAATCGACTCCACAAGCTTTATGTCTTTCCACTCAAGCTTCAGCGGATAACCGACTCCGCAAGCTTTTTACCTTTCATTTCAAGCTTCAGCGGATACCCGTCTCCGCAAGCTTTTTACCTTTTTTGTTCAAGCTTCAGTGGATAACCGACTCCGCAAGCTTTATGTCTTTCCACTCAAGCTTCAGCGGATAACCGACTCCGCAAGCTTTTTACCTTTCTTGTCAAGCTTCAGCGGATAACTGACTCCGCAAGCTTTTTACCTTTCTTGTAAAACTTCAGCGGATAACCGACTCCGCAAACTTTTTACCTTTCTTGTTCAAGCTTCAGTGGATAACCGACTCTGCAAGCTTTATGTCTTTCCACTCAAGCTTCAGCGGATAACCGACTCCGCAAGCTTTTTACCTTTCTTGTTCAAGCTTCAGTGGATAACCGACTCCGCAAGCTTTATGTCTTTCCACTCAAGCTTCAGCGGATAACCGACTCCGCAAGCTTTTTACCTTTCTTGTCAAGCTTCAGCGGATAATCGACTCCGCAAGCTTTTTACCTTTCTTGTTCAAGCTTCAGTGGATAACCAACTCCGCAAGCTTTCTATCTTTCCATTCAAGCTTCATCGGATACCTGACTCCGCAAGCTTTTTTATCTTTCATTTCAAGCTTCTCGGATACCTGACTCCGCAAGCTTTTTTATCTTTCATTTCAAGCTTCAGCGGATACCTGACTCCGCAAGCTTTTTTACCTTTCTTGTTCAAGCTTCAGTGGATAACCAACTCCGCAAGCTTTCTATCTTTCCATTGAAGCTTCATCGGATAACAGACTCTGCAAGATTTTTTATCTTTCATTTCAAGCTTCAGCGGATACCTGACTCCGCAAGCTTTTTCACCATTCTGGTTCAAGCTTCAATGGATAACCGACTCCGCAAGCTTTCTGTCTTTCCTTTCAAGCTGCGGCGGGTACCAAACCCCGTAAGCTCCTTTTTGTTTTCAAGCTTCGGCGAGTACCAGACCCCATAAGCTCTTTTTGTTTTCAAGCTTCAGCGGGTACTAGACCCCTAAGCTCTCTTTGTTTTCAGGATTCAATGGGTACCAGACCCCATAAGCTCTATTTTGTTGTCAAGCTACGATGGGTACCAAACCCCGTAAGCTCTTTTATCGTTTTGTCAAGCTTCGGCTGGTACCAGACCACGTAAGCTCTATGTTGTTGTCAAGCTACGGCGGGTACCAAACCCCGTAAGCTCTTTTTATCTTTCTATTCGAGCTTCTGACTGACAATCCACCCCGTAAGCTCTTTTATCTTTCTGTTCGAGCTTCTGACGGGCAATCCATCCCATAAGCTCTTTTATCTTTCTGTTCAGCTTCTGACGGGCAATCCACCCCGTAAGCTCTTTATCTTTGTTTTTAAGCTCAGCAAGAAATCCACCCTGCAAGCTTTTTACGTGTAAACCTCAGTGGGCAATCCAACCCACTGATTCTTTACAGGAAATCGCTTTGTATTCAGCTGTCTTTTTGCTAGTCAGTGTACCCCGAACAAAATTGGAGTTCATGTCTTTACTCGTTTCTTATAACGATAATAGATTAACTATGGTTATACCTATTATCTAATAAGAAACAAGTAAAGAGGGGCAGCTGTGAACACCTAATTTTGTCCGGGTATCTTCTCAATTTCATTAATATTTTGAAAAGGAAAATAAAAATTGGCAAAAATAAAAATAAAAATAAAAATAAAATTACTTTTGTTCATGCTTTGAGCCCAATATTTGTTTAGCCCATGTTTGAGTCCATAGTCCAAATCCAAACAAAAAAGAGTTTCTGAATGTTAAAGTAATAATTAAAAATGAAAAAAACAATTTGTTGTCTTCTATATTTTTTTTAATTATTCCCACGGTAATGTCCATTTTCAAGTATGAACCAAGTGTGCTTTCTCTGGTCTTTTGGCTTTGACTCATTTTTACACAAAAATGGTGCCTAATCCTCATGTTCTCTGCTTCCCTGTACCATCCCAACAACAAAGCTGATTTGCCCCATTGCAGCTACACCCCAACAGTGTTGTCCCTCTCCATACAGCTGGCTAATTGAGATGTTTGTCATTTTTCTCCCTTGATGCTAATATAAATTCACACAACAGAAGTAAAGAAAAAATTTTGGGAGAGGGGGAAGAGAATAAGACAACAACATAGAGCATAGAAAGAGAAAAACGAAAAATACCGGGGGGAAGCTTAGAAAAACCCTACAAAACTCCCTACATTCCATCTCTTCCAAAAATCTCCATCCCCTATTTCTCAACCTCCAGAAGTAGCACAAACATCATATGGTGGTGGCGTTCCACCAGTTTATTCACCAACAGTTGCATCTCCCTCATACCCATTTCACCATTGACATCACCATATGCCAGCCCTCACCTCTCACCAATATCACTACCACCTGAACCACCTTCAACAATTGCATCTTCTGTCCTCACTCCAGCGAGTGTTCCTGTCTCACCATCTTTTGCTACCAACAACAACACCACACACCATTTTTTTTTTCTCTAGATCTATTATATCTTTCACTCTCTATTTTTCATCTTCTTCCTTACTAATAATCTTGTCTCTGCTACCTTCAGCAACACCATAAAAACCCATCCCAACACCTCCTTCTCCTATATACCTCAAATCACTCATTTTTCCCTCAGATTTTCACTTTACTCATTCCAATACCTCCTTCATCAACAAAGAACAAGAAATCCACACACAAACGGGCTCTACTCAGCAACTCGGGTGGCCACCACGCGGCCAACCGTGATGGTCCTCATCGCCACCGTTCATAGCCCCAGCTCCCTTCACGCATTCCAGCCGTCGTTCCCTCACTTCGATTTCGTAATAGTGCGGGCTTGACCATCGCACAGACAAGCTCGCCGCCTCCGTTCAGATCCGAATCTGCCACCGGTGTCACGAGCTTACCACAGTGATGCGTGTCCTTGTCCATATCGTGAACCGTCGTCCCCTCCGCCGTATCAGACCCGCTTCGCCACTGCTCATCTACCGCTGGCCGCCATCACCATCACGGTATCAAGCCCGTCGCTGCGTCCACCGTCGCTGCCTCCTCCACCTATCAGCCGCGCCGTCATCGACACCAGATCTATGCGGCACCACCTCCACGAACGGTCCTCTCCGTGACGCCACCATATCATGCTCAGACTCGGTCGCACCAAATGCTCCGCCTATACGCCTCCTCCGTGCTCGCCTCTGCCGTCCTCGCCCTTGTACGGGTCTACCTCTGTAGCTTCTTGGTCTATCTCCTTTGTTGGTAACGTAGAAGAAGAGCTTCTAATTGTGTTGGTTTTTAACCTTATTTTCATTTTTTTTATTATGTGAATTGTTAGCTTGTCTGGGTTAGGTTTGGGCCAGTGTTTTGCTCTTTGGGCCAAGTTCTTTCATAAATTGATGTCAAGCTATAAAGTGCAAAAAAAAATTGAAATCACAAAACATAAAAAATGAAAACAAAATATGAAAAAAATCCTTTTTTAATTTTTTTTATTCACGCAACAATCTACGACATTGATGTATGAATTTTCATCCTCAAGTGTCATAAATTGTAAGGGTTCATCGTATAGCTTGACTATCTTTAACCCTGTGCGAGAGTGAATTATCCTTTTTTAAAAAAATAAAATGTTTTCAATTTACATCTTCAACCAATTTTACCCGATTTAGTTTTATAAAAATCTCTTTTGAGTTCACGCAACAATTTATGATGTTGATGTATGATTTTTCATCCTCAAGTGTCATATGAATTGTAAGGGTTCATCGTATAGCTCCGCTATCTTTAACCCTGTGCAAGGGTGAATTCCCTTTTATATAAAATAATAAATGTTTTCAATTTACTCTTTTCAACAAAATTTTATTCAATTTTATAAAATAAAAATTTATCTGAATTCACGCAACGATACATGACGTTGATGTATGATTTTTCATCCTCAAATGGCCTATGAATTGTAAGGGTTTATCGTATAACATTGCTATCTTGGACCCTGTGCAAGAGTGAGCTTATTTTGAAATAAAATATTTTTTTTAACAAAAAAAATCAAAAAATCAAATCTTTTAAAAAATAAAATAAAATAAAATCAACCAACTAACCAAACTTTTTCTAAAATAACTACGTGGCTTTGAGTTTCCCATCACACCTGGGAATACGTAGGAGCAAGATAAATCATCTTGTCAAGCCAAAACTAAATTTTCCTTTTTTTTGTGTCTCTTTTAAAATAACTAATCAAAATAATTAAACTTGTATGTTTTTAGGGATGCTCTCTGGACACGGTGCTATGTTCAGTCCTTTAGATTTGAGGTTGCCCTTTGGACTCATGTGCCATGTTCAACCTCATTTAGTTTTTATAAACAATAAATTTAAAAAATGTAAAAATTAATAAAAATTTAAAATATTAAAAATTAAAAATAATTCTTTCTTGTAAATAATTTTTGGGGTAAAAATAAATATTTAAAAGGTTATTAAAATGTTTTTGCACAATTAACTTGAGGTACCGTTTTTTAAACGGGCGATGTGGGGTGCTAACACCTTCCCTACTCGTAACCGACTCCCGAACTCAAATATCTCTGTTTTTTTTTAAAAATGACCAGTTTCCTTATAATAATTTGTTTTTCCAATGTTTTTTCCAATTTAAAAATATTGGTGACAACTCCTCTGTTTTTTGTTGTTTTCCTCATTCTTTTTTGCGGCTCCCGGACGGGACGGTCGCGACAGGGTTCACTAGGATCTGGCAAAACTAACATTGGTGCTAATGTCAACCTATCCTTAAGGGTTTGGAAACTCTCTTCACACTTAGAGCCCCACACAAACAACTGTCCCTTCTTGGTGAGAGTGGTTAAGGGTAAAGCTATCTTAGAGAAACCTTCTATGAACAGCCTATAGTACCCGGCTAACCCCAAGAAACTCTTAATCTCGGTTACAGACTTCAACGCTTCCCACTGGAGCACCGTCTCTACCTTAGCTGGGTCTACTGCTATGCCACCCTTAGAGATGACATGTCCTAAGAAGCTCACTTCCTCTAACCAGAACTCATACTTCGACAACTTAGCGTATAACTGCTTCTCCTTAAGGGTCTGGAAGACAACCCTCAGGTGTTCCTCATGATCCTTCTTGCTCTTAGAGTACACTAAGATGTCATCAATAAACACCACCACAAACTTATCCAAGTAAGGGTGAAAGGTCTTGTTCATGTAGCCCATGAACACCGCAGGAGCGTTGGTCACACCAAAGGGCACAACCAAGTACTCATACTGACCATATCGCGTTCTAAACATTGTCTTTGGGATGTCCTCAGACTTAACTCGAATTTGATGGTACCCTGACCTCATATCTATCTTTGATAAGACGCAACGCCCATCAACTGGTCCATAAGATCATCAATCCTAGGGAGGGGATACCGATTCCTTATGGTCACCTTGTTGAGTTGTTGGTAGTTGACACACAACCTCATACTACCATCCTTCTTCTTTACCAACAACACAGGTGCTCCTGACGGAGACACACTAGGCCTAATGAACTACTTCTTCATCAGGTCCTCCAACCGTTCCTTCAACTTAGCAAGCTCTAGAGGAGACATTCTATAGGTTGCTATCGAGATTGGCCCGGTGCCAGACATTAAGTCTATGCTAAACTCAACATTTCTCTTTGGGGGTAAGTTATAAACATCCCCCGGGGACACTTCAGGAAACTCCCGCACAATAGGCACGCTGGCGACATCAGGAGGGCTGCTCTCTACTTCCAGGGAAGCTAACATCATGTATACTTGGGCTTCGTCTTTCATCAAAGCTTGAACTTGGCTGGCAGAGAGAAGGTCCAGATTCTTAGACTCCGTTGGAGTTCCAAAAACTAAGGTCTTATCAAAACAGATAAAGGAAACATGGTTGGAAGATAACCAGTTCATCTCAAGAATAACATCGAGCGATTTTAAAAAAAAAGTAAGCGCACAAGATCAACTGCAGAGTTCATATTATCAAGAGATAATAGAACAGCCTTCCTAAACACAAGAAGCACCCGAAGGCTTCTTGGATCGTTCAAGACAAACCGCCAAATGCAGTAAGTCAAGCCAAAGCAAAGCTACAGGTACTTAGTACCACATAACATTGCCTATATAAATATAGACAATTCAAACATGAGCACACAACAGACTCATACCACATCCGGACATGACCGAACTGCTCTGATACCACTAAATGTGACACCCTTCTACCCCACATGTTATAAAGCATATAAATAAAATAAAAACGGAACATGCATTACTGAATAAATAAAAACTTTGTCCATGGGTAGAAAAGTCCCACATGAACGAGTTCACAACGTGGAAAATATAAAACTAAGTTTAAACAATAAAAACAAATATCCAAACGAACCCAACCCGATGTCACAACAGAGCTGGTATACCGTTTCGAATAAACCGGAATACAACTGAAAACAAACTAACTAAAAACAAGAACAAGCCCTAACTATGAGTGGCGGCTCCTCAAAGTCACTCCTCTCCGGGCTGCTCGTCGTCCTCTGCAAGATGCCAATCAGGCCAAACAAATAAATAGAAAAAGGGGAGTATGAATCATGTAAACATATTCAGCAAGGAGATAGGAAGTAAAGTAAACAACAAGCATAGCAACAACTAGCGTAACAACATCTCATTAAACATCATCATCATGATAACAGTATGTTATGCAGTGCAATGCAACACTATTCCGCTACTCCAACAATGCATGTGGATCCACTAAACTCAGGATGAACGACTTCAGAGTTAAATATCCACATTGAGAATCTACTCAACACCGGAGGATCTACTCATTGGATAGCCAACACATCAAACCAATGGATACCTCATCACGAGGGCGCACGGAGAATCTACTCCTACTGTGGATAACCAGATCACCATACTCTCAGGAGACCTCCCCTGTGTCGAACATTCCCCAACAACAACATCTCCAATGATGCATGAGCAAACAACAAACAACGACAACTGCCACGTCCTTTGCTTCAACGGAACCAACCAAAGATTTCAGCGGAATCGACCGCAGCAGGATCTACCGCAAAACCTTTAACCAGTGGAATCTACCACAACACCTTTAACCCCACTGGGTCAAGGCTCCCTTGGGGCAAACTCTCGGCCACCGAGGTACAACATCAACAACTCCTCGACCAATAAGCATCAAGGGCACTTTGACCAATAAGCACCAAAGTTACCAACATGCGGTAACCCAACAGATACCGACTTGACTAACTCAACATCTCACCATCTCGTCTTCTTGATCATCTTTGTTAACCATTAACCGAGTTATCTAATCCATCACCTTAATTGATTGTGTTATCTCATCATCGTTGGGGAATTGGGGTTAGAAACACCTTAAAAGTTCTTAATTCCATCTATGGTCTGTAGGGGAGCACGGCATGCTGATCCCCTGCACGACTGTGCTGGTCACATAAGTGAAGCACGGGCATGCTTCTTATAGTGCACAGTCGTGCTCAGCAGCACGATCGTGCTCTTTGTCCTGCACGGTCATGCTAAACGTGCGGCCACTTTCCAGAATTCAATTAGGAGCACGGTCATACTCCCTGTTCAGCATGGTCGTGCTAAATGCACGACTATACTGTTCTGGGCAAAACCTGAGTCCGAAACTTAGTCAAGCTTTAGGGTGTTTAAACCTATTAATCTCTAACTCGTTTTAGGACCTAATTTAACAAATTAATGTTTAAACATTTTAACCATCAACTCAATGTTCATAGCATCAACTATGCAGCCAACATAACATCAACAACCAACATCGTAATAACAACGACAATCATCATACCATCATGTTCATATCAAGGCAACCAACATGAATATTAACAACATATCATGAACATGAAACACATATAAATAACATACTAAAATAGCCAAGAACATATTATCACCAAACAATCAATTTGGCATGTTATTCATACATACATATAAAACAACACGGGTTTATGGGAACCCCTTTACTTTACACTAACCCCAAGCCTATGAATACACTGCCCTTCTCCCCATACCTGGTATGCGGTTCGCGTTTCAAAAGAAGAAAGAGGGTCCTCTAGGGTCTCGTCACACGAGCACTTATCTACGACCTCAAGAACAACAAGGAAACACCTTAATTAGACTCTTAGGCCAAGAAATCAAAAGGGAAAGAACAAGAGGGACGAGGTATACGAATCTTACCTTGTTTGAAGGTTTAAACAGCGAATACGATGATCACGTCTTCACAATGATGCTCTCCTATCAAAGAATGGTGAAGAACGATGCAAGAACGGATTACCTTGAGAGAGTTTTCGATAGACGGTTGATGGAAATTGAGAGAAAAAGAGAAGGGAGACAACTCTGAGTGTTGGGACGTGATAGACTAGGGTTTATATCGTGTTTTAGGGGTTAAAAACAGGTTGGAATACGATTTGGGCTTAAAAAGAACCTAAATGCGTTTTTTGATTCTGCACGTATTTGCGGGACGAGTCAGAGAACCAATTTCTGTCAGCTGGATTCGCGGGGCGAACCCGAAAGCATAAAGCTGAATTTTAGATTTTCGCGGGGCGAGCAAATGCTCACGGGACGAGGCCGAAACAGTCAAATTTGGCCAAAACACATGAAAATAAAACTTGTAGATAATTCTCTCAACTTTCCAATGCCACAAAGATCACCTCGATCGGACATCTAGAACTCAATATATGACCAAAACGGTGAGACTGGTTACTAGGACTCTAAGACAATTGAACCTTCCTAAGGCTAAACCTTCCCAACATGAACATAGATATCAAGAACAAGTATATATAGGCTAAGTCTAACACATTAACATTTATTAATGTAGGGTGGAATTTAGGGTGTTACAAGATCCGCCACTGTCCTTATGGTCAATGCTCAGGAGCAGCCTAACAAAGATTTTTTTTTCTAGAGTCTCCATTACATTCATAATTTGTAGCTGAGGGTAAAGGATTAAAAAGAGTTCTAGAATCGTCAATGAGAGGATTTAGTTACGGGAGATTTTTTTCCCCATTTTTTTGGTTTCCGACATTGTCGCCGGAATATGCATCAGTAGGCATTAGAGGGGGTGGAGGGGATGAGAGAGAAGAGGGTAAAAATATTTTTTACTATTAAGGATATTTTGGCAATATATATTTTTTAAAAAAAGACTTGTGGGGTGGATAGGGCATTTGTAGTGGTACATGTAGCAGCTCCCTAGATCCAATAGTGTGTTGGTTGGTTTGTTTCACGGGTATGGCCTTTGATGGACCCAAACTAAAGCACGCAAACATGGTGACCATATCGAGGTTTATAAAATCGGACCGGTCATTAAACCAGTGAAGACACTGGTTCAAGGTTTAATGGTCAAACCGTGGTTGAACCGGTATTAATTAAATAATGTTTTAAATTTTTTTTATATAATATTTGTAACAATATTAAACAAAAAAACAACATAACAATTAAAATTATTAAGCCCAATTTTTTTATTTTGAAATGAAGTCAAACAAATGTAAAGATACATATGTTAAAATCATTCTTCATAGGGAAGGTCAACTCAAAGTCTACAATCAACCCATATGTATTGGAAAACAAAATGATCGGGTTTAGGATAGGATGGGGCCCAAATCCTTTTTATACTAAAACAAAGAACCCTAAATCTCCCTTTATTATAGCAGAGACAGCCCACCCAAAATCCCCCTCTATTCCTATTCAGTATTCATCTTCTTTCTCTAATAAAGACATTTCTGCTACTATGCGTTTTGGTTATTCATAAGTTTTTGACTTTTCGTTGTTCACGGTTCTAGTTCACACTTTTTCTTTATGGTTCTTTTTCTTCTTCATATGTTTTCATTCTTCAGTCTTCACGACTCTAATTCTTCTTCTTCCCGTTCTGTAGTGGCTAGCAGCAACTATGGGCAAGGACCCTTGTGTTTCACTTTTTTTTTTTAAGGAAACCGGTCCAGGTCGAATCACAATCGGTTTTGAACCGATTCAAAGGTTTAGATACTCAATCGGTTGGATCATAGAATCGCTGTAGCGGTTCAACCAATGAAAAAGGCAAAAAACCGGTTTAAAACCGGAACCGATGAACCGGCCGGCAAGCTTCTTCAGAAAGAAAAACACGGTAAGCTTCTTCTGAAAGAAAAAGCCTAACTTTCCCTACCTTGAAAAACACGCGCAGCTCACGCCCGCCCTTCGCTGCCTCACGACCACCGGGCGACGGCTGGTACTCAGCTTCCCGCTTCCCTCGCACGGTGAGTCTTCTGTTATCTTCCTTTCCCTTCCCTCTTTCCCTCTGCTCTGTCATTTTTTTTTGCGAGCTCTGTTATGGTTTGATCCTTGATTAATGCTGGCTTATCCTTGATTTGGGAGCAACAAGCTCTGTTAATTGATCCAAAAAAACTTCATCTGCTAAAATATTTTAGAATTAAGAGAAGTATTGAAAGAGTGAATGGTGAAATGGTTGCCAAATGCGGTGTCGTTAACGGCGTCGGAGAGGCTGAGGGATGAGAGTTCAACTGGCAGCCACGGGGTGAACAGGATTCATGTTTTTTTTTTTTGGATATTTTTTTTATGTTTAAAATGTTGCTTTAATCTTGACCGTTGGATTAAATGGAGATTAAATGGGTGGTCCAGATGCTTGCTGGAGAGAGGCTGGAGGCACCTCTTGCTGAAGAGGATCCGGTTCCTGAAAACATTTGGAATTGGAAGCTAATCTGATGAGTGTGTTAAACTAAAATGCAAGCTTCAGTGTGCCATGAGATGAGTGTGGTAGTTCAATTAGTTTCATGTATTGATGTACCGTGGAATGGATTAGTGTTGTTTATGTTGCTGCTAATGCTATACTGCTGCTGGAATAAATTAGTCTCATGTGTTAGTGGTTCCCAAGGATGTTTATAAAACATTTAATATGGATAATATATGTGCTCGTGTGAATATAGGTACATTTTTCCTTTGATATATTTTATTGTTATTTTGCATTAATATGTTATTTTCAAACTAATAAAATAGGTTTCCTGATTTGTGAACCTTTGTTGTTTAATTGTGTTTTGAAATTGTGATTGTGAACCTTTGATGTTTAGTTGTGTTTCGAACTTGTGTTGTATATTTATTTATGTTTTGAAATTGTTAGATTGTGCTAGTTACATTACGTGGGATATCGGCTTATGAATTTATTTTAATTTTAATGTATTTTTAAATTTGAATCTTATATAACTATATATTATTTATATTATATAATTATTTGATCAAATCTGGTTCAACCAGTTCCTGGTTGAACCAATGACCCTGTTGCCTGAGTCGTTAATAACTATGCTTCTGATTCCTGTGCAGTTGTTTTGGTTGTTCTGCTATGTGGTGCTCTTGAACCCTGCTTGTGCTGGGGGGGTTTTGGTTGGGATTGACAGGGGAAAGGAAAAGTAAAAACAAAATGGAGGAAGGAAAGCAACGTAGCGTGCGGTTTTGCCATGGATGCGAGACCCTGTTGATGTCACTCTCTTTCAACAACTCCCCCTTGATTCCATCCCTTCCCTCCACCCTAGGCATGGGAGTTTTGTTATTATGCAATTATTCTTTCTTCAATTTCATCGTATCATAATTTTAAGTTTTAATTGTTTGACATTAGGTTGAAGTTGGCATTGGAGAACATGGGGATCTTGAAGCTCTTCCCAGTGCAAGTTGCGGTTTGGCAAGAGATAGTTGGTCCTGGTAATTTTGAGCGAGACCTTTGCGTAAATTCACCGACCGGTAGTGGAAAAACTCTAGCTTACGCTCTCCCTATTGTTCAACTGCTATCGAACCGCATTGTAAAATGCCTTCGTGCTTTAGTTGTGGTGCCCACTCGTGATCTCGCCTTACAGGTCACATTACGTTATAAGCCCTCTTCTAAACCATATCATCATAGCATGCTCTTTCCCTTCTGCTATTTGCTTCAGTTAAATATGAAATTTCTCTGTAGGCCCTAATAATTTCACTGAGTTTTTAAATAGGTTTTAATTTTTTAACATGGTCCGTATATTCTAAATTTGTTTCAAATAAGTCCTTACTTTTTGGTGGTTGTTACTTGTTGACTTAAGCTAAACTTCAGGGACCTATTCAATTGTTTTATCCATCAAATAGATCCTTGTTGAGTTTTCAAATAGGTCCCTATAGTTTATAAAAAATTAATAGAGTCTTAATGACCATTAGGGAGTAAGGAATTATTTGTAGAATTTTGAAAGTACAAGGATCTTATAAAAAATTTAAACTGTAAGGACCTCTTTGAAAACTCGGTGAAACTACAGGGAATATGCCTTTTTTTCTTCGTTTGTTAATCATCTCTTAGCAGTTTGTACCCTTGTTTATGCCCTTTCAAAACGTCAATATTTTGAGTTTCATGCAGGCTTTGTTCTGTTCTTTTAATTTTTATTCCCATATCTATCGAAGAATTTGTTATGCTCTGTTGTTGTTACAGTGAAGTTAATTGATTGTTCATTGTATGATTGACATGATTCATTCTAAGATTGCTATTTTCATTTTGTCGTTACAGGTTAAACAAGTTTTTGATGCTATTGCATCTCCGGTTGGCTTACGTGTTGGCTTGGCTGTTGGTCAATCTTCGGTAGCTGACGAAATTTCGCAGCTGGTGCATGTCCCAGAAAATAAATTAGGCATGTGTTATGATCCAGAAGATGTTTCACTTCGTTGCCAACTTGGATTCCAAAGTAAGGTGGACATATTAGTGGCAACCCCTGGGAGGCTGATGGATCACATCAATACTACTAAAGGGTTCACTCTTGAGCATCTTTATTATCTTGTAAGTAGAATTTGCATTGAGCTTCTTGGCTATTTATTTATTAGTTTTTTTAAGAAAGACCATGTGTGAGGAAAGTAAATTGTCTTGTGAGAGGGAGAGACAGAGACCAAATCAAGGTAGTCAAATGTGAAAGGCGGGGTGCTAGGTTAATGCCTTGAGGTAATTGGTGCCAATAAGCGCATGCCTCACCGAAAATGGTGTTAACATTAGAATAAGGAGAAAGTCAAAGATATGATTAGTTTCATTAATCTTGACAGAGAGAGACCATGCGTCAGGAAAGTAAATCATCTAGATATAGAGAAGGAGAGGGGCCCACAAATGTGAAAGGTTCCCTTGAGGCACTAGGTTGTTTAATGCCCTGAGGCAATTGGTGCCAATAAGCACATGCCTCACTGAAGAATGGTGTTAAGATTAGAATAAGAAGAAAGTCAAAGATATGATTATTTTTCATTAACTTACAATACAGATGAACTAGTCAAATATACCATTCATAGTCAACATAAAATACCAAGATGTTCAGCACCTCAATTTACAAAATCCTAAGTTACTTGCTATTAAGTGTCCCAAAGACCGATATTAATTTCTTTTTCAAATATCAAGACTAATTTTCCCCTTATTATCATGGTTTGCAAGTCTTGTTTTGCTCCCCCCAAAAAAAAAAAAAAAAAAAAAATTAAGGTGCTAAAGGTATGCCTTGGCTGAAACAGAAAGGTGAACCTTGCGGCACCTCACCACCTTAGCCATGCCTTTTGGTGCCTTTGACCACAATGTTGGCTTGATTTTAGTTCGAGCCTTTCCTTTCGTTGGTAGTATCTATGTTAACAGTTTAAATAATGTCAGGTGGTTGATGAAACAGATCGACTACTCCGGGAAGCCTACCAGTCCTGGCTACCTACTGTGCTTAAACTGATCCAATCCAATGATGATAATATTTTTCAAGCAGCTGATTCCTTTTTTCCTTATTCTCTTGGTGCATTAAGAACGAGGAGAAGACGGTGAGTTCAAAGTTCATTCACCTCTCTTTTGAAATGTTGATATCATGAAAGTAAACCTGTCTTTCCTGATGGTACACATGGTTCCAGAATCATATGATATGTGGATCAAATGGACAACTGCTGCACGTTGATAAGCTGAATTCTCTAATATGTGTTAATGACTATGTTTATTAACTAGAAGGATTATAAAAAGTATATTTAATAAGTGGGGATCTTCTTAAACCCCATCTAGTTTTGTCCCTGTGGGGACATCTAACAAAATTGGGATGTTAAAGAGGACCCATTCCTGTATGCCATGCTAGTAAGAAAGGAAAGCCACTTCTTG
The DNA here is from genome assembly GCA_030762895.1 of Sophora flavescens. Lineage (NCBI taxonomy): Eukaryota > Viridiplantae > Streptophyta > Magnoliopsida > Fabales > Fabaceae > Sophora > Sophora flavescens. Next base: position 42,998,658 of record CM061069.1, on the reverse strand, counting down.
GAATGGGATTTTCATGTCTCATATCCAGTAAATAAGGACTCATACTCCTATGTTGTTGTTTCTTTATATTTTTATCACAGATGACAAATATGTTCATATTGTATTTCAGTTTTTCATTTATTCATGGTTATCACTTATTATTGATTTTCTTGTCAAAAAAACTATATATGTAAGCTTCATGGCTAGTTCGCGTGCCATGCAGGCTATATGAGCTAAGGAACTAAAACATGCGAGTGACTAAAATAAAATGGGTTGAATTAAGTTTTTGGTCTTTATAGTTTACACCGATTTTTGATTTGGTCCTTGCACTTTTTTATTTCCAAGAGTCCATAAATGTTTTCAAATAAATCCCTCATCGGTACTCTCAGTTACAACACTGTTGCAATATGTTGAGATGGCAAGCGTCTGAATGAGAGCATCTTGTCATTCCATATTAAATGCCAAATGGCATACTAATATTTTGTATAATTTTTTTGAGAGCATCTTGTCATTCCATATTAAATGCCAAATGGCATACTAATATTTTGTATAATTTTATTTATTTTTGTAGTGGAGTTGAGAGGGGGTTCAAGGATAGGCCTTACCCTAGGTTGGCAAAGATGGTTCTATCTGCTACATTAACCCAGGACCCAGGCAGGCTTATTCAGCTTAATTTGCATCACCCTTTATTCCTGAAAGCTGGGAAAATGCGCTATCGACTCCCTGAAAATTTGGAATCTTACAAACTGGTATGATGTTGGATGGTGATCTCTCTCTTTCTTCTTTGTTAAAAGAATGAATTCATTAAGACAAAGAGAAGATGATTAACGGAGGATAAGAGATCCTCCTTCAAAAAAAATTAAGAGAACAAACAAAACATCCATGAGCAAAGCTAACCAATCTCTCGACATATCTGTAAGATAAACCCCTAAAAGAAGACAATGTGATTTACACCATACAGAAGCCAAATGCCAATTCTTATCCCAAAGAAGCTGGTCAAGGGCCTAGGCTAGGTAGTTAATAGCGCACTATAGCAGCGGTGTGGGTTTTAGCTGCTGGAAATAGCATCATGTTTTCAGATAGAGGAAATAGCAGCCGCTATAGTGACCGGAATCGGTGTTATCAAATAGCGGCCATGGCGGATTGCAGTGGCGGATTTTTGCCCAACCGCTATGAACAATTTGTGAAGGATGGCGGCGCCATGGCGGCCATGGTGTTTTATGGCGGCTTAAAATGGCAGATTTTTGACCTTCCGCTATGTTCCGCCATCCGCTATCGATAACATTGGCTAGAATAGCGGGTTTTATCTGCAATAGCACCCACTCCAGTGAAACGGGGGTAAAACTCAATTTTGACCCTCCCAGATGTGCACATCTAACAGTCATATCTGAGCTGTTTTCGTACTTTTGGGTCTATGTTTATAATTTTAACATCTTTCTTCCTTCATATCACTTTGATGCGGACATAAGGAGGCCAAAAAAGACTTTAGTCTATGAGAGAGGAAAATGGAAGCCCACTAAGTGGCTCCAAAGGTGCAAAGCACCAGATTATTCTTAGGAGAGAGAAAATTGTAACAAACTGCTGCCTAATGATAGCAGCAGAGTGGAATGGGTGTGTGAGGTGTGAATTCTGTTAGATGAGGTGGGAAATATAACTAGGAGAGTAGGGTAAGAGTGGGGTAGGCTGGAATTGGACTTGGGAACCCTAGGAGAGCAAGGCACTCTCGAATTGCCTAGTATCTTGTAATTTCTGTTCTTTCTTTCTTCTTCCAGACTCAGTATCATCTCGATACTAGCTGGGTAGCATTAATACAACTACAGATATCTCTCATTTCCTATTCTTTCCTGTTGGTCTCCATCAATTGGTATCAAAGCTCACTTTCCTGGAGCTTATGGTTAACACGCGACTGGGAATGGACAACCGAGTGAACAATTTGGAGCGAGGGGTTGAGAATTTGCAAACTGGGTTTGGCGAGCTAGCTCGTGGAATGGATGAGATGAGGAGACTCCTAGGAAGAAAGGAGCGGCACCGCCGAGGCCGAACCAGACGACGAAGGATCCCGGAGAGTGAGGAGGACGATGGAAGCATTGGAAGCCAATCAAGCGGATCGCGATCGCGTTCACGTTTCAGCTCCGATAACCGAGTCTCATCATATGATCGGAGTGGGAGAAAGCTAGAAATACCGGTGTTCAATGGGGAGGAGGCTTATGGGTGGATTATGAAGATTGAAAGGTACGTCAAGATGAACGGAGTTAGGGAGGGAGAGAAGCTTGATGCGGTGGTAATAGCCTTGGAAGATCGAACCGGAATCGGTACCAATGGTGGGAGGAGCAAGCTTCGAACCCTAATTGGGAGGATTTCAAGGAGGCGGTGCTGAGAAGGTTCCAACCGGGGCTAGCCCAGAACCCGTTTGGACCTCTGTTGAGCGTGAAGCAAACAGGAACCGTGATGGAGTATAGGGATCGTTTTGAGTTGGTAACAACTCCGTTGAAGGGTGTTGAGAGAGTGATGCTCGAGGGAGTTTTCCTCAATGGCTTGAAGGAGGAGATCCAGGCAGAACTCAAGTTACATGCCTCAGAATCTCTAGGTGATCTGATGGATAGAGCTCTCTTGCTGGAAGAGAAAAATGCCGCACTAAGGAGAGGGGGGCTCGTGGCGGAGGAGAAGAAAGGGTGGCGTGAAAGAGAGGGAGCTGGGGCTTCAACGCCGAGGGATTTTTCAGAGGCAAAACCATTGCTCCTAGAGTTGAGCCTTTGAAAAAAGAACCTATGGAGACCCCAAACTTGGAAGGAGTAGGGCAGGTGAAGAGGGTGTATGGAGGTGGAAAACTTAGTCAGAATGAGTTAAGGGAAAGGAGCCGAAAAGGGCTATGTTTCAAATGTGGAGATAAATGGGGGCCTGAGCATGTGTGCAAACTGAAACACTACCAATTCTTGTTGGTGGAGGGATCTGAGAATGAAGAGGAGGAACCCATATCGGGGAAGGAGGAAGAGCCTGTGATTTTGGAGGCCCAAACCTTACAGTTGTCCTTGAACAGTAAGGAAGGGCTGACTTCCAACAGGTCATTTAAGGTGTGGGGCCAACTGAAGGGGCAAGAGGTGTTAATATTAATTGACTGTGGGGCTACTAGTAATTTCATATCCAAGAAGACAGCTACAGGACTGAAACTGGAAGTAAGTGAGACCCCTGAGTATGTGGTTGAGGTAGGGACTGGGGCCCAAGTGAGGAACAAGGGGATTTGTAAACATGTGGAGCTGAGCATCCAAGGGATTAAAATACAGCAACACTTTTTTCTAATGGAGCTAGGAGGAACGGATGTAGTCTTGGGGATGGATTGGCTTGCTAGCTTGGGGAACATAGAAGCTAACTTCAGGAATTTAGTGCTGAGATGGGGGAATAGGGGAGAGAAGAAGGAGCTAAGGGGTGACCCTTCCTTATGCAAAGCACAAGCCTCTTGGAAGGCTTTGTTTAAAGCCTTGCAAGATGAAGGGGAGGGGTATTTTGTGGCTTATGAGGACTCTGCAGATCAGCCAACAAAGGTACTGTCCGTGCTGTCCAGGGGTTGAATGAAGTACTCAAGAAGTATGAAGAAGTATTCCAAGCGCCTCAGGAGCTACCTCCACACAGAGAACAAGATCATGCAATCACCCTCAAGGAAGGAGCTTCTATACCCAACAGCCGACCCTATAGGTACCCTTATTATCATAAAAATGAGATTGAAAAGATAGTGAGAGAGATGTTGCATGCTGGAATCATCAGGCCTAGTACTAGCCCTTACAGCAGCCCTGTGATACTAGTAAAAAAAAAGGATGGAGGGTGGAGGTTCTATGTAGATTACAGGGCTTTAAACAAGCTAACTATCCCCGATAAATTCCCAATTCCCATCATAGATGAATTATTGGATGAGTTAGGGGGTGCAAGGGTCTTTTCTAAGCTGGATTTAAAGTCGGGGTACCATCAAATACGCATGAAAGACTCTGATATTCCCAAAACCGCCTTTAGGACTCATGAAGGACACTATGAAGTTTTAGTCATGCCTTTTGGATTGACTAATGCCCCTTCCACATTTCAAGCCCTCATGAACCAAATACTAAAGCCTTTTCTGAGAAAATTCACTCTAGTCTTCTTTGATGACATTCTAGTATATAGCAAGGATGAGATAAGCCACAGATAACACCTCGGGAATGTGCTGCAAGTGTTGAAGGAGAATGGATTGGTGGTCAACAAAAAGAAATGTTCTCTTGGCCAAGAAAAATTGGAATATTTGGGGCATATTATTTCAGGGCAGGGTGTGTCTGCAGATCCGAATAAAATCAAAGATATGCTTGACTGGCCTTTGCCTAAAGATGTTAAAGGGCTGAGGGGATTCCTTGGTTTAACAAGTTACTATAGAAAGTTTGTGAAGGATTATGGGAAAATGGCTTGGCCATTAACTCGGCTGACTCAAGAAAGATCGGTTTGAGTGGAATGAAGAAGCCCAAGCTGCCTTTGAGCAATTGAAGCAAGCCATGGTTTTTGTCCCAGTGTTAGCGATCTCGGATTTTGGGAAAGCTTTTGTGGTTGAGACCGATGCCTCGGGCAAGGGAATTGGAGCTGTTTTGATGCGGGAAGGAAGACCCGTTGCATACATGAGCCAAACCATTTCGGACAGAGCACGAAAAAAATCGGTGTATGAGAGAGAACTCATGGCGATAGTCTTTGGCGGTTCGAAATGGAGGCACTTCTTGCTAGGGAGGCATTATGTGATCCACACCGACCAAAAGAGTCTTCGGTTTTTGGCTGATCAAAGATTGATGGGTGAAGAACAGCAGAGGTGGGTATCTAAGCTACTTGGGTTTGATTTTGAGATAAAATACAAACCTGGGAATGAGAACAAGGCTGCAGATGCTCTCTCGAGGAAACTACAATTTGCGGCTATCTCTCTTGTGCTTTTTTTTGAGTGGGATGACTTAGAGAAGGAGATTGCTCAAGATGAGAAGTTAAAGAAGATGGTGCAGGAACTGATGGTTGATGGCAGCACACACAAGGGGTATAAGCTTAACAAAGGGAGATTGTACTACAAAGGAAGGTTGGTCATCCCTAAGAACTCTCCTAAAATTCCCCTGATTCTGAAAGAATTTCATGATTTAGCTTGGGGAGGCCACTCGGGATACTTTAGAACCTTCAAAAGAGTGTCAGGGTTATTTTTTTGGGAAGGAATGAGGCAAGAAATTCAGCACTATGTACAAGCTTGTGAAGTTTGCCAAAGAAACAAATATGAAGCACTGTCTCCTGCAGGCCTATTGCAACCATTGCCTATTCCAATTCAGCAATGGTCTGACATCTCTATGGACTTCATTGGAGGCTTGCCTAAATCAGGAGGTATGGATACAATATTTGTGGTGGTGGATAGATTTACCAAATATGCTCATTTCATTGCCTTGGCTCTCCCTTATACGGTCAAGGAAGTGGCTGAGGTGTTTCTCAAAGAAGTGGTAAAACTTCATGGATTTCCAACTTCCATTGTGTCAGATAGAGATAGAATTTTCATTAGCTCCTTTTGGACAGAGTTATTCAAATTAGCTGGAACCAAATTGAGATTCAGTTCGGCATACCATCCTCAGTCGGATGGCCAAACTGAAGTGGTAAACAGGTGCTTGGAAACATACTTGAGGTGCATGACAGAGTCGAGGCCAAAGCAGTGGCATAAATGGCTTAGTTGGGCAGAGTTTTGGTACAATACCAACTACCATTCAGCCACTAAAATGACCCCTTTCAAGGCCTTGTATGGCGAGACCCTCCAACCGTGGTTAGAGGTGACACAGGAATACGATTATAGAAGAGGTGGACAGGTTGACTACGAGAGAGGAATGAGTTACTGGAAGAGCTAAAAAAACAGTTAGTGCAAGCCCAAAATCGCATGAAACAGCAAGCCAACAAACATAGGAGGGATGTTGAGTATCAAGTGGGGGATAAGGTCTACTTAAAAATTCAGCCCTATAAGTTGAGAAACTTGGCGAAGAGACCGAACCAAACCGAGCCCGAGATTTTATGGCCCTTATGAGATCATTGAGAGGATTGGAGCCGTGGCATACAAGTTGCTCTCTTAGGAAGGTAGCAGGGTGCACCCGATCTTTCACTCTTCACTGCTGAAGAAAACAGTGGCACCAGATACGGTGGTGCAGCCACTTCCACCTTGTGTCTTGGAAGAATGGGAGTTGCGAGCACTGTAGGAGAAGATCTTAGCTGTGAGAGGATCCCCTTCTACTGGACAAGAGGTCCTTGTACAATGGCAAGGACTCCCAAGCTGTGAAAATTCTTGGGAAACAATAGCTGATGTGCAGGAGCAGTTTCCTAACTTTCACCTTGAGGACAAGGTGAATTTTGAAGGGGAGGGTACTGATGCCGACATAAGGAGGCCCAAAAAGACTTTAGTCTATGAGAGAGGAAAATGGAAGCCCACTAAGTGGCTCCAAAGGTGCAAAGCACCAGATTATTCTTAGGAGAGAGAAAATTGTAACAAACTGCTGCCTAATGATAGCAGCAGAGTGGAATGGGTGTGTGAGGTGTGAATTCTGTTGGATGATGTGGGAAATATAACTAGGAGTAGGGTAAGAGTGGGTTAGGCTGGAATTGGACTCGGGAACCCTAGGAGAGCAAGGCACTCTCGAATTGCCTAGTATCTTGTAATTTCTATTCTTTCTTTCTTCTTCCAGACTCAGTATCATCTCGATACTGGCTGGGTAGCATTAATACAACTACAGATATCTCTCATTTCCTATTCTTTCCTGTTGGTCTCCATCACACTTCTTTCTTTCTTCCTTGATAGTTTTTCGACTTTTGTTGTTATTGACTTGTATGTCTAGCTGAAGATTATAACTTATGATTATTAATTATGAGTTTGTTTGCAATTTGGATAATCTGTTATATTTTAGGATTTACATGCCTGTATATTTAATCTTGTTAGCTTGTATGTATATACATTGCAATAGCAGCTATCCCCCTCCCGCTATCCTGCTATAGTGGTTTCGGGGGTCGGCCGCTACACATCGCTATTCGGGATTGATAACTATGGGCCTAGGGCAAACCTAGTCTCTCCAATAATGCCAAACAAATATTTCTATAACAAAACACCTACAGAATAACATCAGAACATATGAGAACTGATTCTGAGCTTGCACCATACATAACACACATAAGGGCAAATAACTTTATGTGGCCTCAAAACCTGCACCATGTCGTTGGTATTAATTCTATTAGGCAATCTTGTTCAAATAAAGGACTAACCTTATAGGGAGCTTTGGAAATAGGTTTCTCAAGGTGGAAGGAAACGCTATATAAAGCGAATGAGTTAGGAATTGAAATTTGAAAGTAAGATTCACACAAAAACATCCTAGAAGGATCAAGAGACCAAAACTTTTTATATGGGCTAGGCTAGAGGACCAAAGGACATAATTAAATAGAACACTGCGAGTCTCTAACTCAGGATTCCCTATTGTTTAAGCTGCGGTCATTCACTTAAAATTAGTTTTTTATGATTTTAAGATGTCAACATCATACAATACAATATCTATTTTTTGTTTTACCTCTAAATCCTATTTGTTGCTTCTCTGGCCAAACCCACCTCTGTTCCACACACTCTGCACTCTGTTTAGCATTTCTTTTTCTTTATGCTATTACCTTTATGAAAACAACTTCTGGATAAGTCATCCAAGGGTACACATGGAATAAACTAGCTGCAGCAGACAGATAAGATCATAAGAGCAGTTGGAGGATGAAATAGTCCTACTGTTTGAAGTTTGAACACACTCAAAGCACCAAAAATGGGGGTGGATTGGGATAAAGTGAATCTTCTTTCACCATTAATCTGGCATGCTATATACATATTCACACACACACACACACACACACACACACACACACATATATTCATTTAATTTTTCAGTAAACTTAAAAATTGATAAGTGATAGTGAGTTGTTCCCTAGTGATTGTATTTTTGAGTTTCTTTTTGGTGTGTGTAGATCTGTGGAACAAAGCTCAAACCCTTGTATTTGGTTGCCCTATTGAAATCTCTGGAAGGAGAAAAATGCATAATTTTTACAAAATCGGTGGATTCAACACATCGTCTCTGCAAATTACTGAAATGTTTTGAAGATCTGCAAATTGATATCAAGGAGTATTCTGGTCTTCAACATCAACGTGTAAGAAGGTAATAAGTTTTGATTCATTCACGCTGAACAAATAATAAATATTTTGAACCAGGTATGCTGAATGCTCATGTTTTGCACCTCACATCATACAAAATTAGTTCCAGATAAAACAATTCAAAGTTCGGACTCATGGTGTTTTGGATATTCTCTATATGCTCTATAAGTGCTGTAATTCAGTTGTATGATGACCTGGACAATTTTAAACAGTTCTAGGCTTCTAGCCATCCTTATTTTCATAGTTTAATGATCAGTTTCGGACATTCTGCAACCACTGGGCGCTAAATCTGTTTTTAAAAATATAGTTCTGGACTGCTACCACCCAGTGGTAGCCTGTTTATCGCCAAAAAAAGTTCAAAATTGAATCACCCTCTCCCCTGCACTCTTCATATATTCTCGCTTCCCTCTAAATCTCTTATCTCTCACCCCTCACGGACCCATCTCACAAAATTCTCCTCTCCCTCACCACAATTCTGTTGACCTTTGCTAATTGTGAAATCAGAAATGTATTTAACATTTAAGTGCATTTTCAAATTATGCAAATTATGTCATGTTAAGTATCTGTAATGCTATGCTTGGAACTGTTGAGTTTTATCTATTTTACCAAAGGAGACACTGCTTTTCTCTGTATCGAAGCCAAACTTCTTTGTGAAATTGCCACTGAAACATAGCAAAATGAAAAAAACTTGAAACTTCCTAATTATGTCATCCACCTAATACACAAAGCTCCTGCTGCTAGCCCAAGTCCTACGGCCAGCAGCCGTAGAATAAGAAAGTTTCCTCTAGACAATCCTAACTTGTGACCTACAGATTGGCCAATGACATAACAACAATTCCATAAAGTAATAAAAAATACGGATAAAATTGTTCAATGAGGAAAATTATTCGTCATGTCAAATGTAGATTAATTATGTCTATTACTTGCCTGCATGTACACAATAATCTGCATGTATATGATGTGTGTATGTGTTTACTATTCCAGTTTTGTAACTGATGGCTGTATTCTGCCTCTATACTAATTAATGCAGGGATAGATGGTTTCGAAAATTGTTAAATATAAAACCGTTTATAGGCTTTCACATAACAAGTAACAACTTTAGCTCTTGGGATGTGTCAGTCCTTGACAAAAAATGCTACTTGTTTTCAGCAAGACACTGAGCGAATTTCGGAAAGGGAAGTTCCAGGTGCTTGTATCTTCTGATGCTATGACTCGTGGAATGGATGTTGAAGGGGTAAGAAATGTCATTAATTATGACATGCCCAAATACGTAAAGACTTATGTTCATCGAGCTGGTAGGACTGCGAGAGCTGGCCGCACTGGGCGTTGCTTCACATTGATGTCCCAAGATGAGGTATGAAGTCATTGTCTTACTCATGGTTTTGCTAGATCCATGTTTTATGTCTTCTAAGCCAATGGAAGAAGCTAAATGGTGCTCACCAAAGTCCTACTTATGAGCTGCAATTTAATAGGTTATATTTTGCCATTAAAATTTTACTCGTTATTCAAACTCAGTTGTTTACTAATATAAGATTAGGTGATTGGCTTCTACTTGGTGTAAAGCACATAGTCTTTCTAAAGAGCTTGCCCTTTTTGATATGTTTAGAGGGCTTAGGTAGCTTTGCTTTATTGATGTTTTCTTTGTTTTTATTATTTAATGAGGATGTCTTATCATCCTGATTCTTGGTAATCATCTTCTCTATCTTAATGGATTTCTTCTTTTATTAAAAAAAATAACTAGTTTAAAGTCTGTTTAGGCATGAATAACTGTCATTCTGCTATTGAGTTTTGTCAATCACCAATCACCATACGATTTGTTGGTGCTCTCCCTACCCTTCACTCACTATTATGTTATTTTGTCGCTACTATAAGGAGTAGGAATATAACTGTTTTCTTATTTTTGTCTTTTTAACATTTGGCACCTGAATCATTCTTGAACTCTTGTCAACTCCTATTTCTGTTCCAGGTTCGACGATTTAAGAAGTTGATGCAAAAGGCTGAGGCTAGTTCTTGTCTCGAGCACACTATTCCTTCCGGTTTGATTGAAGCACTTCATACTACCTACGAATCAGGTAATATGTTAATTATTTTTTTTCTGTATATCGACAGACAACTTTTTCAACCATCACGGTCTGTGTATAAGACTAAATAATAAACATCAGTTCAACAGGCCACGTAACATGACTTGCAGCTTCAAGTGGCTTTGCTTAATCTTCATTATCTAACATTAGAAAAAAAAATTGTCTTGACCTCATTTGAGTTATTTCTCTATTCTGTGGTTCCATTGCCTCGCATTTCATGCTTCATCGTCTGATCAAAGCATATATATATATATATATATATATATATATATATATATATATGTAAAATAGGTAAATTGGTCCTATACGTTTATTTTATTTTCCATATTGGTTGTATAAGTTTTTTATTTTTCAAATTGGTCTTATATGTTACATTCCGTTTCCACATTAGTCATTTCCGTCAATTTCGACCTTATAGAGTCAGATCAAATGCCACGTGTTAGACTAAGGTGATAGCCACGTTCAAAACTGACGGCGTTAGGTCAAAATTGACGGAAAGGACTAATATGAAAACGGAACGTAACGTGTAGGACCAATTTGAAAAATAAAAAACTTATAGGACCAATATGAAAAATAAAATAAACGTATACGACCAATTTATCTATTTTGCCTATATATATATATAGGAGACATATCAAGTAAGAGGGTCTTTTTTATGTGAGTGAGAGGATTATATCATAGTCATTGGATCAAACTTTAAACGGTCAAGATTAAATCACAAAGTCATGCGACTTTTTTAAGTGGTCATGTGACATTTTAAAACCATGAAATAACTTTTAATCTTAACCATCCCGTATTAATCCCGGCAAGCGGAGAGCATGTTTCCAGAATTTGAACCCGTGATCTTCAAGTCACAAGGTTTTATCAGAACAAATTAAATCTTCTGAAATCATGTGATAACTAGGAAATGCATGGAATTAAAGTATTACATTCATTTGCTGGAGTAAATTTCTGAAATGAGATCTTTTTTGTTGTGCGTAGACCTTGGATGAACTCAACAATTCTTGACGTTCTTTTCCTTTATGCTGTTTTGGAGTTGCATTAGATGTTTCGTTAAATCCTGTGTCACGTTCCCTTTTTTTTTTGGCAGCATTGGAAAAATTTAAGGAGATAATGTTGGAGACACGAAAGAAACCCAAGGATTAGTCTTCTCAATGGAACAAAGATTGAAAAATGTCATTTATGCAAATAGTTGCTTATTGACGGACACACAAGGGAATAGCGTGTTAGCTTCAGAACATCACACCATAATGAATCCCTGGAAATATTCAATTAACAATTGAAGTTCTTCAATGGAAATAACAGGCAGAAGCACGATCTGTAGGGCAAGAAGTCATCTAATTCTGGGGTGCTGATTCCTCGTGTTTGTTTTCTTTTATTTCTTGATGTTGTGCTGTCTGATTCTTTCGACAGGGCAAATGTATGAGAACAAAAGTGGTTGGTCGCATTGCAAGTGGACTGTAACTCCTGGCAATCCATACCTGCAGTGCCTACCGGACATCATCGGATCTGTCTTTGTTTTAGTTATCATCTTGTTGAAAGACTTGTATAATATACTAGTTATAGCTGATATAGCTGTATTTTCAACGTCCCATAGTATAAACACGGTTCTGAATAGGTTTATTTGATTGACTTAGAAATATTTACTTAATTATTTTATTTTTTATTATTCGACGTCAATTAAATCTTACATGATAAAGAATTTTTATAAGATATATTGAAATTTTAATGTTTAAATAGGGAGCATATCAGTCCTTGCTCTCATATCAACCTATGAAAGTTTGATTGTGAAGCATGAATCGTGGTATCATCAATAAACAAATAAACAAATGAGAATAATTATTTAGTATTGTGATTCTTTCATTTGGCACGCACATATCAGAATCAATGCAAGCAGTGCAGCTTCGAGTGCTAATGGTTCCTGTGCCAGAAGAGCCCATAGATGTTGTTGGTTAGAAAGGCTATAATGCAAGTTAGTTCCATTTCCGAGTTCAATTACCCATTTGGAGTTTCTTCTATCTAAGTTCAATTCTTGATTGATTTCTAAATATATGACTATGCTTGGAATGTTTTCGTTAATTGTTATTATGTTTGGTATAGGGGAAAGACTTGGTTTTGCTACATAGGAACTCAATTCTTGGGGTTCTCATTTAGCTATATGTATCAGCTAGATAAATAATAACGGGTTCAATTATTCTGATTTTTGCAAATACGTGTCCATGTGATGATAAATACAGTAACAACGTCGCTAGAAGCTATCATACAAACCAAATGCACAAATTGGATTTTGTAGGCAAAAGAACAATTGCAGAAGAAAGTAGAGATGCCATTAACGTCTCTGCAACTTTCTTCTCCCATTCAGCTCCCTCCACCTCCTCCCCTACTTTCCCAATGGTGACCCTCTTCCACTCCCTCATCTCCAAGCCTTTTCATTTCACCTTCACTCTTCACAACCAAACATTTCCCATCGGCACCCGACCCGAAGACCCGGATTCTTGCTAAACCTCAGCTTCGAGCTTCTCATTATTTCACACCCTATCTCCATCTCTCCCTTGAAGCTGGACGCAGTATCCTAGGGTTCAACCAATGTCTTCCTTCCAATCCCAAATTCACCTACTCTGACGAAATCCTCTGCTACTTGGCAACCAAATTCATATTCATGCATTGTCTTCGTCTTCGTCTTCGAAATTGAGTGATCAGAACCGACTCAAAGCAGGTCTCGACCCGCTCTGTAGGCACCAAAGGAACTTGAGCCCTCTGAATGTGGATGGGGTAAGAAAGGGTGGTGCTGTTGGGAACAAAGGGGTGACAATAGTGATGGGTTTGAAAGGAGGGTTCTGGGCGGTAGCTAGCTGGCGGCGTGATGGTTGAGTGGACAAACCGGAATAGAGACAGAGAGTGATGGGGTGACGGAGAAAGGACCAAAAAACAAATATTTCATTGCAAAAAGGACCCCGCGCATGGTGAGCTACTTGGGAGCTCGCTCACCCTACAATTATCCTCGCCAGTAAATGTTTTAATAGTAACATCATTTTCGATAATTGTGAATAATTATCATTTTTTAAAACAAAATTAAACCACCCACTTGGATGATATGTAGGAGTGACCAACCATCCTCACTACCACATCAGCATTGTCAGTCAACCCCCCTCACTGCCACATTAGCATTGGCAACTCATATCACCATTGCTACTTAATACTGTTTATCTAACAATCAGGGTGGTTGGCAACTATATGTCATCCAAGTGGGTGGTTTAGTTTTGTCTTTTACGAATTTTAATTAAAAATCATAATTATCTGAAATATCTCAACCAATGAAACATTTAATGGCATGGGGATGAACTTAAACTAGTCAAATCCTAAAACTTAATAACGGATTTAATTGAAAATAATATATATATATATATATATATATATATATTAAATTAAATTATTTTATATAAGGTCTAAATTAAAATAACTATCATGCATATAATTAATTCAAAAACATATTTTAACCAATTATTTATTATAAGGTTAAGGATTCAAGTCCTAGAAAAATAAATTAGTTGTGTCAAAAAAAAAGAAAAATAAATTAGCAACTCATAATAAGAGTACTAAGCACCAATAAAAAAGAGTAAACCATGAGGGATGTAGTTCCTTTGATAAAAGTTTGCTTCTAGTTTGTGTCATCTCAGTCTTTGTTATTTCTTAAATTCATCCTCTCTGTGGCACTGTATCCCCTTGCTAAAACGTTAGTATACATGTTTAGATTAGTAGTAAAAAGTTGATTATTTCAATAATCGATTCGATAATAATATAATTAGTTCAGGTTGGATTCACACAACTATATAATATGCACCATATTTGCAATTTTTCCTTTTTCTTTTATTCAGTTGTGATGCGAAGCACATAATTGGACCAACTGTTAGAGATGATTACAAAATGAGTTAGAAAAAACTAACTCAGCCTCACCATGATTTGATGTTTTGATCATGCCAATTTTTTATATTAGAACTTTGTCCTAATATGCCTTGGCCAAGGATTGGGCTAAGATCGGGCTGACCCAATATTCAGATTAAATGTATAAATTTGGACATTATTAATAACTTTGTTATTAAATTGTAGATTAAACTCTTAAAATTAAGAGATGGTTTGCAAAATATATTTTAAAATAATTATGTAAATATAAATCAATTATCATATTAGATACAAATATTAATTTAAGTAAAGAATTTTTATTACTTACCACTAATCTTATAAAAATTAAAAGTTTTAAAATATGGTATATATTTGGTAGTTGGACAAACTAAAAATGTGACCCCAACTTGAACTAAAAATACACGAACTCGAATTTCTTTAATCTTAATGTGTCCTAATTATCTCTAAGACAAGACTGGTTAACCAAATTGTGTTAGTCCAAGTGGGAGCGGCTTGAATCCCTTAAACATACGTGTCTTGGATTCCATCCTTTGATTCATGTGTATTGTTCCTGCCAAATTCGGACTTACCGGAATCTAGTCAGAACGGGTATAACCAAGAATGAATACTAAGGTTATTTCAGATTATAGTTTGACAGAATGTGGTATTCTGGTCCTACGTATCCCCGAAAGGAATCAAAGCTAACGTAGTTCTCTATTCAACTTTATGGAATGAAGGAACTCAATCTCTTAATTTTGTATAAGGAACACCAGTGAACAATGACTCTTTAGCAGTCTCTTCTTTCGGCTGGTCCCTCAAGTATGCTTAAGAGAGGTTCACCAGGGTTAGCAAGTCAATCTTTCTCTTGGGGTTTTCTTCCTTTTATAATAGGGTCCCCTGATCTCTTTTCTTACAGATTAGTTGTCTCTCTTCTTATCTTTTATCTTTTAAGCCAACTTCCGGATATATGATATCCTTATTTGATAGGACTTACTTCTTATATTGAGAAAAGGTTGCTAGTTAGGCTTAGATAAGTGTCATCTTTTAATCTTATCTTTTCCAATGTCCTTGGTAGATCGGTCATTCAAGCTCGATGGTCGTGACGAATATCTAGGCCAGTACGCAAGCCCCCCCCCCCACAAAAAAAATAATAAAAAAAAGCTTTTAGCTCAGAAGAGCGTAAAAGCTTTATGAAAGAAGCCGAGCTTGACCTTAGTATCGATAAAGACTAGGATTTGTTATATTGGTCTTCTAACATCGGTTACTTAAGCTCGATGACCGTGATGAAGATCTCGGCCGGTAGACAAGCCCCCCAAGCTCTGAGCTTTGAAAAAGCACAAGAGTTTATCGAATTTTTTATATTGCCGAGCTTAATCATGCTTTGGCACTAGACTTTCTACCTTGTCCTTCTGGGCTTCTAAAACCAAGTTTTTTCTTTCTTGGACTTAGTTGAGTGTAACATAACTTTATTTTCACTAAAACCTCATGGGTAGTAATAGACGTAATAAGAACATGTTCTGAACAGAAGATATTTAATCTTGCCTTTGTTAAGACAAGTTTAGATGCTGGTAGTTGAGATTCAACTTATCCATGATTCAGGCTCAAACCGGCCTTTTGGAAAGTCAAGCTCAAACACGGTGGTTAGAAATTTACCTCAGGCTTGTATTTCAGCTGAAATCTTTGATGCATTCAAGATGCTTATCTTGAGAGTTTGAACTCTACTCACCTTTTTGAGTGTAGCTCGGTCTTTATAACGAGAGCTCTTAACCTTTCATCCGAGCAATCTTTTGATACTATTAAAACTTTGAAATACCTGTGGATTTTGAAATACCCACTAACTTAAAGCTTGACCTTGAATATCATTATTTATATGATATTGAAGGTGTGCCTCAAAATAAGCTTTCACGATAGCTCTTCCAACTTGTATGAGAAAATAGTAGTCATCCAAGTCCTTCGTAATAACAATTTGTCAATTTTAAAAGATGAAAAAGCCAAGCAACTATCTTTAAATAAGGAGATAGGAAATAATTGACCTCCAAAGTATAATCACCAAGCTGTAGGTGATGAGTGTGATTACACCTCATATTTGGTTATCATTTTGCATGCATTTTCATATAGTTTAGGCATTTTTAATTTGATTTTTGTTAGTTTTTACCTTGGAACGGGTAAGGCGGTTTTGTGGTGTGTTTTACAGGAATTAAAGATTAAATGCTCAAGATTGACCATGATGGAGCTTGCATGAAGATGGGGCTTGAAAAGAGAAGAAAATGAGCCAAACAGAGCCCATCACGGTCTAGCCGTGATGGCCATCACGGCCATGATCGAGCAAAACTGAAAAGAAAGAAGGCTAAAATCAGAACTGGTCACGGCCAGGCCGTGATGTCTATCACGGCCGTGACATGTCAGCTGAACCAGACCCTTACAGGCAGAACTGATCACGGCCTAGCCGTGATGGTGGTCACGGTCGTGACAGACCATTCAGCAGAGCAACTTCCAAGCCAGAATCTGTCACGGCCTGGCCGTGATGGCCATCCCATCACGGCCTGGCCGTGATGGCCATCCCATCACGGCCGTGACGCACAATATTTGGATCTGAAGAAACTGAATTGATCTGAATTTGTGTTTGATTGGGATTCAAACTTCCCTAATCTATAAATATGGCAATCAGGCAGAGACTTGAGTAGACTTTTGGGCTGCTACTCTTAGGAAATTTTTTTAGGACCTCTCTTCTTCTTCTTCTTCTTCTTCTTGGCCATCCCATCACGGCCGTGACGCGCAATATTTGGATCTGAAGAAACTGAATTGATCTGAATTTGTGTTTGATTGGGATTCAAACTTCCCTAATCTATAAATATGGCAATCAGGCAGAGACTTGAGTAGACTTTTGGGCTGCTACTCTTAGGAAATTTTTTTAGGACCTCTCTTCTTCTTCTTCTTCTTCTTCTTCTTCTTCTTCTTCTTCTTCTTCTTCTTCTTAGCTTTATTTCTAGGGATTGGGGCTATGCCCGAGATCTGTTTTTATGTTATGAATTGATGTTTTATCTTTGTTAATTTCGAATTTGCTTTAGATCTGATTTCTATTGTTTTAATTACTCGTAAATTCGGTGGCCAATTATTTGCGTGTCGTAGATATTCTAAGGAGGAACCTAGCGGTGAACTTAGGTATCGGATCTATAGAATCATACTTAGGACTAAAATCACGAGAGTTAGAAGAGGTCCTTTGAGGATTAACGAATCGTCACAAGGCTTAAAGGGTTCGATCTAAATTCAACTACCACGAGAGTAGGGGTTGGTTTAATTGGGCACGGTTTTTGTAACCCGAGAGGGAGCATTAACTTATTTAGGATAAATTCACCTTCAAAGCAATTTAGTTAATTAACAAGGGGTAATCAATTTAGTAACATGAACAATCTTGTTGGTAACCCAATTACTAGGAATCCCTACCCCCCAAATTGATTTACTTTCTGTTTTACTTGATTGCATTCCTTATATGATTTTCTAAGTTATCTCTTATTTCAAAAATCAAAACCTTTTAAAAATCCTTTTTTTATAGTTCTGTTTAATCGATTTGATAATTAGTTGCGATTTGAGATCACAGTCTTTGTGGGATCGATATCTTTTTATTACTTGGCAACGAATCCGGTACACTTGCCGCAATCTAGCACATCAGTAGGCTAAGAGATATCCTTCCTCGGTAATTTCCGAGCTTGGTGTAGGATAAGAGAATATCCTTCCTCTATCCCCATAAGCCCCCCAAGCTCTAAGTTTGAAATAAGCGAAAGAGCTCAAATGTTAACATGCTTTTTTTAGGATGGCTATTTTAGAAGACTTCAGACTTGCTACTATTTATACAACTTGCTAAAGGTTATATACTACCAGTTTTCGGTCTGAGTTTAAAATATATGAGCTCGAATTCAGCATACTCTAGAATTTTGGGAAACCTCGGTTTTTCAATATGATGAAGCTGCGTTTGACCTCGACTTTTCAAGCTTCTGCCCTTTCCACTGAGATGACTTGTTCTATTTTTCTTTCTTCAATCGGGGTTCAACTTATTGAGGTCAGGCTAGCATCAAGGATCGACTTTAGGCCTAGAACCTTTCTATTCTTAGATGAATTTGAAACCTTTCGTATCAAGGCTAATAAAAGTTTATGCAATACATTGATTACTTTTCTCATACCCTTTCTTCTTAGTGAGACGATTTTAACCCGGGCCCTTTAGTGGATTCTCACGTTCTTAAGCCGGCAGATGCTCGGCTTTTACTGTAATATGACCCTGACGAGAGCATGGAAGTCGCGGCTGCTTATGCTATGAGCCTCCTCCATTACCCGTTTTTGGAGCCACGAGCTTTCTAATAATCTGAAGAAGATGAAAAGCATGAAGACTGAAGCTGCCCGAGCTTTGCGCACTATGGATGAACTTAAGAAGACTCTATCCAAGTGTGAAGAGGAAGCTTGGTTGATTGGGAAAATGAAAACCCAACATGCCGATCTGGAGAAAGGCCAATTCTTCCCTTCAGACCGAACTCTCCTATGAGAGAAATGAAAAAGTTAATCATCAGAAGGTTGCCGAGGCTTCTCAGGCCATTCTTGAAAAGCTTCAGCAATCTCTTGAGACTGAAAAAGAAAGAGAAACGCAAACTTCAAACTGAGTTGAAGGAAGCTGAAGCCTAGATTATGAAGGAGCATGTTTATGGGTTTTCGCGCACTGTGAAACAAATCCAACACTTCCTTCCTGATGCTGACATTTCAAGGACCGATGTGGATAAGGACTTTAACAAAGAAGGGGTCATGGTCCCTTTATGTTCGACAATTTCCTTTTGTACCTCTTCTGACTATAATATTAATGACCTTATGCTTTGAGAATATTATCCCAAGCTCTGACTTTTTTTTTTTGCTTTCACGGATAGTAATTTTTTCTAACACTTAGGAAATTTTAAGTTTTCCAACTATGTTAGTTTTGGCTCGGTCAGCCTTTGTAACTTTTGTATTTCGACTTAGCTCGTTTAACCCATTTGGATTTTCGAATTTAGCTTGGTTACAAGTCCAGCATTTTGATTTCAGCTTGGTTAACCTTTTCAGGTCTAGCATTTTGATTTTATCTCAGTCAACCTCTTTAGGTCTTAGTTTACCTTTTTAGGTCCGGCATTTCGACTTTAGCTCGGTCAACCTTTTAGACCTGGCATTTTGATTTCATCTCAGTCAACCTCTTTAGGTCTTAGTTTGCCTTTTTAGGTCCGACACTTCGACCTTAGCTCGATCGGTCATTTCGGCTCGGCATTTCGACTTTAGCTCGCCGGCCATTTCGGCTCGGTTTTCGATTTTAGCTCTGTTAACCTCTTTAGTTTATCTGTTTACTTTTTTAGGTTCAGCATTTCGAATTTAGCTCGGTCAACTATTTCGG
Source organism: Sophora flavescens (assembly GCA_030762895.1). NCBI lineage: Eukaryota > Viridiplantae > Streptophyta > Magnoliopsida > Fabales > Fabaceae > Sophora > Sophora flavescens. Next base: position 42,979,112 of record CM061069.1, on the reverse strand, counting down.
TCTGGCATTTCGATTTTAGCTCGGTTAACCTTTTTAGGTTATCTGTTTACCTTTTTAGGTTTGATATTTCGACTTTAGCTTTGTCGGCCATTTAAGCCCGGCATTTCGATTTTAGCTCGGTTAACCTCTTTAGGTTATCTGTTTACCTTTTTAGGTTCGGCATTTCGACTTTAGCTCGGTCAGCCATTTCGGCTCGGCATTTCGATTTTAGCTCGGTCAACCTCTTTAGGTTATTTGTTTACCTTTTTAAGTTCGGCATTTCGACTTTAGCTCGATCGACCATTTAGGCCCGGCATTTCGATTTTAGCTCGATTAACATCTTTAGGTCCTTGTTTTACCTTTTTAGGTCTGACATTTCGACTTTAGCTAGATCGGCCACTTAGGCCCAACACTTCGATTTTAGCTCAGTCGACCTCGGTATAAGAATATTCTTTGTCCTTAGCCTTTGGAAAATTGAATTTAATTTTGTCATTTCGCCTTACGAAAGTGAAACTTAATTTAGTATTTCACTCAAGGAAGGATTGCTTACCTCGACATACTCGACATTATTCTCGGTAAAGCAAAGCTTCAGCTCGACATTATTCTCGGCAAAGCAAAGCTCAACTCGGCATTATTCTCGGTGAAGCAAAGCTTCAGCTCGGCATTACTCTCGACGAAGCAAAACTTCAGCTCGACATTATTCTTGGTGAAACAAAGTTTCAGCTTGGCATATTCTCACTAAACTAAGTCCCTTGGAACCATGTAGGACTTGTTGCCTCGGAGGAGACCAAGTTGACTTTACCGAGTCATCATTCTCTTTTTAACTTTATAGAGTGACTTGATGGATATCTTCGTGCATGCCTTAACAATGCCTCATTTTCCTTGAAGGTAGTATTCATTGTTGAGCATGAACACAAAAATACATCACTATTGTAAAAGTTGAAGCCGCAACAATGCTACATGGGTGTGTAAGCAACCTCACCCTTAGTTTTGCATTTCAAGAGAGTTGCCCATGATAAATGTTCACCAAATATTTTGGCTTAATTGGAATTGTGTTCAGTGAACTTGAAACTTTGCCAGCGATGCAAGATCATGCTCCATCTCCTTTGGGCCATGCAAACAAATATTGCCTGTGGGGTTCTCTGAGACCGAACTATGATGGTCGAGAAGCAAAGGTCAAGTTCATCGGGGTTGACCGAGCCACAATCACCGAGTTCTTTCAACGTTAAGCATTGATGTCGTGATCGCCATCCTCCTTCGATTTCGTCAGGTTATGCTGCCCATGTCGATGCTAATAGAGGCTCCAAGCCACTACTATCATCTTTCTTTAATGAACACCGGCATGATCGACCACATACACCAGGGTCGTGAACCACCATTTCCCTCGTCGAGGCATGAGCCAACTTCGTGTTAGTGATGGATCATTTAGTCTTTGCCTAGCTTGTTGCAGACGAGTGTGATGCGAAATGAGGCCTTTCTAAACTTATGGGTACACGTTGGTAATGCCACCTTCTCCGAGTCATGCATGCATGCTAACTTAGCACCGAGTTCACTCGAATGAGTCGTGACTCGCTTTTTATGTGGTGTAAGGATTTTCCATGCTAGAGATATGGTAGCAATGTCATCGTGAACCTCGGGTCTATGTGCAGCTGCATCGTCAACAAGCTGCCACACATGCCACGAACTAGAGTCCTATAGGACTCTGACTCAAAAGAAAACGAGTTGACTTGGAGGAGACACATAAGTTTTATTTAGTGCCTGCACCACGGAAACACTGCATTCCGAGGTGAGTTTCATGGTTGTTCACATTTCTCAGGGCTTGCTACCCTTTGAGGTAGTGAACGTTCAAGAATGCAACGCACCGTAACCGTCCGCCCTACTCATGTCTTTGAAGTTTTTGTTGATCATTCGTTTGAGTTTTCCAGTGAGTTACCGGGGCCGTGAACCGAGACCTATGACCAAAATTTTACCATATAGAGTCCGTGAAGGCCCTCCTAGTTCAGTTACGGTTTGGTGTCGATAGTAGATGCTAACTGCTTCTATAACTTCGATTACATGAGAAGTCGGCAGCATATATTAATACTATGTACCATATTGATACTAATACAATGTACCATATTGCTAACCACATATGATATTATGGTAATCAAGGAGTACTGGTTATAAGATGTTAGATAGCCATTCGGCTTCTACTCTTACTCCGAGTAAAAATTCATAATGTTCAATAGAGAAAACTATTTCGATTTTTCTAGCATCAGTTAAAAGATAATATCAACAATTAAAGGAGTGATATCACCTAGGCCTTTTGTAATTAAGTTCCCGTTCAAAACTCCAGTCAGCGACGGATTTTTTGCGTGACTCATGTTCCACTCACCAAGATATTCTCCACGTTTTTTGCTGCAGTTTTTAGCAATCATCCACTCCTCGCCATTCTTCCTTAAAATCTTCCTTTTCACTTGTGTATTTTCTCAACCATAACTCATTTGCCATCTTTCAGATTGAATCTCAGTCTCATCTGAGTTTCTTCATGTGATAATATCAAATTTAAAGAGGTATTTGTCTCCATGTTTTTTGATTGTTACGACCATCCACGATATCATCGACACATGGGTAGAACTGCCTCCTGGTCACATCCACCTTTTGGCTTTTGTACTTTCATTCCCATACCGTAGTCATGAAAAATTGACGTCTCCTTTCCTGGACGCCGAGTTTCTTCGGTGACATTCAAACCATGTGCTTATATGATTTGATTAATTGCCTCAAACTAGCAATTAAAAATTGGAATTCAATTAGTAATTTATACTGATAAATGATCATCAACGAGCAGCAATTATGCTTAGAATTATGAATATAAAAAATAAGAGAAATTCTTCCTTGGACTTTCGTGGCCGGAATATGAAATCAAAAGGAACTTCTTTTTACATCATTATTTATTGATCTGACCACTTTTTCGGTAGATGATAATCATCGTGCGGCTGGGGAAAATTTACCTCGCCTCCACGGTGGGCGCCAAATGTTCCTGCCAAATTCGGACTTACCGGAATTTAGTCTGAACGGGTATAACGAAGAATGAATACTAAGGTTGTTTCAGATTATAGCTTGACAGAATGTGGTATTCTGGTCCTACGTATCCCCGAAAGGAATCAAAGCTAAAGTAGTTCTCTATTCAACCTTATGGAATGAAGGAACTCAATCTTTTAATTTTGTATAAGGAACACCAGTTAACAAGGACTCTTTAGCAGTCTCTTCTTTCGGCTGGTCCCTCAAGTATGCTTAAGAGAGGTTCACCAGGGTTAGCTGATAAGCCTCTGGCTTATCTAGTTTCCAGCTAGAAAAGAGGTATATTTTGTGCCTAATTGGGCGAGTCACCCTCGCTAATCTCCCAAATTGGCCTTGTTTTGTTCCTAAGTTAGACTTTAACTCGTTTTATGTATTTTTAGTAGTTTTTTAGTCTATTTTGAGTAGAATTACGCTTTTTGTTTCTTTTTATTGTTTCAGGTTAGAAGTGAAGCTCCTGGAGTCAAGGAAAATGGAGAAAACAGTGGAAAAACAATTCTGGAGGTTTCGCCTCGCGAAACAGGAGCTCGCCTTGTGAGCCTGAAGACCAGCCTGAACAGCAAAATGTCACCCTCTCTGTCTCGCCCCGCGAATCACCATCTCGCCCCGCGAGTCTGAAGGTCTGACTGTACCAGAAATGTCATCCTCTCTGTCTTGCCTCGGGAAGCACTACCTCGCCTCGCGAGCATTCAAATCCAGATGGAGCCAAAACTTAATATTCGCGTCGCGAGAGGCTACTCGCCTCGCGGGCGCGCACAGAGTTTGAAATCTATAAGTTGCTGTTTTAGGGCAGATTGGGGGAATTTTGGTCAACCACTTGTTGTAGAGCGTTTTGAGGCGATTCCTTGTCTCGGGAGCTGCGTCTCCTTATTTTCTTTTCTTATTTTACAATGGTGATTATGGTCGATTGTTTGTGCGTTGTTACGAGCATGAGGAACTAATCCCCTCGTCTAAGGGAACAATGAAGCCACCCATGGCGGTATAGTGTTCGATGTGATGTATGTTTCTCTCCCTTTTCTCAATTAGTGTTTTCCAATTCTGAATATGTTGTGTTGATCATATGCATGCGTGATTGACTAGTTAAACGTGTTGAGGCTTATGAGGCAATTCGCGTTTTAGAACTTGAATTGGGATCATCGATCGACTATTGCACGAGAGTGAATAGGAGATCGGTGCAACCTTATAGGAACCAGATTTAATAGAGTTTGATGATCGGGTTATGAGACCAAGTAAGTAATTAACTCGATCGTTGAATACGTCCTATTGAGCACGACAGTGAATTTAGGAGAATTTGGGGGTCCTGGTTGACAATGTAATTGAACTTAGGGAATGAATCATCATCACTTGGGTACTACGCATGATTGGGTAGGTGGATTTGTGACCTTAGATGCTTTTTATTCCAGATTTTAATTCTTATTCTCTAATAGATTTGTTAATTTAGATTGCGATTATTTTCTCTCTCTCACAACCACTTTCTGTTACTTGGCCAACTTATCGAACTTCTCGCGAATTGGTAGAATTGGTAGCCCAATCCCTGAGTTCGACCTCGGTAATTACTTACCGTGTTATTTTATTACTTGCGACGACCCGGTACACTTGCCGGTGACTCAACAAGTTTTTGGCGCCGTTGCCGGGGATTGGCACCACCAATTTTTCTAATTTTTTGGGAAGTTTGATTATTTGGTTAAGTTTTTTTTATTTTATTTTTTATTTTTATTTTTTGTTATTTATTTACTATTATTTCTCTCTACTTCTTTGATTCCACTTGGTCTTGCCTTGTTTTTGTATGCGAGGTGCCCTTTCACAAGAGGACTTGCTATTTGATTCGGAGATCACCAAGACCGAGAAGTGATTAAGGAAGGAAGCCAGAGAACGAAAGAGGCTTGAAGCAATTGATCTTGAGGAGATGGCCGCAAATCCTCCTCCTCCTCCTTACAAGCCTCTCTTCGAGTACAGTCTACCCAACTTGGGTGATTGTGATTCTTCTATCGTGAGGGGCAACTTGAATACAGATTCCTTCAGAGTGGAAGGATGTGTCACAGCCTATATCCGGGAGAATCAGTTTGATGGGAGTGGAAAACAAGACCCTCATAGACACATCACTCACTTCCTTGAAGCTTGTGATTTGCAGAGGACAAGAGGTGTTTCTCAAGATGAGTTTCGCTTGCGGCTATTCTCTCTCTCTCTCTTAGGGATGTCGCTCGCGATTGGTTTGACAGCTTGGATCGGAACAGTATCAGAACTTGGGAGAAAATGGCACAAAAGTTCCTAACTAAGTATTTTCCTCCTCAGAAAGGCACAAGCAAGAGTAGCCGTCACTTCTTTCAGGCAGACAGAAGATGAATCCTATAATAAAGCTTGGGAGAGGTACAATGTGCTCTTGAGAAGATGTCCTTCGGCGTTCTTTGACCCGGTCTCCAAGTTTCAACATTTCTTTAACGGGTTAAGGGGGCGCTACCAGATGAATTGTGATGCCGCAGCTAGCGGTTCATTTTCCTATTTATCAGCTGAGGATGGATGGGCATTATTGGAGAAGATGTCGTACAATGATTACAACCGTGGTAGGGAAACCTCAAGTGGAGTCAGTTCTGCAACAATGGAAGCCATTCTAGAGCAAAATAAATTGTTGAAGATGCAAATGGCGGCCTTGTCTGGGAACAAGAGGGTTAATGTGATACACGAGGGAATGCCTCCGGGCTGTGATAATTGTAATGGAGATCATGACATTCAGAACTGTCCGTTCAACTTCTCTCGAGAACATGTGGTCCCATGCCCCAATTTCTATGACAGTGTGCCCCAGAACAACTATCAGAGGAACAGACAGAATGATCACAATCAGAATCAGAACAGGGGCTATATGAGGAGAGACCATCCGGGTTTCGCTTGGAGTAATGCTAGTGGAGGTCTAGCCCAACAACAACAACCTCAGCAGAATCAGAGGCCAAACTATGGGATCCATCAGCACAATACTCAGCAGGCTTTTCCAGGGACTAATCAATTGCAAATAACAGATGGTGGAAGGCAACCTTGGGAGTTGGCTTTTGAGAAGATGAGTGCAGTAGTAGAGAAGTTGTCAATCAATACAAGCACAACCATTGACAAGTTGGAAACTCATACAGGGGCGGCAATTCAGAATCTAGAGACGCAGGTTGCTCAACTCGCAAAGAAACTAAATGAGCGTCTCCCAGGCACTCTCCCAGGTGATACCGAGAACAACCCTAAGAACCAATGCAATGCCATAACAACTAGAAGCGGAAGGGTGTTGGGATCTAACATGGGTGCAACTAGTTCTCAGGAAGTTGAGGAAGAACAACCACATGTTGAGGAAGAGAAACCTAAGAAAGAGGAGTTGGCAAGTGACAAGGCACCGGAGCAAGGGGGAAGGCTGAAACTTGTAGATGAAGAGTTCCGAAAAAAGAAGTGGGTTGAACCCCAAGACCTCCCGCCCTACATGAAGGTACCATATTCTGAAAGATTGAAGAAGCCTCAACAAGATAAGCAATTCAATAAATTCCTTGATGTCTTCCGCAAACTTCAAATTAACATTCCATTTGCCGAAGCCTTGGAACAAATGCCATCTTATGCCCGATTTATGAAGGAGATTCTCTCCAAGAAGCGGAGAATAGTGGATGAGTAAACGGTTGCTTTGACCGAGGAGTGTAGTGCCATTCTTCAAAGAAAACTACCTCCAAAGTTGAAGGATCCCGGTTCTTTTTCTATACCATGCACCATTGGGGGGATGACTCTAGGGAAGGCATTGTGTGATCTAGGGGCAAGCATCAACTTGATGCCCCTCTCTATGATGAAGAGGTTGGGGATCAAAGAAGTCAAGGATACACGGATGTCACTCCAACTCGCTGATCGTTCTATTAAGCATCCTTATGGAGTGGTCGAAGACTTATTAGTGAAGGTGGACAAGTTCATATTTCCGGCAGACTTTGTGGTGCTTGATATGGATGAAGACGCCGAGATCCCTCCCATATTGGGTAGGCCCTTCTTAGCCACTGGGCGTGCCTTGATTGATGTGCGACAAGTGAAACTCACTCTAAGGGTGCAAGATGATGAGGTAGTCTTCAATGTCTTTGAAGTAATGAAGCACCCTGCCGAGAGGTCGGATGTGTATCGAGTGGATATAGTGGACTCAACTGTCAAGGCAAAGGCAACTAGAGAAGCCCATGGTTCTTCACTTGCACAAGTGTTGGTAAAATCCCATGATGATGATAGTGAGGAAAAAGACCCTTTGGGGGATGAGGTCTATCTTGAGTGGTTAAAGGACGGGGAAGCCTTACCGAGTCTCCTAGAGGATGAAGGTGCAAGGGAAGAGCTCAACAAAGAAGGAATGAAAGAAGCTGTGCGTGAGGAAGTGATTAAACCTTTAGAGGCCGGAATCATCTATCCAATCTCAGATAGTAGCTGGGTTAGTCCAAATCATGTGGTCCCAAAGAAAGGTGGCACGACCGTGGTGGTCAATAAAAGCAATAAATCGATCCCAACAAGGACAATCATGGGGTGGAGAGCACGTGCCGATTATAGAGGGCTGTTGGACTTAAATGAGTTGTCCGGGAACCGCATGCAAGCAGATAAAAAGGCAAGAACCTACAAAAAGCGGACAAAGGCATGACATGACAAGCAGTTTCGTCCTCCGGATTAACCCTTAGGGGTGACTTGAGTCAGACTCGGGACGTTAAACAAGCGTTACTTGGGAGGCAACCCAAGCTAGGTATCCTTTATTTTTCTTTCATTTTCCTTTATTAAAAAAAAAGCTTGATTCGCCACGCGAATCCACGGTGGCCACGCGAGACAGAAGCCCTGAATCTCAGAGGCTTGCTCACGCTTTTGTCTCGCGTCGCGAGAGCTACTTTCGTCTCGCGATTCTGGGCATCATCATCTGTTGGAATTCCATATTCACCTCGCGAGATACTGCGATTCTGGAAAGTGTGAAGAACAATTTTTCCAGATTCGCCTCGCGAGTGATCTCTCGCCTCGCGAATCTGCAATTAAGGTTTTAATTTGCAGGAATTCTTCCGGGAGATATCTTTGGCCCAACAGGGGGGGTGCCCGAGGGACCAATTGGATGAGGATGCAACCATAGAAGAGCTTTCCGTGGAAGCGCCCACCTACATTTCAACTTGATCAGGGAGCACCCTCTCCTTTCCTTACTCTTATTTCATATCTGTGTTCTTTCATTGAGGACAATGTATGCTTTAAGTGTGGGGGAGGGAACCAATTGCTTTGTTTTTGTTTTTTGTTTTTGTTTTTGAATGTCGCTTTTGAATAATTTGAGAAGATCAAGAGTATGTGTATGAATGTTGTGTCGGCAAGCTTGTTGGATTTTAATTAAATTTATCATAGATTGATTGCATGAATTATTTTGACCATCGATGATTTCCCCATAGGTTCTGAAAATAGAAAATTTGATCCCCATGTGAAAAATTTAAAATTGAACTTTGATAAATTTTATTGTGATTGCTTGATTTATGACAAGTTTGGGGGTGAAGGGGTGCACACACTAGGAATTGTATCTCGATCAAACAATTTGCAAAAAAATGTCCAGGTGAGGATTTTGAGCCTCCAACTTTGTTTTTGATTGTGTGAAACACTTTTAAGTTGCACTTTCCCGGATTTGCTTGAATCTCTTCATGGTTTGCATGTTTATGTGTTGCATCAAATGATTTAGACAATTTTCTTTGAATAGCTACTTGGCATAAAAAGACCCATCCCTAATGCATGTTCCCTAGTTAGCCACATTGAGCTTAATTAGCCTATTGTTTCTTGATGACCCTATTTTATAAGCCAAAATATGGAAAAAACGACGTTAACCCAATCTTGGGATTAGGAGAGCATGGAAACTTAGCAAGAGAAGGGTTGTAAGAAACTAAGTTTGGGGTGGCTACAAGGTTTGATATGTCATTATGGGTTGAGAAAAATAAAAATAAAAATAAAGGTTGGAGCCAAAGGCAAAAGAAAGAAAAAAAAAAAGGAAAAAAAAAGAAAGAAGAGAAGTGACAAAATGCCAAAAAAGGGTATTAGAAGAGAAGGGTTGTAGTCACCCAAGGCAAAAAGGAAAAATGGAAAAAAAAAAGGAATTTGAGTGGAGATTCAATGTGTTGAATGTTTGTGCTCTCTTAATTCCTAGGGATGTATAGCCTAGTACCTTTGAATATCCTACCCTTAGCCAGGCCCCATTACAACCTTTAAAAGACCTTTTGATGTTGCATGCATGTTTTTGTGGGAACTTTGTCGGAGATAAAAATCAAATTCATGGGAAGTGCTCTTGAAATGTGAGCTTGAGTGAAAAGTTTATAGCCTAGACAAATTGAGCGAATGAGTGAAATATTAAATGCCCTTGTGAGGAAGGCAATTGTTTGAATTTGGTGATCTCCCTTTTGTGTGTAACTTGGATCCTCAACTTAGATTGATGATTGCATGAATGATGAAGTTCTCAATTGTTTAAAGTAAATGAATATGGGGATTACATTGATGCAAGGGGGAAAACATTGGAAAAAAAAAACTGTTTTGTTAAGATTGCTTGAAACTTGTGCGAAATTGATTGAATCCTCTGAGCTTGCCAAGTCTTGAGTCTTTTTGAGTTTTAGCTTGCTTGGGGACAAGCAAGGTTTAAGTTTGGGGTGTTTTGATAAGCCTCAGGCTTATCTAGTTTCCAGCTAGAAAAGAGGTATATTTTGTGCCTAATTGGGCGAGTCACCCTCGCTAATCTCCCAAATTGGCCTTGTTTTGTTCCTATGTTAGACTTTGACTCATTTTATGTATTTTTAGTAGTTTTTTAGTCTATTTTGAGTAGAATTACGCTTTTTGTTTCTTTTTATTGTTTCAGGTTAGAAGTGAAGCTCCTGGAGTCAAGGAAAATGGAGAAAACAGTGGAAAAACAATTCTGGAGGTTTCGCCTCGCGAAACAGGAGCTCGCCTCGCAAGTTTGAAGACCAGCCTGAACAGCAAAATGTCACCCTCTCTGTCTCGCCCCGCGAATCACCATCTCGCTTCGCGAGTCTGAAGGTCTGACTGTGCCAGAAATGTCATCCTCTCTGTCTTGCCTCGTGAAGCACTACCTCGCCTCGCGAGCATTCAAATCCAGATGGAGCCAAAACTTAATATTCGCGTCGCGAGAGGCCACTCGCCTCGCGAGCGCGCGCAGAGTTTGAAATCTATAAGTTGCTGTTTTAGGGCAGATTGGGGGAATTTTGGTCAACCACTTGTTGTAGAGCGTTTTGAGGCGATTCCTTGTCTCGGGAGCTGCGTCTCCTTATTTTCTTTTCTTATTTTACAATGGTGATTATGGTCGATTGTTTGTGCGTTGTTACGAGCATGAGGAACTAATCCCCTCGTCTAAGGGAACAATGAAGCCACCCATGACGGTATAGTGTTCGATGTGATGTATGTTTCTCTCCCTTTTCTCAATTAGTGTTTTCCAATTCTGAATCTGTTGTGTTGATCATATGCATGCGTGATTGACTAGTTAAACGTGTTGAGGCTTAGGAGGCAATTCGCGTTTTAGAACTTGAATTGGGATCATCGATCGACTATTGCACGAGAGTGAATAGGAGATCGGTGCAACCTTATAGGAACCAGATTTAATAGAGTTTGATGATTGGGTTATGAGACCAAGTAAGTAATTAACTCGATCGTTGAATACGTCCTATTGAGCACGACAGTGAATTTAGGAGAATTTGGGGGTCCTGGTTGACATTGTAATTGAACTTAGGGAAGGAATCATCATCACTTGGGTACTATGCATGATTGGGTAGGTGGATTTGTGACCTTAGATGCTTTTTATTCCAGATTTTAATTCTTATTCTCTAATAGATTTGTTAATTTAGATTGCGATTATTTTCTCTCTCTCACAACCACTTCTGTTACTTGGCCAACTTATCGAACTTCTCGCGAATTGGTAGAATTGGTAGCCCAATCCTTGTGTTCGACCTCGGTAATTACTTACCGTGTTATTTTATTACTTGCGATGACCCGGTACACTTGCCGATGACTCAACATTAGCCCAAGTCAATCTTTCTCTTGGGGCTTTCCTCCTTTTATAATATGGTCTCCTGATCTCTTTTCTTAGAGATTCGTTCTCTCTATTCTTATCTCTTATCTTTTAAGTCAACTTCCAGATATACGATATCCTTATTTGATAGGACTTACTTCTTATATTGAGATAAGGTTGCTAGTTAGGCTTAGATAAGTATTATCTTTCAATCTTATCTTTTCCTATGTCCTTGGTAGATCAATCATTCAAGCTCGGTGGCCGTGACGAATATCTCAGCCAGTACATGTATGAAAAAATACTATTAAGAGAGATTTTCGCTTAAGCATCTGACAATATATCGAGAGATTAGTCTCCCACCTCTCGAGTGGATGGATATTCTAGGAAACCATGAGACAAGACTGGTTAGAGGACTGAATCCTTTCTTCAATACCGCTACCAACTTTACTTCAAAGACACTTTGCTGAAGTTCTTTGTCCTCTTAGAGGAAGTTTGGGAAAGATGAATTTTTCATCTTTCAGTGGTTTTTTTTTTATTTCAAAAAGATGTTTTATAGATAACATAGTATGTTGGGTATCTAACTTAAATTTTTTTTAAAAAGCTTTATTTTTTTGAGAAAAAAGCTCTTTTTCTCCATCTAAACACAATGACTGTTTTTTTTGGAGAAAAAAAGCTTTTTCTCTCACTTTCACATGCAATGTCCTTTCTCTCCCTCTCCTCTTTTGCTTAACATTAACATAAACAAATAATTTCATATATTTTTTTCGTAATTTATTGTGTAAAGTTAATTTCTTGCACTATCCAAACGAAATAGATTATCTTAAAATTGTTTTTCAACAAACATACCCAAACAAATATAGATTATGATTATAATCGATTTTTATATAATAAATTACAAAAAATGGTATGAAGTTATTTGTATAATTTAATAAAATTTGTTTAGAAGTTAGTTTTGTAGGGGTAAACAGGAAGAGAGTTTTGAGAATGAAAAATAATCAAATCACAATAATCTTAAGCTGTGTGTTTGGGAAAGCTTGAAAAAATAGATTATGCTGAATCAATTATTGTGATAATCAATTATAATCAGATTCTGTTTTTATTTGAGTATGTTTGCTAAAAAACGATTTTAAGATATTCTATTTTGTTTTGGTGGAGCAAAAAAATCACTTTTACATAGTATATTATGAAAAATGGTATGAAGTTATTTATATAATTTAATAATATTTGTTTGGAAATTAGTTTTGTAGGGGTAAATAGGAAAGAGAGTTTTGAGAATGAAAATAATCAAATCACAAAAATCATAAGGTAAAATATTTCATATGGCTTTAAACAACTTTTTTTTTCTTAAAAAAAATGCTTTTTTAAAAATTAAGCTAGAGACCCTAAACATGATAGATTATTGTGAACACCTAATTTTGCCCGGAATTTTTAAATCAATGTTTTGAAAAAAAAAGACAAGACTGATAACAAAAAAGAAAAACTTGGTAAAAAATGTTTTTTATTCTTAGCCCATTACATCATCAAATGTAGCCCATTTTCGTTTTTATCTTTTGGGCCCATTATCCCAAACCCAACCAAAAAATTGTTTTTATTCTGATTGTTAAAATAAAAAATAATAATTTTTTTTTTGAAATGATCAGCTCCCATGCTTGTACCCCTCTTTGTCTTCTTCTTTTTTTTCAAAAAAAAAGGGGGACAATGGTACAAGCCATCCTTACCCACTGCTGCCCCTGCAAGGTGGTGGAGCAAAGGCTGATTTGCTCCCCACTACTTGTACCCACCAGCTGGCCCAACAGGAAGATTTGTCATCTTCTTCCCTCTGGTGCTATATATTGAACAGTGACCAAAGGAAGAAAGGAGGAAAAAAAAGAGACGAAATTTTCTTCTCCATTCTCGTTTCTACATTCAGAAAAAACAAAAAAATTGTCAACACAAATACTGAAAGAAGGAGAGCAAGAACAGAGAAGAAGACTAAAGAAAGAAAAAACACTCAGAGACCCATTTCCTTGATACCCTTAGCCATGACCACTCCCTCTTTGATCTTTTTTTCATTTTTCTTCTCCTACTGACAGGACCGATCCACTTCTTCTTCCCTCCATATCTTCTTCCATCTATTTTTCATTTTTTTACCCACAGAACCCTTTCTTTTTCTCTTTATTATCTTCTTCCTCTATTCTACCTTCATCATTTTTTTCAGACCCACACAGACCTTCATACCTTCATCATCTCTAAAAATAAAACTTCATTTGCTTCTCCTCTCTTCTCACTGACAGCCACGTACCGCCCCTGATAGAAGACCTCCAGCCGTCGCCCGGAGTCGCTGCTCATTGACGCTGCAGAGGAGGCGTGTGCCGCCTGTCCGTGTCTGGGCCGAGCTCCACCGTACGAACCATCACACCGCAACCAGAAGCTGCCGCACGAACGACCGTCCACCCTCGCCGTCCGCGCCGCCGCTCCCCCCTGCCGCTAGTTCTAGTCGCCTCCATCAACACCTCCTTGAACTCCATTGTTGGTAACAAGGAGGCTTGGAAGCCTCTGCTGCCTCCCCTCCATTTTCCCCTTTTTATTCTTTTAACCTTTTTATGTTTGCTTGACTTATGCTGATAGCTCTTTAGGTTTTGATATTTGGTTGGGTTTGGGTTTGTAGCATGTGACCCATTTGTTTTGTTTTCCATCTATGTTGTTTTTATTATTTTTAGAATTTGGGTCAAACAGAAAACAAAAGAGTAATTTGTTTTTTTGTGATTGGGCCAAGGATGTAGTTAGACCCATCAGCATGAAATATAAGCTATGGGCTAACTACTTGGTCTCTCTTTTTTTGTTTGTTTGTTTTTTTTCTTTTCTTTTGTATTGGGTATAAAAATTAAAAGAATTTTGTTAAAACAAAAAAGGTGATAAAAAACAAATAAATAAAGTGTTGTATGAATTGTAAGGGTTCATCGTATAGCTTTGCTATCTTTAACCCTGTGCAAGAGTGAATCCCCGTTAAAAAAATATTAAATGTTTTTTTTTAATTTATACTTTTAATCAATTTTACCCAATTTCATTCTTATAAAAAAAAATCTTTTTAATTCACGCAACAATCTACGACGTTGATGTATGGACTTATTCATCCTCGAGTGTCGTGTGAATTGTAAGGGTTTATCGTATAGCACTGCTATCTTGGACTCTAAGCAAAAGTGAATTTATTTTTAAAATAAAATCCCTCTCTTTAACCAAAAAAAATCAAAAATCAAACCTTTATCAAAATTAAAAATCAACCAACCAATCAAATTTTTCAAAAGAACGACGTGACTTTGAGTTTCTCATCGCACCCGGGAATACGTAGGAGCAAGATAAGTTATCTTGTCAAGCCAAAACTAAATCTTCCTTTTTTGTGTCTCTTTTTATGTTAAAATAATTAATAAAAAATAATTAAACTTTTCTATTTTTAGGGGTGCCCTATGGACTCATGTGCCATGTTCAACCTCATTTAGTTTTTTTTTTATAAACCATAAATTCAAAAAATAAAAATTAATAAAAATTAAAAATATAAAAAATAAAAAATAAAAAATAACTCTGTCTTGTAAATAATTTTCGTGGTAAAATAAACATTAAAAAGTTGTTAAGAGGTTTTGCACAATTAACTTGAGGTACCGTTTTTTAAACGGACGATGTGGGGTGCTAATACCTTCCCTACTCGTAACCGACTCCCGGACTCATCTCTCTTTCTTTTTTTTTAAGACCAGTTTACCTTTAAATAATTGGGTTTACTAAGATTTTCCCAATAAAAATTTTAGTGGCGACTCCTCTGTCTTTTTTTTTATCTCCCTTTTTCGCGGCTCCCGGACGGGACGGTCGCGACAGCTGGCGACTCCACTGGGGTGTTTTGAGAGTTAGGCCTATCATAGTTGGTTGTGCATTTTTTTAAAAGAAAAAAAAAACAGCTTTGAAAATATTTGTTTTACCCTTTTTGTTTTATTTCTTTTTTTAATGCCTACATAACTGCTTTTGTATATTCTTGCCGCCTTAGGGTAGAGAATTTTTGTATTGGTGTTGTTTGTTCCTTTTTTGCAGGTTTGGGGTAGTTTTGTTTTAGTAGGTTTTTGTGAAGGTTTGTATGCTCCCATCACACACATCACTATCACATGCTGCACACACTTTTGGGCTCTATACCCGAGTCTTGGAATGCCATAAGATTAGAAGGGGCTTCAGTGATGTTATTGTGATGCTTTTGCGTCCCTGACAGACATTGATTCTCCCGCTCGGATTACTACTGGTACATGGACTACCATATTGTGACTTATTTGTCCCTGTGGTGAGGTTCATGGATTCAGATCCTTATCATCTAGATGAGGGTAATCCGGGGACCATATGTTTAGGGGTCTAGATCTATCCCGAAAGTCATGCACATAAAATGTCATTAGTAGCCTACCAAAATAGGGTCTTGACTTCAGAAATCCCAACTTTAGGATATGACCTATGTAGGACAAAAGGGAGCGCATTCCATATTTTTCTGTAACATGAATAATCACATTTATATCTCATGCATCATAACGATTTTTTTTTTGCACGCATCCCACATGCACCTTAACATGCCACTCATTCATGCATTCTGTTACACTCATTCTTATTATATTGTATGCTCGTGCATGTAGTATTTTAGGCCATGCATCATCAATATGTCATTCATTCATGCATCATGGTACACTCTCATGCATAAGTAATTTTGCTTTCCAAATGTTATTAATAAAATAAAATTTCCCTTGCACAGATAATTTGGTAAGAGAAAACACCTTTGATAACAAGAGATGGAAAAAGTCACACACAGTAGTAATGCTCTCGCCACCAAGAATTCCAGGGTGATTTTGAACTCATTAGAGAATCTGAAAGAGTTGAGCCAATCTTTGCCTCAAGAACATCGAAAAGCTTCGTCAAGAAGTATGGAGGGATCCTGGACCTAATTTTCATACCGGTTGAAGCTACTGCTTTGAGTGCTTTAAGTCAGTATTGGAACCCACATCTCAGATGTTTCGAGTTTCCAAACATGGACATTACACCCACCATTGAAGAATATGCTTGCCTGTTAAGTTTGCCAATGCAAAAAAATCCCGTTGTGTACTTTCACCTGGGGCAATACTTAGCCACTGCAAGCATTGCAGGGTTATTAGGGCTTCCTGAAGTTGAAGTGAACTTGACCAGGCACTCAAACTCACGAGGGTTGACCCGAAAATTTCTTGAAAATCATTTGAGGAAACTAATGGATCGACAAGACTGGGAAACCTTTGAGAGGGTATTAGCACTAGCAATATATGGGTTGGTTCTATTTCCATCGGCGCTAGACATGATAGATCAAGCAGCAATGGATGTGTTCTTCACAGTTGAAAGAAAGAAAAACCCCGTGCTGGCAATATTGGCTGAAACGCTTTTGAACCTAGAATTTTGCCGGCGGCATCCAAAGGGGAAGCTCAGATGTTGTGCACAGTTGCTCTATGTATGGGTCATGACTCACATGTACGCAAAAGGCTATATCAACCGCCATTCAGATCCACTAAGAGGCTTCCATAACATCCCCACAAGACAGCTTAATGAAGAGGAATGGAAGAGCGAGTTTGACAAAGTGGAAAGAGACTCTTTTAAGTGGGTATGCCCATGGTACGAAAGTCAACAGGGGCAAGATATCATTTATAGTTGTGGTGATTATCCAAATGTTCCTTTGATGGGCCCAAGAGGTTGCATATCCTAAACACCCGCCATAGCCTTACAACAACTTTGTTGGACTCAAACCGTGCCCCAAGAAGAACCACTCGGTGGATGTTGTTTCCGATACGAGGATGGTGAGAATACCAAGTTGTTGGAAAAAGAAGTTAGAAATGCATGGAAAAATGTGAGGATGGCGGGGAGATCACAATTGGGCCGACCAATCCTAATCATTGTCTCTGAGTATGAAGCATTGAGAAAATCAAGGAAAGGTCTTGTCAACATTCCTACAGAAAACATGAATGCTGAAGATTACTCCCCTTCGGTAACTCAAATGGCAGAACAACTGAAAGTCCTGGAAGCACAAATGAAGGAAATGGAACAACAAAAGTAAGATGCCGAGTTGAAAATAGCCATTGGTCAGAAGCGTTATGAGAAGTTAACAAAGGAAAATGAACATTTAAAGGATTTGTGTGCAGATATCTCCGCAACCTCGAAAGTCCAGAAGAATACAGACAAGGTCCCGTCGAGCGTCATGACTAGGATCCAGAATCTTGAAAGCAAAGTATTGTCCTTGACAACAGAGAGGCATCAACTAAGAAAAGAAAAACGTCGGTTAGAAGAAGAAGTCATTCATCAAGGAGATGTGAGAAAGTCATTGGAAGTGGAAGTCAATCGACAAAGGGGAGTCAATGCCAATCTACAAAAGCAAATTTGTGCACAAGACAGGATGACTAATGAATTGGTACAAAAGGTCCAAGAGCTGAATATTCTACTAGTCGAAATCAAGAAGCAGTGCGATTTAGGGTGGACCTCAGCAAAACACTATCATGATCAAAGGATTCAAGTAATGAATGCCGTAAAGTGGTGGAGAGAAGAGGCCCGGGAGCGAGGGATAGATATTGACATATGGAAAAAAGATATATGTGCATGAATGTGGAGCTAAGCCATTGTATTCCGAATTTTCTCCAAAGCTTTGAAAAGGCAAAAAAACAAATTAGTGCGGACCCTTTGCTTCGTCTCCCGGCTAAGTTGGATGATTTCATGCAAATGTGTGGAGGGTTTACTCGAGGGCTAAAAAGAAAGAGACATAAGCTATTGACTTTAGGATGAAAATGTTGAAACAATATCGAGAATTATGATGTAATCCCAATCTATGTATTGTTTTGAGGAGATTTTAATGAAATATGTCATTGCCTCCATAATTCTATGTATTTGCTTTGAGGAGTTTTTGACGAAATCAGCTCTTGCCTCTATGATTCCTTCGCACTCCAACTCTTGCACTTGACTTGCGACGACACCTATCGTGGAGCATGGTCTTCCTTTAGTGTGTTGTCAACTACATCTTTACCTTATAGGATTCTTCCTTCTGCGCAAAGGGTAGGACAAGATGTCTCAATTCAGAATTGCTAGTGTGTTTGAGACAACATCTATTATGGAGAGTTGTTTCTCCCCTAGATTTGTTGTCAACTCCATTTCATCTTATGAGCACAATGCTCTCTGCGTGGGATGGAGGGACCATCTCTTGTCTGTTATAAGGTGTTAACTCAAAAAATAATAATAAACTCCAAAGGTGATTTTCATAAAAGCTTTTTTCTTTTTCCAACATTTTGTTCTCACTTTGGTTTTGATTAAAACAGTGTGTGGCTTTTCTGAACAATTGCTCGAAGACACCCTTATCGCACTCGGTCACAGACAAGAGCCATGGCGGATGAACTAGAAGAAGTCCAAGAGATCAGGGATGAAGTCAGTCAAATCAAGGATCAGATGACTAAGATGATGGAGATCCTACAAGCAATGCAGAAGGAAAAGAACACAAAGGAGAACCCTCCAGACTCGAACGAAGGACATCCGGCCACACCTCTCATTCCCCCGGGTTTTGCTCGGATTCCTATTCAAGGTTTCAACCAACCAGGGGCCATGATGCCTCTCCCTATTTATCCAAGCAACCAAACTCATTTTTCGTTTGACCCGAACCATCCCCCATACGGTTTGCCTCGCGGATTTGTGCCGCCAACGGCCCCCAGCCCACAAGATGACATTCAAAACTCCGAGCATATCACTCAGACACAAACCACCACTGATGCTGTCGAAATGCCACAAACACAAACTATCAACCTACAGATGGTAACACCCCGACAGTGACACTTTCTGCCAATCCAAAAAATCCTCAATACACCCTACATTATGGACCCCAGGGGACTCAAATGATGCCAAACTTCGGATCCTCCTACATGCCATACTCCTTCCCTCAGAATATGTATGGTGAAACTCCAGTGAATCAGTCAGGAGGGAATTCCCAATCTAAAGAAAAGTTGGAAGTGCTAGAAGAAAGACTACGGGCCATTGAAGGAGTAAATAGTTATGGTCTGCGGGATGCTTCGGAACTTTGTCTGGTGCCAAATGTTGTAATTCCACCAAAGTTTAAGGTACCCGATTTCGACAAGTATCGGGGAACCACTTGTCCCAAAAACCATTTGACCATGTATGTAAGGAAGATGGCATCATATGCTCAAGATGATAAGATTTTGATTTCACTTCTTCCAAGACAGATTAACTGGGGCAGCTTCAAATTGGTACACGCATCTCGAACGGGCCCACGTCCGATCCTTCGAGGATCTAGCAGATGCATTCTTGAAGCAATACAAGTACAATATTGACATGGCTCCCGATAGGATGCAACTCCAAAATATGGCAAAGAGAGACACAGAGACTTTCAAGGAGTATGAACAACGATGGAGGGAATTGGCTGCTCAGGTGGAGCCTCCATTGGCCAAAAAGAAATTGTGGCAATGTTCATTGATACCCTCCAGTCACCTTTCTATGATAGGATGATTGGGAGTGTGTCATCGAACTTTTCTGACATGGTCATCATTGGTGAGAGAATTGAAAGTGGAATGAGGAATGGCAAGATCACTGAGACTTCAATAATGAACGGCTCGAAGAGAGCCCCATTTCTGAAAAAGAAAGAAGGATAATCACACGCAGTAACCTTTGAACAAAAGAAACCAAACCAATATAGACCAAACCAAACACCCACCTTCCAAACCCAATACGCCCCATATTACCAACTACCTCTGTATCACCAAGCCAACCAGCCATACATCGCCGCCACTTCACAATTTCCAAATCCTCAACAGATGGCCCCTTACCGACCATCATACCCTTCTCAGCCTCAAACACACCCTACCATACCACCTCAAATTGTTCAACCCCTAGGTCAAAACCCAAACACCAGCCAAACAAGACCACCATACAACTCGGAAAGAAAGCCGGTGCATTTCGACCCGATACCCATGACCTACACTGAACTACTGCATCAGCTTATAAGTAAATCTGTGTTGACTCCTATCCCAATGAAACCATTGGGGCCTCCTTATCCGAAGTGGTTTGACCCAAATGCTAAATGTGAGTATCATGCGGGGGCAATAGGCCATTCCATTGAGAACTGCAGGGCTTTCAAATTTAAGGTACAAGATCTTATTGATGCTAAGTGATTGAGCTTTCAGAAAGATGCTCCGAATGGGGCACAAGGTCCTATGCCAAATCATGGGGGTTCGGGAGTCAATGCCATTGATAGCTTTATGGAACCTACTCTTAAGAGCCAAGTGGCTGATGTCAGAACTCTGATAAGCCTCTGGCTTATCTAGTTTTATGACTAGATGAACTAGTGTTTATGTGCCAATTAGTCGAGTTCACTCTCGTTTTCGCCCAAATTTGCCTTGTTTTGTTCCTAAGTTGGACTTTGACTCGTTTTGCGTATTTTGTGTAGTTTTTAGGTTATTTTGAATAGAATTACGCTTGTGGTTGCTTTTGTTGTTTCAGGTTAAATAAGTGAAGCTCCGGGAGTCAAGGAAAGTCAAAAAAGCAGTGGAAATTGCAAGTCTGGAGACACTCGCCTCGCGAGTGTATGTTCGCCCCGCGAGATCCAAGATTTGCAGCGCGCCAATACTAAAATTCGCCTCGCGAAGGGGTGCTCGCCCCGCGAGCGAACAAGATTTAGAATCCTTATTTAAAGGCCGTTTCAGATCAGAATGAAGGGAGTTTTAGGAGGAGGTTTTTCCACTTGTTAGGGCAGTTTAGTTACGAATCCTTGTTTCTCTTTGGAGCTGTGTCTCCTTTTCTCTTTTCTTTTTATTTTACGATGGTGATTATGTCCAAGTGTTTGTCTATGAGCATGAGGAACTAATCCCGTCGTCCGAGGGAACAATGAAGCCGCCCATGACAGTGTAGATTCGATGTGATGTATGTTTTCCTTTCCTTCTTTTAATTAATGTTTTCCAATTCTGAATTGATTGTGTTGATCATATGTATTGCATGATTAACTAGTTAAACGTGTTAAGGCCAAACGGCGATTCACGTTTTAGAACTTGAATTGGAATCACTAATCGAATAATGAGCACGACCGTGGAATTAGGAGATTAGTGCAACCATTTAGGGAACAAGAATTAACAGAATTCGAGATTAGGATTATGAGACCTGCAAGTAATTAATCCAATCTTTGAATACGTCCTAATGAGCACGACCGTGGATTTAGGAGAATTTAGGGGTCCCGGTTGACATTGTAATTGAACTTAGGGAGGAATTCATCGTCACTTGGGTTTACATGATTGGGTAGGTGGATTTGTGACCTTGGATATTTTAAATTTCAGATTTTTAGTTAATTAGTTTAATAGATTCGTTAATTTGAATTTGATCCTATCTTCTCTCTCAACCACCTTCTGTAACTTGACCAAATTTATCGGATTTCCCGCGGATTAGTTGAATTGGTAGCCCAATCCTTGTGTTCGACCTCGGTAAATTCTTACCGTGTTTTTATTACTTGCAACGACCCGGTACACTTGCCGGCGTCAACAACAAACTCCCATGAGAGTTATTTTAAGGGAGATGCAGAAACATGGACTGGTGAAAACCTCAATTGTTGAAGAGAGGACTCTTGATGAAGAGATAAGGTGCTACTTCGACGGGAATATGGGGCATTTAATTGAAGAATGTGCCAAATTTCGACAGGTTGTGCAACAGTTAATAGATACGAAGATTATCCTAATTGGTTGTGAGTCAAATGAGTGTGGCATTAACATGGTCGCTGAATCTACAATTTCCCCAACTCCAGTTAAGATAACTCCTTTTACTGTTGTGATTAATACTCAACCGGTTCCTGAGCAAGTCGCTCCGAAGCCAGTGGTGATACACTATACTGAGAAGGATCCTGTGCCGGTTTCGAGTGGGCCAACACCAGTTGTCATCCGAGTCCCAGGTCCTTTCCCTTACAAGGACACCAAAGCGGTACCATGGAAATATGATGGGCAGATTCAACAAAGTCCTCCCAACAGGACCATTGTGATTACCAACATTTCGGGAATTGGTGGAATGACTAGGAGTGGTCGCATTTATACTCCAGAAATATTGCGAAGGGAGGGAAGAGAAAAGGAAGAAAAAGACCGCAAAGGGAAAGAGAAGGTGGAAGGAACGCTGGCCGAAGAGGATACCAAAGGGGGTGATAATAAAAAGGAGGTATCTGATGAAGAAGTCGGTGAATTTTTGAAGTTCATCAAGCAGAGTGAATACAGGGTTGTGGATCAATTGAATCAAACTCCAGCTCGGATATCTCTCTTGTCTTTGTTGATGAATTCAGAGCCACATAGGAGAGTACTGATGAAAGTGTTGAATCAAGCTCATGCCTCTCATGACATCACAATTGATAAGCTTGATAACATCGTGGGTAACATCGTTCCTGTCCCCAAAAAAGATGGAAAGGTTCGAATGTGTGCCGACTATCGAGATCTGAACAGAGCTAGCCCAAAAGATGATTTTCCTCTACCTCACATTGATGTTCTTATAGATAATACTGCCCAACATGCATTATTCTCTTTCATGGATGGATTCTCAGGATATAATCAGATCAAGATGGCACCTGAAGATATGGATAAAACTATGTTTATCACTTTATGGGGAACCTTTTGCTACAAGGTTATGCCCTTTGGCTTGAAAAATGCTGGGGCAACATATCAGCGGGCTATGGTGGCTTTATTCCATGACATGATGCATAAGGAGATAGAAGTTTATGTAGATGACATGATTGCCAAGTCCAGATCCGAAGATGACCATGTTGACAATCTGCAGAAACTTTTTGAGCGGTTAAGGAAGTTTGAGCTCCGACTGAATCCCGCCAAATGCACTTTTGGAGTAAAATCAGGCAAGCTTCTGGGGTTCATTGTTAGTCAAAGAGGAATAGAGGTTGATCCTGAAAAAGTTCGAGCAATCATCGATATGCCAGCACCTCGAACGGAGAAAGAAGTTCGTGGGTTTTTAGGAAGATTGAACTACATTGCCTGGTTCATTTCCCAACTAACTGCGACATGTGAACCAATCTTTAAATTGCTGCGCAAAAATCAGGCTGTGACATGGAATGAAGATTGTCAAAAAGCCTTTGAGAAGATCAAACAATACCTACAGGAGCCTCCGGTCTTGGTTCGCCCAGTGCCGGGAAGACCTCTCATCATGTATTTGACTGTGCTAGATGAATCTATGGGTTGCGTATTGGGGTAACACGATGAGTCAGGAAGGAAAGAACATGCCATCTATTATCTAAGTAAGAAATTCACCAGTTGTGAAGCCAACTAATCACTACTAGAACGCACTTGCTTTTCGCATTTCCTTTTAAGCTTCAGCGGATAACCGACTCCGCAAGATTTTAACCTTTTGTCAAGCTTCGACGGGTACTATACCCCGTAAGCTCTGCTTGTTTTCAAGCTTCGGTGGATAACCGACTCCGCAAGCTTTTAATCCTTTTGCTTTCAAGCTTCAGCGGATGCCCTACTCCGCAAGCTTTTTACTTTTACTTTCAAGCTTCAGCGGATAACCGACTCCGCAAGCTTTTAATCCTTTTGTTTTCAAGCTTCAGCGGATAACCGACTCCGCAAGCTTTTCGCATTTCCTTTTAAGCTTCGGCGGATAACCGACTCCGCAAGTTTTTAACCTTTCTATCAAGCTTCGACGGATACCATACCCCGTAAGCTCTGCTTATTTTCAAGCTTCAGCGGACAACCGACTCCGTATGCTTTTAACCTTTCTTTTTCAGGCTTCAGCGGATAACCGACTCCGCAAGACTTTAATCCTTTTCTGTTCGAGCTTCGGCGGATACCCGACTCCGCAAGCTTTTCGCATTTCCTTTTAAGCTTCGGCGGATAACCGACTCCGCAAGCTTTTAACCTTTCTGTCAAGCTTCGACGGGTACCATACCCCGTAAGCTCTGCTTGTTTTCAAGCTTCAGCGGGCAACCGACTCCGTAAGCTTTTTACCTTTCCTTTCAAGCTTCAGCGGGCAACCGACTCCGTAAGCTTTTAACATTTCTTTTCAAGCTTCAGTGGATAACCGACTCCGTAAGCTTTTAACCTTTTAATTCCAAGTTTCAGCGGATAACTGACTTCGTAAGCTTTTGACCTTTCCTTTCAAGCTTCAGTGGATAACCGACTCCGCAAGCTTTTAACCTTTTAATTATAAGCTTCAGTGGATAACTGACTTCGCAAGCTTTTGACCTTTTTCAAGCTTCAGCGGATGATCGACTCTGCAAGTTTTCTATCTTTTGTCGATCTTCAGCGGGTATCATACCCCGTAAGCTCTTCCATCTTTCTGTTCAAGCTTCAGCGGGTACCATACTCCGTAAGCTCTTTTATATTTCTATTTGAACTTCTATGGGCAATCCATCCCGTAAGCTCTTCTAATGATGCATCCTTTTACTTGTGAGCAAACCCCGGTCAAAATTGGAGTTCATGTCTTTAATCGTTTCTTATAACGATAATAAGTTAACTACGGTTACACCTACTATCTAATAAGAAACAAGTAAAGAGGGGCAACTGTGAACACCTAATTTTGCCCGGATTTTTTTAATCAATGTTTTGAAAAAAAAAAAAAGACTAATAACAAAAAAGAAAAACTTTGCAAAAAATGTTTTTTATTCTTGGCCCATTATATCATCAAATGGAGCATATTTTCGTTTTTATCTTTTGGGCCCATTATCCCAAATCCAACCAAAAAATTGTTTTTATTCTGATTGTTAAAATAAAAAATAATAAATTTTTTTTTGAAATGATCAGCTCCCATGCTTGTACCCCTCTTTGTCTTCTTCTTCTTCAAAAAAAAAAAGGGGGACAATGGTACAAGCCATCATTACCGACTGCTGCCCCTGCAAGGTGGTGGAGCAAAGACTGATTTGCTCCCCACTACTTGTACCCACCAGCTGGCCCAACAGGAAGATTTGTCATCTTCTTCCCTCTGGTGCTATATATTGAACAGTGACCAAAGGAAGAAAGGAGGAAAAAAAAGAGACGAAATTTTCTTCTCCATTCTCGTTTCTGCTTTCAAAAAAAAAACAAAAAAATTGTCAACACAAATACTGAAAGAAGTAGAGCAAGAATAGAGAAGAAAACTAAAGAAAGAAAAAACACCCAGAGACCCATTTCCTTGATACCCTTAGCCATGACCACTCCCTCTTTGATCTTTTTTCATTTTTCTTCTCCTACTGACAGGATCGATCCACTTCGTCCTCCCTCCATATCTTCTTCCATCTATTTTTCATTTTTTTACCCACAGAACCCTTTCTTTTTCTCTCTATTATCTTCTTCCTCTATTATACCTTCATCATTTTTTTCCAGACCCACACAGACCTTCATACCTTCATCATCTCTAAAAAAAAACTTCATTTGCTTCTCCTCTCTTCTCACTGACAGCCGCGTACCACCCCTGATAGAAGACCTCCGGCCGTCGCCCAAAGCCGCTGCTCGTCGACGCTGCAGAGGAGGCGTGTGCCGCCTGTCCGTGTCTGGGCTGAGTTCCACCGTACGAACCATCACGCCGCAACCAGAAGCCGCCGCACGAACGGTCGTCTACCCTCACCGTCCGCGTCGCCGCTCCCCC
The DNA here is from genome assembly GCA_030762895.1 of Sophora flavescens. Classification (NCBI taxonomy): domain Eukaryota; kingdom Viridiplantae; phylum Streptophyta; class Magnoliopsida; order Fabales; family Fabaceae; genus Sophora; species Sophora flavescens. The sequence goes on along the minus strand of CM061069.1, from coordinate 42,953,482 downwards.
CTGCCGCTGGTTCCAGTCGCCTCCATCAACACCTCCTTGAGCTCCATTGTTGGTAACAAGGAGGCTTGGAAGCCTCTGCTGCCTCCCCTCCATTTTCCCCTTTTTATTCTTTTAACCTTTTTATGTTTGCTGGACTTATGCTGATAGCTCTTTAGGTTTTGATATTTGGTTGGGTTTGGGTTTGTAGCATGTGGCCCATTTGTTTTGTTTTCTATCTATGTTGTTTTTATTATTTTTAGAATTTGGGTCAAACAGAAAACAAAAGAGTAATTTGTTTTTTTGTGATTGGGCCAGGGATGTAGTTAGACCCATCAGCATGAAATATAAGCTATGGGCTAACTACTAGGTCTCTTTTTTTTTGTTTGTTTGTTTTTTTCTTTTCTTTTGTGTTGGGTATAAAAATTAAAAGAATTTCGTTAAAACAAAAAAGGTGATAAAAAACAAATAAATAAAGTGTTGTATGAATTGTAAGGGTTCATCGTATAGCTTTGCTATCTTTAACCATGTGCAAGAGTGGATCCTCGTTAAAAAAATATTAAATGTTTTTTTAATTTATACTTTTAATCAATTTTACCCAATTTCATTCTTATAAAAAAAATCTTTTTAATTCACACAACAATCTACGACGTTGATGTATGGACTTATTCATCCTCAAGTGTCGTGTGAATTGTAAAGGTTTATCGTATAGCACTGCTATCTTGGACTCTAAGCAAAAGTGAATTTATTTTTAAAATAAAATCCCTCTCTTTAACCAAAAAAAATCAAAAACCAAACCTTTATCAAAATTAAAAATCAACCAACCAATCAGATTTTTCAAAAGAACTACGTGGCTTTGAGTTTCCCATCGCACCCGGGAATACGTAGGAGCAAGATAAGTTATCTTGTCAAGCAAAAACTAAATCTTCCTTTTTTGTGTCTCTTTTTATGTTAAAATAATTAATCAAAAATAATTAAACTTTTCTATTTTTAGGGGTGCCCTATGGACTCATGTGCCATGTTTAACCTCATTTAATTTTTTTTTTTAAACCATAAATTCAAAAAATAAAAATTAATAAAAAATAAAAAATAAAAAATAAAAAATAACTCTGTCTTGTAAATAATTTTCGGGGTAAAATAAACATTTAAAAAGTTATTAAGAGGTTTTGCACAATTAACTTGAGGTACCGTTTTTTAAACGGGCAATGTGGGGTGCTAATACCTTCCCTACTCATAACCGACTCCCGGACTCATCTCTCTTTTTTTTTTTTTAAGACCAGTTTACCTTTAAATAATTGGGTTTACTAATATTTTCCCAATAAAAATTTTAGTGGCGACTCCTCTGTCTTTTTTTTTATCTCCCTTTTTCGCGGCTCCAGGACGGGACGGTCGCGACAATTATCTACGAAGCACCTCTTTAGCTAAAAACAGCTGAAATAGAAAAAAATTAATTTTTCTCAAACACACTCTAAAACAAATTATTTTTTATAAATTTAAACAAAGTGTCGAACATTATAGGTTATCTATAAAATATATTTTAACTAAAAATAGTTGAAACGAGGAAAATTAATCTTTCCCAAAACACTTGATGGACGCCACCCTTATGAGAAATTGCATATTTTATATATATATATATAAAGACAAGAATAACCTCCATAATTTTCACGTCACTTCCTCTCCAACATTGCTTTTATATCAAGCTTAAATGTTTTGTTACAAAATTTCCTCCAGCAGCTACTTCTTTAAAGAGCACCTAATAATTGTACTAGCCATCTTATTCAATATAAATATAATTTCTGCAACTTATCATAAATTAACATTTTTTGGTTGCAATATAACATAATTAAGGCATTCAATTGATTGAGATAAGAATATAATGAGTTTGAGGAATATGAGGTTCAGGGTTTAAACCCTGACAAAAGTGGAAAAAAAATTACTCCAGAGAATTCACATATTAAAAATAATTATATATATAAAAAATAATGTGATTTTTTTATTATCTAAGATGGAAGAATCCAGGATATCCTCATAATCCATAACCGTAGGATTAATCTTTTTTTTTTTACGTATAAAAATTAAATTAAAAAGTAATATCATGTATGGACACCAAATTATTAGTTTGACTTTTTTTTTTATTAAAAAAAAATCTACTTGAATTGGGAACCACATGCTTCTCCTCCCCAACACCCCTGTTCCAAAACCCTAGCACCCCGGACCCCCCCTCTTTCTCGCTAGTCTTTAGAAAATTAAATTGAGTGTTTATACTTTGTATATTAATGTTAAAACTAATCCCGTCCAAATTGATGGGCCAAGTTTTGGTTGAATTAGATCACGTTTTTATAAGTTTAAAAAATCTTACCCTAAGTAGTTGACAATGTACTCACCTGTAATCAATAAAAAGAGATCGTTATATTTATACACACTGCGCGTTACACGCCTTTCTATCTTTCAAATTTAATAAGGAAAACACAAAAAATCGCTTGAGAAATGAGAACTGAACTGAAAGGGTTTTGAGTTTTGACCTGGGACTTCCCCTTACACTTGAAGCAGCTTCTGTTTTGTTCTGTAAGCTCTCTGTCAAAAGTCTCTCTTAATTTTCTAGTTACAAATGGACATTCTATTGCTACTGATTCATTATTTGATATTTATTTGTATTGTATCCATTACAATGTTACTTTATTATTCATTTCCAAATGTTTGTAAACTCTTACTATATTGACATATGACAACCTCAGTTTTGACAATGTTTATAAGCATATCCACACTCAATCAACCTATCTTCAAAACAAAATGTTGATGATGCTTTGAATTGTTTTATTTTTTGTAGCTGTTATAGTAAATACCTGAAAGTCCGAGATTAAAATTCACCTGTTTTTCAGGAACATCATTACCCTTTGAACCAATGGCGGCTTCACACCTCCTTTATCATTCTCCTTCCCTTCCCAAAACCTTTAATCACCCTTTGAACCAAAACCCTTTACCCCAAAACCTAATTCTACCTCTCAAAGCTACCACCTTTAAACCGCGGATTCTTAGAGCAGTTATCTCCCAGAATACCACTGCTAAAACCCCACTACATGATTCCAAGACTACCACTCATTTTCAGCATTGTTTCACCAAGTCTGAAGATGGGTTTCTGTACTGTGAGGGTCTTAAAGTGCATGAAATTATGGAATCTGTTGAGAGGAGGCCTTTCTATTTGTACAGTAAGCCTCAGATTACGAGAAATGTCGAAGCCTATAGGAGCGCCTTGGAGGGTTTGAGGTCTGTAATTGGTTATGCCATCAAGGCCAACAATAATTTGAAGATTCTGGAGCATTTGAGGCAGTTGGGTTGTGGCGCTGTGCTTGTAAGTGGGAACGAGCTTAGACTGGCTATTCAAGCTGGGTTTGATCCCAAAAGGTTGGATTACACGCAACCCATGAATGTGTCCATGACACTACATTTATCAATCTATTTGTGTTCTTCAGGATCTTTTCTGCATAGATGTCATATCATATGTATTTGGTTTTTGTTGCCAGCTGCATATATAGGACTGCCCTTTGGATCTTGCTTAGCTTTGGTTCAAAATTACTTTGTTTGGCATTTCTCTGTAGCTGGCTCTTTGAAATTTTCTTTTAAAAACTGTGTCATACTTAGTGTATTTATGGGTAATAGGTGTATCTTTAATGGCAACGGGAAACTCTTGGAGGATTTAGTCTTGGCTGCCCAGGAAGGTGTTTTTGTCAACATTGATAGTGAGTTTGACTTGGAAAACATTGTAGCAGCTGCAAGAATTGCTGGAAAGAGGGTGAATGTTTTACTTCGGATTAATCCTGATGTGGATCCACAGGTATATTAATAGAGTTTACTTCATGACTTACCAAGTTTGTTACATGCAACTTAAAGCCTTTAACAATTTTCACAAACAAGATGTTAGTGTCTTTTCAAGTATGACTAATTGATACACAACTGAAGTGGAGACATAACAAGAGGAGGCTGCTAAAAAATCCTAATAAATGTTTGCTTTGTACTAAACTTACATTCTAGCTAATAGGATTTTTTTTAATTATAAACTTGTCCTGCAAGGACCATGACATGATTGAAACTGTTTCTATTCTTATCTTCTGAGTTCTGATCTCTCTTTCAGCGACGTTGTAAAATCCTCCATTTCATTGATTACAGTGGATTCTTTCTGGCTGCTGTTGATATTCCTTTTTAACCATGACTAGAACATGACCTTCATTGTCACCTAAACTTCTTTAACTGGTTGTGCCTGACTGCTATTCCCACAACACCGCTTTTTGCGCAGCTCAATACCTCCAAATTTCCTGCTCTCATCATCATTTTCCTGTAATATTTATTACGATGAAAAATTTCTAATAGAGATATTTAATCTTAGGTCCATCCTTATGTTGCCACTGGGAATAAGAACTCTAAATTTGGCATTAGAAATGAGAAGCTGCAGTGGTTTCTAGATGCTGTGAAGGAGCATCCTAATGAGTTAAAGCTTGTAGGGGCCCACTGCCATCTTGGGTCAACAATTACAAAGGTATACTCACAAAGTATTTATATGTTTTTTCTTCTTCTTTCATCTTCTCCAGTTTCAACCTGTATTAGATAAATTTAGACTGTGGATTACAATAATTGCTGTATCATTGTTAATCAAGTTTTTTTTTTGGTGTTTGTTTGATTTGTTACTCTGGGTGTTCTTTTCTCCTGTCTACTTTTTCCTTCTTTATTATGATTTCTCTGATCTATAGTAACCTTGGACCTTTTTATTTCTTCTGTTGGACAACTTTTCTTTGGTCGATTTCCATTGTTATATGTGTATTCTTAATAGTTAATATCTTTAAAGTATAGCTGTTGAATGAAAACATTGTCGCTTGGTTTTTCTTTTTCTTCAGGTGGACATTTTCAGGGATGCTGCCACTATTATGGTAAACTATATTGACCAAATCCGAGCTCAGGGTTTTGAAGTTGATTATTTAAATATTGGTGGTGGACTTGGGATAGATTATCATCATTCTGGTGCTATCCTTCCTACACCCAGAGATCTCATTGATACTGTGAGGACTCTACCCCAGATGCTAAGTTTGCAATTCCTTATAAGAATAAAGAATCACTATTAACTGATAAATGGGCATTCTTAATATTGCAATATGCATAATTAAATGTACCATTTTGTAAGCTGTGACATGCTGGGACATGTGAAAATATGTCCCGTGAGAACTATTGCATTTGCATAAATTACATGAATGTATAGTGTTTGGGATTTGAGGGACTATATTACTGCCACCATTTGAGATGCATGCATTGCTGGTTGTCAATTGTAGTCTTATCAGTTATCTTATTTGATAAGGAAGTTTCCATGTCTGGTGAATTTCTATAGAATCAACTACAGGGCCTTTGAGTAGTCACTTGTGGCTGATTAAGGTTCTCTAGGTGAACACTTGTTATTTGTGATTAGTAAGTAGTTCATTTATGTATGTAATATGTATTTACTTACTGGTTACACATGGTATTTATGTCTGTAATATGTATGCAATGTGTAGTTTGGTTTCACATAATACTACAAGAAGTACTTGCATATTTATGTTTGTATATGTTTTAAATCACATAGAGGAAGATTGCTGCTTCTTAGAAGTGCCCGTTAGTTTTGCAGAATTAGACATGTTTTACCGCTATCTAAATACTTTATAATAAGAAAGATGCAGTATATTTTTCTTAAAGTGTTCCTGCTAATTCGTATTTACTTATTCATGGTTGAACTAGGTACGAGAGCTTGTCCTTTCACGTGATCTTAATCTCATCATTGAACCGGGGAGATCACTCATTGCAAACACTTGTTGCTTAGTTAACCGGGTGACAGGTGTCAAAACTAATGGATCTAAAAACTTTATTGTAATTGATGGAAGCATGGCTGAACTTATCCGTCCTAGTCTTTATGATGCTTATCAGGTACTTATCCAATTGCTCTTGGCTTCCTATGGGTTATAAACATAAGTGCATCAAGATTATGGTTATCTGATGCTATCCAAATGTCACTTAGTTGTGCCTTTTTATTTTCACAAAATTTATTTTCCGTGAATAATGAATGACATTTCATTGTTTGGTTGCAGCACATAGAGCTGGTTTCCCCTGCCCCAGCAAATGCCGAGATAGCAAACTTTGATGTGGTTGGCCCTGTCTGTGAGTCTGCAGATTTCTTAGGAAAAGAAAGACAGCTTCCAACTCCAGCCAATGTAATATAATGTATTATCTTGTATTTAATTATTTGCATCAATAACGTGTAATCTGTACAAAACTATGATGATGACAATGCCAACTTGATTACACTATCTGAACTGAGTTTCACTTTGCAGGGTACTGGTCTGGTTATTCATGATGCTGGTGCTTATTGCATGAGTATGGCATCAACTTACAATCTAAAGATGCGGCCTCCTGAGTATTGGGTATGAAACTGCTTTTGTCAATTGCTAATCTCATTTAGCAGTCTTCTCTAAAGTAGAGAGTAGTTTTGAGAGGCTAATACATTTGGATAACCATTAATGAAAGAGCAATGTGCTATTGATACTTGACTAATTGGTTTATAAAACTCTCACTACAGATTTTATTCATGAATAGTGATTGGAATGCGCTCTACTCATTTAAGTGTACCCTTCGCTTTAGAGGAATCACAACTGGGTCATATTCCCCCTCTTTGATCCTTATCCCTTCCTTCAAGTTTTATGTGTATATTAAAAAATAAATGAATAAAAGGATAAGAATATTGCTTGCTGTAATTAATACTTGGAACTTTGAATCTGTAAAAGTTGAATAACTCATGCCTTGTTGGCAATGTTGTTATTAGCTTTATACACCTGCTGTAAAATCCCATATATGTTATAAGTTTTGCACCACTTATTACACTATCAATACGGGAAACTTTGCATGAAGACACAACTTTAACTAAAGCGATTTGTCTATAAAGAGTAATATATTATCTTGTAAAATATTTTTAGGTTGACGACAATGGATCAGTGAGCAAAATCAGACATGCAGAGACATTTGAAGACCACATGCGGTTCTTTGAGGGCCTTTGAGTGGAGACCTCATTTATTGGTAGAAAAGGAGGCGCAAGACTTGTTTGTAGCTCGGATATAGATGCAATGTCATTTTTAGTTATGTTTCTTCTATTCTGGTTGAATCTCGACCTTTTTGATGGGGAACGCATAATAAAAAGATTGACCATCTAAATTAATAATAAAATTGTGAGAGGTCAAGATTCATATTTGGTGAATTTCAACTAGATTTAATATCCTCCTTCAGTTTTTAGTTTCAGTTCTCACAGTAAATGCAAGTATGCTTGTAGCTGCCATTTGAAAAGTGGGGCTCATGCCAATATGTATGATGGCATTTGTTTGATAAGTAATATAGTTATATGTATTGGACTTTTTCTTCATATTGAATTATATTTATATAGTTATATATATAGTTATATAGTTATTTGTTTGATAAGTGATATAGTTATAGCTTAATTTCATATTTAGTTTAGAATCTCAGGTGCTGCTTTCACTTCTACTGATCTACTGATTTATAGATACGGGGATTTGCCCACTGTTTCCATGAATGTCAGATTGTGCATGGAAAAAGATGAGACTAAAGCAGCTCTAAGTAAAATTATACACTGAATTTTACACTGAATGCAACAAATGAAAAAACCTAGGTAAAATTATTTAGGTGTATTGAGGTATTGTTTATTAATAAAAAATATAAAATGTTTTAGTTACCTCAATAATGAGTTGAAAGAATATAATGCATAAGTTACATTTTTATCAATGAATAGTACCACAAATGCCTAAAAGAATTACTGAAGTTTTATGCTTCAATAGAAACGTGACACTTTGACTTGCATAATCATACATGTTGAATTGAATTTAAAATTGAATCTGAGTCGTTAAGAGTATCACACTTGGATATAAGGGTTCGTTTGGTGGTCAGGATAAGAGAGATATTGTTTGGTGAGTCAACAGGGTATGATAAACCAATCATGTCACCTATTATATCTTGTCCATCTAGTTAAAATTCTATCCTGAGGGGGAGTTGGGTTAGAACTCAACAGGATAGGATAAGGTGATTTATAGTATAATAAAGTATAAAAATATTTTATATATAAAATAATTAAAGTATAATAAAATATAATATGGTTATCAAAAAAGATATAATAAAACATAAAATAATAAAAATATTAATAATTAATTTAAATTTTTTTTTTATTTTGTCACAAGGCTAATTTTGTTACTTCACATTATTTTAGAAAACTGAAAAATAAATAAAAAATTCTAATAATTTAACTATATGTAAAGTAAAAACTAAAAATGAATATTTAAAATTATAACAAAATTAATTTAAGCTAAACAATATTTTAAAATTTTAAAATATTATATGTAATTTTATCATAAGGGAAATTTTATCTTTTTATATAATCTTAAAAAATAAAAATTATAAAAACTAAAATCTAACAAAATATGAAAACATTTAGAACAAAAACAAAAAATTTAAAATTCGTACTAAAATTACAATGCTATTCAGTTGGTTATCTGGTAGACACCAAACGTCGGATAGGATAACAACTTATCCTCATATCCTACTTATATCCTGCTCTCTTATCCTATTTATCCCTATCATATCCTGACCACCAAAGAAGTCCTAAAAGTTACTTGAACAGCTATAAGTCTAAAAGGAAGTGAAAAAGTGAAAATTGCGGAAGTGCTATAGGTCCCTTTTGTTTGTGTCACTCAAAACGATGTTGTTTTCCCAAAATGAGGCATCGTTGCATGGGAATCCGAATCCACCTATCTTACAGCTGAAATAGTTGTGGCCTACAATAACTGAGAGTAATCCACTATTGTCGAAATGATAAAGGGTTCTTCTGTGTAATTTTATACCGGTTAAGAAACTTAAAGAGTAAAATTATATGGAAAGGTTATATTTTATATTTTTAAAATTGAAATGTTTAGTTTTTTAGTAAATAGTTATTATTTTTGGTTTCTTAACTTGTGTAAAGTTAAAGTTACATATGATATAAAAACTTAATCATAAATTATCATTGTCATTGTCCTTTACCATTAGTGAATGAATACATTGACAATTTTCTTCCTCCATTTTGCGTCTAATTCCGTGTTCTGAAATAGATAAACCTTTACAAAGTGTAAAAGCAGTGGATTTTGTTACCTACGTGGACTAGTGCCAGTAACCAAACTGTTAAGATTGAGAGAATGAACACAAGTAATTATTGCTGAATTACTGTATCATTAACCATCACAAGGAATGCTCTTATAGAGCTACAAAGGCAGCAAGGCCAAGAAGCAACAAACTCTGCTTGCCAAAACAGAAAAACTAACAAAACAGAAAGAGCAAAAGAAGGAGAAAGCCTAATGAATCTTAACAAATTAGGCTTTCGTTTTGGCTACAAAATCACATAACAATCCCTCCCTTAAACTATTGCACTTATAAGCAACTAGTTTAACTTAGGAATTTCACAAACTCCTAGTCGCTCTCTAAGTTTTATGAAGGAATCTGATTTAAGTGGCTTTGTCAGTAAGTCTGCAATTTGATCCTTAGTTCCACAATGAACCATTTCTATATCACCATCTCTAGATAGGTTCCTTAGGAAGTGAAACCGAACATCAATATGTTTACTTCTTCCATGCATGACTGGATTCTTTGAGAGTTTGATGGTTGAACTATCGTCACACATTAAGGTAATGCAACCTTCCCGAGCATGCCCCTGACTCTTCCAATATTCTTCTCATCCATACACGGCTGACAAGCACAGTTGCAGCTGCCACGAAGTCGCTTCTATGGTGGAGAGGGTCACAATTGGTTTCTTTGAGGACCAAGCTCTTGCTCCATTACTCAAGAGAAAGACATAACCAGAGGTGCTTTTCCTGTCTTCTAAGTCACCTGCATAGTCACTATTTGTGTAGGCTAACAGTTCCTCATTTCCTCGCTTCTTATACAGAATGCCAAAGTTCACAGTGCCTTGAAGATACCTGAGAATTCTCTTGGCAGCCTGCATATGTATTTGAGTAGGCTGACTCATAAACCGACTGATCAAGCTGACAGAAAACATCATATCGGGTCTGGAATTTGTGATGTACATGAGGCTTCCCACCAATTGCTTGTATTGAGTCTCATTTACCTTTACACCTGTTTCATCCTTGCATAGTTTGTAACCTGGCACCATAGGAATTCCAACCGAGTTACTGTCAGCCATGCCAAATCTTTTCAACACTTCTAAGGCATACTTTCTTTGATAGATGTAGATTCCATATTCCTCTTGTAGTACCTCTATTCCAAGGAAGAATCTCATCTTACCAAGGTCAGTCATATCAAATTCTTCCTTCATTGAATTCTTGAAGGTACTCATTAAGGATTCATCATTGCCTGTGTATATGAGATCATCAACATACACACTGACAATTAGAAGCTTTCCCTGTGCAGAGTGCTTTAAGAACAATGTCTGCTCATGATTGCTTTTCTTGAAGCCTGCACTGATGAAGTATGACTCAATTCGACTAAACCAAGCTCTTGGAGCTTGCTTTAATCCATACAAGGCCTTGTGGAGCTTGTACACCTTGTGCTCACTTCCCTTCTTCACATAGCCTTTTGGTTGATCCACATATACATCATCAGAAAGAGTGCCATATAAGAAGGCTGATTTGACATCAAGTTGATACAGTTTCCACCCTTTATGTGCTGCAAGGGCTATAATCATTCTCACAGTGTCCATTCTGCTCACAGGAGCAAACACTTATGTGTAATCCACCCCATACTGTTGAGAATAGCCTTTGGCCACTAACCTGGCCTTGTACTTGTCTACTTGACCAAGTTCATTCAATTTAGTCTTGTAAATCCACTTGACACCTATCCTTTTTGCACCAGCTGGTAAGTCAGTGAGTTCCCATGTACCATTCTTCACAATCGAATTGATTTCAGCATCCATAGCTTGTCTCCATTTGATACTTCTTACTGCAGTTTCAAAGCTGTCAGGGTTTGTGCATTCAGTGAAGGCCATGTTGATTGCATCTTCTGGTTCTGAGAGCTCTTCACCAGTTACATAGTCACTCATCCAGCCAGGAGGATGCATACTCCTGCCTCCTTCTTCATTAACAACTTCAGTTCTCTGAGTTGGGGTCTGATTCCTATCTTCCTCATCATTAGACTCACTGCCTGCAACACTTTCTTCTTCAAAGTCGGTGATACTCTCAAGATCCCCATTTTCGGTATCTACAATCGGTTCCTCCTTTTTGCTTCGATCCCATTTCCATTGAGTATCTTCCTCAAAGATCACATCTCTCGCTTACAACAATTCTTCTTGTAGTTGGATTATAGAGCACTGTATCCCTTGGATTCCTCACTTATTCCCAACAAAACACACTTGCAGCCTTTTGTCCTCCGGTTTAGTCCTTTTGGCATCCTGGAATGTGTACATGTGCTACACAACCAAACACCCTAAAGTGCTCAACCGAGGGCTTTACTCCACTCCAGGCCTCTTTCGGTGTTTGATTCTTCATGACCAAGGTTGGTGATCTATTCAAGACATAAGTCACCCAATTCACGACTTCCGGCCAAAAAGGCTTTGGAATCTTCTTCTCTGTTAGTAGTGTTCTTACCAAGTTCATGATGGTTCTATTCTTCCTTTCAGCCACCCCATTCTGCTGTGGAGTGTAGGCTGTGGTCAATTGTCTTTTGATACTTGTTTTCTGGCAGAACTCATTGAATTCCAATGAAGTAAACTCTCCTCCTCTGTCAGTTCTAAGGCACTTAATTAACAGACCAGATTCTTTTTCAACTAGTCTTTTAACACATTGAAAATAGTGAAAGGCTTCTGATTTCTCCATCAAAAAATAAATCCAAGCCTTTCTAGAGTAATCATCTATAAAGCACACGAAATACCTCTTCTGGCTATTGGATGGTGGAGTGATAGGGCCACAGATGTCTGCATGAATTAATTCCAGCTTCTGTGTTGCTCTCCATTGACTCTTCTTTGGAATTGGATCTCTGTGCTGCTTTCCTTTCATACAATCTTCACATACTTTCTCTGTTGCTGATAATGAGGAGGGGAGACCCCTGACCATGTCTTTGCTCTGAAGAGTTTTCAACCCCTTGTGAATCAGATGAGCATATCTGCAATGCCATAAGAAGGAAAGGTCTTGTGCAGCAGTATGGAAGCATGCATCATTCTTGGTTATAGGCTGTGCAGACAAGATAAACATCCTGTTTGCTGTCATGTTAGTCTCCAGAATCAAGCCTTTGTCAGGATGAAACAGCTTGCAGGTTCCTGACTTGAACATTACAGTTAAACCTCTTTCTTGCAGCTACCCTATGCTTAAAAGATTGTTCTTGAGTTCTGGCACCAAGAACACATCTCTGATTATGTGAGTGACTCCTTTAATATTCAGCTTCACACTCCCTTTTCCAGTCACCTCCATTCTTGTGTCATTTCCAAGCTTCACATACTGCTTGAAAGTATCATCCACCTCCTTGAACCAAGATCTGTTTCCACACATATGATTCGAACACCCTGAATCCAAGAACCATGCATTTGTTCCTTGCACATCATGCAATTCCTCATGAGCCATCAACAGGAGTTCTTCTTGGTCATTGAAAGAAGCATAATTGGCTTCTTTATCCCAGTCGGGACATTCATACTTGTAATGTCCAAGTTTGTGGCATTTGAAACATTCAACAAAGTGGCTCGGTTTTTGTCTTCCTCTTCCCCTTCCTCTTCCTCTACCTCTACCTCTTCCTCCATTATCATTCCTCTCATCAGAACTTATTTTGAGAGCCTGCTCCTCTCCATGATTCTTGTGGAATTTCTGCTCATGAACTATCAAGGAACTCTGAAGTTCATCAACATAAAGGGAATCGGTATCCTTAGATTCCTCAATTGAACAAACTATATAGTTAAATTTGTCAGTTAAGGATCTAAGGATCTTCTCAACAATGATTACATCCTGCATCTGTTCTCCATGAGTTCTCATCTTGTTAGCCACACTCATAACCCGAGAGAAGTAGTCGGTTACTGTCTCACCTGTTTTCATCTCCAAAGTCTCAAACTCTTTCCTCAAGGCTTGAAGCATTGATCTTTTTACTCTTGCATTGCCTTCATATTTTCTCTTCATCGAATCCCATATTTCTTTTGACGTGTTCTTTTTCAAGATAGTCTCCAAGATTGTTCTATCTATGGCTTGAAACAAGTAGTTTTTGACCTTCATATCTTTCAGCTTCAGCTCATCAATTCTCCTCTTTGAGCTTCACAAGATACCTTCTTGGACTGGTTCTGCAATGCCTGTTTCCACCAAGCTCCAATACTCCTTGGATCTGAGAAAATTCTCCAATAGCATGCTCCAATGATCATAATGACCATCGAAACGAGGAATTGCAGGCTGCACAAAGCTACCATCATTTGCATTCGACATTTTCTTGTTACTCCAAGAACTCCCAAGAACACTGATTCACGCTTTTCTGCTCAGGCCCCAGTAGGAGCTCTGATGCCAAATGTTAAGATTGAGAGAATGAACACAAGTAATTATTGCTGAATTACTGTATCATTAACCATCACAAGGAATGCTCTTATAGAGCTACAAAGGCAGCAAGGCCAAGAAGCAACAAACTCTGCTTGCCAAAACAGAAAAACTAACAAAACAGAAAGAGCAAACAGAACAGAAAGCCTAACAAAATCTTAACAGAATTAGGCTTTCTGTTTGGCTACAAAATCACATAACACAAACAAGAGTAAACCTTTGCCATAGCAACGATGTTGTTCTTCATGCATGGCTAAGTTTTCACTTCTCTGTTTTACCAAACTTTAAAGTTTACAGTTTTTTTTGTAACCTTTGCTCAAGATTTGCGATTTATTTAGGGTCCGTTTGATTCGCAGTACAGGAAGAACAACACAGTACAATACAGAACAGTACAGAACAAGTGGTTGAGTTACAGCACAAATTTTTGTGATGTGTGGTGTTTGGTAGTTGATGCACAGAACAATCGATTTTGTCCAGTATGTTGTTTGATATGCTTACGTACTGGACAGGACAACGGAAAATTTACTAAAATGCCATTTGTATTATATAATGTTTGATGTGCATTATAAAAATATGCGGAACAAGAATTTTATATTTTAAATACTTTTTTTATTTATAATTAAATTATTATCAAGCTATCCTCTTATAATATATTAATAATATATATTATCAAGTTTTTTTATATAATTAAGACATATTAAAATAGACATATACGATAGTAAATACTATAATTAAAAAACAGAAATAGAAATAGCAATGTCGTCGTCATCTCCAAAGTTGTCATCTTCACACTCACAGAGCACAACCCCAACACACCGCCATCCCCATCACTCTGACGCCACCATCATGTTGGAGCGTGCACTCTCCTCCCGACGCTACAACCTCCACGGCGACTCCGACCCCGACGACACTGCCATCTCCTCCGTCAACGGCGACGAATCTAAGACCAAGAAACACCAACACATCTTCTTCCGAATCACCAACAGGGCTTCCAATTACCTTTCCAGATTCTCAGGTTCGGGTTCGGGTTCCTCTCAGTACTGGGCTTGTGCCATCGTGATGAGGTGACGAGGTGGGATCAGCGACGACGCAACGACGGAGCCGGGAGAACGACAGATCGAGAGCTAGAGGTGACAAGGACGGAGCAGCGACGGCGCAACGACGGAGCAGGGAGAACGACAGATCTAGAGCTAGTAGTGGCGAGGTGACAGGGACGAATCAGCGACGGCGCGACGATGGAGCAGGGAGAACGACAGATCCAGAGCTTGTGGTGACGAGGGGACAGGGACAGAGCAGCGGCGGAGTGAGATTGCGGTGAGAACGACAGAGAACGACGGACATGCTTGTGGTGACGGGGACAGGGACAGAGCTTGTGCCTCTATTTTCACATATTTGTTCACAGATTGAGATTGGAACAATGGAGAAGAGGGCTAGGTACTTGTGAAGATAATGCTCCACATTTGAAGGGGATGTGGGCAGTGGAGTTCAAAACTCGTGCAGTGGAGAAATGCAGGGGAGAAAAAATCTCGTGCGGGGGAGAAAAATCTTTGGAGGTGGGTTTCACTGGAGGAAGACGTGACCAGTGAGGGGTTGGAGGATAATTTTGACATTTCATTTATTTTGTGCACAGGACAAGTTTTTGTCCCTTGATTAAGTGGGTAACAAAACTTTAAGTTTTTGTCCAGTCCATCATCTTGTTTTTGTCCTGTCCATAAACCAAATTAAAAATCAAACATGTAATAAAATGATTTGTACTGTACTGTCCCTTAAAAAATAACAAATCAAACGGACCCTTATAGTGACTCCGTCTAGAATGCTTCCTGGTGGGAGTTTGCGTTACATGCTCCATAGGTTTTAATCGTTGATTTATTATTATAAAAAAAAGCGACAATCCAGATTAATAAGGGTAGGATGGATATTATGAAAATAAGATTTTTTTTTTACATCTGAAACCCTAAAATCTCTAACCTCTCTTTCTCTCATTCGCCGCTCTCTCTCTCTCTCCTCCGCCGCTCCCCCCTCTACCTCCACCTCCGTGTCCTCTTCCCTCCCTCCACCCGTGTCCCCTCATCCTCCTTCCATGGCTTCGATTTCAAGCACCAGATTTCCACCTGAGATGAAATCATCCATGGCTACACCAAAACACCCATGAAAATCAATGACTGGGATTTTGTCCTGCTTTTATTTTATTCTAAGATTTAAATACAAATTTGAATACAGACCCTTAATTCTCTATTTGGCTGATTGATCATTTGCACGCCTGAACCACCGCACGCTACCGCTTTTTTGGTACAGTGATGCTGAAGAGTAGTCCTGATACACCGAAGATGATGCGGCAGAAGAGTTTCCATAAGTGGAAGAGGATGGCGGCAGAATTGGAATGGTGGTGATGGTGGTGGCGGCGACCGAGGATGAGGGATCCGAGGTATTGTTCTCCGACGAAGGTGGGTGGTGGTGAATGTCCAAGTTGCAGAAGTGAGAGAAAGAATGGGTCTCATTTTTGTTTTTTTATTTTTAATTTTTTTTTGTTGGAAAATACCCGGAATGACCTTGGAGCATGTAATGCAAACTCCCGTTAGGGAGTATTCTAGACAGAGCCATTATTAAAACTTACAAAAGTAGAAGCCAATTTTTGAGCAATATAAAGCCTTTTTAATTTTTTTAATTTATTTTTTGTTACAAAAAGTTTAGGAAAGTTGGGTCCCGGGGGCTCACCAGAGCCAGGGCAGGCCTACCGGTTCAAAAAGCGCTTATAGATTGTCCACCAACGGACCAACCTTCGTTGGCAGTTTTTTATTTTTTACTCAATAGTAATACTATACTATATCAATACAATGGAAATGTACTTTTTTTTTATGCTAATATTTTGGAAAGTGGAAACTTCAAAAACTTACCCCTTTTTTATGCTAATATTTTGAATTGATGAATTATATAAGCTTACACACTTTTATCACAGGAGTAATTTCAACATACAAAACAATAAAGTGGTGAAACCATTTTATTGCTTAAATTTAACAAAAAATTAAACATTTTAATAATAATTCGAATAAAGAAAGGTAACTTCATGTTCCGGATAGAGTAAGTCCTCTTACTATTCATGAGCATTTATTCTGAGACACGCATTTAAATATGGTTACATCAAACAGGAGGGACTTGTTACATCCCTTATCGGTGAGGGAGTTGGTTTAACTGGGAGTGCAGGTACAATCGGGGTCATTAGAATCATTTTAAAATGTTAATAGTGTATTTTGTAAATATGGGTTTTGCAATATAGCCCTTGGTCAAGTCCTGGTACATTTCACTATGCTCAAAGAAATCAGTGGAATCCCTCCATTTTCTCTCACTCAAGGTTGAAGTAGATGAAAGCATTGTTCCTTTTTTTAGCTTCTGAAAGAACTGGAGCTCAGCAGCTTTTGGAATAACACTAAGTGGTATACTAGAATGGCCCATTTCGTCTAGCACTTCCTGAACCTGTCAGGAAGAAATCATTCAATTTTCAAGCATGCTAGTCTTCCCCAGAATATGGCTTCATGGAGTTATACGTCCCGCAATCATGTGCACCCAGTATTATTCTCTGGCCAACAAAAGAACCCTTAAGGCGTCTTCCTAGCATGCTTGAACCGTTGCAGCACATCCAAAATGGACGCCAAACCTCTTCTCAGGATCTACCCCACACCCTTTCATGTTCTTCACAGGCACCATGAACCAACAATAGCATCTAGTGACAGTAACATTCAATGGTCTTTGCTACATAAGGGTGCTGAAGGAAAAAAGGGATTTCCGAATTTCATTTTGATGGGTACTCAACTAATTTCAAAAATACATGGGTCAATTTCATAAAAAATATGGGGCAATGGGAACTTCAGGTCACCTCAACATTATCTCAACCATCAAATTTTATATTAATATATGCAATGATCTGAAAAACTCCTTTACAGGAACTTAGTAACTCCCTCATAGTAAAAGTCACCTTATAATATTTTCACCGAAAAAGTTTCTTTTTCAGTGGGATTTTAATAGCATAAGAGTAAGACTACCACTATCCACAAGAGTTATTGAAAGTAATTCTACGATTGTGATATTTTATTGAATGTTAGAGGGATATATATAAGTGATACATAACCATTACACGTGATACCCGGGAGAAGATCAAGTTAAATCTTTAGAAATTAGACAAGTATATTTCCTACATTAATACATAGCCTCAATTAAGCTAATTATAATATTTGATGAGAATTACAATCATATCGGATCTTTGATTA
This sequence comes from Sophora flavescens, assembly GCA_030762895.1. NCBI lineage: Eukaryota > Viridiplantae > Streptophyta > Magnoliopsida > Fabales > Fabaceae > Sophora > Sophora flavescens. The sequence goes on along the minus strand of CM061069.1, from coordinate 42,935,691 downwards.
TGTAACACTCCCCCTCAAGCTCAAGAACCAGGGAAGGTACATGAGCTTGGAAACTAAAGCTGAGCATGTGAAGATGGAAGAAGAGCCTTTGTGAAGACATCCGCCAGTTGCTGATTAGAGGGGACAAATGTGGTTCGAAGTTTGCCTTCTTGAATTTTATCCCGAACAAAATGACAATCAATTTCAACATGTTTTGTTCTTTCATGAAAAACTGGATTGTTTGCTATATGGAGGGCTGCTTGATTATCACAAGATAAAGTTGTAGGATGTGATGGAATGCCTAATTCATGGAGAAGACTAGGTAGCCATGCGAATTCACTAACGTTGGCCATGGCTTGATACTCTGCTTCGGCAGAGGAGAGCGAAATCGTTGGTTGCTTCTTGGTTCGCCAAGAAAGGAGACTTGGACCCAAAAATACAATAACTTAGGTAGTTGATCTTCGGGATATGGGACAAGAAACCCAATCCGCATCACAATAAGCATGCAAGCGTAGAGAAGATTTAGATGAGAGTAGGATGCCATGGTCTGGCGCAGATTTGATGTATCTGACCACTCTAAGTGCTGCATGCCAATGTGTGTCTCGAGGAGAAGACATAAATTGAGACAACAAGTTCACCGGATAAGTGAGATATGGTCAAAGTGAGATCCGGTCGGGTGATTGTAAGATATAGCAGTCTACCAATCAATCGTCTATATGGAGCAGGGTCAGAAAGAGCCTCACCAAGATCAGTCCAGTCTTGGGCCTAACTCAACCCCAAAAACCGGCTTGTAAGGTGAGGACTACCCAAGCCTTATAAGCACTACTTAGGCCATATCTCTAGTCGGTGTGGGACTCTCAACACACCCCCTCACGCTCAGGACTGGACATCTGAAGCGTGGACTAATGCGGGTGGAATAACATGGATCTCAACACACCCCCTCACGACACGCCCAAACTTGGACATCTGGAGCGTGGACAAATGTGGGTGAAATAATAGAGATCTTGGCCCAATAACAGATCTAGGATATGCTCTGATACCATGAAAGTAATTCTTTGATTGTGATATTTCATTGAATGTTAGAGGGATATATACAAGTGATACATAACTGTTACACGTGATACCAGGAGAAGATCAAGCTAAATCTCTAGAAATTAGGCAAGTATATTTCCTACATTAATACATACCCTCAATTAAGCTAATTATAATATTTGACAGTAATTACAATCATATCAGATCTTTGATTGTGTAACAGTTATGTTATTTGAACATAAATTTTGGACATCATATGTGATAGTGTATATGTTTATCTCCACCCCTCACCTACATTTTATCTTCTTTATATACACATTTCTCGAAAATACACTACAAAAATAAAGGGGACATCTTTTGATGTCCCATTTTGTGGGGGGAAAAAACATTGCCATGTCCACAAACAATATATAAGTAGGGGTGTTCATCAACCGATCCAAATCGATTCAAACCGTAAAAACCGAACCAAAAACCGAACAAACTGAAAACCGAAAAAACCACAATTTTTTATTGGATTGGATCGGATTTTGGATCCTATAGTGAAATCCAATCCAATCTAATCCAAATCGATCTATTATATACATGTACCATTATTTTTGAAATTATAGTATTACTCATACTTAAACATTATTCTTCATACTTTTATATCCCTCATTCTTTTCAATATTTTTGTTGGAATGATATATATAAAACTATTTAGAATAAATATTAATGTCTTGAAGCTATATTTTAATAAAATTTTTGGTGCATAGCATATATATATATGTTTGATTGAGTAATCATGAAAAATAGGAAAACAATTAAGTAAATTTGAAAAATAATTAACTACAATTTATTTGTAGCCGATTCAAGGAAAAAATAGGATAAGTAGGAGTAGATATAGAGAATTAATATAAAAGAACGTGTTAAAAAATATCAATAATTTTTTTCTTCTCAAATTCCCAAATTAAAATGAAGACTGTTTGATTATCTTTCATCCATTATTAAATAAGTAGAAATGACACTTGACATTAGAAAAAAAATAAAGTATGACAAAAACCGAATTATCCAATCCAATCCAAACTGCATTTGATTGGATTGGATCAGATAGATTTTTTTAAAAAAGAAACCGATCCAATCCAAACCACACGGTGTTTTTATCATTAGATCGGATGACTTTTTAGTTCAAAATCGATCCAATCCAATCCACCAACACCTCCTACATATACGTAAGAAAGAGAAAGAGGGCTCAGCTTGGTTTGCTTGTGAGTCTGACACTGCCAGAGTGCCGGTGGAACCTACTATGGCCTCTGCCTGCATTGGTCCATACATCATCTCCCTTTGCGGTGCTGCTTTCCTTGGCATTTCATTCATACCTGCCCATATTACCAATTACATTTCACTCAAAATTTGATAAAAAATGGAAAGGAAATATGAATAATTAATACTCCAATTATAAACTTCTAAATGTATATTAAAATCTGATTATGTGTTCGTATATGTAAAATGAGAGTAACACTAGCCAACGAAGGTTGGTCCAGTTGGTAAGAATAAAACTCATAATCCATAAGATTGTGAGTTTGAATCCAACTGCGGATGTAAAGACTTCATTAATGAGTAATTTGTAAGTACCTCTGTAAGCACTCTTTGAGCTGTGAAGCATGTCCTGTCCTTCATGATCTCCCGTGACCCAACTCACCTAAACTTATTGTTTAAAAAAAAATGAGAGTAACACTATAGTAATGACTTGTTTGACATATGCAAGAAAAGATTAATAATTTTTCTGACTGGAAAATGATAATTAATTTCTTTATACTTTTGTATAAATAACTTTAAGTGCTAATTATTTATTTTTCAAAAAAATTATATGCATAATATGTAGGCACCTATGTTAAGGTTTCAGGAAAAAAAAATTGTGATTCTCCCGGAACGTGGTTCGCAAGAGTGGTTAATGTAAAATCAAAAACTATTTTGCATTTAGCTATAAATCTGAAAAGTAATCTTAAACTAAAATTAATTTTATAATTTTATATATTAAGTATTTAAGGGATGTGAAACTTAATCTCAACTTCTATCACCATTTGAAATTTACAGATAAATTCATCTTCATTCTTATATTCAAATATTCCTATTCAAAGTGATATTTTTTTTATTTTTATAATAAATCATATTTTTTTATATACAAAATAAATCATATATTCTATTACCAAAATAATTGAAAACATGATATTTGTTCATAAGTTGTTGAACTAAACAACTAAAAAATAAACAATAATATAATTAAAAAAAATCATTTTTCACATAAGAGATACACCTTTAATACTCATAATTTGTTAGAGCATATACTAAACAAATTATTTAGTTGAACAAAGATATATATATATATATATATATATATATATATATATATATATATAGATAGATAGATAGATAGATAGATAGATATTATTCAACAAATAAATACTTATATGAATTAAATTACTTTTTATAATATTTTCAAATAAAAAGATCATTTTATAAACCAAAAAGTCAACCATCAATCTTTTAAAAAAGTATTTCTTATAAGGTATAAATATCAAATAACTAATTATAAATATTTTTAAAAAATTTAATGACTTAACAATGTTAAGTTAATATTTAGTCAACATTAAGATTTGGATGATGATTAATTTAAGATTATATTTAAAAATTATTGACCAACAGAGGTTGACACATCTTGTGGCCAAATATTTTGCCTTTAATCGATGTAATTTAGGTTTTGATTATCAGATTTTTCTTGTTTGTAGGTGTTTAGGTGATATATAAATTCTATTATATATCCTTACTGTTGAGGTTGATGGTCTTTCATAATAGAATATGTCATTTCCTAATCTAAACTTTTATTAAAAAAATATTTAAAATTTATTATATTTTAATTTAATAAATTTTAAGATAGTAAAATGTAATTTACTCTGAAATGAAATAAAAGTTGGTATTGTCTAAGATCCATACTTTATTTTATCTTCACAAGTTTGCATAAAAGACACGAGAAAGTGGGTTTGCCTTCAATTTCAAAGTCCAAGTCGCAGTCACAGTCACAGTCCCAGTCCCAGATTCATAATTTCAAATGAATGAGTGATGGATGGTAATGCCGTCATGGGACACAACATTCCAACGAGTGGAAGATTGTTTTGTTGGTTTCATTCACAATTCTTACAACATATCCCATCCAACAATAAAAATACAATAACAAAAATACAAATTGGAACACATTAATAAATAATAATAATGAAGTGTGAGAAAGAGGAAGAGAAGGGTCACGAAACGAAACGTAGCAATCTCTACGTCCACGCACTGCCTCCCCTTGTTGTCTTGTAGCTGTCAAATTAACTCAACCGTGCCTCACTCGCATTTGGCCTCTTATTTCATCACCTTAATATATGCTGCATGTACCTGTTCTTCTCTCTCTCATACAGATATGTAATTAACACGTACCAATCAATAATTATAATACAGAGGGAAATAAATCTCAAATGTAATTTGTGTTTCAATATAATTAATTAACTTTTATTTTTATATAACACACACGCACATATATGATTTACATAATAATTTTAAATCAAATAACTGATTTTGTATTAAATTTATTTAATGAAATGTTGTTTAATGGTATAATAATTTTTTTATTTATGCTAGTGTCAATTATTTATCCCAAAATGGATTCTCTGATACCCTCCTACCTCTGCAGCAAGGAAATCGAAAGTGGGAGGAGAGAGAAAATGGAGAGAAAATTAAGAAATGGTGAAGAAAGTAAGGAAAAAAAAAATAAGAGAGAGATACAGAAAGGGGAAGGATGGAGAGAATCCAAACCTGTTTTGAGAATAGAGGGAGGGAGGGATAATCATGAGCCATGACCCCTCCCACTCATTATATTTTATTAGGGGTATAACGAGTTGATTTGGTTTGATTTTAGGCATTTTTCTTTTACAAAACCTGAAACAAACCAACTCGATGAAGTACCAGTTGGTTCAATCCGTGTGTTCAGATCAACTGTTCAAAGAAGCAGAGAAGCAAGGAAGCAACCTGGAAAAAGGAGAGAACAACTAACACTACAAGAATTTTTTAATTTAGCTGCTAATATTAGCTACTAATAAAATATGTAGCTAATTTCAAGTTAATTAACTACTTGTTAACTATAGTTAAGTGTTATAGCTACCATAAATCTATTCTTACTGAAAGTTAAAACTAAATATTAACTATTGACTATTTTTTATAAACAAATTATTTTACTACAGATAAACACTACACTTTCACTCTCTGGCATCCTCTTCTTTCCCACTCTCGCCCTCTCACACTCTCGCCTCTTCACTCTGCTCACTCTGCTCAGGTTCACTCTCGCTCGCCCTCTCACTCTCGCCTCTTCACTCTGCTCACTTTGCTCAGGTTCACTCTCGCACTCTTCACTCTTCACTCTGCTCAGGTTCAGTCTTGCATGGTTCTCGTTCTCGCACTCTCACTCTCCCGCACTCTGCTAACTCTCTCTCTCTCTCTCTCTCAGGTTGCGATTTGAAGGTAAGATTCGAAGGTGAGCTAGGGATCTGCAATTTGAAGACAAGATTTACTTGAAGATAAGAAGTTCAATCTGTAATTTGAAGGTAACATGTTCGATCTATAATTAGGGTTGTGATTTGTCAATTTGTTTTGCGCTCTCTCTCTCTCTCTCAATTCCATTTTGCGCTTTGTCATTTTGATTTGTGATTTCAATTTGTTGAATGCACCGTTTGATCAATCTAAGCTTCTTCAAACATACACATTGATCCAATGATGCATCCCTGTTTTGTGACTAGGAAATCTTCAATTTTCGGGAAGAAGATACGGGTAGCTTCATTCGTTTTTTCAATCTTAGAATTTCTAATTCATTTTTTAGTAGTTTGCAATTTCATTTTCTTTGATCTGAGTGATTTATAGATTAATTTACACAGTTGTTTTGGAATGGAATGTGCAAAGCTTACGGTTTGGAGGAAATAGATGAGAAAACTAGGTCCTTCCATGAATCATCCAAGTAAAGTGCAGATGATGGAGCCATTGCTCTCTATGTGAGTTTGTACTTTAGTAGGGTGACATGTTCTGGTCCCTATTTTGTGCAGATATTCCAAAGGTTGCTATATTCAATGACAATGACAAGTGAGTTTCCTCATTCCCTGAGCTTTATTTTGGAGTGTTGTTCTATTCCTTTAAATAAATAATAAGGTGTTCCCCTGTCATCTTGTGACCTTCCTGTTATGTGAATGGATGGCTTATACATTCAATGACATGCTCGATCTCATCATGCTATGGTAATTTGTGGATTTGTTGTGTTAAAATTCACAACTTCAATATTGGCAATAGCTTCCCGTCAAGGCATTTTTACAGACTAAACTGAATTTTTAATATTGTGCATCGGCATGTATGTCTTAGAGCGGTGATTTTGTAATAGAGGTAGAAGCGTAGCTAGTTTAATAAATTAAATCTATACATATATTTATGTTAGTTAACATCTTAAATTGATAATATAATATTGTTAGATGAAATGAGATATTGCTTGTAGAGTGGAAATCCTTGGGTGTGAGTTTTAAAATAGAGGAAGGAAATTTGCTTATGAAGGTGCTATACACCTGGGCATTTTGACACTTGGCCATGAGAGAGTTTTATTATTCTTTTGAAAGATGTGGGTTTATGTGTATTGGTACTTTGATTGCTTGGCCTTATAATGGGCAGAGTAATGGGTTTTGATTTATGAGTTCCTTATTTGCTCTCTCTTTCTGAAGGTCAAGAGGTCTTATCATTTGTGCTTCCATTTGGGGGACTAATTGAAACCCACATTTCATAAGTTTTTGAAGATTAAGAAACAGAGGGAAAGTAAAAGAGATTGAAACGATGAGATGGACATTGTGTTCTTCTGCAGATAGAAATAGAAAGAGATACTAAATGTAAGTTACTTTCCTCTTTATTTTCGTGAGATGTATGCTTATGTCAATGTTTTTTTGTCAAGAATCAGTATTTGTCTTTCATGAAAACCCGATAAAGGTTGCTGAAATTTTTTTGCTGGTTTGCAACATGCTCAATATTCTAGTCTTGTCCTAACTACAATATTTGTTTCCAGGTGTTTAAAGAGAAGTTAGATAGGGTACATGTTGAAGATTTGTGACCACCTCTTATAGACATCAGTCAATTTAACAGGGCTTGGTATATTCTCATGTATGAAATTAAGTGAGTTTATTTCAATCTCTCATGTATGTCTTAATGATATATTCTGATTCCTAGACTTATTTTGGCTTTATATATTAAGTAGGTTTGCTAGCTAGTCTTTGTTGTTTTGAACTGTCCAATCTTCACTTTCACTTTAGCTACCTAGTTGATGGGTTGGCTCATTTGCATAACATAGGACTAACCCATATGTAAATTCTTTATTATTTATTATAGGAACATGAACTATTCTTCTATTGTTGTGCTACTATTATTTGGTTTTGTTGCAGGGGCATCTGATGTATTGGTCTTATTACCTGGGGTTGATTTTTGCTTCTTTGTGTTATCAGTTGGTCGGAGTGCCGTTTGGCTCTGTTGGGGGCACTTTCTTTTGGCTGGTGCATTTACTTGGGTTTATGGGCTGTTCTAGTAATGCATTTATATTTGGGGTTCTGTTGCATTAAGAACTCGGGTAAATTGCTTGGTTAAGCCATTTAGGTGTGTCACTTTTTAGTGGTGTAACCAAAGTGTAAATTGCTTGGTTAAGGTTTTTCGGGTGTAAATAGCTACTTCTGACTCCTTCATTTGGGGCGTATATTAGAATTCAAATTGTAGTTGTAGTGAAATTTCTCTTTGCTCGGGATCTTTTTATATACGTTCTTTGCTACTTTTTTACTATTATATAATTTTTTAAATGTGTCAAATGCATTCTAACAGTTTTGCACTTGAATTTTTGGGCATCTATCCCTAGATGCTAGCCTCCTCCGTGACATTAGTCGTCGATGGTTTGAAGAGACTCTACATTTAGAAATTGAAGCCTGTGGAAGTTAATTATCGCTTAAAAATGCAGTGGAGATATGGACTTTTCTGCTTCTTTGTTCTTCAAGTCCAGAATAGAAGTTTAGGCATTGCAAATAAGGTTGGAAAGGTAAGCATCATTGACATTTACCGTAGATATTTCTAAAATAACTTCCAGTTTAGGAACGATTAATCAATAAGTAATAACTGATTATGCCTTTGCTGTGTTTGATCAAATACCTAATTTGAATTTGAAATTTGTTTGTTAATGATAATGGTTGTTGAGTGATGTGTTTTAAGTCTTGGAGCGTTCAGTTTGTAGAATGGTAAACAAACAAGTAATGCATCATTAAAATCAAACACACAAATATTTCTTCTTTTAATTGCTGGTAACTTGTTTATCAAAAAAAAAAAAAAATTGCTGGTAACTTGTCAATCTCTTTTTTTTTGTCTTTTTTTATAGTTGAAATTCCTCCTATCTCCTTTTCATGGACAAGGAATTCATTGTATTCATTTTGACCAAAAATAGCTTCTATTTTAATATTTATGGCATTGCATCTATGCCTTGGTTCTTGATAAGTTTTGTAAACAGTTCAATATTCAATTCTGACTTTTTTTTTATGGCTGTCATATGAGTTGAGACTTGAGACAAATATGAGTATTCAGTTCTCACTTAAGGTGTTCAACATTGCTTGTGCACTCATGTCTATATTCTTTGCAAGCACTCTTTATAATTTAAGGCCTATTTGCTTGAGATCCTAAAATTCTAATTCCATTTGCACTTGTTTTCCGACTTAAAAATATTCAACAAGTGATCCGGTAATTTCTCTTTCCTCCCTTAAATATCATGTCATTCCTGAGATATATAATACTTAAATACAATTCAGGTATATAATGCTTGATTTTAGTTTTTGATGCTTAGGTGGTGAATAAGCTTCATATAGAACCCAAAGCCAAACTCCTACAAAGAATTTCAAACTAATGGATATCCTTGAGAAGGTAACCAAACTAAATTGTCTATCCTTCGAGAAGCTTTAGTTGTTAATATTTTCAATGAATTTAGATTTGCATGTTTAGGTGCTGAATTTTATGCTTGGTGTATATCGCTAGAAATAGTTCTGTATTCGATGTAAAATGGTTTATCTTACCCTCTGAATTTGGTGCTCTCTTGAAAGACTAGTCTCTCTCTCTTTTTATTTTTCATTTTACTTTGGAGACATGCACAGACAAATTTGTTGCACTTAAAACAAGTACTTTTGATCACAAAATTGAAAAGAAAACAAGAACAGGGACTAGGGACTATGAGCTTTAACTCTATTTAGACATGCCCCCTCTTAAAATAATAATAAAAAAATACTAGCCTAATCATGGAGTGTTCATGTGTTATTCTAACAGGTTTTATTTTTCATTTTTGTCGCCATGGTTGATTCTAATAATGAAGAACCTGGTTTCATATGATGCCATTCAATGTTGTTTTGATCATCTATCTAACTTAACTTTTTGCTTGAAATCTGTAGGGTCCGCGGTTTTCAAAATTTCTGAAAAGTTATGATGTAGGGACTGAGCAAACCAAAGATGAAGTAACTGTCAGTATATTGATGACTTATTTCATAAGAATGTGGAGATTTATGTGTAGGAATTTTTGGTGAATTCACCAATGTCTTCTCTTACATTTTTTAGATTAGTAATTTGTGACATTATGGATACTTCTTATTTAATGTTTGTCAATAGTTTGGATATTTGAGATATTTTGTTTATGTTTGATCTTGTTTGTGCCTATTCAAAATGTGACTTTTTACACCCGTCAGGATCCGATTTGAAAAGTTCTCACATTCTATATCACTTAATTCTATAATTTGAATATAATCGATGTAAAAAACCATTTTTGACCGATGTAAAAGATATTGTCGTTAAATTGGTCCACAAAACTGCAGGTGCTTGGGACCAATTTAGCGAGTAAATTTTTTTTCTATTTTTTTTGAATTAGCTAGGGAATAACTATAGAATCGCTAAGAAAATCTAGCCATGGATTGGCTATAAAATTGCTACTACAATATGGTAGCTATTTAGCTAGTAAAAATAATTTTGAAGAGCATATTACTAGGGATTAACTACAAAATAGCTAGCACTTATTTAAGATTAGCTATGAATTGGATAGAAAAAATTTCCTAGCTAATTTGCCACTCAAATTATGCTACCACCAATTCTGTAGCAACTTTGTAGCTAATTTGTAGCTAAATTTATTAGCTAGAAATTAGCTACCAATTAACTACAAAATTTGTCGTAGCTAATCGCCAAATTTCTTGTAGTGTAATTTATGTATTTTGCAAACAAAAATAAGCAAAGAAGTAGAGAAAAACCACCAGAAAAGTAGAGAACTCAAATGATGGAGGACGACGAGGCCTCGACAGAAGTGATGTGGGTGGGCTGAGCAGGGGCGGAGGGAAGGGGGGACAAATGGTCGCCGTGGCCTCCCTCCCCCAAGTTCTCATCTTGTTTATATATATATATATAACAATTTATTTTCTTATACAAATTTTTTTTTGACTCAAATTCAACTACAATAGGTATAATTTTGAACACTTCTATTTTCACTTGTTTAAAATCATAGGAAGGATAGATAAGGTCGTTTAATTACATTAAAAAAGAAATTGATAAAAAAAATATACTACATATGATAATAGATAATTTTTACTCCATAAAATATTATCGTGCATAGTTGAAAAAGTGAAGGTTTTAGATATATACTAAAGTTGACTATAAATCTATTTGAATAATTTATATTATATTAAATTGTTAGCCATATATCAAATTTGTATCATCTAATTTGCTTTTTATATATTAGTTAATTTTTTATAGCTATTTCATGTTGTATAAATTAGATTCGGCGCGCCTCGTTTAAATTTTATGGCTCCGCCCCTGGGACGGAGGATGGCATGACTTGGACGAAGCACGACGGAGGACGCTCACGCCACAACAAAGCACAACAACCTAGAAGGAGGACACTCACGCCAGGACAGAGGAGCGAGGATGGCAATCTCGACTGGGGATCTTTGGTCACGACTATACGGCTCGCAGAACCCTAATAGGTGAGATGAAGGAAGATGTGAGAGGAGAGATGAGTGAGATTGTGACTTTGTGAGGCAGTGTGCCTTACTAAGTTAGACTATGGGAAAAATTAATCACACTGCATTTACGGTCGGGTGACCGGGCTTGAAAATTCAAATTCATTACCCGAACCAAAGAAGATCGATTCCTCACGATAAAAACCCAAACCAATCAACATCGAATTTTTCGGCGGGTTGGGTCAGATCGGGTTGTCGGATAACGAGTTTACCCGAACCACTTACACCCCTATATTTTATTATTATTTTTGTATAAATATGCTTACTGAATTTTAAAATATTTTGTTGTTGTGTAGTTTAACTTAATTAGTTCGCTTCTCGTTTGGAATAGTATAATACCATGTAATATAATTGTCGATAATATATTTTGAGACAAAAATATGTAGAAATGAATCGAAGCAATAAACTCTGAAAAAAGATTTTGTCTCTCCTTTGATATTTTACGGATGCCTCCCTATGCCCCCCCAACCGAAGAGGCCAGTGAATACATACCGATTTGTTTGGTTTCAAATTGTTAGCTAGCCACTAGCCAGGTTTTGGGAGTGATTGGGACGGATGCAGAGTGGAATTACAGCAGGGACAAATTCATTGCAATGAAGGGGAAGAGGAGAGGGGACAGAGATTCACTTCCTCGTCCCCTCTTTTTTCATTACTCTACACGCCTGTAATCAATTTGAATGAATGAATGAACATTAATATATCATAACAGTTCACATCATATTCATATATGACAGCTTCCCTTGGTTCCCTCCAAAGTTAATTATGAATCACTACACTCTGAGTTTGACGAAAATCACATTGAGAAGAAATAATATCAAAAAATAATTACTGAATTGGAGGGCTACACTGTCCCCACACAAAAAAAATAAATATCAAATATGAATATTTCGAATTAAAATATAACTTAAGTGATTTTTTTAAGTGATCCATGACTATTAACTAATTTCTAATCATGACAATTCATAAATGATTTAATGATCCAGAAGTGTTTCTCTCGACTCTCACTCTTATATAAAACATATATAGACACACACGTAAAAAGCTAGTTAGTTGAGAACATTTCATTATCATGAGAAATGAGTACATTGAAACTTACTACTAAATCTTATTTAAATGATCAAAATTAAAAGATAAATAATATGTATGATTTTTTTAAGTAATCATATGACCAGTCTTAAAAAATAAAGTAATTATGCGATCATGAAACGACTTTAATATTGAATTATCGAATATCGATGTATGCTTGTTGCCTGTGTACGTGTTTATGTTTGTTACCCTCTTAATTTTTTTTACCACCCTCCTCACATTGACAAATGTATCCTTGCGGGTAGAAAACCACTAGTTTCCAAATACTTCAAATTGAATCTATTAACTTATTATTTATCCGTTATAAGCTATGTCATTGTTAACTTATCCGTTATCCATTAGTTTTTATCAAAGAGAGCCCAAGTATATCGAGATCTCAGAAGAAAAAAAAATCAGACAATTCATATTACTCATGCCTTCACCAACAAGATTGAATAAAAAAGATGGAGCCACAATTATAATCACATATAATAGTTGAAGCAAAAACAGTTGTGTAGATATAGACTGAGTTTGAGAGACAACAACAAAAGCAAAAAGAATAAGAAAGAAAAAAAAAAGGTTTTGGATGGGTGGCAAGAAGACACGGGTGGCAAGAAGACACATCCTTAGAGAAGATAGAAACTTTAGTCAACTAATTAAAATTGAGTGACTTGATGAACTGTCGATGTTGAAAGTTGATAGAAGAAACTTGAGGTGTTAACATATCTACAGACATGCCATGAACCTGTATTTACTGTTGGTGGGCGTGCACAAATTAAAATGGGTCTTACAAGTTTCAATCGAATGAGGAAGGACAAGTGCCTAAATTTGACGTCTGCTACATGTGTTTTCAATGTTCAACTTCAATGTTGCCAGCACCAAAGCCAGTTATGGTGCATTTTCCATGAGATGACTTAACTATCCTCTCAATCTTTTTTTTGGGTGAACCCGGGTATCTTCTGATCGAGAATCAGAGACTAATCCCTTAAGATACAGAGATCCGTGTAAGGGGCTGATCTCTCCCAACATATACTCTTTCATACATATGACTCTAGAATCGAATCTCTGACCACATACCTAAGGAATCCAATTATCTGTCAACCGCATCACATCATATTGGTTAACCTCTCTATCTATGATCTATGTTATCTCTCTTTCTTCCATCCCCACCACTTATATTTCATTTATATCTCTTTGGGCATGCAGTGCAGGGCTGGGCCTTACTAAGCTTATTATGTCTTTATTTATTTTCTTTTGTTTGTTTGTATTTTTTGGTTGTTACCCAGTCTCTTTCTTGCTTATAATTATCATGTTATAGTCTTTTTTATGTTTGGTTTTAGCATCAAGTCTCTTTCTAATTCTACTAGGCTTGCGTGAGCTTAGATTTTTCTTATTTGGGGAGTTTGAAATTATTAGCTGGAATAAAAGAAATCAAATCTGAAATTATAAAATCAGAATAGGTAAAAATTAGAAAAATGATTCAAATCATGCCTACAAGGGTTTAGCTTCTGGCATAATAACACACCACTTTTCTTTGATGTTGCAATCAAACCTCAGAATGGGGCAAAAATTAGTGTCGCAACGGGTGGCAATAGTACTAGTTTTTAACTTCAACAGGTAGGAATGGACCATGCTATATGCTATAGTTAATATATAGATGTATCCCGCAGTGTAAAGGATTAGTTGCAAGATTCACTGTTTTCCCCCTTAATTTTAATTAAAAACCAATGTTTCTGCGCATAGCTGTCATAGATTAAGCTATATAATTTGTGAGTCCTGCATGAAAATAATTTTTAATAATCAAACTCTTAAAAGTTTGTACCCAGCTATTGATGTTAAAAAAAAAAACATGGATCCATAAACATATATATATGTTCAAAAATTGTACTGATGATTCGGTAATTAGTACAAATGTCAAGGCAGGTTTTAACTATGAGGAAAAAGAAAGTTAGTTGAAAAATCTTTTCTCATGTTTTTTCACCTACATATTTTTCATTCTAATCAATTATAACCTGCATATCTCAGTATACGTACGTAGGCAAAAGATTGACTAGAAATGTTTCTTTTATTTTATTCTTTGTTCTTAACTAGAAATGCTAGTCTTTTGTATCTTGTAGCACGTGGTTAATATATATAGTATTATCAATGATAAATGTTTTAGTGAGTATATGCGTCTGTAAAAAAAGATTACATTCAAAAAAAATTGGGGAAAGAAAATGTACATGTTTCAAACAATTAATTAAAAGGCAAATTAGGAATCAATTCACGAATGTTTGTCACAAATTTTTTCCCTTGTTTGTCACATATTCACCACCAAGGATAGATTGCAACTTATAGCTATCAAATCATCCATTTCACAAGAGTACGTCCATACTTCATATTCAAGGTTTTGAAAAGAAAGGAACGTGCGGCGGGCAAAATTTCCATTACTAAACACTATTATTATTTTATTATTAAAATTTTTTTAGATTAAAAAAAATATTCATTCATTCAAATTGGTAAAATACATAGAAAACAACACAAATTCAACATCGTTAATATACTGGTCGAGATGTTAAACTCGCCTACCGAGCTTACCAAACTAAAATATTGGACGAGAAATAAAGCTAAATCACCAAACCCAAACAATCAAAGGGAAATGATTACTAGACTCGCCCACTGAGCCCGTTGAACTTAAGAATTGGCCGAAATGTAAAGCTCGGCAACTCGCCATGAGCTCCGACTCCCTACTCGGTTCAAACCGAGAGGTGGGCCACGACCCCTCTCGGTTGGAAGTCGAGAAGCGAATCCTTCCAAGTAAACAACTCGGGAGTCGAAGAGCGATTCCTCCCGAGGTTCAAATCGAGAGGCGAGCTACGGCCTTCTCGCTTGGAAGTCGAGAAGCGACTCCTTCCAAGCAAACAACTCGGGAGTCGAAGAGCGATTCCTCATGAGGTTCAAATCGAGAGGCGAGCTACGGCCCTCTCGCTTGTAAGTCGAGGAATGACTGCTTCCAAACAAACAACTCGGTTGAGCTCCGGCTCCCTACTTGGTTGAGCTCCGGCTCCCTACTCGGTTGAGCTCCTGCTCCCGACTACTTGGTGGAGCTCCGGCTCCCGACTACTCGGTTGAGCTCCAGCTCCCGACTACTAGTTCGAGCTCCGGCTCCCTACTTGGTTGAGCTCTTGCTCCCGACTACTTGGTGGAGCTCCGGCTCCCGACTACTCGGTTGAGCTCCGGCTCTCGACTTATCGTTTGAGCTTCGGCTACTCACGGGACTTGTACCTCGGCCACTTACCTCGCCGACTTGAAAGGCTAAAGAAACCAAGTTTCTAACCTCGTAAGGTCGAGGTATCAAGCTCGGACACCAGGAAATCAAAAGAAAGGATTGTTAGGCCCATTTTCCAAAGCCGCTAAACTCGAATGTTAGCCGATGTATGAAGATTGGCCATCGAACTGTGGCAAAAAGGAGAGAAGTCTTACTCAATAAATCCTGAACCCGGATAATTTTAAAGCCAAGCTCGACTCCTTTAAGAAAGCTTCCGCGCATTTAGCTCAAAGCCTGGGGGCTGGTATAGGGGGCGAGGTGTAAATGAAGCTCGGTCACCCGAGGTGTTCACCGAGGAAAAAGATATATATACACCGACGCGTGAAGCTCTGCCAATTACCTCGCTAACTCGAAAGGCTAAAGAAAAAGACCGAGTTCCTAGGCTCGGTCACCGAGGACGAATGATTGGTCGAGGAAGAAGATCGGTCATTAAGATGATGGTAAAAAGGAACAGAGAACCTACACCATAAAACCATGACTCTCCAAATAAGTTTTCTGAAAGGCCAAGCTCGGCTAAAGTCATGAAAACTTTTACGCTTTATTAGCTCAAAGTTTTGGGGGCTTGTGTACTGGCCGATGAGTAAAACCCTGCCACCGAGCTTGGATACCCGATCCAACCAGGGCGAGAAGGATAAAATATCGATATTATCTTTATTAATCCAGATATTGTCTCAAACAACCTTGTCTGGTTAGAAGAGATAATATCCCTCAAATAAAGGGATAAGATATTGATATTATCCTTAAATGATCCTAACATTATCTCAAATAACCTTATCCGGTTAAGAGATCAATTTAAGATATTATCCTAATCAATCCTAATATAATCTCATATAACCTTATCCGGTTAAAAGAGATAATATCCCTTAAATTAAGGAAATCACATCTCAAAGAAGATTTAAGAGATAAAAGGGGATAAATCCAGATCTCAAAAGGAGGTGGGGATCCTATTATAAAAAGAGGAGAACCCAAGAGAGAGCCTCACTTTTCACTAATCCCGGTGACTCTCCCTTAAGCGTATTAGAGAAACTAGCTCGACCAAGAGACTATTGAAGAGTCCTTGCTCGCTGGTATTCATCGGATACAAGATTAGGAGATCGAGATCACCGTATGGCCAAAGGTTGAACCTAGAACTATGTCTGGCTTTGATTCCCATTGGGATACGTAGGACCGGAATAAAACATTCTGTCAAGCAATAATCTGAAACAACCCCATTGTTCACTTTTGGTCAAACATTCTACGGCGAGATTCCGCAAGTCGAATCTCGGCAAGAACAGTTAAAAACCGAAAAGGTTGAATCTGCGAACAAACTCACTGCATCCAAGTTAATAGCATAACACGGCAAAATGCCTACAAATGTGACAAAAACAAAGTGACTGGAATACCCATGCCTCCGGATCTGTAACGTTGACGCCCAAGTATTGATTGAATCTATAATGGATCGAAGCTGATCTGGCAATCTGAGTCAAACGAACACCGCAACAAGACGGGAAACCAAACGACGCCGCAACAAGACGACAAACAAAACACCGCTGCACGCAGACGATGGAAACACGAAAGAAAACGAAAGAAAAACCAGATTTATGTGGAAAAACCACTTATTTAGATAAAAGGAGGAAAAAACGATGTAGAGGGGTGATTCCAGATCAAAAAATGGCCCAAAACCACCCACTTATTTTTTAAATGATAGTTTTTCATTATTCAAATGAGAGAAAAAAAACCTATTGTTTTACATAATATATAAATCAACAGGATTTTTATCAAATCACAATTATAACATGCTTCAAAGGGTAGCTAAATAGTGCCTTAGGTGCAAAAACCTAAACAACCAGGCATGTAACCTCATAATAGCACCGGCCATTTGCCTTCTTCTCCTCAATCTGTGCAGGGATGGTGTTGATATTTCATTCTTCAATAACCTCCTTAATGATAACCTCAGTTAGTTTCACTATGGTTACAGTATGCATAGCAACCACATAGCACTTTTCTTAGCCTTGTGTTGAAAATAAGGAGTTGAGTAGCTCAACTGGTTTGAGCTCCAGGAGTTGGAGGTCCAGGGTTCAAATCCTGACAAAGGAGGAAAAGTTAACATAAAAACTAACTATTAACATTTGTCTATCAAGTAATATTGAAAGTTCTATAGAGTTAGTTTATTCAAATTAGCCTAAAACTAGGGGAGAGCGACCATGAGAGAGAGAGAGAGAGCAAGAAAGCGGTACCACGATCATGTCCAAAGACCTTTCCAGGAACCCCATCCTTTTTCAACATCATGGATCTTCACAAACTTCCCAGAATCTTATGATTTGGATTTGGAAGACTTGTGGAGAGTTTTTCTCAGATTTGGAAGAGTAATAAATGTCTTTATCCCAGCCAAGAGAGACATATATGGCAAAAAGTTTGGTTTTGTCCGATACCTAGATGTCAAAAATCCTAAAGCACTCGAAGACAAATTAGATGCATCGTGGTTGGGGATCTACAAACTGCGTGTTAACATACCTACGTTCCAACGTGGATCTGACGACAGAGCACAGGTGAAAACAACTGTTGGCAAACTTAAAGGCGTTAACAATTTGGTAGGTGAGGGCAGTTATGCTAGAGCAGTGGTTGAACGAAGAAGTTATGAACCACAAAAGGACGTATAACTGGTCCTCCAAAAGCATTAAACGGGCAACCTCAGACTTACAAAAGGAATAGTTGGAGTGGGATGGAATTCACTGCTACGGAGGAAGACATGAAATGGTTGAAGGGGTGCTTTGTTGGGAAGACCTTGGACCCAGAGGGCATTATTTGTACAAAAAAGAAATTCCAATTAGAAGGGTTATTAGAAGTTAACTTAAGACCGATTTGGGGGGGGGGGGGGGGGGGCTCGGTTCAGATCAGAGCCGGGGGAGAGAAAGATCTGGAAGCAAAAGTTAAAAAGGAAGAAAATCTTTTTTCCAAATGGTTCTCGAAGATAAGGATTTGGAACCCAGGGTGCTATGCTAGAGAGAGGACGATTTGTATAAAGGTTCTGGGGGTCCCGATATATATATCTGAGGGGAGGTTTTCTTCAAGAGTGTGGCTCAAGGGGTGGGGAGATACATAAATATAGATGAGTCGACCAGAGACAGGGCTAGGCTGGACTTTGGAAGAGCTTTGGTTAAAAGTACAGCTCCGGACATAATCAACAAAGTTATACACATGAAGGTTAACGAAGTCGTATACTCAATCCATATCTTTGAAGAATGCTTCGGCGACAACCTAAATAGGCTTCTTTCTTATTGGAAATTCTAAGTCTTGGAGGAAAGCTAGTATGATGATGAAGATTCCATGGCAAACAGTATATTAGCCATACCGGAAACTGAGGTCACGACAGGGGCGACAAATGAAGATATCTGGTTGTTGAATCAGGAATTTTCAGATACAAACTTTGGTAAGGGCGAGATTCCCCAGAAGGTTAGTAGAGGCAGCTGCAGAGCAAACATAGACTCAGTTGTGGCAAGTACGGTTTTGGGAGAAATGTTTGAGAAAATGGGGGAATATGGCAAATCGGAAATGAAAGATGGAGATGTGTACGTAAGTGAAACAGCCACATAATTTCAAATAGGGAGAGAGAATAATAACAACCCAAATAGGGAGGTAGAGGAATTGGGCCATAGATGCAATAAAGAAAATGGTTATGTGAGGAAACAAATTGGGCTAGAAGGAAAAGGAAATCTCATGCGCCAAAGCAGGGAAACACTATTAGAAGGTGGAACAGATAATAAAATAGGTGCGGATGGTATCAATCACCATTCGGTCTAGGGCGCATATGGAGCAGGTGGGTCACATGAAGATGGACTTGAAGACATGAATCTTTCGGCCTGGCATGCGAAGAACGAAAAAAAGTTGTCATCGTTGGAACCCATTATGTTGGTGGGAACGAAACAGGGGATACGACCTAGCATGGAAATTGGGGAGGGAACAAAATCAAAGAAGGATGCACTAAGGAGAAAAAACAAAGACATAAAATCTATTTTGATGAGTTTCGGATGGTTGGGCTCCCCTAGTAACACAAAACAAAAGACAAAGGATCTTGAGAACAACGATGGTCGAGCGAAGAAGCGTGGCAACAGGGTCAAGGGAGAAGAGGAGTCGAGATGAGCAAATAAAAGCAGGGAAGAGACCTATTCAAGAGAGACATTCCCAACAAGTTAGTGATCCAATTTATGATACTCAAATTACAAATATGATGAATGGAGCTGTGATGAGAGCGGATGCTTATTAAGAGGCAAACGAAATATGGGAGACTGGAAAACTGATTGGCTCGGTTACAAACCAAAATGAGGAGGGCATCATTGCAAAATTGGTACAAATGGAAGAAATGGATATGGAACGGTGCAAAAAGGGGAAAGAGGGTAACAACGGTTTGGAGGGGAAAGTAGGTTCTTAATGCCGATTTCAACATTTAACATCAGAGGAATGGGAAGGTGAATAAAAAAGGAGGCAATAAGGAAAGTGATAAAAAATGAAAATTTTGAGTTTTTATGTATCCAAGAAACAAAAATAGAGGACAACAATGGTGTGTTATGTCGATCTCTGTGGGTGGGGATGATGTGGAGTGGAGGTAGGGAATCAGTTGGAAGTGTAGGAGGTTTATTGAGTCTTTGGAACAAAAATGCTTTCAATCTACTGGATTCTTATGAGGGGAATGGTTTTCTGGGGGTTAAAGGTTTATGGACATAAACTAACACAACCTGTTACATCTTCATTATATACTCACCATGCGAGATGGTGGGGAAGACGAGGCTTTGGCAAGAATTGTTACAGTTGAGAATTAACGTAACATACAGTGTATGGTGCATAACAGGAGATTTTAATGCTGTCAGAAACACAAGTGAGAGGAAAGGGGTTTCAACCAGCAGCACAAACAGTGAGATGGAAGAATTTAATGATTTCATTAATGAGATGGAGTGAACGCGCTGTCGCCACGCGCCAAAAAGAACGAGCGGTTATGAAAATAATGTAGTATAGAGCGACAACTCGGATCGTCTCTCAAGGACTCTTAGGTGTTGTTATTATTAACAGAAAAAGTTAGAAATGGGGGGTTTTGGATTGAAACTAAAATAAAGAAAACAGAACAGAACAAAGAAAGAAAACAGAGCAGTAAAACAGTTTAACAAATAAACTAAAGCGATTAACCCACTGCTTTTGGTTTCCCAACTATCATCGGTTCATGCAAATTCCTAGCCCTAAGCAGATTCTAATCCCCTCCCGGTTGTAGCAATAATTCACAAGCGGAACCACTACTACAGATATATGTCCCTATTCCCGAATTAAGCAAACGGGGTTAAGCACTTCGTGAACTAAGCGAACACGAAACGTACACACGCGAATTAAGCAAACGCGATTATATATAGGAACATGATATCACCGAGATAAACCAACACAACACAATATACTCCTGAATTAAGCAAACAGAAATATAAAGCATGGCATTGAAAAGAGAAAAGGAAATGAAAACAGGAAATACAAGAACCTCAAGTATGGATAAAAACCAATTACAGTAGATTAATCTAGGAGACTAGTTCTCCATAACAAAAGAAAACAATAAACTAAGAAAAACAAAAGACTATCAAGTTCAGGAACTAGCCAAAACTGGCTAATTCTGACTAGCTCTTCAGTTCTGCCTAAGACTGTTTTATATACACGTTTCTGGAATCCAAGTCCTCGCGAGGCGAAGCACTGCTCGCGAGGCGAATTATGCGAAAGGTCTGCAACTCTTGGTCTTCTCGCGAGGCGAGCATCGCTTCGCGAGGCGAACGCTTCAAATTCCCAAACTGCAACGCCCGTGGCCTTCAACACGGGCAAGCCGTGATCGTCTCTGACTTTTCATGGTTGGATGATTCGCGAGGCGAGCCATTTATTTGCGGGGCGAACCAGAGACTTTGCATTTTCTTGGAACAGTCAGCTTCGGGGTCGCGAGGCGAGCAGCCTTCTCGCAGGGCGAGAAACTCCAGAATTATTCCTTTTTATTTACCTGAAAATAGAAAGTAAAAGTAAATACTTTATTCACTCTAAATCAACTAAATTAACTTAAAAACAATTTACAGACTCAAAATACTACTTAAGGACAATCAAGTCTAATTTGGGTAAAATTGATATAAAATAAGCACAAAGCCAAGGTCTTTACTAGTTATAAAACCAGTCAAACAAAGGCTCATCAAAATACCCCAAACTTAAACTTTGCTTGTCCCCAAGCAAACTACACTCAAAAACTTAAAAAGACTAAAGACCTGGCAAGCTCAAAAGATTCAATCAACTTTCCATAGATTTCAAGCAATTTTTCAAAACAATTTTTCTTTCAATGTTCCCCCCTTTCAAGCAAAGCAATCCCCACATTCATTTATTCTAAACATTGAGAAATTAATCATTCAGACAATCAGAAATCTAAGCAGGGGGTCAAAGTTACAAATAAAAGGGAGATCACCAAAATCAAACAACTGCCTTCCTCACAAGGGAAATTTGTGTTTCACTCATCGCTCAGTTTGTCAGGCTAACAACATTCACTCAATTTCACTTTTAAGAGCACTTCCCATAAATTTGATTTTCATCTCAAAATGGTCCCCACAGAAAATATGCAAGCAACATCAGAAGGTCTTTTATGGGTTGTAATGGGGCCTGGCTAAGGGTAGGATATACAAAGGAAACTAGGCTGAAGACCCTAGGAACTAAGAGAGTATGAAACATTTTTTTTTACACTGAAATTCCACTCAAGTTCCTTTTCTTAATTAATTTTTTTTTCTTTATGCTTCTGGGTGGCTACAACCTTTTTATTCAAACAGTCTTTTTGAAATTTTTGCACTTTTATATTTTTTTTTCATTTTTTTTTTCATTTTTACACTTTTTTTTTTCTTTTTCCTAATCCCAAACAACACATTGCACCTTGCAGCCACCCCAAACTTTAGTTTCTTGCACCCATTCTAAGATTACATGCTCTCCTAATCCTAAGATCGGGCTAACATGGTTTTCCAGATTTTTGGGCTTATAACATTAGGTTATCAAGAATTAACAGTCTAATCAGGCTCAAAGGGGCTAACTAGGGAACATGCATTAGGAATTGGTTATTTTAGGCTAAGTAGCTATTTACAAAGAAAATGCCTAAATCATATGAAGCAAACACATAATCATGCAAATCAAAAAGAGATTCAAGCAAATTCAGGAAAGTGCAACTTAAAAAGTGATTTTCACACAGTTTAAAACATGTTGGAGGCTCAAAAACCTCACCTGGACATTTTTGCAAATTGCTTGAAAGAGATTCTATCCCTAGTGTGTGCTTCCTATCACCCCAAACTTATCATAAATCATGCCATCATAACAAAATCTCAAAGTTCAGTTTTCAATCACATGGGGATCATATTTTTCTAAAATTTTCAAGTCCTAGGGGGAAAACAGTCAACACTATCATGCAATCAATCTATGCAAAATCAATCAAACCCAATAAACTTGCCAACACTAGACTTAACACACAAATACTCCTGAGCTTTTCAAATTATTCAGGAGCTTTATTCAAAACAAAACAGAATTAAAGTAAGGAAAAGAAAATTAAAAAGGAGAAAGGGTTAAGAAAAACTCATTGAAGGGCGGTTCCACCGGGATCCCATTGCTTGTAGCATAAGGCCCACGTGGTGGCCAAAGGGTGGTAGTTCATTCCATGCTTCCATGACTTGCAGCCTTTATGTGGGGATGAGCACTTGACAATTATAATAACCTCGCTGAGTGCGGCGGACTTCTCACTCCCCTTCAGGTCACAGTTGACCTCTCTTTCAACTTTGTCCATAAAATCCTCCCAATAGAATCGGGGCTCAACCTCTTGGACTGGCCAGGGTGCCAAACCCAAGGGTGCAAAATCCAGAGCTGGTTCCTCAGGGGGAAGTGGTAAACAGTTAGAGAATGTTACTGGTGTTGCTTCAACTTCTGCAATGTCTTCATCCACTGCACTAACAAAATTTTCACCTGCTATACACGCAGAAATTTCAGCACACACTACACAAGGGTTAGAGTTAGTACATATATTACAAGAAAATGAATCAGAAAAAGTTAGAATGTCTGGGAATTCTTCAATCAATTCATCCACCCCATTACTCTCAACACATTCAATTGTTTTACTTGAATCATCTACTCCCAAAGGTTCTTCTTTATCTTCAGGCACGGGGGAGCAGACGTCCTCTTGATCCTCTTGATCTAAGTTTCCTGAACATAACAAACCTGCAAAACGATCCGCATTTTCTATTTCTCCTGAAAAGTATAAACCTGTAAAACATTCTACACACAAAGCAGTTCCATCACAATAACAAGCATTAGGGTCAGGGGATTCAACACATAATTCATCATCAACAGAAATATCATCATCAGAATTATCATCAAAAGTATTTTCAGGAATAACCATCTGTGAATCCTTATGTTCCTCAAGGGGCTGTGGAATTAGCATTGCAGCCGAGTTGGCGGTAACTTGATCAATTAGAGCCCACAACTTTTGAGATTCAGCTTGGTCCCTCTGTTGGGCTTCACGATTACTTGCCTCCATTGCCTCCATCCTCTGTTGAAATTCAAGATTGTATGCCATCCGTTGATTGTTCTCTTCCATTTGTTGTAGCATTGAAGCAATCTCATCCAAGGTGCTCTGTGAAGATTCGGAAGGTGCAGAGGTGGTCACTTGGCTAGGATAGTATGGTGGTGGCTCATTAAAACTAGGATAATACATGCAAGGTGGTTCATAATAAACATTAGGCAAATATCCATACATGTAATTATCCATGGCAATCAAACAACCAGACAAGCAGACAAAACTAACTAGAAAAGAGAAATTATTTTTTTTTTAATTTTTATTTTCTGCTAATAACAACAAACCAGAGTCCCCGGCAACGGCGCCAATTTTTGAACGCGCTGTCGCCACGCGCCAAAAAGAACGAGCGGTTATGAAAATAATGTAGTATAGAGCGACAACTCGGATCGTCTCTCAAGGACTCTTAGGTGTTGTTATTATTAACAGAAAAAGTTAGAAATGGGGGGTTTTGGATTGAAACTAAAATAAAGAAAACAAAACAGAACAAAGAAAGAAAACAGAGCAGTAAAACAGTTTAACAAATAAACTAAAGCGATTAACCTACTGTTTTTGGTTTCCCAACTATCATCGGTTCATGAAAATTCCTAGCCCTAAGCAGATTCTAATCCCCTCCCGGTTGTAGCAATAATTCACAAGCGGAACCACTACTACAGATATATGTCCCTATTCCCGAATTAAGCAAACGGGGTTAAGCACTTCGTGAACTAAGCGAACACGAAACGTACACACGCGAATTAAGCAAACGCGATTATATATAGGAACATGATATCACCGAGATAAACCAACACAACACAATATACTCCTGAATTAAGTAAACAGAAATATAAAGCATGGCATTGAAAAGAGAAAAGGAAATGAAAACAGGAAATACAAGAACCTCAAGTATGGATAAAAACCAATTACAGTAGATTAATCTAGGAGACTAGTTCTCCATAACAAAAGAAAACAATAAACTAAGAAAAACAAAAGACTATCAAGTTCAGGAACTAGCCAAAACCGGCTAATTCTGACTAGCTCTTCAGTTCTGCCTAAGACTGTTTTATATACACGTTTCTGGAATCCAAGTCCTCGCGAGGCGAAGCACTGCTCGCGAGGCGAATTATGCGAAAGGTCTGCAACTCTTGGTCTTCTCGCGAGGCGAGCATCGCTTCGCGAGGCAAACGCTTCAAATTCCCAAACTGCAACGCCCGTGGCCTTCAACACGGGCAAGCCGTGATCGTCTCTGACTTTTCATGGTTGGATGATTCGCGAGGCGAGCCATTTATTCGCGGGGCGAACCAGAGACTTTGCATTTTCTTGGAACAGTCAGCTTCGGGGTCGCGAGGCGAGCAGCCTTCTCGCGGGGCGAGAAACTCCAGAATTATTCCTTTTTATTTACCTGAAAATAGAAAGTAAAAGTAAATACTTTATTCACTCTAAATCAACTAAATTAACTTAAAAACAATTTACAGACTCAAAATACTACTTAAGGACAATCAAGTCTAATTTGGGTAAAATTGATATAAAATAAGCACAAAGCCAAGGTCTTTACTAGTTATAAAACCAGTCAAACAGAGGCTCATCATGGAGCTAAATGATTTACCACTGATAGGAAGAAAGTATACTTAGCACAGATCTGATGGAACTTGCATGAGCAGAATTGATCGTTTTCTGTTGTCCGATGAATGGCTTTCAATTTGGCAGGACCTTTCGCAGTGGGGGTGGTGAGGACGGTTTCCGATCATTGTGAAATAGTGATCAAATCAGAAGCCAAAAACTAGGGACCAAAGCCTTTCCGGGTCATGAATTGTTGGTTAAAGCACAAGGATTTTGAGCGGTTGGTCAACGAATACTGGATCCAGCTGGATATTACGGGCTGTGGCTCGTTTGTATTTAAGGAAAAACTGAAAAAATTGAAACAGGTGCTCAGGGAATGGAACAAACACTCTTTTGGTGATTTAAATGACAATATACAGAATGCAATTTCGGATATAAAAGCCCTTGATGATAAAGGGGAGGCAGGATCATTCGCGGAAGGGGACGTGTTGTTGAGAAGAGAATTGTTTGAAAAGTTCTGGAATCTTTTGAGAATGAGCGACACCTTCATTTATCAAAGATCTAGAGTGAGGTGGCTACAATTTGGAGTTTCAAACTCATCCTTCTTTCATGCATGTGTGAGTAAGAGAGCAAGGGAAAAAACAATCCATGGTTTGAAATTTCTGGATGAATTGATAGAGGAACCAGTGATCATGAAGGACCTAATTTTCTCCCACTATCACAACCTCTTCACACAAGATGGGTGGAGGAGACCAGCACTAGATGGAATTTGTTTCAAAAAAAAATAAGTACATTGCAAAGTGAACAACTCACGACAGAATTCTCAAGGGAGGAAATCAGGTTGGCAATTTGGAGTTGTGAAGAAAACAAGAGTCCGGGATCGGACGAATATAACATTACACTACTAAAGAAGTTTTGGGATTTGATCAGTAACGATGTTTGTAGTATGGTAACTGATTTCCACATAAATGCTTGAATAGCCAAAGGTTGTAATACGTCCTTCTTAGTGTTAATACCAAAAATTATAACCCGGCGAATCTCCAAGACTATAGGCCAATTTCTCTTGTAGGGTGCATCTACAAGATTTTAGCAAAATTACTGCTGGCAGGTTGAGCAAGGTTATGAGTTCGGTTATCTCAGAAAGCCATAATGCTTTTTTGAAGGGAAGGAACATCCTTAATGGGGTGGTGGTCATCAATGAAATCATGGACCATGCAAAGAAAAAGGGAAGCTGTGTATGTTGTTTAAAGTGGACTTTGAGAAGGCATACAACTTTGTCAGTTGGGAGTTCCTGGACTACACGTTCCTCAAGATGGGTTTTGAAGATAAGTGGAGGAGATGGATCAGCGTATGTCTCCATTCTTCGGTTGTCTCTGCTCTTGTAAACAGAAGCCCAACGAGCGAATTCACTATAACCAAGGGCTTAGGCAGGGTGATCCGATGGCTTCGTTCTTGTTCCTTATTGTTTCATAGGGACTAGATGGGTTGATGAAGAGTGCGGTTGAAAAAAAAACATCTTCAAGGAATATGAGGTCAAAGGGAGGGATAACAAGATTGGGATATCCCACATCTAATATGTGGATGATACAATATTGGTGCGGGATGTGTCAATGCCTAATGTGAGGGCATTAAAATGGATTCTGATAATATTTGAGCTGGTGAGTGGGTTGAGGGTCAACTTTCACATGAATGGCATAATGGGTGTGAAAGTCAATCAAGACTCTTTGGAATGTTCTGCTGATATCCTAAATTGCAAGGTTGGTACCCTTCCTTTCAAATTCTTGGGAATCCTAGTTGGAGCAAACCCAAAGAGGTTTCTTACATGGACACCGTTGATCAATTCTCTTCAGAAAATGTTGCTTGGGTGGAAAAACAAGTTTTTCTCCTTTGGAGGAAGGGTCATTCTCATCAATGCCGTACTATGCTTCTTTCCGGTGTATTAATTGTCTTTCTTTTAAGCTCCAAAGAAGGTAATAAATAGGACTATACAGATTCAAAGAAGTTTCTTATAGGGTGGGAGTGAGGAGTGCAGGAAGATTTGTTTAGTAAAGTGGGAGGTTGTTTGTCGTTCTAGAGAAGAAGGAGGGTTGGGAATTAGGAACATGCATGCTTTTAGTTTAGCTCTTTTAGGGAAGTGGAGGTGGAGGTTCCTCACTGTCGCGACCGTGATCGCGCCATGGTTGACAGCCATCCTGGTCCAAGATCTGGTATTTTGAACTCGGGTTTGATTGGTGTTACCTTTCCTAGGTCGCGCAATGGTTCCCGGATTCTCATAAGTATGTGACTCTGTAAAGCATCCAAGAATCTCATTAGTAAACCCAAAAAAATTTTGTGTGTGTGTGTATGCATGTGCAAGTTAACACCCTTTGTTTGATCGCGAGAGTGCTCTTAGGAAGACTGTCGTATACACCTATAGCAAGAATACTCATCCTGTAATCAAATCTAGTGGTATGGTTCCCTCTAGCTTGAATGCAGTTGGTGTCAAGTCCAAGGGAGAATCCACTCCTCGATATTCTACACCCGTACTAGCAACGTTCTTATTTTTACGCAGAAAACACGTCGTTTTTAGGGTAAAAATATAGTTGATGACGTATCTAAGGGAGAACGCACTCCTCGATAGATATCACCTCAAAAAATGCTTGACAGACATTGATGAAAACTTCCATTCCATCATAAATATTTCGGTACAAATCATGAATCTTTGATCAAAATAAAAGAAACACATTGATAATTTCCATCTCTCTCCGAGGTCCACAAAGCACCATGTTAAGAGTCTCATCTTTTTCTTCCTGAACCATTTGGTAAGTTTCCCAAAATGATTGAAGAACTCGGTCACCTTTGGTGGTATCTGAAGGAAATGGTTCATACGAATATGGATGGATGCTTCTTCAAATCGCTCCACCAGCTGGGAAGTGTGATATTGGAGCTTATCCATCATGTCCTCGTATTTTCTTTTCCATGCTTCATTTTCATTCATTACATCCTTCACTACCAATTTCCATCCCTTTACCCATTCTGCGTGACATTGAGTTTCAACTCTTTCAGTGTCTTTTATTTTGGCTCTGAGCCAATTTTCTCTCATGTTGGCCTCCGCTAGTAGCTCGCGATACTTGGCTGCTTCGTTCCATCCTCAATCAGAGTACAGTTCTGTTTGGGCAAAGGATTCTTACAGGGATTCAACTTTCTCTTCTAGTATATGTATTGTTTCAACATGAACCCCTACATTTGCCTTAAGCTCTTTTTTCTTCCTTTGAAGTTTGACAAGCATCTTCTCTTGGTATTCTATCTTTGCCAGCAGCTCTTGAATTTCTTCTTCTTTTTCTTTTCTTGCCCTCTTTGCACGACTCGGGGCTTCGTAGGCATTGGCGCATTCGTCTTTCAAATGCTCAATCTGTAAACTTAGCTTCTGCACTTAGCTTCGGAGCGTGACAATAGTTATTTCGACAGCTTGGCTCTTCTCATCCAAAACCCTCATCCGAGATTTTAAAATTTTGATTTCTTTCAACATTTGATCTTCGGTAAGAGGATTATTTTCACTACGGAAAGGGGATGCAGGTCTTGGGGGGGTAACCTCTTCTCGTTTTTCTCCATACTTCATATCTTTTTGTGTGAGCTGTGATTCGCCTTCCTAATTCCTCAGGTCCTTTCATATGAACATCATTCCATGCTGACCTTACAGCTATTGTTTGGCTCTTGATGCTTTCACTTTCCTGGTATAGGAAGAATGCCCCACCGAGCAGCTCTTCGGGGGGTTCATCCTATGTCCACTTGAGCTGACGCATCACCAAAGCCGGTGAATATAATATACAACATCTACGATCCATCAATGGAACATTTGAAAAGCTTCCACAACTGAATACAACTGAATCTCCATTGTACCATGGACACATCCAACTAAATGACGGCGAGTCGATCTGATCAAACTCTTGTTTCCATTCATACAGCTTACGTGGCTTTAGCTGCATGCGAGCGAATCCTTTCAGCGGATCATCTGTTCTATCAATTTTATCGCGAGCATACAAGTGAGTCATGATCCAGACATACAATATTGATGCACAACATCACGGTTTCCCTTGTTGATTCTGATGAAAAATCTGTAGGGAGAGGAAAGTTTCAGCTAAGATAGCAAGGACCGGGTTCACACCATATTCTTCAACCCTATAGAAAACATTCATGGCTGACTGATCAATAAGATCTGGTACAAAAGGAAAGAGTACCAACCCATATATCATGAGGGCTAGTACTTTGTCGAAAGTAACCCATCGTTGTTTCTGGGTCAGCTTGTTGAGATACACTTCCAAAAATCACCTCTTTAATCTTTTGGTGGTTCCTATTTCCGCTTTCTATAGCTGTTCCGGTTGAAGCTCCAATAGACTTGCTATCTTCTAATCTGTTACATATTGGCCATAATACATGTAGACACGGGTCTTCTTCTGAATTAGCAGTCTTAGCATATAAGCATACTCTTCTATGGTCGAAGTAATGTCTAAGTCATGCAATTCAAAACACCTCAAAGTTGAATTCCAATATTGGGCTAACGCACTCAGAGCGGGGGCTTCCATCGGAACACGCAATAGGTCCAATATTCTGCCATACTTGCTGACAAAGCCTGAGCGTGCTTTTTCTGGCATTTTCTGGCTAAGTTCATACAAACTCTTCACGTCATTGAGTGTCACATCGATCTTGATACTTTTCTTGGAACAACTTGCATTGCTAGTACTCTTTTCGGAACCACACTTTTCCATTTTCTTGCTATAAGATGAATACCAAAGTCTTCCAACAAAGAGGCACAAACGAAAAAAAAAATGAGTATAATGAAACAAATATATCTTGCATGATTCATGTTGTATGAGACCCAATGGGGTTGAAAACCCTGACGGGTATGCTGCCAATGCATCGCCTTCATTATGACATATCACCTATTAGATGTGCAATAATATTCGAATATGTCATTTAGGTTTGAGGCGGAAATGTGACGCCCCTAGTTTTGTGAATATTCACAATGATCTTGCATGACAATTTATGCTTATGATGATAGAGAGAGAAAAGAAAAGTACGCCCCCTTTTTGTCCTAAGCCAGGTAAAACCTAAGGATGGACGCACCCTAAGTTAGGACTCTAAACAGGTCGGCCACTAGGTTTTCTCTATTAGTGAAAGTTGGGACGGGTCTAGACCTCTAAAAGCCATGGTCCCCAGATTGCCCTTTTAAGGATTTGATTCACGAATCTAGACATAAGTAGGGATAAACCCTCTCAATATGACTATTCCATGATCTCATGTACAATCTGAGTGGTGAACCGACAAGCATTAGGGAGGTGCAAGACCTCTTCAATGACAATGTCGGAGCACGGCCTAATCATTGGGTTTTGAGCAAGCTCGGGTATAGAGCCAAGAGTGTGCGTAATATGTGATAGTGACGTGTGTGAAGGGGGCATACAAACCTGTAACACTTAAAAAAAAAAAAGATAGAAAAGAAAAGACAATAATAACCTGCAAAATAAAAACATAGGTATATATAAAAATGGTTATAAGTCCTCTACCCTATTTTTAAAATATAAGAAAAAAGCACATAAAGGAGGAAGAAACAAAAACATTGTTAGTGAAACATATACAAAAATAACATGAGTTAAAATGTATATACAACTAATTTTTCTCATTTAAATAAAAGGAAAACCCAAACAAAAGGACAATCCAAACAATCATCACTAAAAAAATAAAAAAACATTTTTTTTTGTTTTTTTTTATTCAATTATTGTAAGAAAAAAAAAACAGCAAGATATAGCAATAAAAGTTAAAACAAATAAGCTACAAGTTATTAAAAATTTGCAAAACTAATTTTTACTGGTTTGACTCTCTTAAAAGTATCCCCAGTAGAGTCGCCATCTGTGGGGACCGTGATTGCGGCACAACGACGGACAAAAAGAAAACCTGTTTTTCTTTTAGAGAATAAACATGGAGTCGTCGCCAATTTTATTTAATTTCGGGAAAATTTGAAAACCCTTTAAAAAGAAACTTTGGGTTCAAAGTCGATTACGTCTAGAAGGCATTGAGACTTAACCCCACAGCACCCTAGAACATCCATAAAAATGGTTACCTACAATTAGTTATGTAAATTATTAGTAACTTTGAAAATATTTATTTTACCCCGAAAATCATTTAAAGGAAAAATCATTTTTAATTTTAAGATATTTTGTTTTTTGTCGGTTTTTATATTTGTGAAAATTGTTTGATTAAACCTAAATGTGGTTGAGCATGGCACGTAAGTCCACAGAGCAACCTCAAAATTCAAGGGTTGAGCATGACACTTGTCATAGAGCAACTTCAAAATAACATTGATTTCATTAAGTATTTAGAAAAAAGCCACATGGGAATTAGGAAGAGAAATATTATTTCATGATCTCATTTTTTGTTTTATTCTACCTTTTTGATTAAATGTTGAAAAGTCCTAAATCGGTTGAACATGGCACATAAGTCCATTGGACAACCTTTATTCTAAGGGATTGAATATGGCAACCAAGTCCATAGGCCATCCCTAAATAAAACAAGTTCAATTATTTATTTATCAAAAGACAATTTTCTTTGTTCTGACATTGTTCATAGATATGCCTCTCTCCCCCTGCCCGTTCTTTCGCTTATCATCGGTGCCCCTCCTCAATGCCATTGTTGGAATAGTCCGATTTTCGGATATATTGTATTAACGGTAAAGATATATTTATTTATATTATTATCTGAGACTTAGGAAATGATTTTGGAGAAAGCAAAATCATATCTAGAACTTACTCTACGGTAGGAAGCTCTGGTTAAAGTTTGGGTTTAAAACTCAGATGGAAACATGTCTGCGTTTTTAACTGACAGTATAATTTTATACTGCCAGAAAACCCTAATTTGACCCGAAAACTGAATTTCGTAGATTTTTTATATTTTCTCAGTGAAGAATTCAACTTTCCAAATTTCTGATCAGAAATAAAATATTATGTGTA
The DNA here is from genome assembly GCA_030762895.1 of Sophora flavescens. Taxonomy (NCBI): domain Eukaryota; kingdom Viridiplantae; phylum Streptophyta; class Magnoliopsida; order Fabales; family Fabaceae; genus Sophora; species Sophora flavescens. Next base: position 42,903,105 of record CM061069.1, on the reverse strand, counting down.
GTCGGGCGAATTTTGGCGAAAGTTCAAACGGAAAACAGTCGGTATTTTCACTGACAGTAAGATTTTAATGATAAGAAACCCTAATTTTGACTCATGAACGAAATGAGTTATGATTAAATCATGTTTCCAACGAGTCTGGTTAGTTTGAAAATTTCCAACCAAAAACGAGACATTACTCTTTGATTCGGGCGTAAAACCCTAATCGGGAAACCGACAGAGTCGAAAATGGAACTGTAGAGATCCGTCAAGAGATCGGGACAACGAGTCATACATTATGACTCATGGAGGATGAGTCATCAAGCATTTATGAGCATTAAATGCTAGTAATCATGACTTTTAGGTAAAATGGTCAAAATACCCCCAAGTTTTCGCGGTTATTAACAAGACAAATCTACGCACTTTTAACTACTCATTTTACATGGTTGTAAACCGCTAATGGATGGGATCAATGAGTCATGGATGATTCATTAGATGTGGCCCAAAATCAGCCACACCTACATTAATTGTGAGCCACATACTTTTTAACCCTAGTTAGTAACATAACCCTAGTTAAGTTAACTATTAACTATGGTTAAGCTTATATTGATTAAATATTCACAAAATCCACTAAACCAATTCCTTATAACCAAACAAGCCTAAATATAGCCTATAAATACTCCTCAAAACCGTGGTTTCCTCCCCCCTCCATTCATCTTCTTCATTTCTTCACTTTTCTCCAAAAACTCCATTGTTGATCTTCAAGTGATTTCCATTAACAAGCTTGCCAAGATCATCATCTATTCTTATTATACTTTCTTAACTTAGGTAACATGATCATCTCCTCTCTTTTTAAGCTCTTGTTCTTCATATTTCTTGAGTTTCCATTTCTTAGATCTAGAACTTTAAAGAATTCTAGAAAATTGTAGAAAAATCCTAAAAATGTGAAACCAATTTCTATGATCTATTTATGATCACTACTATCATCATCTAAGAGCTTGTAATCAAAAATATTTTCTTTCCTATTGTTCTTCTCAAGACCGAAACTGTCATGAAAAATGGGTTTGGTGTTTCTGCTTCTATTGTGAAATCTAATGCTTGAATTAAGCTCTCTAGTATGTATGTTATCTAAATCCAAAAGCTTGAATCAAAAGGAATTTTCTAACATATTTTTGTCAAGGAAGGTCGAAACCCTAACCTAGTTGGTTAGAGGATTTTGTTTCATAATTTTAACTATTAACACTTAATCTATGCTAGTTGATGCTCTAGGAACTAGTACCTAAAATATTAGATTAAGAATATAACCCTAGCCTCATTTGGATGAGTTGGCCAAACCTAGCACCATATGTCCATATTTAGATTTGTTGATTAATTTGTTTTATTGTTGATTTGGTTGAAGGTGGTTTCGGTAACTCGTGACGGGATAACGAGGATTGTCGTTTACGTGTTTCCAATGATAACTTAGGTGCGGGAAAGAATCAACCTATCGTCGGAATCGATAAGTAGTAAATTATAGGATAATTGTGTAGGGCGACCTAAACCCTACTAGTAGTCGAGTAATCGACAAGACCAAAATCACATTGGAAACCTTTTCTGTAAAACCAATGGTGATTTAGGGATTGTAGGTTTATCGGCATAGGTTAATTTTGTGATATTGAGATGGAGAATGTCTTTCACGGCCGTGTTGGTTGTCATGGCCAGGATGTGACAGGTTTTGACCTATAGAATTCTTGCATTTTATGTCCGTCACGGCCGTGATGGCTATCACGGTCAGGCCGTGACAGAGTCTGACTTGTTGATTTGATTTTTGTGATAAATTACTTTATGTGATAATGTGATACTTGAATATTTCTTGATGTTATGCATGATCTGTCTGGTTGTTAATATTGTGCTTAGTGGATTTTAAGCAAAGATATATATGTTGTTCGAGAGATAGTTGTTTGGTTTGGGTGTGAGAATAATGGTGACTTAGAGGTGCCTAACCTAGATGATGTATTGTAATGAGGTGTGGTGACTTAGAATATGTGTTGAGTTCTAGTGGAAGGTTAAGGCATTATGATGTTGTTAAAATGGGTTGGTGAGATTCACGTGTATTGGTAATATATTATACTAGGTCAAGAGTTCTCGCTAGACCGTTCCACCTTAGAAATAGGTTGTGCGGCTATAGTGTCATTGAATTTCATTGAGCACCCCCGGTAGTGGAAGGGGTGTGCACCGGGATCATCGTTCAGCTATACTGTCATGCTTAGCGTGAGCTTTCTCACCATGGAAGAGAATGTGCATCGTCGCTTGAACATCTGACTGACATTCCCCGAGAGGAATGCGTGAAAGAAATCAGTAGTGGCCACGTCAGTATGAAAGTCTAGTTGTACAAGATTGGGGTAGAGGATGATACTTGAATTTGAGGATGTTTTGTTAGTTAGGTGTTGAATGATGATTTGTCTGTGACAATTACTGTATAATTTACTATTATTCTTTTCCGCCTTTTGATAATAGAACTGCTTCTTATCCCTTATATTTCTCTATTTTTGTGGGTCACTTTACTTACATTAGAAGACCCGATGGAGGATTATGTTGCTGAGGAGCCGGACGGAACTCTGTATGAAACGGAGGTTGCTGAGGAGTTGGATGGAACTCCTAACGAACCAGACGCTGGAGGTCGAGCTGTGATCCATGGTGATTAGAGTATAGATAGTATGGCCAGTGTGTCTAAGAAGTAATTTTTATATGTTTTCGCTAAGTATGATTTTTATTTTAAGTTTATACCTGTGAGGGCTCCTACTGAGAGGGTACCCTTAACAGTGTTTTGGTAATGTAATAAATAAACATGTGTGTATTTATATATTACAACGTTGGTGCGTTTAATTTGCAGAAGTTATATGATTATTATATAAGTTTTAATTTTTACGTCTTTTTCCGTTAAGCGAGCGATTAAGAAATAAATTAATAAGGTTTTAAGCTAATAAAACATCGGGGCACAACGTGGTGTCTCATTTGGTATCAGAGCAGTTTGATTCTAAAATGGATTGTGGGGTTATGTCCGATCAGAATTAAAGACATCGAGTTTTAGGATGTTGTTACTGGCCGTGTCTAGTTAAATCCACCTCGGATTTTAACTATGCTTAGAAGTTGGGTGGTGTGTCCGATTTTAATGCGAAAATTAATATTGGTATGGCACATGGTATGTATATACTTGCCTATGTAGTATTATATGTCATACTAATAAGAGCGGATTATTTCCTTAAACAGGATCATGGCTCAAGAAAGAGGAAGTAATACCAGTAGTGGTGATAAGATTCCCGAGAGAATTATTGGAGGTAGCAACAGTGAGTCTAATCATACCGGTGGTGGAGTGTCATCCGAGACTCGCAATATCATGGAAGTTATATCTGCTACCTTGTTACTGCAAACACAGCAAAATACGGAGATGCTGTGAATGAACAAGGAGTAGCAGGAACTGCAGAATCAAAAAGAGCTGTTGAAACTGAAGAGATAAGGATAATGAGATTACTCAAAGAGAAATTACCACGATTCCGAGTAGATTATGACCTACAGAAGGCTGAATGGTGGGTACAAGAGATAGAGAAGATATTTGATACTGTGCGCTGCTGAGATGATAGGAAAGTGACTTATGCTACCTCCATGTTAACTGAAGGAGCAGACTTCTGGTGGTTAGGCAAGAAAAAATTATTGGAGGCCGACGGAAGAATTATTGCATGGCCATTGTTTATTGAATGCTTCTTCGAGAAGTATATCCCACTTTCAGTCCGACTTAAAAGGAAGATAGAGTTTGCTAATCTTCAACAGGGAAACTTAATTGTTGGTGATTATGCATCATGCTTTGAAGCTCTGATTAAGTTTTCAGAATTCTATAAGAGAACCCCAAACGATTATTGGCAGTGATTTGAAGAAGGATTGCGACATGAGCTAAAGGGAACTGTAGTGTATCTTGATATCCAAAGTTTCTGGGAGCTGGTTGACAGTTGCAAGCCTATAGAGAGCATAAACCAGAGGCAGGTTTCTTAACCAAAACAACAAAGGATTGGAGGTCCTATTCATTCAGATATTCAGAGGAGAGTAGATAGTGGTTCTCAGGGGAGGCGGGAACCATATCCCAGACCAGTGCAGACAGTGGCACCAGCACCAATTGCTGCAACACAAGTGGTAAACCAGGACATTTTGCTCGAGATTGTAGACAGAAAGGTAGGCAACAACCAGTAGCTATTAACAGAGGTGAAGCTGGAAGAGGAGATCCAGGAACAAGTCAACAGCAGCCGAAGAGCTTAACTTGTTTCAGATGCGGAGGACCTCATCATATTGGAAATTGCAAGGAGAAACCTAGTTGTTACCACTGTGGGAAACCTGGTCATATAGCTCGAGATTGTGGACAATGGATCACTGGGAGAGTGTTTACAGTGAGGGGAGTTGAACCATCTCACTCTGCAGATCTCATATAAGGTATGAGTTTGACATCAGCATCCTATAGTTGTTAAGAATAGGACATTTATTGTAGACCTTGTTTGATTGTCTATACCGCAGATAGACATTACCTTTTGTATGGTTTAGCTTCTAGTTAACCATGTAGTAGTAGTTTGTTTTGTTAAGATCTAATCATCTTCATCGAGGATGTTCTCGTTGATTCCAAGAGTCACGAGAAAAGAAAAAAAAAATTGTCACAAAGTTACTTAAGTGTGAGTTTGGTTTAATAAGGTGAATTGCTTGGAGGATGTGGTTACAAACGAAACACTTGCCGTTGATCTTACGGAAGTGGAAACCGTGTTCTTGGTGGGAAAGTCTGAAGGTTGTGATGGAAATCCGTAAGTTTTGTTAGTTAGTCGGTTATGGTTTCATGCTTGTTTAAAATCGAGTATAGTGAAAGGATAGATTGTTGTGGGATAATTGTTATTAAGGGAAGTTATCTTAAGTGCTTGATATATTTGGATAGTATGGGTAATCACTGAAAATAATAAAGAGATAACAAATTAGTTGGAGCTTAACTAGTATAGGATTGAATTGGTTGAAGCTTGTAGCCTTTTTATTTTTGAGATAATGGTTATAATTAGACATGTTGTTCTTGTTTAAATGGTGAGTTAGGATTTTACCTTAAGCTCTGATGGTTATGGATTGGAATGAAGACTCGATTGAGCAACATATAATCTAAAGTGTAGTACCTAAGTATTGTTTCTCTATAGTAGGATAAATAGGAAGTGATGGAGTTTTTTTTTGAGATATAGATATGACTAGTAAGATTAAGATCAATATCAGTGAGTGAGACCATTATTATAAGTCAAAAGTTGATCGAGGCATAGTATTACTAAGAGAATCCTAAGGTAACGATTAAATGCTTGTAGTTAAGATTGATGGTATTACCTAAGTTGAATATGAGCAAAAAAGATGATTTCTGATGTAAATTGAGGTTACTAGAGAAATTCAAATTTGTTAAGTAGATAATTCTAATAGGTGTTGAAATAAGATTCTCTAGTGGATCAGTAGTAAGAAAAGGAAAGGATTGAGTTGTAATTATGTCCTTCAAGGATGATAGATCAAGGTGAAATGTTAAGGACAATGAATATAATGTAACTATGGATTGTTTCGAGGATAAATAGAATTATATAAGAATGAATTCTTTTATGAAGTTACCGCAGTCACCTAGGGGATGACAGCGATGAGAAATATAATGTGAGATATTTAGATTAGGATGCGATTACAAGATGATGTCTAGTTTGAGTCATGAAATTCCGAGGACGGAATTTTTTTCTAAGTGGGGTAGTAATGTAACAGCCCGATTGTCGGATACGTTGTATTAACTGCGTTTCTAACTGACAGTATAATTTTATACTACCAGAAAAACCTAATTTGACCCGAAAACTGAATTTTTTAGATTTTTTATATTTTGTCCGTGAGGAATTCTACTTTCCAATTTTCTGATCAGGAATAAAATATTATGTATAGTTGGGCAAATTTTAGCGAAAGTTCAAACGGAAAACAATCGGTATTTTTAGTGACAGTAATATTTTAATGATCAGAAAACCTAATTTTGACTCATGAACGAAATGGGTTATGATTAAGTCATATTTCCAACGAGTCTGGTTAGTTTGAAAATTTTCAACCAAAAACGAGATATTACGCTTTGCTTCGGGTGTAAAACCCTAATCGAGAAACCGACGGAGTCGAAAACGGAACTGTAGAGACCCGCCAAAAGATCGGGACAACAAGTCATACACGATGACTCATGGAGGATGAGTCACCATGCATTTATGAGCATTAAATGCTAGTAATCATGACTTTTAGGTAAAATGACCAAAATACCCCCAAGTTTTCACGGTTATTAACAAGACACATCTACGCACTCTTAACTACTCATTTTACATGGTTGTAAGCCTCCCACATATCCTCAATTTCGTGCAACTATATATACTAAACCATACCTATTTCATTTTGCTTTCGTTTCATCATTTTCCCCTCAAAAACCGAAATCGGGTAAATGACGGAGCTGCGTACGGGATTTTCGGGAACCGCTAATGGATGGGATCAATGAGTCATGGATGACTCATTAGATGCAGCCCAAAATTAGCCACACCTATATTAATTTTGAGCCACATACTTTTTATCCCTAGTTAGTAACATAACCCTAGTTAAGTTAACTATTAACTATGGTTAAGCTTATATTAATTAAACATTCACGAAACCCATTAAACCAATTCCTTATAACCAAACAAGCCTAAATATAGCCTATAAATACTCCTCAAAACCGTGGTTTCCTCCCCCCTCCATTCATCTTCTTCATTTCTTCACTTTTCTCCAAAAACCCCATTGTTGATCTTCAAGTGATTTCCATTAACAAGCTTGTTAAGATCATCATCTATTCTTATTCTACTTTCTTAACTTAGGTAACATGATGATCTCCTCTCATTTTAATCTCTTGTTCTTCATATTTCTTGAGTTTCCATTTCTTAGATCTAGAACTTTAAAGAATTCTAGAAAATTGTAGAAAAATCCTAAAAATGTGAAACTAATTTCTATGATCTAATTATGATCACTACTATCATCATCTAAGAGCTTGTAAGCAAAAAAAATTTCTTTCCTATTTTTCTTCTCAAGGTCGAAACTGTCATGAAAAATGGGTTTGGTGTTTCTGCTTCTATTGTGAAATCTAATGCTTGAATTAAGCTCTCTAATATGTATTTTATCTAAATCCAAAAACATGAATCATAAAGAATTTTATAACATATTTTGTCAAGGAAGACTGAAATCCTAACTTAGTTGGTTAGAGGATTTTGTTTCATAATTTTAACTATTAACACTTAATCAATGCTAATTAATGCTCTAGGAACTAGTACCGAAAAAATTAGATTAAGAATATAAGCCTAGCCTCATTTGGATGAGTTGGCCGAACCTAGGACCATATGTCCATATTTAGATTTGTTGATTAATTTGTTTTATTGTTGATTTGGTTGAAGGTGGTTTCGGTAATTCGTGGCGGGATAACGAGGATCGTCGTTTACGTGTTTCCGGTGATAACTTAGGTGGGGGAAAGAATCAACCTATCGTCAGAATCGATAAGTAGTAGATTATATGATGATTGTGTAGGGTGACTCCAACCCTACTAGTAGTCGAGTAATCGAAAATACCAAAATCACATTGGAAACCTTTTCTGTAAAACCAATGGTGATTCGGGGATTGTAGGTTTATCGGCATAGGTTAATTTTGTGATATTGAGATGGAGAATGTTTGTCACGGTCGTGATGGTTGTCATGGTCAGTTCGTGACAGGTTCTGACTTGTAGAATTCACGCATTTTATGTCTGTCACAGTCGTGATGGCTATCACGGTCAGGTCGTGACAGAGTTTGACTTGTTGATTTGATTTTTGTGATAAATTACTTTTTGTAATAACGTGATACTTAAATATTTCTTGATGTTATGCATGATCTTCCTGGTTGTTAATATTGTGCTTAGGGGATTTTAAGCAAAGATATATATGTTGTTCGAGAGATAGTTGTTTGTTTTAGGTGTGAGAATAATGGTGACTTAGAGGTGCCTAACCTAGATGATGTATTGTAATGAGGTGTGGTGACTTAGAATATGTGTTGAGTTCTAGTGGAAAGTTAAGGCATTAGAATGTTGTTAAAATGGGTTAGTGAGATTCACGTGTATTGGTAACATAATACACGAGGTCGGAGTTGTTGTTCACAACCGTGTATTGGTAATATAATACACGAGGTCAAGAGTTCTCGCTAGACCGTTCCAACTTAGAAATAGGTTGTGCAGCTATAGTGTCATTGAATTTCATTGAGCACCACCTGGAGTGGAAGGGGTGTGCACCAGGAGCATCGTGCAGCTATATTGTCATGTTTAGCGTGAGCGTTCTCACCATGGAAGAGAATGTGCATCGGGAATTTGGAACCTGTCGCTTGAACATCTGACTGACATTCCCCGAGAGGAACGCGTGAAAGAAATCAATAGTGGCCACGTCAGTATGAAAGTCTAGTTGTACGAGATTGGGGTAGAGGATGATACTTGAATTTCAGGATGTTTTGTTAGTTAGGTGTTGAATGATGATTTGTCTGTGACAATTACTGTATAATTTACTATTATTTTTTTACGCTTTTTGATGATAGAACTACTTTTTATCCCCTATGTTTCTGTAATTTTGTGGGTTACTTTACTTACATTAGAAGACCCGATGGAGGATTATGTTGCTGAGGAGCTGAAAGTCTAGTTATCTACTTGTTATCATTCAATTAGTGCATTATTCCATCATTTGGGAATAATTGGGGTAAACACCCCTTTAATTCATTAATCTTAGGTTCTGACCAGTGGGGGGAGCACGGGCGTGCTTAAACGCCAGTACGGTCGTGCTGTCACTTAAGCAGAGCATGGTCGTGCTCACTGTCCTGCATGGTCGTGCTCAATGCATGGCCTGCCTTCCAGAATACAACTGGGAGCACGACCGTGCTCCCTGTTTAGCACGACCGTGCTTCTGGAGTTGGTCGTACTGTTCTGGGCAGATTCGATTAGGTTCTTGGAGTTTTGGCTCCCTAACACTCTCAAATCAGATCCTAGGGTCTTAACTAAATCATTTGGCATGGAAAGTCACCCCTCGCTAAGTCAGTTCATGTCTTATGAAGCATTGTGGAATTAATCCCTTAATTCCTATGTTAAATAAGAGTCCTAATTAAATCCGATTAGGGTCTTATTAACATATTCAACATAATGGCAACATTCAGCCAAACAATATCGTCAATAACAATAGCCAATAGCCTTCTCATCATATCATCAGAAATAAACCAATGGCATTCAACATAGCAATATTCATCAATATTAGCATTCAACATCATAACAACTATAACAAGAGGCATACTAGTTAGCCAACTAACAACATAACAATAACTAATACAACCAGACAGATCATGGCATCAATAACAGTTAAACATAACAGTTAACAATATACAACATACAACATTTAACGGAGCACTAGTGTATACACTATTTTTCTCCCATACATGGATTGAAGGTTCCACAACAAGACGCTAAACGACGAACTGGTCATGTTCCCTTAAGTGACTCATTTAACTCTCCAAGCCTTGGTCAAACAAGAACATTAACCAATTAGTTCCCCATTTCAAATAATAGAAAAGGAAACTCAAAGGGGAAGGAACCGTTACCTATAGTGATCAACACTGACGAACTAGATGTTCCCACGAGTCTCCAAAACTCCAACAGAGCAATGGGTTTAGAGAAAATAGGGAAGAAAGGGGTTGGTGCCACACTAGGGTGGCTGCTGTCGACAAAATAGGGTTTAGGACGTAAACCCTCGATCACTGTTCTGCTTATAAAGGAACAGACCCGAGCACGGGCGTGCTTGACTTAGGGCTTGCGAAGTGCGTCTTGCCATTGAGCAAGGGCGTGCTCAACTCAGCGTCAGCGAGACACTCACTCACAATGAGCACGATCATGCTCCTTAACAAGCACGGCCGTGCTTGTGACCCAGAAAGTCACAGGGTACAAGCCTAAGAGATGGGATTTCAAGTTTAGAAGTCCCACTTAGCCCTCAAGCTAAGTCTTAAGGCTTAACCACCCAAACGAGCAAACAAAAGCACTTAACAGAAAAACAGGGTGTTACAATTCCACCTCCCTTATAAAAATTTCGTCTTCGAAATTTCTACTCGCCTTGGTTGAAAAGGTGTGGATATGACTCCATCATCTTGTTTTCCAGCTCCCATGTAGCACTTTCCTCAGTAGCCCCACTCCAGACGACCATGACCAAAGGAATTTCCTTGCCTCTTAGCTGCCTCACCCTCCTATCCTTGACTCAAAAGGGTAATACCTCAAAAGTCAAGTTCTCTTTCAACTGTATAGCGTCGGGTACTATCACGTGACTAGGGTCATGAATATACTTTGAGTTGAGACACATGAAAGACACTATGAAGGTTCGATGAGAATGGTGGTAAGGATATTTGGTAGGCGACCTCGCCGACTCTTTTCAAAATTTGGTAAGGACCAATGAATCTCGGAGTGAGTTTCCTCACTTTCATCACTCTACCAACCCCAGTTGTCGGAGTAACTCTCAAGAATACATGATCACCTTCCTGGAATTCGAGCGTCTTCCTCTTTTTGTCATGGTAGCTCTTCTGCCTACTCTGTGCCACTTTCATCTTTTCCTGAATCATCCTTACTTTCTCAGAGGTTTCTTGCACCACTTCAGGTCCTAGTACAACACTATCACCCGGTTTACTCCAACACAAGGGTGTCCCACACCTCCTCCCGTAAAGAGCTTCATAAGGTGTCATCCCAATGCTGGAATGGAAACTATTGTTATAGGTAAACTCTATCGGGGGCAAAAACTTATCCCAACTACCTAACTGCTCTAGTACATAAGCTCTAAGCAAGTCCTCTAAGGATTGGATGGTTCTCTCAGACTGACCATCAGTTTGTGGGTGATAAACTGAACTAAGCCTAAGCTTCATTCCTAAAGCCTCTTACAAGCTATTCCAAAACCTAGAGGGAAACCTCGGGTCTCTATATGAAACTATGCTAGAAGGTACACCATGTAGTCTAACTATTTCCTTGATGTACAACTGGGTCAACTTTTCCAAAGAGTATTTCATGTTCATCAGGATGAAATGGGCGGACTTAGTCAGTCTATCCACAACAACCTATATAGCCTCAAAACCAGCTGGAGTCCTGGGGAGTTCAGACACAAAATTCATGGAAATACTATCCCATTTCCATTCTGGGATTCTCAAAGGTTGCATCTTTCCTGATGGCTTATGGTGTTCTATCTTAGCCTTTTGACACACTAAACAGGCATACACAAACTTAATCACATCTTTCTTCATCATAGGTCACCAAAACATGCGCTTTAAGTCCTGATACATCTTAGTGGCACCTGGGTGCACACTCCCACTCCTATGTCCTTCTTCAAGGATCAACTTTCTAAGCTCCGGGATATCTGGTATACAGACTATATCCTTCAACCTCAAGACTCCATCGCTTCCTTCCTTAAAACTAAGGTCTCTACCCTACACAAGCAACTCACGCTGGTCTAAGAGATACCGGTCTAACTTCTAACCCCCTCTAACCTGATCCATCAAATTGTTGGTAACCTATAAGGTTCCAAGCCTAATGCTCTTAGGGGTAACTTCCCAAGCTAAACTCAGGTATCTAAACACCTCAATCAGATCCATCTCCCTAACCATCAAAGCGGAGACGTGCAAGGTTTTTCTACTTAAGGCATCGGTCACTACGTTGGCTTTTCCTGGGTGGTAGGTTAGATCAAACTCATAATCCTTTAAAAACTCCATCCACCTACACTGCCTCATATTCAAATCCTTTTGATCAAAGAGATACTTCAGACTCTTGTGATCACTAAAGACCTCAAACTTCGCTCCATATAGGTAATGCCTCCAAATCTTTAAGGCAAATACCACAGCTCCTAACTCTAGGTCATAGGTAGGGTAGTTTTTCTATTGGGTTTTCAACTGCTTAGAAGCATAAGCTACTACCTTACTATCTTGCATCAACACTCCACCTAAACCTTGCTTTGATGCATCGCAGTATGCTACGAAAGGTTTACTAGGATCGGACAACACTAAAACTGGTGCTGATGTTAACCTATTCTTAAGGGTTTGGAAACTCTCTTCACACTTAGAGTCCCATACAAACAACTGTTCCTTTTTGGTGAGACGGGTTAAGGGTAAGGCTAACTTAGAGAAACCCTCTATAAACCTCCTATAGTAACCTGCTAAACCCAAGAAACTCCTAATCTCAGTCATTGACTTCGGCACCTCCCACTGGAGCACCGTCTCAACCTTAGCCGGATCAACGGCGTGACCTAAGAAACTAACCTCTTCTAACCAAAACTAGCACTTAGACATCTTGGCATACAACTGGCTCTCCTTAAGGGTTTGCAAGACAACCCTCAAGTGCTCCTCATGTTCCTCCTTAGTCTTGGAGTACACTAAGATGTCATCTATAAAGACCACCACAAACTTATCCAAGTAAGGGTGAAAGGTCTTGTTCATGTAGTCTATGAACACAGCAGGGGCATAGGTTACACCAAAGGACATAACCAAGTACTCATAGTGACCATAACCCGTCCTAAACGTTGTCTTCGGGATGTCCTCAGACTTAACCCGAATCTAATGGTACCCTGACCTCAAATCTATCTTCGAAAAGACACAGGCTCCGGTCAACTGATCCATAAGATCATCAATCCTAGGGAGGGGATACCGATTCTTAATGGTCACCTTGTTGAGCTGTCGATAGTCGACACACAACCTCATACTACCATCTTTCTTCTTTACTAGCAACACTAGCGCTCCCCACGGGGGTACGCTAGGCCTAATAAACTGCTTCTGGATATGATCATCTAACTGTTACTTCAACTTAGCTAGCTCTAGAGGAGACATTCTATAGGGCACTATTGAAATAGGTCCGGTGCCCGGTACTAAATCTATGGTGAACTCCACATCTCTCTTTGGGGGTAGTTCGTAAACATCCCCCGGGAAGACTTAAGGAAACTCCCACACAATAGGCAGACTTCCCACATCAGGAGGGCTCTCAACTTCCAGGGAAGACAACATCATGAACACTTGGGCTTCGTCTTCCGTTGAAGCTTTCACTTGGTTGGCAGAGAGAAAGGTCGGATTCTTAGATTTCTCAAAAGTTCCAAGAACTTTGGTTTTATCGAAGCAGATTAAGAGACCATGGTTGAAAGATAACCAGTTCATTCCAAGAATAACATCGAGCCGTTTTTTAAAAGGTAAGCGCACAAGATCAGCTATAGAGTTCTTATTATCAAAAGATAATAGAACAACCTTCCTAAACACAAGAAGCACTCGCAGGCTTCTTGGATCGTTTAAGACAAACCACCAAATGCAGTAAGTCAAACCAAAGCGAGGCTATAGGTACTTAGTACCACGTAACATTGTTTATATAAATATAGACAATTCAAATAAGAGCACACAACAGACTCATAACAGACTCATACCACGGCCTAATAGGACATACCTACTCTGATACTACTAAATGTGGCACCCTTCTACCCCGCATATTAATATAAAACATTTATTTAAAAAAGAAATATAAAAACATGCATTTAATTGAATAAAATGAAACTAGTATAAAAAAAGGTTTCATATCTCAACATAAGCAACACAGAAATAACATAGTTTTTAAAAGATAAACATAAACATGACAGATGAAGAAAACCCAACCCCGATGTCACATACAGAGCTGGTATAACCGAAATCCGGATACATCACGGAAACAAACTAAAACTGAAACAACTAAACAACTAAGAATCCTAACTAGAGTCACGGCTCCTCAGAGTCACTCCTCCACTGGCTGCTCACCGTCCTCTGCATAAGAGATACATGCAACAACAGAAACAGGAAACATGGAGTAAGAAATCATGTAAATACAACGGCATGGGAATAAGGAATAAGATGAACATACATCATATCAGGCATAGCAACAAACATCAGACATCATCATTTACATGCTACAAGTCAACAGTCAATAGATGCTATACGATGCAACACTACTCCGCTACTCTGTTATGCATGTGGATCCAACTATCTCAGGAAGTCAACTTCGAAGTTACATATCCATATTGGTCATAAAAGCACCAACGCCGGCAGTTTACCAAACCATGGGTGAACCCCTTGGATAGCCTACATATCATCACTGGATACGCCACCTCAGGGGTGCACGATTCACCAATCCTTGGGTGAACCACTCGAGACTTAGGCCAGATCATCATAACTTGGACGACCTCCCCTATATTGAACATCCCCCATTAATCAACTTCAACGTATGAATGCATGAGCACAACAGCAAACAAGGCAACCATCTCCTCGACTTGGGCCAATAAGCACCCAAGACTTATCACCATCATCAACATCAACACCTTTACCTTTTCGGGTCAAGGCCCCTTTAGCCAAAAAACACTAAGGTCCAACTCATAAACATCTTGACCAAAAATCATCGAGAGCACTTTGGCCAAAAAGCACCAAAGCGTAACAACGTGCGGTAACCCATAGGGCACCGACTTAACCAACTTATCACTCTTTGTTATCTTAATTAGTCTTTAATCAAGTTATCTACTTGTTATCATTAGATTAGTGCATTATTCCATCATTTGGGGATAACTGGGGTTAAACACCCTTTTAATTCATTAACCTTAGGTTCTGACCAGTAGGGGGAGCACGGGCGTGCTTAACCCCTAGCACGGTCGTGCTGTCACTTAAGGGGAGCACGGTCGTGCTCACTGTCCTGCATGGTCGTGCTCAATGCGCGGCCTGCCTTCCAGAATGTAACTGGGAGCACGGTCGTGCTCCCTGTTCAGCACGATCGTGCTTCTGGAGCGGGTCGTACTGTTCTTGGCAGATTCAATTAGGTTCTTGGAGTTTTGGCTCCCTAACACTCTCAAATCAGATCCTAGGGTCTTAACTAAATCATTTGGCATGGAAACTCACCCCTCACAAACTCAGTTCATGTCTTATGAAGCATTGGGGAATTGATCCCTTAATTCATATGTTAACTAAGAGTCCTAATTAAATCCGATTAGGGTCTTATTAACATATTCAACATAACGGCAACATTCAGTCGAACAATATCATCAATAACAATAGCCAATAGCCTTCTCATCATATCATCACAAATAAACCAATGGCATTCAACATAGCAGTATTCATCAATATTAGCATTCAACATCATAACAACTATAACAAGAGGCGTACTAGTTAGCCAACTAACAACGTAACAATAACTCATACAACCAGGCAGATCATGGCATCAATAACAGTTAAACATAACAGTTAACAATATACAACATACAACATTTAACGAAGCTATGGGAACCCCTCATCTTACGCTATCCCCTAGTCTAGTGTATACACTATTTTCTCCCATACCTGGATTGAAGTTCCCTTAAGCAGCTCAGTTAACTCTCCAAGCCTTGGTCAAACAAGAACATCAACCAATTAGTTCCTAATTTCAAATAATAGAAAAGGAAACTCAAAGGGGAAGGAACCGTTACCTATAGTGATCAACACCGACGAACTAGACGTTCCCACGAGTCTCCAAAACTCCAACAGAGCAATGGGTTTAGAGAAAATAGGGAAGAAACGGGTTAGTGCCACACTAGGGTGGCTGCTATCGTCAAAATAAGGTTTAGAACGTAAACCCTCAATCACTGTTCTGCTTATAAAGGCACAGACCCGAGCACGATCGTGTTCCTCCTTGAGCACGAGCGTGCTTGACTTAGCGCTTGCAAAGTGTGTCTTGCCATTGAGCAAGGGCGTGCTCAACTCAGCGTCAGCGAGACACTCACTCACAACGAGCACGAGGTGCTCCTTAACAAGTACATCCGTGCTTGTGACCCAGAAAGTCACAAGGTACAAGCCTAAGAGAAAAGATTTCAAGTTTAGAAGTCTCACTTAACCCTCAAGCTAAGTCTTAAGGCTTAACCACCCAAACGAGCATACAGAAGCACTTATCAGAAAAACAGTCATCAGTCAGAATGTTAAGTTCTTGGAATCTTAAGGGACACATTGATCAAATAAAACCAAAATGGTCAAGACCTTAGTTTAAATGGTTGTATTCTCACTGCAAGAAAAATCAACATCATACGATTTTTTTATTATCAATGGCCACGACAGCGTTGGTAAATCGGGAAGTATCGATTGCTTTGGCCATTGATAACACAAACTTGGTTGTCGACTGATAATACAAATTTTCATTGTCGTTAAATATTTGCGAATTACCTATGACTTAACCTTTGTGCCATTATACGGTAAAAACTTACCGTGTGGTATATCACGACCACAATCATTCATAACTTTAATGATGGGTAGCAATCGCTTAAGTCAAAATAAAATTTACGTTGCTAAAGCTTCGGATGGTGATAATCCTCATTATATTACCAACAACCCTATTGCTAGTAAGTAGGACAAGACCAAAATATCTCTTGAAACAAGTGTCAAGTTACTAATGATAGAGTCGTCGGTAATTTTAGCAACGTTGCGAAGCCGTCATTACAAGGGAATTTATTCAAGTAAAGGCACTATTACCCCTGACTTGACCATGGATAACTAAAAGGACATTATAGCAGATAGTTTTCCATCTTCTTCTCTCCACTTTCACTTCTTCCCTTCACTAGTCAAAAGCTGGTGCACCTCGTGTAAAAATTATGCATAGTGATGAAATGGGTAGAAAAAGCATAGACTACCTTACATGTCTTTTTCTTTTATTCGTAACGCAAAAACAGAGAAAGTTACCTTTACGAGGTCCATCGACTACACCATATTTAGAAGTATTTACATGATGGTAAGTGTCCTCAAGGAGTTCAAGCAACCCATCAATCAGGAGTTGTACGAAGTAACCATCGATCCCCAGAAGCACTTGGATGTGTTCAGGCCTTCAGGCTATATCAGAAGGCTTTCAACCCAAACCTTCCCTACTACTCTAAGCACCCGTTTGTCGGTCAGCATAAGAGAGATAGGATAAGATAAACTATCGTATCTTATCTAAAACTGTTGTTTGGTGATAGAATAAGTCAATCCTGTCACTTATCATATCTTGTCAATCTAGTTAAAATTCTATTCTGAGTGAGGGCTGGGTTAGAACTCAACAGGATAGGATAAGGTGATTTTTTTTCCCCGGTAACAAGTAGGATATGGTGATTTAAAGTATAATAAAATATAAAAATATATAATATATAAAATAGTTAAAGTATAATAAAATAATAATTTAAAGTATAATAAAATTTAACATGATACCAAAAAAATGTATAATAAAATATAAAATATTTAAAATAATAAAAATATTAATAATCAATTTTAAAATTTATTTTTATTTTATCACAATGCCAAGTTTGTTATTTTATATTATTTTTAAAAACGGTAAAATAAAAAAAATTATTCTAATAATTTAACTATATGTAAAGTAAAAACAAAAAATGAATATTTAAAAATATAAAAAATTAATTTTAGTTAGACAATATTTAAAAAATTTAAAACATTATATGTAATTTTATCATAAGGATAATTTTATTTTTTATATAAATTTAAATAATGAAAATTATAAAAAAAAAAGTAAATCTAATAAAAGATGAAAACATTTAGAATAAAAACGAAAAATTTTAAAATTCATACTTAAATTATAATGCTGTCCAGTTGGTTATCTGGTGGACACCAAATGTCGGATATGATAATAGCTTATCCTGCTCATATCCTATCCTACTTCTATCATGTTCTCTTATCATATTCGCCCTTATCTTATCCCGACCACCAAACGAGCCCTAAAGAATGTCACACTAAGATGGTTCACCACCTTACCACCTAGATCAACCGGCTATTGGGAGACCTAGCAACCAAATTTGTGATTGGCCTCATAACTAGTAAAGAGCAGCCTAGGTCGATCCACAACTTGGTCGAGGTCAAGAAGAAGGAAGGAGAAACCCTCTACGACTTCTTAACAAGGATCACTCTAGAAGCCATTATGGTATGAGATTTGGGTATGAAGGTTGCTCTCCACCTCCTTGTAACAGGGCTCTAGTCTGGCCAATTCGTGAAATTGTAACATCCCTGGCTGCTTTATGGATTGACGACTGTCCCCACAGACCAACACGGGTCTTTTCAGCATGCTTTGTCCTCACTCACACGCTTCCCGGGAAAACTTCCCAGGAGGTCACCCATCCCAGAATCGCTCCAAGTCAAGCTCGCTCAACTGTGGAGTGATTCTGGGATGGGTGATCTCCTGGGAAGTTTTCCCGGGAAGCGTGTGAGTAAGGACAAAGCACGCTGAAAAGACCCGTGTTGGTCTGTGGGGATAGTCGTCAATCCATAAAGCAGCCAGGGATGTTACAAATGGTATCAGAGCGGCACCTCTCCCAGTATGGTGTGGTTCGAGGACGAACCAAGCGGAAGCTGGTGGGCATGTAACACCCGGGTGTCGACGAGGGCGGGGAGTGATCGCCGGTGCAAGAAGGCACGGACAAGGAGCGGCTCCTGGCAGGCTTCTAGGCGGAGGGACACATGAATGAACCGATTACACACCCGAATGAGAGGGATCCTGAGACTGTGTAGGTATGGGACTATCCAGTTGAGGAAGTCTTATATGAATTGATTGGTACTACCTATACAAACAAGATGCATCTTCTTTTCAGTAGCCCATCACTTAAGAACTCCACAGTTAAGCGAGCTTAACTTGGAGCAATTCTAGGATGGGTGACCTCCTGGGAAGTTTTCCCAGAAAGCGTGTGAGTGAGGACAAAGCATGCTGAAAAGACCCGTGTTGGTTTGTGGGGACAGTCATCAATCCATAAAGCAGCCAGGGATGTTACAAAAATCACTACCAAAAAGGCCTCCATAAGTATGGACAAGCTCATCGCTAAAGCAGAAAGACATATAGACTTGGAGGAGTATAAACGATCTCGGAGACAAGCCTCTGATATAGATTTAGAAAGCCAAAGGGCATGAACCATGACAATCAGTCCATCAACCTAGCCTATAGGCCGACCTAATCCGATTGGTACCCGTTGGCCTAAAGTCAACCAAACGACCATCTGCCACCCTTGATATAAAGGATACCATCAATGTCAAACATGCCCCATTTTACTCTAAGGAACGCAAATGCGGTGCATGCCTAACTCTGTACTCGACCAGGTCAGGGCATGTCCTCAACACGCTCGGCACATATCAAAGGAATATTCACATGCATCCTAGTAGGCCTATATAGACACTCACACTCTTCTACTGTAAATAAGGGAACCCTATGGAGTATTCACATATTCATGTCTACTCACATACATCCGTATTCCCTCTTCTTCCTCACATTCTAACTTGGGTTTTGGATCGAATAACTTTTTAACTCAAAACTGATCCAAATCGATCCGCAAATACCCCGAGGTACCACCCTTACCACTCCATCATAGGAAATTGGCAAAGAAGGAACAGTCACAGATCAATGACCGATGGACCTCTCAGCTCGGGTTAGGTCATTACAACTAGCATTAGGGATGTTCATTGGTTCGCATCGACTCGATGAACATGAGAATCTGAATTGAACCAGTTAAACCGAATCGGATTGTTTTGGTGTTTGGATCCGAACCAAACCAAACCTGATGATGATTGGTTCGGTTCTTGAGTTCAAGGATTTTGGAACCGAACCAAACCAATTACTATATTTTAATATTTATATATATTTTATTATTTATTATATTTAATATTTATGTATATTTTAATATTTTAATAACTAATATTTTTTATTTTTATATATATTTTAATATTTATTATTTTTATGGTCAGAATCGGACCAATCCATTCTTGAATGGTTTGGTTTAGCTCGGTTCGAATTTCCTAACAAAAAATTTCTAATACAAACCAAACTGAACCCATTGATTTTGATTTGTTCAATTTGTTTTCCATGCAAATCCAAACTAAACCGACTCGTGAGCACCCCTAACTAGTATTACATTTGTTTTTTCACATCTCTATTAAGTTTAGTCAATAATCTTTCAAATTTATTTTTCGAAAGGTTAGTTCATGTTCTTAAAAAAAAATAAATTTGGGAGCATATTAAATTGAATTGTAAAATTTCACATAATTTCCTTTCTTATTTTAAATATTTTGTAAAAAAAAACTATATTTAAATAAAATCAAACCAAACCAAACGCCTCATCAACTTCCTATGCATGTCTTTGTTGTTTTCTGTTGGCTTCTCAGATCCGACTAAAAAGGCGTGAAGAAACTTATATAAAGATCAGGTTAAAAAGTTTTTCCTTTTTTTTTTCACCCAAATAAAAAACAAAATAAAGAAAAATGTAAAGGTGGCAGGCAGCAATAACAATTGAATTGAATTAGATTAAATTAAAAACAAAAAAGAAAGCAAGCAAACAGTCCCACAGTATTATTACCAAGTCCACCACCCTTTGATATATATATATATTTTTTGTTAAATTAAGAAATCTCATTTTCTGTTAGTTTCTTGTGTTGTGTCATCGTGTGTGCGCGCTTTTGGACTCTTGCATTTGCATTGCATCATCATTTTATAACCCAAAAAACACAGAGAGCCCTGTCTGCTCTTTTCTCTCTGCTCTCTGTAATAAGAGTGTGGTTCTGTTCCTCCCTGTGCCTTTGCCTTTGCCTTTGGCTTTTTATCTTACTTTTCATCTTCTTTTTGCTTTGAATCTTTGAACACCAAAGATTCAGTTTTTAGTAAATTCAGTTTTTTTCTTATCTTCTTTTTCGCGGGTCTTTGTTGGGTGAGAATTTTCTGCTTAAATTTTGGAGCTTTAGGAGATCTTCTAGCAGATATTCTTGAGTAGTCAGTTACAGATTTTTATTTTTAAAAATATTTGGGTTCTATCCTCTTTCCTCTTTATTTTTAACCAGAGACAAGACAGCGACTGAGACTGTTGGGGTCTGGATCTTGAACTTTGTTTTTTAACAGG
Source organism: Sophora flavescens (assembly GCA_030762895.1). Classification (NCBI taxonomy): domain Eukaryota; kingdom Viridiplantae; phylum Streptophyta; class Magnoliopsida; order Fabales; family Fabaceae; genus Sophora; species Sophora flavescens. The sequence goes on along the minus strand of CM061069.1, from coordinate 42,882,169 downwards.
TTAAGGTTTTTTTTTTGTTGCAATGTTCCAATTTCAACCTTATCACTGTCTCTCCAACTCTGTCTTCAAATTCTCTCTTTGAACTAGCCAAACCCAACAAAATAAAACTTGGTGAGTTTGAACTATTTCCATAAAATTTCAAATTTTGGAAAACATGGCTCTTTTGTTTCAATGAAAGCTACCTTTTTTGACATCTCCAAGTTTCCTATGACATCAAGGTTTTCTGGGTGTCAAATTTGTAGAGACAAAGCAGTTAATTGACAGCATAAAAAAAAAAAAAATCTTGTTGAGTCTGAATTGGCCAGTTAGCAAAATTGGGACTCATTGAAACTGGACAACTGGGATTCTTGTTTCTGTGAATTTTTTTTTTTTGTGTGGACAAGTGGCATAGATTTTTCATCTGGTTTCAGCTTTGGTTTCAGCTTTTCTTTGCTGTGATCATATATATGCTTTTTCAGGTAAGAAACTCATAAAAAGGAATACAATTTCTGATCTTTTAAGTCAAGGAAGATAAAAATTAATGTTTCCCTTTTTTATTTTCCTGCACCCCATCATTCTTGGTCATCAATACTATGCTTAATTTGCCAAATTTTCATGCAGTTGCAACAATTTTGGCAGTGAAAGTTATCTGAGATGATTGCATTTATGGATTCAAAGGACAAAGCAAAAGTTGAGGTGGAGAAATGTTTGGATTCACAGCTATGGCATGCCTGCGCAGGTGGGATGGTGCAGATGCCACATGTGAACACCAAGGTGTATTACTTCCCTCAGGGTCATGCTGAACATGCATGTGGTCCAGTGGATTTCAGTACTTGCCCAAAGATTCAACCTTTGGTTCCATGCAGGGTTGCAGCTATCAAATACATGGCTGATCCTGAGAATGATGAGGTATATGTCAAACTCAGGCTTGTTCCTATGAATAACAATGATGCTGATTATGACCGTGATGGTGTTGGAGGCATCAATGGGTCTGAAACTGAGGATAAGCCTGCTTCATTTGCAAAGACCTTAACCCAATCTGATGCCAACAATGGTGGAGGGTTTTCTGTTCCTAGATATTGTGCTGAGACAATTTTCCCTCGTTTGGACTATTCAGCAGACCCTCCTGTTCAGAACATCCTTGCCAAGGATGTTCATGGGGAAATATGGAAATTCAGGCATATTTATAGGGGCACGCCGAGGCGGCATCTGTTGACCACTGGGTGGAGTGTTTTTGTCAATCACAAGAAGCTTGTTGCTGGGGACTCAATTGTGTTTTTGAGAGCAGAAAATGGGGATCTGTGTGTTGGAATTCGGAGATCGAAAAAGGGTCTTGTTGGTGGAAGTGAGGCTTCATCAGGGTGGAACCCTGCAGGTGGAAATTCTCCTGTGCCTTATGCTGGATTTTCAGCATTTTTGAGGGAGGATGAGAATAGGTTCCTGAGAAATGGTAACAACAGCAATGGATTGAATTTGAACCCGAGTGATGAGAATAGGTTCCTGAGAAATGGTAACAACTGCAATGGATTGAATTTGAACCTGAGTGATGAGAATAGGTTCCTGAGAAATGGTAACAACAACAATGGATTGAATTTGAACCCGAGTGCGAGTATGATTGGAAAGGGGAAAGTGAGGCCGGAAGCAGTTATTGAAGCTGTTACTCTTGCTGCCAATAAGCAACCTTTCGAGGTTGTTTACTACCCTCGAGCTAGTCCTCCAGAGTTTTGTGTGAAGGCGTCGTTGATTGAAGCAGCATTGCAGATTAGGTGGTGTCCTGGAATGAGGTTCAAGATGGCCTTTGAAACTGAGGACTCCTCGCGGATAAGTTGGTTCATGGGAACCATATCTTCAGTTCAGGTTGCTGATCCCCTTGGCTGGCCTAACTCGCCTTGGAGGCTTCTCCAGGTAACATCATATTTGTTAAACTTGATGCCTTTGTACTAGAACAGAACATTACGTAGTACTAAAATATGGTGAATTGTGCTTTAAACTTGGTTCTCTCCACAATATAGTATTCTTTTTAATTCATTTATTTTAGCCTAAAATGCCTTGTCATCAATTATGTGCTCAGATATTAAGAGAGTTTGGTGGAAATGATATGCTGTCATTTACTTTGTTCCCCTCATGCTTTTTGCACTTTGGATGCATGTAGAGTTGCAAGTCGATTTGATGTGAAAATATGTTTCCATTAGAAACAATTAAACAATGCAGTTGCCAAATGCTAATATAAATTTGTTTCTGGAGAATTCAATTGTCAATGAATTCTATGTTGTTGTTCATAAATTCAATCAAGAATGTGTTCTCTTTTGTAACTAATTGCATTTAGCATGTTTAAGACATGTAAGACCAGGTTACATGATTCTCTTTGATAATAATGTTAAGCATTGTCCAATCCTCAAAACAACTTAATATAGAAATGCATTGATGCTGTTTAGTTCTATACTGCATCATCTTTGATTAATTAGCTGAAGTTATATTTGTAGGTTACATGGGATGAACCAGATTTACTTCAAAATGTGAGAAGGGTAAGCCCATGGCTGGTTGAATTGGTATCAAACATGCCAGCTATCCATCTTTCTCCTTTCTCACCACCACGGAAGAAATTGAGATTGCCCCAACACCCAGATCTCCTCCTTGAAGGCCAGATTCCTGTGCCAACATTTCCCAGCAACCACCCATTCGGTTATCTACCCGAAAATTCTCCTGCTGGCATGCAGGGAGCCAGGCATGCTCATTATGGTCTATCCTTATCGGATCTCCACCTCAATAAGTTGCACTCAGGTCTAATTCCGGCTGGTTTCCCGCCTCTTGATCATGCAGCTACACCAATGACACCAATGAAGGTCTCGAATAACATATTATTTCAAAAGCCCAGCATGAGTGAGAATGTCTCTTGTTTACTGTCTATGGCAAATTCTACTCAATCTACAAAGAAACAGAATGATGGGAAGACATCCCAGCTTATGCTTTTTGGCCAAAAAATTATGACTGAGCAGCAGATTTCTACGAGTTCATCAGGGAATAGTTCATCAGATGGAAATGCTGATAAATTGACCAATCTTTCTGATGGTTCTGGATCTTCTCTTCGTCATCAAGGCCTACAAGAACGCACGTCTTGTGAGAGGTTCCCACGGTATAGGGAAGAAACTGAGGCCAGTTTGGAGACCGGTCACTGTAAAGTTTTTATCGAATCCGATGATCTAGGTCGGACTATGGACCTCTCGTTGCTAAAGTCTTATGATGAACTGTACAGAAAGCTGACAGATATGTTTGGCATAGAAAAATCTGAGATGCTAAATCATGTGCTCTACCACGATATAACCGGAGCAATCAAACACATTGGTGATGAACCATTCAGGTAGGAGTCACAGTTGCACTACCCTCTTGAATTTCAAATTTAGTCCATGCTAACATGTTTATCTCTTTGGTGTTGTTGCAGTGACTTCACAAGAACAGCCAAAAGATTGACTATTCTAATAGATTCCAGCGGCGACAATCTGCGAGTGTAGTAGAAGAAAATGATCCATTTTTTCCCCATTGTGTACAGCTAGTTTATCAAATCCTCTATTCCCGTTCTGACCCTTTAACCCTTCTTGTTGAAGCAATGGAAGGAGGCAGTCTGATCTAATTTTTGAATATTAAACTCTACATAAATTATTCTCTTCTATCTTGAAGGGGATCTTTGGATTTTGAAATTTCATTGTTGTGATCGTAAGTTGTGTTGTTCCTTCTCTTATTTGATTTTAATCTGGCCTACTCGAGTTCTCTTTTTAAATTTTGTTGGGGGAAAAGGGTGGAGAAGGGGTAGATATCATATCCTAATCCTATAAATATGATTGCTTTTTAGGAAAGGATAGTGTTTTTTTATTTTTGTCGTCTTTGTTTGGGTATCACACAGCCAAAGTTATGAGATTAACCATCAGTTCGACGGTAATGATTAGATAAAATCCTCTCCAACGTGACGACTTTAGGATTCGAACTTGTGTTCTTATAAGTGAAGTTTGTTTGATGGCACAATTTAATTTAGTTCCATTGTGATCAACCGTTTTTTGGTGGGAAAGGTTTTTGTAGTTAAAATAACAATTGTATTCAAGCTGAATACTTATTGAAACAAGGGGAAAGCGTATTCATTGCTCTTTAGTCTTTATGTATTTACCTTTTCAGAGGTCGTACCATTGTCTTCTTGTTGCCTGCTTATACATATAATTTATTTGCATTAAATGCAATTATAAGGCCGAAAATATATCTACCATCACCTTCAAGGTTAAGTCGTGTCAACAAAATAATCAATCGGGTGTTCCACTATTTTGGTTGGTAGGAAATTAGTGCATGGTTGAAGCATTCTTTTTATGGAGTAGCACTTTAAAGTAGTCAAATTCAGATTTTAATTAGTGACACTAGCAATGAGCTAAAATCATGTGAACAAGTTTCCATTCCAGAGACACAATGTGTGTGGATGCACCTTTGATTAACCCAATTAAGCTATTCTTGCTTGACCCGGAAAATTGAACAGGAGAATAACTAGTAAAATAAAGACCAAAAAGACAAAAAAAAAAGATTAAGTTGGTTGAAAGTCTAATCACGGGTTAGAAACATAGGTGGATTTGACTTAATCAGCAGGTTTAAGTATCAGATGTTTCACACGGCAACAGATTCACAGAGATCATGAGCCATGATTCCCATCAAGTAATAAGGTGCCACAAGGAAGACATGGCAAAAAACAAAAAGGAAGAAAATCACTAACATGGTTCAATCCAAGGTTCCAAACATGAAATTTCCTCACCTAATAAAAATCGAAACAGGAAAATTCAACCAAACACAAGTCCCATGCTGATGCCGCAAAGTGTGGGTGGATAATAAATAGATTTGATTAATTAATGTGATAAATAAATGTATATTAATAAGTTATGGGGTTATCGGGATTGCTGGAACAAAGTTGTCAAACACAAAGTCAATAATGGGTTAGATTCGAAGCGTGACACCCATAAAATATTGTTAAATTAAAGAGGGTAAAACATTATAGAATATTTCTTTCGGTCTTTATTATAAGAAATAAATGATTATTTTTTTTTCCAAAATATAAAAGATTGTATATATTTTGATAAATATTAAATATTCATTTTTAATTTTATTCTTATTTAATATATTATTTATAAGTTTTAAACAATACATTAATTATAGGATACTAGAACATTTATTAAGATTAGAAGGGATAACTTTATAAATTTATATAAATATTAATTACAAGTAGTTATTTTAATGTATTTTTTGATCTGTGTGTTTTAGGGATTTGCCTCTTATAACGAGGATAGAAGGGAGTAACAAGAAAGGAAGAGCTGGAAAGCAGAGGAAGACACGTTCCTATAATCCTATTTGACTACACACAAGAAAACAATCCATACAGGTTACTAACGAGTACTTTATTAATATTGGTGAAAAATTTTAAAAAAAATATTTTAAAAAATTAAGAATAACACTTTTTAAAATATTAAATATATCTTTTTTTATATAAATTTTCTTTTTTTTTTCTTAAATGCTCTAAAGATATTCATTAATATTATGAGAAAAGAGAATATAATTATAAATAAATAATTATTAACCAGCCGCACGTGAGAACGTGGGGCCATGCCATACATGGTAAAGTAAAGGTAAAGGTAATTATAAGTTCACGTGTGGATGACGTCAGCGACCGTGGGTTTACGCCTGTGTTGCGGCGTGTTGGCTACCGGGCTGTTTTCTTGGTCTCTCTACCTTAGCTTTTTTGTGCTTTGAGTTTTGACCAGCTTCAGTTCAACTATAATCTAAAGTTTCACCAAAACAAAACTTTAATCTAAAGTTGAGAATAAAAAATAATAATAATGTAATCTATAGTTTGAAAGTAAATTTGCCAACTCAATGAATGTTGGTCCAGTTGATGAAGACACGGTTCATAACTCATAAGGTCATGAGTTCGAATTCCACTATCGATATGAGAATCTAATTGGTGGATAATCCGTAAGTATCTCTATAAGCGCTCTTTGAGTCATAAGACCTGCCTCGGTTAAAAAAAAACTAGCAAGCATCTCACGCATTCTACAAGTATTTGTTGATTAAAATATTCAAAATATAAAATAAATTTAAAATATTTAACAAATATTTAAATTTCAAATATATATATATATATATTAAATTAATTTAAGTAAAATTTAATACTCTGTAGAAAAAAAGTATAATTTAATACAGCAAACACAATGTTTCTTTTATTTATTTTTTTTTTATTTTGAACCAAAATGTTTCTTCTATTAGAGTTAGGAAATAAGTATAATTGCTATTTGAAATAATTTAAAATAGAGTGAAGGTCCAACTAGGTCCTTGAAAAATTTTACAGACCTACTTTTAGTCCCTGAAAAAAATAAATTAACCATTTGTCCCTTAGATTTTCAAAGCGGGACACATTAGTTTAGTTCCAAAGTCTATTTATTTGCATATGTGTCCCGTTAACCATTATACTTGACCCGTTAGTGATCCTGCGTGGCTTATGACGAATTTCCTCTGTGGAAAACGAATAAAAAATGAAAAACATGCACAATTTTAAAATTCAAATACCTGAAAATTATGCACTTTTTTCATTTCGGAAATTCGTCATAGGCTAAGCAAGACCACACGAGCCAAGTAGAATGGTTAATGAGACACATAGACAAGTAAATGGACATTGGAACTAAATCTAGGGACTAATGTGCCCCGCTTTGAAAATTTGAGGGACTAAATGGATAATTTATTTTTTTCAAGGACTAAAAGTGGGTCCCCAAAATTTTTCAGAGACCAATTTGGATTTTCACTCTTTAAATTGGAAAATCAGAATAAATGTAATACTCACTTAAACATTAATTCAATAAGTATAACAAATATTTGAATTTAAAAAGTATCATCTACATTTAATTTTTTAAAAAATTAAATAATTACTTTAGAGTTTGTATTAATCTTAATCGGTAGATAATAACAATTAGTATTTGTGCTTGTCAAAAAAAAAAACAATTAGGATTTGTTTGAAAGGAAATGCTTAAACCGTGAGGAGAAAATTAAAGCTTTAAAAAGCTCGAGGAGAAAATGTTTTGTTCAAAAAAACAAAAACAATTAGTATTTGAATTTATTTTAAAAAGATAACAACTTGAATAAGATATGACAACAATTATTTATAAAACAGTAAAAAAAAAACAATTAATTAGAAAAGGTTGTCCTGAAAAAAATAGTTAAATAGAAATAAGTAAATGGTTTGAAAATTTGATAGCTATAACAATGAACTATCATATTTAAAATGCATTCAAAAGATAAAATAATAAAGGTTAAAGTAATTTTTTGTCCCTACACGTGACATCGATTTTCAATTTGGTCCCTATACGTAAAAAATTATCAATTTGGTCCCTATACATGACACTAATTTTCAGTTTGGTCCTCACCGCTAATTGCTAATTGATCCCTATATAAGAGGACCAAATTACAAATTATTGTCACATGTAGGGACCAATTCAACAAAAAAATTTGAAATCGGTTCCTACATGTGATAATTATTTTCAATTTGGTCCCTACATGTGACAATAATTTGCAATTTGGTCCTCTTATATAGGGACCAATTAGCACAAATTGAAAATCAGTGTCACGTATAGGGACCAAATTGATAATTTTTTATGTATAGGGACCAAATTGAAAATCGATGTCACATATAGGGACCAAAATATTACTTTAACCAATAATAAAAATGTATGTTTGATGTAGGTAATTATCGGGAAAAAAAAAGTATGTTTGATGTAGGTGAAGTTACATGGTTCGATAAGAAGAAAGTATTTTTGAAAAGTGATTCATATTCAAAAATGACTATTCTAATTTAATATATAGAAGAAGTAAAAAGTTCAAAAATCAGTATTAAATGATTAGTAGACAATCCAAAAATTATTATTAGTAATCTATAAATATTTCTTTTAAAATGAAAATAATTAAATAGAAAAATAGGTAAGCAGATTTGGTAATAGAATTTAATTAGCATATTTAAAAATACATTTAAAAATAAATAAAATATCATAAAATTATTCATATAGGTTGTCCACACGGCGCACTAAGGAGAGAAATTGTGCAGAATGGCTCGCATTTAAGTGTTGATTCAATCGTTCAAAAAAAAAATGGTTGATTAAAATTTAACTTATAGGGTTGATTCTAAAAGGACTTAATTATCATGCATGATTAATATAAAAGTCTGTCAAAAAAAAAAAACTAAGATAAATGTTAACCTGTCTTATGACCCCACTGGTGAAGGAATAAAAAAACACAAAATTTTATAGGAAAGTGGTATACTTAAAGTATTGAAAAATTAAAAAAAAAAGTATTGAAAAATTGCGTTTGCTATTTCTATACAAACTTGCTGTTTTTTTTTTCATATTAAATTTTTATTTTGCTTATTGAAAACAAATATTAATTTTTTTATTTTAATAATAATTACTTTAAAAAATCACATATATAACAATGTATTATTAATTGGCAGTGCCAAAATCTTGATATCTATAGTACATTAAAATTAAACCTTTTTAGAAGTTTCAAATAATATTATTTCAGATAATTTTATAACTATTTATATTTTATTTTTCAATCTAACATATCTATATAATTTGAGTTGAGTAATTATAATATATATATATATATATATATATATATATATATATATATATATAATAAGCAAAAGAATATATAGATATGAGTGTAAGGGTACTTGAACCGATATACAACAAAGAAATGAACATGAAAGTTAAATGAACTCATTTGTATCTCTAAAAAAAAAAAAGAACTCATTTGTATTTAATGCATAGATGATATATGAATGTGTGTGTTAGCATTGTGATAAGATCCTTAAAAAAAAAAAAAAGCATTGTGATAAGACTATAAGAGTTTTTTTTTTCTCTAAACCCTTTTTACATATACTTTATAATTATTTATTAAAAGACTTCTGCTTTTAAAATAGCAATGTGCGCAGATTATTAATAATTATAAATTAAATGTAAAAAGGGATGTTAAAAAAAACATAGAAGAGAATTGTAAGAATATACCATTAATCTTGTGATAACCATTATATAGTGTGATCGGTGGTGTCTGGACCCGTGAGAGAGAATGTTATCATCACTAGACTATGGGTGCGTTTGGATAAACAACTTAATTAAGAGCTTATCACATAAGACCTTATCGTATGAGAGCTTATGTCATAAGCACTTAAAGAAAAAAAAAAGGGGGGGGGGGGCATGAGAGGATTCGAATAGTGAAAAACACGGAGAGGGTGTTTAGTGCATAAGCTCTTATGATAATTCCATGAGCTTCTCCCAATGACTTATGAGAATAAGTCAAAAACTCCTTATGGGATGTCATAAGTTATTTTTATAAGCTCTACCAAATATACTGTATAAGAGCTTATGTCATCAGATAAGTCAAAAGAAGCTTAAATAAACTCTTCCAAACTCCAGCTATATTAGCTGCTTGTTCCATTATAATTTATACAGATTTGGTACTGCACTAGTATTCACTTTAACTCCTATAATTTAACACAAGAATATGAAGATTGTACCTCATTTCCACTGTTTTGAGATTAACAAGCCCTATCAGCTTAGGCTGTCCATATTAGACTTTTTGGTTACTCGTGAGATTTGAATTAAGTATAGAGAAGGAAATTGATGAATTACTTCTAGGCCTTCTATTTTAATTTATATTTGTATTTTGAGAAAAAGCTCCAATGTTATACTTTTTCTTAATTTTATTTGGACTTTAACTAGAAACATAATTCATAGTACAAGTGGGATGTGTGGAAACATGTCCAACCTTGTTTACCATCGTATTTATTCATTATCACATGCCACAAGGTCTATTAATGAGTACCAAAATGTTTTTTGCTAAAAAAATCCCGTCGAACTCAAGCAAGCTTGAAGCTTCCATGTTCCAAGCTTTTAGTATAATTCATATACAGCTCTGTACCACTGAGAAGACATAATCCGAAATACAAGGATCCCTCCCTATAAATGATCGGATCTTGAGTTGGATCATGTGACCTGAAACCGTATTATTAACGACATCTCTTTGTTGCCTTAACTATATGATTATACATATATATAACATTAACAACATTAAATGTATCTTCTTTATAAAACTCAGGCTTAATTAAGATGATTGTGATCTTCTATCAGTTAACTAGGCGCATTATAGATTGTTTAAAAGAAATGATCATGATTCACTGGGGTGTGCAGAATATATATATATATATATATATATATATATATATATATATATATATATATATATATATATATATATATATATATATATGTGGGATATATCAAGTGAGAGGACTCTTCTTATATGAGAATGAGAGGGGTGAATCATAGCCGTTAGATCAAATCTTGAATGGTCAAAATTAAAACATAAAATCATGTGACTTTTTTAAGGGGTCATGACCGTTAAATAACTTTCAATCTTGATCATCCATGTATGATTGTATGGCCATGATTCACCCTTCTCACTCTCATATAAGAAGAGCTAGATATGTCCCATATATATATATATATGGGACATATCTAGTGAGAATGCCTTATTTATGTGAGAGTGAGAGGAACAAATCATAGCCATTAAATCCAACCATGAATAGTCAAGATTAAAACAAAATAGTCAAGGTTAAAACAAAAAAGTCATGTAACTTTTTTTTAGTTGACATGTAACTTTTTAATCTTTTAAGTAACTTTTAATCTTGACCGTTCATGATTGGATCTAATGGCTATGATTTACTCTGTTCACTCTCATATAAATAAGGTATTCTCACTAGATATGTCCCCCCCCCCCCCACACACACACACACACACACATATATGTATATATATGTGAATTTAATGTGTATACACCGTCATTTTAAAAAGTTTTATACTGACAACCAATCAGAAATCATGGAATTGATGACTTTTAAAATAGTTTGAACAAGAATCAAATATTTTTAATGATGTATCAATTTATGATTAGTTGACAGTATAAAAAAACTTTATGCGGTTGGTCTATACAAAATTACCAATTAGATCCCCCCTCTCTATATATATATATAACATTTCCTCTATAGTAGTTCAGCCTACACGTGTCATTTACTAGCAATACTAAAATAAAAATGCCGAAATTTAATTAATTGACCGTTTCTTCTTTTCAGCTTTGAAACCACGAAATGGGCAACAACAAATAAAAAGAGGGCACTTTAGAGTTCCCATGTAGTATTATGATATTTATGTCAAAAATATTTATGATATGAAAAATGGTAACTAACGTCTTAAATTAGAAAGTCAAAGAGATAAGTTTTTGTTCGAAAATGAATTTAACATATTGAAAAATGGTATACTTAAATTTTTAATGAAAACTTAGTACTTTTTCCGATCTCTATTATAAGTAAAAATTAAATAAAACATATATATTAAGACGACTAATTAATCTTATTTAATATTATTAATCTTATTTGAAAAATAAAGTTTGTTACCTAAATTATCCTTCATTTTATTTATTAAGCTTGCGTTGTTGGGAATAAAATGAGTCATTTGAAAACAAAATTTAGATTAAATGAAGGATATTTTGAAAATTATGTCATTAAACTGGATAGAAGTAGTTAAAATACTCTCAAGTGATATTTGTATCATTAAAATCCAAATCCCAAGATTAATGGGAAGAAAAGCAATAAAGTTGAATAAATTAAATGTTTTATTAGTGTGTGTCCTTAAAATGTATTAAAAATAAAAAATATTAAATAAAAAGTTAATGTAATTAAAATAGTTTACCAACATATGGTTGATCCGAGTAATAACGAGTTCGAGCCTCTTAAGTAAGTAGTCAGGGGTTCGATCATTGGCTCTTGTACATAGAGAAAACCTGGTTGAAAGAGGTCAGTCCTTCAATATCATCCAGTATCTCGAGAAATTAGTCTCCGCAGTTGTATACTTACGGAGGAATATATTGGGAAACCAAAAAAAATGTAAAATAGATTGAATTTAAGTAGGAAATTCAATACTTTCTTCTTTAATTCATAACAAATAAAAAAGTTATTTTATCAACATTAAGCCCTAAACATGTGCATTAATTAAAAAATATTATTAATCGATATTCTAATTAAGAATATTGATTCTGAAATCAATAAGAGACAAAAAAAATTTATTGGACAACAAAGAATTCCACCTAACAATATGTTTCAACTTTGAATACATAATTTTTCATAAGAACTTATATTTTTATTTTTTAACTAATGTTTTAAGATATTGGTTAGTATTTTTCTTAATTAAATTCATCAATTATTGCTCAATGTTCAATCAGAAAGAAAGAGTAAAGGATGTAGAGGAGAGGTGACAAGAACCGAGTTCCGAAGCATTATTGCTTTCAATTTCGATTACTTTGTTTTCGGGACCCGGTTTCCACCAAATATGGCATGGTTTCCATCTAGAACATTAAACAATATCACATATATAAATAAGAGAAATATTTGGACACTCGTTAAAAAATAAAATAAAAAAAATCAAGAATTAATATATTTAATATTTAAAAAAATAAATTAATTAATTTTTTAATAAAAATTAATTTTTTATAATTTCTTGACGAGTTTCCTTAACATCATCCTATAAATAAATGAGACATGATAGGGTGTCTTTACCTGGTTAAAAGCTGAACATGGCTTTACGATTGCGTCAAGGAAACGTCAATTTCGAAATGGAAGGAAAAAATAAGATAAAACATTAGGAAAAGGAAAGGGGTGGGACCTGTTGTTGTTCAGTTGTTTTGATAGATCCAAGTCACAGGCAAGGGGCCACAGTACATGGGACAAGTACGTCATTCGCATTGAATGATCATTTGCTTGCATTGTCTACTCCATTATGTGACCATTTGTGCCACGGTATTACAACCCATTAATTTTATTTGTACATTACTTTCCTTTTATGATTTTTTTACATTATTATAGCTCACTTGCTTTTGTAATATAAAGGTAATGCGACTAATTGATGTTGACATAAGTGATTAAAGATGAGTCTCTTAATCAAGATTTCGAGTTCAAGTTTTGGATATGGAAAAAACTTTAGCTGGAAGGGATGTCACCCATAGAGGTACCGAACAAACTCCCAAGAAAGATTTGTCCCCGTCTCAAATTAGCAGTGACATACTGCTAGTAGTAAATCGAAATATATATATATATATATATATATATATATATATATATATATATATATATATATATATAAAGGTAACGCTAACCATGGGATTACCTGTTTAGTTAAGATTTTGGAGGTCACAATAGTTATTTTAATAGTAATTAGATCCATTAATTAAAAGAGGTGCAACACTAGGACTTCCCAGAAGGCCACTCATCATAATATTACTCTCGTCCAAACATACTTAACTGCGGAGTTCTAATAGGATCTAATGCATTAGTCTAGCAGGTATTGGAGGTGTACTCAGAGATGATAGAGGAGAGATTAAAGTTATGTCTGCGGTCTCAGTAGGGGTTAGAGACTCTAATGAAGCAGAATTCTTGGCCATTTCTTATGCTTTGGAAATGTCTTTGCAACAGGAATGGATCAAAGAAAGGGAGATTATCCTTGAATCAGATTCAAGGAATGCTTTAGCTTGGATTTACATGAATGAGGAATGCCCTTGGAATCTTGGATTTTACTGTAATAAGCTAAAGAATATTCTAATTTTATTAAATATCTCTTTTGTGCATATAAATATTAGAAAATGGGGTATGGATCTGCAACAAAGAAGAAGAAAATAATGGTAATGCACAATCTACAAGGCGTGTGAGGACACTAGACTTTAGGTTCGATTCGCCCCCACCAATCTCTCCTCATAGATTGGATGCAACAGGTGTAACTGGTGAATCCCCTTCAGGATACAATGGAGAACCTTGGTTTGGTTTGCACACCCTAAACCAAGCGTATCGACAATGGCAGTTTACAGAAAAATAGTCTCCTTAACTCTCTCTGCGCATAAGGGAGAAAAGAAGGTGATTTGGAGTGAAGAATGATTTAGAGATTCTGAGTTTTTCGTGTCAATTACTACATGCAGATGGTTCTATTTATAGACCAACTCATGTCACTTGGTGAAACAAAACAACCCTTCAAAGGATTCAGAACCGGTCAAATTCGTTAGTTAAGTAACAATAACGGCCACATACTGACACATTATATCCGTTAGCCTAGTGGCTATCGGGTGTGTCTCTTGAGCACACAGGTCCCGGGTTCGAATCCGCTCAACGACACTTTGCCATTTTATTTTTCCAACCCGTTAAACAACGGTTATAAAACTCAAGAAAAATAACGCAAGTGGGAATCGAACACGCACTGGCACAACAGAAGCGTAAAGTCGCGACTGCTGGGCCAGGTAACCGCCTAGTGCAAATTCAACATCGTTATATTCTTTTAACCGTTCTTAAACTTTTGAAAATCTCTCACAATCCCCCACCATTTTCAAAATAAATCCAAATCCCATTATTCCGGAAATCGCTTGCTTTCAGACAAAGGTATCTTGGAGATTTGAACCTTTGCTTAGTAAGCCATGAGTTTCACTCATCCCCGAATAAAATGGTAGACAAGCTTTGAACCAAATATTCATTAGAACAAGCGTGCATGACTTACACATGAAATCTCGGTACCATTGAACGACGTGGTAGTGTGACACATTTGGTAAGGCATTGTGTCGTGTATCATTTTCACGAGAGCTTACTGAGTCAAGCCCAACTCTAAGAAGCGGCCACACTTCACTCTCACATAGGTGAACTTTACCAGAAGCACCCCCATAAGTTGGGCACCTCAGCACATATATGTTATAGGTCCATTAAGAGCAAAAGCTCGCCCTTTTCTTTTATGTCCTTATGGTTTCCAAGTACTTTTAAACCTTGGGATGCATCTATTTGTCAAGTACTTGCAATCACTCTCATAGTGTACTTTGGCCCATTGAACTCAAGATTGATGCTACTCAAGTGTGAGTCGGGTTTCCACCATTGGTGATCATGTAGATATGGGCTTGAGTCCCATCCCTAATGATGTTTTCAATACCATATCCCTTGTCAGTCCTTTCGTCAAAGGATCTGCAAGATTCCTCTCTGTTTTCACAAAGACTATGGATATTACTCCATTTGTAATCAAATCTTTTACATAGCTATGTCTTAGCCCAATGTGCCTGGACTTTCCATTATAAACCTGGCTATATGCCTTTGATAGTGTTGATTGACTATCACAATGTATGGATATTGGTGCTATTGGCTTTGGCCAAATTGGTATCTCATACATCAAATTTCTAAGCCATTCAGCTTCTTTGCTTCCTGCTGCCAATGCTATGAATTCTGCAGCCATGGTGGAGTCAGCAATGCAAGTTTGTTTCTTGGATCCCCAAGAAATAGCACCCCCACTAAGTGTGAAGAGCCAACCGCTTGTTGAAGCATGATCTTCTGTATAAGTCACCCAACTGGCATCCGTATAACCTTCTAATACTGAAGGATATCCATTATAGTTCAAACTATAATTCATTGTCCCCTTCAAGTATTTCAATACTCTTCGGACATCATGCCAATGGTCTTTGCTTGGATTACTTGTATACCTACTTAGTCTCCCTACAGCATATGCAATGTCTGGTCTAGTACATGTCATGGCATACATTAAGCATCCAATTACTTTTGAGTATTCAAGTTGTGCTACTGGACAACCTTTATTTGGTACTAAATTAGTGTTGTGATCAAAGGGAGTAACAATAGATTGACAATCAAATTCATTAAATTTCTTTAACACCTTTTCTATATAGTGAGATTGGGACAAACCTATGTTCTCACCATCTCTTATTATTCTAATCCCTAGTATCACATCGGCATCCCCTAAGTCTTTCATATCAAAATTACTAGAGAGGAAACTCTCAGTATTTTCCACCTCATCTAGATCAGTACCAAATATTAACATATCATCAACATATAAACAAATCATAACACCTTTTCCATTATGGAATATACTATAAATACACTTGTCGGATTCATTTATTTTATATCCATTAGCTAGCATAACTTGATCAAACTTTTGATGCCATTGTTTAGGAGCTTGTTTTAGTCCATACAATGCCTTATTCAATTTACACACCTTCTTTTCTTGACCATTAACCACAAACCCTTCAGGTTGTGACATATACACCTCTTCATCTAACTCCTCATTAAGAAATGCTGTTTTCACATCCATTTGATGAATGACAAACTTATAGATGGATGCAAGTGCCAATAGCACTCTAATTGAGGCAATTTTTGCCACAGGTGCATATGTATCAAAATAGTCAATGCCATTTTTTTGTGTAAATCCCTTAGCAACTAGTCTTGCCTTAAACTTATCTATGGTTCCATCTACCTTAATTTTCCTTTTGAAAATCCATTTACAACCTATAGGTTTGGAACCAGGTGGGAGGTCTACTAATTTCCATGTTTTATTCCCCATTATTGAGTCTATTTCCTCTTGTATAGCTTCCTTCCAGAAAGCGGCATCTTGAGACTTTATTGCCTCTTCGAATGTTTCTGGATCACTTTCTGTATTATAACATATTGGTCCATAACTGTCTATGGACTCTCTTGTTCCTTCAACAAGGAACATGAAAAAGTATGGTCCATACGTTTTCTCTTTCCTAGCTCTCTGACTTCTTCTAAGTTCTGAACTCTCTAAAGTATCATTATTAAATACATTGGTTTCTAGATTATGTGCATTACTATGAACATCATTTTTGTGACTTGGAATTGAGTTAAACCTATCTTCTTGAAATATAGCATCCCTGGACTCAATTACTGTATTTACAGGATATGAGTCATTAGATTCTATAACCATGAACCTATATGCTTTGCTATTTTTAGCATAGCCTAGGAACACACATTCAATTCCCCTTTCACCTAATTTCTTTCTTTTTGGTTCAGGAACTTTTACTATTGCCCTACAACCCCAAACTTTGAAATAGTCAAGGTTGGGCTTTCTATTTTTCCAAAGTTCATATGGGGTTATTTTGTTCCTTTTGTTTGGAACTCTATTCAAGATATAACAAGCCGTCAACAAGGCTTCTCCCTAATAACCCTTTGCTAGACCAGAATATGATAACATTGCATTTACCATTTCTTCTAATACCCTATTTTTCCTTTCAGCTATGCCGTTTTGTTGTGGGGAATAAGGTGCGGTTGTTTGATGAATTATTCCAGTAGACTCAAAGTAACTAGGGTTATAGAACTCTCCTCCTCTATCACTCCTAAAACATTTAATAAATGTTTCATGTTGAAGTTCTACTTCTGTTTTAAATATCTTAAATTTATCTAACACTTCATCCTTTGAATGCATTAAATATACATAGCAATATCTAGTACAATCATCTATGAATGTCACAAAATATTTTTTACCACCTATAGTGGGTCAACCATGTAAATCACATACATCAGAATGAAATAAATCTAACACTTTAGAACTTCTTTCAACTCTAGGAAAGGGAAATCTAGTTATCTTAGTTAGCATACAAGTTGTACATGCATCCGAAATCCTACTTGTTTTAGGAATTAAACATGAATTCATCATTTCATCAATTTTCCTAAACTTAACATGTCCTAAACGAGAATGCCATAAATTACAAGACTCAACAATATAAGCATAAATAAATCCATTATCATTAATAATATTGAGTTTGAACATATTCTCACAAAAGTATCCCTTTCCTATAAACATTCCTCCCTTAGAGAGGATAAACTTGTCTCCCTCAAATACACATTTGAACCCGTACTTATTAAGTAACGGTACAGAAATTAAATTCTTCCTGACATCCGGTACATAATAAACATCTGTAAGAGTGACTACTTTTCCCAAAGTGAATTCTAGTTCCACCGTCCCTTTGCCTTTAACTTGGACAGTTGATGCATTTCCCATATATAGAATGGTTCCATCTTCTTCATTAATTGTCTTGAAGAGATCCTTGTTCTTACACACATGACGACTTGCACCGGAGTCAATCCACCATGATCCAACATCTTCTATCATGTTGATTTCGAAAATGACCGCAACAAGATTGTCCTTTGTTTCACTAGATTCCTTCTCTTTTTCCTTTTTCAGGAGATGACAATTTGAGACGCCCCGATATCCCATTAAAGAAAACCCAAAATATTAAGACCTAATTTCGTTATTGTCGTTAAGCCAGTATATTAAAACAGTGAAAAATTTAAAACGTAACATACATACATAACATATACACCTCAAATCCTGATACAGTACAGTAGAGGGAATCCCATCAGTCGGATCCCAAAATGTACAAGCTGATAATCAAACAGAAAATAAAAACAACATCCTAAAGAGACAAGACGCGCTGGCCATAGACTCTATACTCAACTATGAGGATCCACTGCTCGTCCTACAACGTCAGGCTCATACGAGGTCCCATCAAGTTCCTCTATAGTTGGCTCCCCCGTAGGATCTTCTCATCACGACCACAAAAAAAAGAAACATATGTAACATAGAGAAAACAGGGATAAGAAACCATATAACATCAAACGTGGAAAGGGTTTAGCAACATTTAATTAAATAACGGCAAAATAAACATCCGTCTCCCCAGTATAAATATATATAACATAATCATCCTCAATCCACATCTATAATCTTTCCTCTACCCACCATCATGATGCAATGCAAATGCTGTATGAATAATCTCTTCAGGTATCGGCCATATCCGGATATCACAACAATATAATCGACACGTCCCAGAGTCCCCGGCGCACACCCTCGTCCGCGGATGGAGAGTGCCCACGTAAAGCAATGGCACTATAGACGCATAACCCGGTGCACACCTCTGGACCATAATCCAGGATGCTCATGAAATGCATGAACTATAGCTGCGACTAAAATGAAATCATTTCTGGACGGTCTGCCGTTAGCCTATCCTCGGGAATTTTCCCTCCAAGGCATAGACCCCAATCGACCATGTTTCAGGTCCACTCGACCATGTTTCAGGTCACCCCCTAGTGCCTTAACCGGTCATCCTAATCTCATAAATCACCTTAAAATAATCTCATCTCATTCATCTCAACCTCATTTCACGATAATTATCTCGGTTGGGCACTGCTATCACATATAGTATGCAATCCCCAAATACATCCTCGTGTCTCAACATAACTTATGATTTACTCAATCCTCTAAGCACAATCATTACACTCATCCTATCATCATCATCATCATCATGTTATCCAAAATCATCATCATATATCCTCATATCATAATATCCTTTCCGAACAATAAATACCGAAATATAATAATAATAATAATAATAATAATAATAATAATAATAATAATAATAATAACCACGATAATACTAATAATAATAATGATAATAATAATGATAATAATGACAATACTAACAATACTTATAATAATAATAATAATAATAATAATAATAATAATAATAATAATCCTTATCATCACAGTAGCAATAGTGATAATATTAAAATAATAATACTAATAATAGTAATAATCACCGTAGTAGAAATAATATTAAAATAATAATAATAATAATAAGTATAAACACTTCTAAAATAATTACCACACTCATGCTATCATCTATCAAGTATCAAATTCACATCAACCAGTCAAACAGACAATCATCACGCAATAAAATAATCTATATAGCGTAACAACGATAAACGCACAATTTCTATATCATCATCAGTACCACTGAGTAGTTCCCAACGTGGTATAGACATTGTCCGTTACTCGCTTTCATGTAGGGTTTGGGTCGCCCTACACCATTATCTAATTAAATGTAACCGCGTCGTTTCCGACGTTAAATAGTTTCTTTCCCCCACCTGGAATGTCTCAGGCTAGCTCTGGGACAACGAAACGGACACTCCCTATATTCCCTCAAATATACCCCGCACAGTTCTACACCCTCCGGGGCTCCAAAAATTCACCTGAACACATCATTGTGAAGCACACGTTACGTGTAGTCCAAATCTGAAGACAGAATTGGAAACCGATAAATGAATTGAAAGATAACCTCAATACCGTCGTCGACGGCATTTAGACATAAAAAGGACATAGGCTTACCTTAGCCTAATCAAGAAAAGAAAGATAGGATAATGAAGTAGACGTCGCGAAGATCACAACGGTATAATCAGTTTCTCGATAGGACGAACGGATTGACCGGAACTCTCTCCGGAATTTTTGTTCCTCTCACGGTCTCTCTCTCTCTAACTCTCTTAACGGTTCATCTCTCTATCTTTCTATTATCTCTTTTCTTTCTTCCTTTTTTTTATATGCTAACTAACTAAAAAAATCTGAAAAAGAAATCAATTTAGAAGGAAGAATGAATGTATTTTGGCGTGGAACTTGTCCATGTGACATGCTGTTGCAAATTGGCGTGGAGCATTTAATGAGAAATGAAGGAACTTATCCACTACAAGGCAAGCAGCTGCATGTTCATTGGTGAGCAAGAAATTTACATGCAGAAAGAAAATAGCAAGGAGGAGGTGTCTTGCTTAAATCTGCCGTGCCAAAACAATCACAAGGATACAAGTTAGTTTAATTAAATTAATTTAGGTTAGAACTTTTAACTATGGCATAATTAATTAAGACTAGTACTAATTAATCATAATGAGTAAAACTTGAAGAAATTAATTATAACCATCTAGCTATGATTAAGATTTATATCTATGGCTAATTATCTTTTAATGTTGTTGATGATAAACCACCCTAAATTAAGAATTTAAATTGAGGTACTTTCCAATAAGGGTTTTTGACGTACTTGCTTGAGATGTTTACCTATTGAAAAATTTGGGTTGCCTGAATTTTATTTTGAACTTACTTATGTGTTTGGATTATTAAATAAATTTTTGATTTATCTATCCCTCACTCCCATCTAATTAAAATATTTAATTTCCCGAAACATTGGATGTTACATTACTACCCCCCTTAAAAGAAATTCCGTCCTCGGAATTTACGTACCTCAGAAAAGATGTGGATACTGCTGCTGTATATCCGCCTCGCGCTCCCACGTAGCATCTCCAGTAACCTCATCCCAAATGACCTTAACCAAAGGAATCTGTCTACCACGGAGTTCTTTAATCCTTCTATCTGCGATCTTAATCGGTAAAGTCTCATATTCTAGATTCTCTCGGAGTTGTATAGATTCAGGCTCAAGTACATGAGAAGGATTAGGGTAATATTTTCTCAACTGGGAAACATGGAAGACATCGTGAAGGTTGGAAAGGTAAGGCGGTAAGGCTATCTGGTAAGCTACTAGACCAATTCGTCGAAGAATCTGAAATGGTCCAATGAATCGGGGAGTGAGTTTTCTAGACTTTATAGCTCTGCCAATTCCGGTCTTCGGAGTGACTCTCAAGAACACATGATCACCTTCTTGGAACTCTAAGGGTCTCCTCCTCTTGTTACTGTAGCTTCTCTGCCGATCCTGGGCTTCCTTCATTTTCTCTCTTATTTTCCTAACTTGTTCTGTTGTTTGTTGTACCACATCAGGACCCAACACTTGGCTCTCGCCAGTCTCATACCAACATAATGGAGTCCTACACTTTCTCCCATACAGAGCCTCATACGGTGCCATCTCGATGCTACTGTGGAAACTGCTATTGTATGTGAACTCAATCAAGCTCTTAAAAGATCCTCCAATGATTGGATTGTTCTCTCAGACTGTCCATCCGTCTGAGGATGATAAGCAGAACTCATCCTCAACTTTGTTCCCAAAGCATCGTGTAACTGTCTCCAAAATATAGATGTAAATCTAGGATCGTGGTCGGAGACAATACTCGACGGCACACCGTGCAACCTCACTACTTCCTTGATATAGATATGGGTCAACCTTTCAAGACTATAACTCTCACCAATAGGTAAGAAGTGAGCACACTTCGTCAACCTATCAATGATAACCCAAATCGCATCAAACCTCTTCAGAGTTCGTGGTAATCCGACCACAAAGTCCATCGCTATACTATCCCACTTCCAATCTGGGATATCCAAGGACTGCAACAACCCAGCGGGCTTTTGATTCTCTATCTTAGCTTTCTGACATACCAAACATGATAGAACATATCCGCCACTTCTTTCTTCATCCTTGGCCACCAAAACATCTTCTTCAAGTCTTGGTACATCTTAGTGGCTCCTGGGTGAAAACTCAGCTTACTTTTATGTGCCTCCTCTAAGATCATCTTCCTAATTTCTAAGTTCTCTGGCACACATATCCGATCCTTAAACCTTAACACTCCATCTGATCCTCTCCTAAACTCTGAAACTTTACCCTCATCTATACCTCGATTCACATCCACCAAATATTCATCCTGACCCTGCTTAATCTTAAGGTCTTTCAAAAACTCACTACTGATGGTGATCATACTTAAACATATTCTATCCTCATTCAAATCCATACCTAGGTTCAAATCTCTAAACTGTTCAAGCAACTACATCTCTTTCACCATCATTGCAGATACGTGCAAGGATTTCCGACTTAGTGCATCCGCCACAACATTAGCCTTTCCTGGATGGTATTGAAGATCAAATTCATAATCCTTAATGAATTCCATCCATCTACGTTGTCTGATGTTCAGCTCCTTCTGATCAAACAAATACTTTAAACTCTTGTGATCGCTGAACACATTAAACTTAACTCCATAAAGATAGTGTCGCCATATCTTCAATGCGAACACTATGGCTGCTAACTCCAGATCATGGGTTGGGTAATTCCTTTCATGAACTCTCAATTGTCGGGAAGCATAAGCCACAACTCTTCCCTCTTGCATAAAAACACAACCCAATCCTTGATACGACGCGTCACAGTATACGTCAAACTGTCCTAATGGATCTGGCAACGTTAGCACAGGAGATGTAGTCAACTTCTCCTTTAGCTTCTGAAAGCTCTCTTCACACTTCTCTGTCCAAACAAACGCCGTACATTTTCTCGTTAACTGCGTCATAGGCAATGCAATCTTTGAGAAACCCTCAATGAACCTCCTGTAATACCCGGCTAATCCTAGGAAACTCTTCACCTCACTCACTGACTTAGGACTCTCCCATTTAATCACGGCCTCTACCTTAACTAGATCAACAGCTATCCCTTTCTTATTGATTACATGCCCTAGAAACTGTACTTCCTCTAACCAAAATTCACACTTAGATAGCTTAGCATACAACTGCCTATCTCTCAACACCTGTAACACCACTCTCAGGTGTTCCTCGTGTTCTTCCCGACTACGGGAGTAGATAAGAATAACATCTATAAACACCACAACAAACTTGTCAAGAAACGGTCTAAAAATCATGTTCATGTAATCCACGAACACTGCTGGAGCATTAGTTACACCAAAAGGCATAACTAGGTATTCGTAATGTCCATACCTTGTCCTAAAAGCGGTCCTAGGTACATCCTCCTTCTTCACCCTAATCTGATGGTATCCTGATCTTAAATCTATCTTGGAAAACACCGAAGCTCCCTTCAACTGATCCATTAGATCATCTATCCTAGGCAACGGATATTTGTTCTTGATTGTAACTTTATTCAACTGCCTATTATCCGTGCACAACCTAGAACTCCCATCCTTTTTCTTAATAAATAATACCGGTGCTCCCCAAGGCGAAACACTCGGTCTGACGAATTCCTTCTTCATCATGTCATCTAGCTGTTTCTTTAACTCTTCCAACTCCATTGGTGACATCCTATAAGGAGCTACCGAAATAGGTCCAGCCCCTGGTATGAGATCTATAGCAAACTCCACCTCCTTCTCTGGTGGCAAACCTAGAACATCAGGAGGGAAAACCTCAGGAAACTCTCTAGCAATTGGCAGAGAATCTATACTCGAAGTCTCCTTAGCTTCCAACGAGAAAAGCATCACATACTGCTGAGAACCGCAACCCCTCATAGTTGCTCCTTCATTGGCATATACTATACTAGAAAGCTCAATAAAAGATAAAGTCTTTCGGGCACAGCCTAGCATTACATGGTTAGCCGAAAGCCAATCCATGCCAAGAATAACATATATCTGCTGCATAGGCAAACAGATAAGATCTACAAGGAATGCCCTATTTTCAACAACTATAGGACACTGTAAACAAACAGACATAGTGATCAAAGGATCACTGGTAGGGGTGGACACTGTCAAGGTATATGGTAGCTAAGAAACGGGCAAATGTAAATGATCTACACACGCATGGGACACAAAAGAATGTGTAGCGTCTGAATCAAACAACACAGACGAGAGTCTGCCAGATATTAAACACATACCTTGAATAAGATCTGCAGATTGAGAGGACTCAGATCCTCTCACTGTAAACACCTTTCCCGTGGCCTGAGGTCTGGCCGTTTGTCGTCCCGCTGCCGGAACCCCTCTCCCAGCTCCTTCTCCGAAACCACTGGCTCCTCTGAAACTACCAGCTCCTCTGCCGGCTGCTGGCTTTATTTCTTCTTTGATCGCTCATCTCTACAATCCCTAGCAAAATGACCTGGTTTGCCAAACGTAGCAACCAGATCTATCCGTACAATCCCACGATATAATGTGGGCCTCGCATCTGAAACACACTAGGGCCCTCTGCTCTCGGCCTCTCTCGTAACCATGCTGATGGTACAGATGTCTGAGTGTTCTGTCCTGGTCTAACGTATGGTCCTCTCCTCCACTGAGAACCTCCATCACCTCTCCTCTGCTGACCTGCTCTGATAGGACCCCCCCTATGCTGTTGTCTCTGCTCTGCAGCCTGCCTCCTGTCCATGCTCTCAATAGCACTGGCCCTCTCCACCAGCTCTGGGAAACTCAGGATATCCAAGGGCACTATAGCCCTCCTCAACTCATGCCGTAAACCCTCCTCGAATCTCCGGTACATCCAGTCCTCATCTGGAAACCTCTGGTAGTACTCAGAAAACTGTATCAGGGCCTTGAATCTGGCTGCGTAATCACCAACAGACCTGTCTCCCTGCTGGAGACTCATGAACTCTCTCTCCTTCTCGCGTCTAACTAATCGCGGGAAGTACTTCTCAAAGAAACACTCTCTGAATAGCTCCCAACTGATGAGTCCGCCCTTAGCCTCTAGTAATCTTCTCTTGCCTCTCCACCATGACTCAGCCCCTCCGGTCATCATGAAGGCGGCATAAGTCACCTTCCGATCATCTCTGCATCTCATAGTATCAAAGATCTTCTCGAGCTCCTGAATCCACCACTCTGCTCACTCTGGATCATACTCTCCACCAAACTGCGGTGGCTTACCTTTGAGAAAGGTAGCCAATCCTGCATCCTCAGCATCGGCAACCATCCTCCTATCATGTCGCTCCTGTAGCTCTGCCTCTCTCTGTACCCTCTGAGCATTCTGCTGCGCCTGTTGCAACAGAACGGATGCTAACTCGCGGATAGTCCGAAGAGTCTCGGCGGACTCTCCTTCACCTCCAATCCCTGCCTCTGGCCGATGGGGCTCATCCTCTACACCCTCTATCACTCTACCACCACCCCGTCTGCCACATCCTCGACCTCGGCCTCGAGCCATGATCCTGATAAAAGAAATCATTAGCCCCCATCAATATGACATATAATACTACATAAAACTGGAATATAAATACTACATGCCATAGAGATGTCGCGTCGGACTCATTACCCAACTTCTAAGCATAGTTGTTATCCGATGTGGATTCAACTAAATGGCCAGTTCACCCTAATCATAGTGCTCACAGTCCGTTTCAGAACCGAACTGCTCTGATACCACTAAATGAGAGGCCCCGACGTCCCATTAAAGAAAACCCAAAATATTAAGACCTAATTTCGTTATTGTCGTTAAGCCAGTATATTAAAACAGTGAAAAATTTAAAACGTAACATACATACATAACATATACACCTCAAATCCTGATACAGTACAGTATAGGGAATCCCATCAGTCGGATCCCAAAATGTACAAGCTGATAATCAAACAGAAAATAAAAACAACATCCTAAAGAGACAAGACGCGCTGACCATAGACTTTATACTCAACTATGAGGATCCACTGCTCGTCCTACAACGTCAGGCTCATACGAGGTCCCATCAAGTTCCTGTATAGTTGGCTTCCCAGTAGGATCTTCTCATCACGACCACAAAAAAAAGAAACATGTGTAACATAGAGAAAATAGGGATAAGAAACCATATAACATCAAACGTGGAAAGGGTTTAGCAAAATTTAATTAAATAACGGCACAATAAACATCCGTCTCCCCAGTATAAATATATATAACATAATCATCCTCAATCCACATCTATAATCTTTCCTCTACCCACCATCATGATGCAATGCAAATGCTGTATGAATAATCTCTTCAGGTATCGGCCATATCCGGATATCACAACAATATAATCGACACGTCCCAGAGTCCCCGGCGCACACCCTCGTCCGCGGATGGAGAGTGCCCACGCAAAGCAATGGCACTATAGACGCACAACCCGGTGCACACCTCTGGACCACAATCCAGGATGCTCATGCAATGCATGAACTATAGCTGCGACTAAAATGAAATCATCTCTGGACGGTATGCCGTTAGCCTATCCCCGGGAATTTTCCCTCCAAGGCATAGTTCCCAATCGACCATGTTTCAGGTCCACTCGACCATGTTTCAGGTCCCTCATATCACAGACCATGTTTCAGGTCACCCCCTAGTGCCTTAACCGGTCATCCTAATCTCATAGATCACCTTAAAATAATCTCATCTCATTCATCTCAACCTCATTTCACGATAATTATCTCGGTTGGGCACTGCTATCACATATAGTATGCAATCCCCAAATACATCCTCGTGTCTCAACATAACTTATAATTTACTCAATCTTCTAAGCACAATCATTACACTCATCCTATCATCATCATCATCATCATCATCATGTTATCCAAAATCATCATCATATATCCTCATATCATAATATCCTTTCCGAACAATAAATATCGAAATATAATAATAATAATAATAATACTAATAATAATAATAATGATAATAATAATGATAATAATGACAATACTAACAATACTTATAATAATAATAATAATAATAATAATAATCCTTATCATCACAGTAGCAATAGTGATAATATTAAAATAATAATACTAATAATAGTAATAATCACTGTAGTAGAAATAATATTAAAATAATAATAATAATAATAATAATAATAATAAGTATAAACACTTCTAAAATAATTACCACACTCATGCTATCATCTATCAAGTATCAAATTCACATCAACCAGTCAAACAGACAATCATCACGCAATAAAATAATCTATATAGCGTAACAACGATAAACGCACAATTTCTATATCATCATCAGTACCACCGAGTAGTTCCCAACGTGGTATAGACATTGTCCGTTACTCGCTTTCGTGTAGGGTTTGGGTCGCCCTACACCATTATCTAATTAAATGTAACCGCGCCGTTTCCGACGTTAAATAGTTTCTTTCCCCCACCTGGAATGTCTTAGGCTAGCTCTGGGACAACGAAACGGACACTCCCTATATTCCCTCAAATATGCCCCGCACAGTTCTACACCCTCCGGGGCTCCAAAAATTCACCTGAACACATCATTGTGAAGCACACGTTACGTGTAGTCCAAATCTGAAGACAGAATTGGAAACCGATAAATGAATTGAAAGATAACCTCAATACCATCGTCGACGGCATTTAGACATAAAAAGGACATAGGCTTACCTTAGCCTAATCAATAAAAGAAAGATAGGATAATGAAGTAGACGTCGCGAAGATCACAAGGGTATAATCAGTTTCTTGATAGGACGAACGGATTGACCGGAACTCTCTCCGAAATTTTTGTTCCTCTCACGGTCTCTCTCTCTCTAACTCTCTTAACGGTTCCTCTCTCTATCTTTCTATTATCTCTTTTATTTCTTCCTTTTTTTTATACGCTAACTAACTAAAATATCTGAAAAAGAAATCAAGTTAGAAGGAAGAATGAATGTATTTTGACGTGGAACTTGTCCATGTGACATGCTGCTGCAAATTGGCGTGGAGCATTTAATGAGAAATGAAGGAACTTATCCACTACAAGGCAAGCAGCTGCTTGTGCATTGGTGAGCAAGAAATTTACATGCAGAAAGAAAATATCAAGGAGGAGGTGTCTTGCTCAAATCTGCCGTGCCAAAACAATCACAAGGATACAAGTTAGTTTAATTAAATTAATTTAGGTTAGAACTTTTAACTATGGCATAATTAATTAAGACTAGTACTAATTAATCATAATGAGTAAAACTTGAAGAAATTAATTATAACCATCTAGCTATGATTAAGATTTATATCTATGGCTAATTATCTTTTAATGTTGTTGATGATAAACCACCCTAAATTAAGAATTTAAATTGAGGTACTTTCCAATAGGAGTTTTTGACGTACTTGCTTGAGATGTTTACCTATTGAAAAATTTGGGTTGCCTGAATTTTATTTTGAACTTACTTATGTGTTTGGATTCTTAAATAAATTTTTGATTTATCTATCCCTCACTCCCATCTAATTAAAATATTTAATTTCCCGAAACATTGGATGTTACACAATTCCTCTTGAAATGTCCCGGTTTTCCACAATAGAAACAACCATTTTTCTTTTTCTTTTTCTTGTAGTCATTCTCATTGTTGTTTTCATGAGATTTTCCAAAATCTCGATTCCTCTTTTTAGAGGACTTACCAGATTTCCCTTCCTCTACTACATGCACCTTCTCATGAACATAATGTTCTTTAGTATCATCTTGTTTACGATACTCTTCTTCTAAACGAAGGTGATTACCCAATTGTTCAAGAGAAATGTCATATTTCCGATGTTTAAGACTTCTTTTAAAGTCTTTCCTTGAAGGAGGAAGTTTGTCAATGATTGAGGAGACAATGATGGTTTCATCCATGTGCATATTATGTTGTTTGTAGTTATTGAGAATACGTTCAATTTCATGCATTTGTTCCATGATAGGCATACCATCAACCATTTTATAATTATTAAAATGACTAACAAGAAATTTCTTACTTGTTACGTCTTCCATCATGTATCTTGCCTCAAGTTTCTCCCATAGTTCTTTGGAGGATCCCACATTTTGATACACATCGAACAATGAGTCGGTCATGCCATTCAAAATATGCCCCATGCAAATGTAGTCATCATTAACCCACTTGTTCCTCTCACGAGTCTCATTGATGGTCTCATCTTCTCTTTCCTCTGGTCTTGGTGTGTTCAACACATAGGTCACCTTCAATGTTGTAAGAAGGAAGTACATCTTCTTTTTCCAACGATGAAAGTTTCCTCCTTCGAACCTCTCAAGTTTCATAAAGTCAGAAGTCATCTCCTTCAACATTGTAGCCATTATTACAGAAATCGAACCTAAAGATTGTTAGAAAACTGCAACAAAGAAGAAGAAAATAATGGTAATGCGCAATCTCCAAGGCGTGTGAGGACACTAGGCTTTAGGTTCGATTCGCCCCCACCAATCTCTCATCATAGATTGGATGCAACAGGTGTAACTGGCGAATCCCCTTCAGGATACAATGGAGAACCTTGGTTTGGTTTACACACCCTAAACCAAGCGTATCGACAATGGCAGTTTACAGAACAATAGTCTCCTTAACTCTCTCTGCGCATAAGGTAGAAAAAAAGGTGATTTGGAGTGAAGAATGGTTTAGAGATTGAGTTTTTCGTGTCAATTACTGCATGCAGATGGTTCTATTTATAGACCAACTCATGTCACTTGGTGAAACAAAACAACCCATCAAAGGATTCAGAACCGGTCAAATTCGTTAGTTAAGTAACAATAACGGCCACATACTGATACATTATATCCGTTAGCCTAGTGGCTAGCGGGTGTGTCTCTTGAGCACACAGGTCCCGGCTTCGAATCCGCTCAACGACACTTTGCCATTTTATTTTTCCAACCCGTTAAACAATGATTATAAAACTCAAGAAAAATAATGCAAGTGGGAATCGAACACGCACTGGCACAACAAAAGCATAAAGTCGCGACCGCTGGGCTAGGTAACCGCCTAGTGTAAATTCAACATCGTTATATTCTTTTAACCATTCTTAAACTTTTGAAAATCTCTCACAATAAACAGAGAAGTTAATGAGGTTGCAGATAGTTTAGCCAACGAGGGAGCACATACACAAGCAACTTGGACCTGGTGGATGTAAATTGGGTGCAGATACTCACACAGGCCCGACAGTGAATAATACAATTGAAAGGGTTTTGTAGTCACAATACTATATACTATCTTTTTTATGCATTTTATCTGTTGACTATTGGATTATAAACATAAAGGAACTTTTCTTTTGTGTGGCTGTTATCTGCTATTGTATTTTAATTCTGGTTGATGTGTTCTGCGAGCAGGGGATTATTTAGGTTGTTGATAACTTTTACAAAGCAGGAACAATGGTGTGCAGATGCTTTGATGTTCTTATTGGAAAAGAATAGTGAAATGCACGTGGCATTGCCTAGACATGCTGCTCTAAAAATTTTCCCTGATGCTGTGAAATACCCATTTCAAAATGGAGGTGCCCGACCAAATTGGGCACTGGAAGGATTCTGCATCAGGAAATTTTAAGATACATGGCAGTATAGAATAAAAGGCTTTTCTTTAGAGAGTGTATCACTAGTGTTTAAAATTGAGGGGTATTTTGATTGTAAAGTGGGTTTTCCTTGTTGCTGTTTGTGATCGACGGAAGATGATTTTCATAATCAAGGTGTCTAAGTCAAATTTCTGGATATGTGTGTGGGTGTATATGAAATTGTTTTGGGAGACTGATGTAACCTTTGTTTGATATCTAGCTCTGAGCAGATGATCGAGTTATGCTTTTCAACCCTTTCCAGAGGGTGGGAAGAGTACTCACTGTTATGCTTGAGTTAGACCTTATTAATGAACTTTATAATTATAGAAAAAAATAATTAGATCTATTAATTTTAAAAAATGTGTCTAATAGAATTAATTTTAGGATTACTAGAATTGATTTTAACAGAAATAAGAATTTCTAACTTTTCTGTTGAGTAGAATTGATTTTAGGTGTGAGACCCACAAAATTCTTTATTTAATACCTCGAAATTGGTTTTACTTTACCATATCAACAAAACCAATTATTCTAAACTCACTTTTAAAATGTCGTTTTTTGTTCCATCCAAAAATCATACGGGGCTTCTGGTCAGAATTAAATCTTCGGTTCTCCAGAGCCCCATCTAATCCTTTGTGGTGGATTGGACATATTTGTTGAAAGAGTAATGATAGGTGAACACCTGGGTTTGACATCCAGGTGGACACCTTGGTTAATCATGTGTAAATTTTTGGTTAATTCGGTTCATTATATGGTTAATAGATTATATGAAGCTTATTTTCCATAATCATGTAAATATTTGGTTAATCACATGCAAATATCTAGTTAATTCAGTTTTTTATATGATTAATGGGTCATCATGAATTAACCAAATATTTACACGTGATTAATCATATAATGAACTGAATTAACCAAATATTTGTACCGATTAACCAAGGTGTCAACTTTGGGTGTCAACTTTGGGTGTGTACCTATCATTACTCTTGCTGAAAAGATCCCGAGAGGTAAAAAAGTAAGGTTCTCTGGCATGTCCACCATGTTGTTATGTCATATCTTCGCGTTCAATCCCCCTTTCCTGATGAACCATTCGCAATCTTCCCTGAGTGGTAACCGGTGTTCGACAAGATCCCTGTTTAAACCAGGCATTTCATCGTAGTCCCATGTGAAACAATCTTTATACTCCGTGTGACACCCTAAACTCGGTCATCACATGGTTACCCTTTTTGAGGAAAAGAACACATTAAAACGTTGGTCGCTTTCGGAAAAGAAAACCTTTTGTATCAAATTACCGAAAAGGTACTTAATTGTTTTTTTCAAAGAGAGGTTAAGAAATGACGATGAACACTCAGAACATGAATATAAACATCATACATAGATACATGTATAACATTTCCCCATTGGGAACTTAAGTTTTTAGATTACAAAACGGACCTTAAACAAACAGGCCAACTTCACTGAAAGCATAAACTAAAGAAACAGATAAAACATCAAACTGGGAATGAGGAATCTGGGTACTGAACTCAAAAGGAGACTCTAAAAAGCCAGGGACAAACAGAACTACTCCAAAAAGCCGACGACGATCACCAAAGCCTCCTACAGTCTGAGTGGCCACAAAAACTACCTCTAGATGAGATATCAGACTCCAGAACGATAACCTCATCACCATCGTCGACCGGAACATCGTCCTCTTCGGGATCCTGTAGATGGTACTCTGCCTCTAGGTCGTCCTCCCACCAGTCACCTACCAACTCAAGAGGCTCCTCCTCCGGATCCTCTTTTGGATCCAATTCAGGGTCCCCCTTGATAGGTTCCTCCGGCTCAACGTGTGGATGAAGAAGTCCAGCCATATGTAGAGTATGAAGGTACAGCCAGGGAGGTGGAAGTGCCACTGTCCGTGTCTCGATCGTGTGAATCCTCCAGATCGATTCTCCATTGGCATTAGACTCCGTCGTCGTAATCAGTCCCCGTTACGTAGCTGTCGTCGCATCATCGTTCACCGTCCAGTTCCTCACTAGCCCAGCCTCGTCGAACACCTCATTCCTCGAAATCGAGGGTTCTAGGGGAACGTTGGGTTCCATCTAAAGCACGTACATATACCGATACAAGAAAAGGAAAAGAACATATAGATATGCAAGAGTGAGATATCATTATAAGATATATCCCACAACAACCACATACATGATACATGCAACACATAATCAAGTCAACAGTTAAATCATGCATATTCATAATATAACCGTGTTATATCAAGGGATCTCAAGCCCGCACAATCAATTTTCGAGAATATGCTTGACACTTCAATATCAAGCTCTATCCTAAACTCATGAGATCTCAACACCGTGTTTCCCTGGAGAAGAATTAGAGTTGGTCAATCTCTAGCCCACCGGGCACTTGCCTCCATACCCTCATGCATTTAAGGTCTCAGGACGAGCAACGTCACATGTGCCTCTGAACCGGTCACATAGACAGACTCCCAGATACCACCTTGTATCTGATATATAAGAAAGGCACATCTGCCTGGGGAAATGCACATGGAAAATATTTTGTTTACAAGGTTTTCTTTGTGTTCATTCTTTTTCGCCGTCGAAGCTCAAAGCTAATGACTAAATCAACATTGCCCCATCACTTGAAAACTCAAACATAGGACACACAGTCTGAATGCTCAATCACAACGCCCTAAACCGTGGCCGCAGTCCAGGGTTGTGGTCATAAAAATCAATTATACTTTTATTCATGTTTTAAACTTAACATGATAAGGACAATAGCCCACAATAATGAAATCAGAACGCATTGTCCTCGATTTCGAGAATTGGACTCTCAGTCCATAACATCGTGAATAGGACTCATAGTCCCGAATTAACACTGATCCAAGATCACGTGCGCATAACTGAATACTAAAGGCAACGTCTCGTGTTCTAGATTCACTTTCTTAAGTACTTATTTTTTCGTTCAGTGAAAATCAAATTCAAAACCGAATCCTCGATAACCTATCCAGGCTATCGAAAAATTTCTAAAACATTTAGGAAAAACCTTTTCTTTGAAAATCTTTTATAAAGCATCTTTGAAATACTTTTATCTTTGAAAATTTCCCCCAATAGGACATTGCCAAATAGTTCATGAAAGTTTTCACTTGAAAACACATAGTTCGAAAAGGATTTTTCTATTGTATAACAATAGTTCACCAAACCATTTCAACATTTAAATCAGTTCTTTAAGTTAAAGAGCTTTTGGAAAAGAACACCAATCCTTTCATCTTCAAAGCTTATTCAGGTTTTTAATCCTTATAACAGTTGAGCACAGACACAAGTCTGGCTTAGCAAACTTTCAATCAATAGCAGTATATATTCTCAGTTCAATGTTAATATCACAGTTGAAAACAGTTCATCACAGATATGCATTATAACATTTAGAGTAAGTATATTCAACATCAGATAATAGCATAGCAGTTCAAGTACATCAGATCACCAAGTAAGTTCAATCAACATATAAATATCCAGTTAAACACCTACACACATGCATACAATTATTGAATATCTTTAGGAAATCCCCTCTTACCTCATGTGGAAGTTAAGAGTTTCAGATTCGAAGAGAAAAGCTCACGAACGTTCTCGCTCCGCTTGGCGATGGAAGTCTAAGGTTACAAAACATGAAATCATGAGTTAAAACTCAATCAAAGAACACTAACCACAACGTATAGGTTCGGTTTTGACAATAATTTAGGATTAGGGTTTTTTTCTGAAATTTATGCAACTCATGGATTTATGATCCTTAAGTGCTAGAAGTTCTTAAACACCAATCATTTAACAAAGTTGAATTAAAAATCCCACTAAGTACTTGACTTAGGGTTTTCGGCCTTCACTAATAAATAGGCTAGAAATTTCTAAACTTTCCAATCTCTTTAGGTTAGCATCCATACATAGTAAGGAGCTTGAAACCATGATCATTTTGGAAAATGGAAAAAAACAAATGTCTTAGGCCATGAACACCTAGGTTCGGCCTTGACATGTTTGTGAGATTAAAAATCTTTAAATCCTCCAATATTTTGGACATAGCCTCCTTTAGCATAAAGAAGCTTAAATCCTTAATCATTTTGGAAGGACAAAACAACACATTCCTAGGTCCAAACATATGAGTTTCGACCATCATAGGGAACTTAATGAAAAAGATTTAAACTTTCCAATCACTTTAGACATAGCATCCTTTATTATAAGGAATCTATGATCATTTTGGAAGAAAACAAAACTTAATATTTTTGCCAAAAACCTTTAAAGTTTCGGCCTTGATACAAAATAAAGGTTAGAAATTTTTCAAACTTTCCAATCCCTTGGATTTAGCATCCTTATACATCAAGAAGCCTTAATCCATGATCACTTTGGAGAAACATCAACTAAGCATCAATGTCTTAAACTACTTAAAGTTTAGGCCTTTACATGAAAATGTGTAAAATCTCTAAAATTTTCCAATCACTTAAACCTAACATCCTTTAGTACAAAGGAGCCCTTGGTCATGATCATCTTGGAATAGAACTCAAATACAAGTCCATACAAGCAAAGATAAACAAAACCCACCAAAACCAAAAAGCACGGTTTCGGCCTCATCAAGAAAATAGGGTTAGAATTTTTTTGTTTTACACAACCTTTTAGTATATTGTATTAGGAGTAAAAATAAGAACATAGAAATTGGTTTCAACTCAAACGGAGTTTTCTACCATTTTTAAGAGATTTTAGAAGTTTGAAAGCTTAAAGGAAACTTAAAGCAAAACTATGAATATAAAGACAAGAACTTGAAAAATAAACAACATAGGATAATTACCCTCGACAATATGAAGAACTTTGATGAAGAACTTAAAGTAAAAACCTTGATAAAAATATGAACTTTAGAAGAGAGAAGAAGAGAAAGTAAGGAAATAAGTGTAAGTGTGAAATGTGTGAAGTGAAGAAAAGTGATTAAGTGTTGTAGGTTGAAGTTTATATAGAGGGGGAGAAGAAGAAGGGGTCACGGCTGAAGAAAGAAGAGAAAGAAAAGTTGGTTTGCTTGTAGGGAAAGAAAGAAGGTAAGGTATGGTAAGGTGGAGGTATGGTGTGGAGGTAGGGTTGGAGAGAGAATGTAAGAAAAGGTGATTTGATGAAAAGTGAAGTATGGCTTGTTGAAAAGGTGTCATAACTTTCACATCAGTCATTCCATTCCCTCTTTTCTCTGCTCCATTGCGCATCAGATGACTTTCCCGATCGTATTTCCCGACGATTTCGCCCGGGTAACACTCAGAATTTTGCACCGAACAAGTTTTTTTTTTAAACTTCAAACCCACACAAAACATCAAAAAAACACTAATCGTCTCGTTCACGAGTCAAGATTAGGTCTCTAGCTCAGTAAACTTGTACTGGCTGTGAAAACCCAGACCGACTTTAGTCTGAATTTTCGACCGAAAATTTTACTGTGACTTCATACAGTAAAACTACACAAGAAAATAATTTTATTTAAAATAAAATCATCTTCTGGATTTTATCACAAATAATTACATTAAAGCATGTATTTACTGATAAAGAAGCATACGAAAAACAAGGTGTTACACTCCGCAATTAGTCTGACAAGTTTTTGTTTGTAATCCTCTGGCAGAAAAGCACTCACAAAGATAGGCCTTTTATTTTCTTCCGTACCTAAGTTTATTTCTTCCAAGGGATCTTCCGCTTCCACATTCTACTTAAATTCGGCTTTCAAAACCAAAAGGGTCGTCGTCAATGATACAATCCGCTAACACACTATCTGAAGTGTGTACTTCTTTGTTGGCCAGATAAGCCGACAACCTCCTCGGTTGTATTTCAAGACTCATCGTCGGAGCTTGGCCGAGATTTGTCTGCCTCTTCCTTTATCTTAACACCGAATTGACTGAGAGGGCTCGCTTCCAATGCATCCTTGTCAATGAACACTTCGTTGGCAGTTATAGGTCTGACATTTGGTGAGTATACTTTGAAATCTACATGTAATTGCTGAGCATAACAAGCGATGTCATCTGCTTCAACTATCTCCACCTGATCTTGTGCATTCCACAAGATTACTTTCTGATGCACTGTTGACGGAATTGTTCCTATAGCTTGAATCCAATCCCTACCAAGTAATAAGTTATAGCTTGACTTGGCTGGAATTATGACAAATAATGTCATTCTCTCGACAGTGCCAACCTGAATATTTAAAAGGACAACACCATCTGATGGAGAAGTCTTGCCACTGAAATCAGTGCCGACCATGTCTGTCGGCATTAAATCCGACTTATCCTTCCCTAACTTTTTGAACATTGCTCTTGGCATCAGATTCACAGCAGCTCCTCCGTCAATTACAACCCTATTAGTAGGTGTTCCATCTATTAAGGCCTTTACTAGCAAAGGCCTCAAATGGTTTCTCTGGTCATCTGTGGGCTTCTCTAACTGGGCTACGTTGTCGAACACGGTAACCAAGTTCTCTTGAACATACATCCAAAAATCGCCTGAATCTCTATCATTGTTGACAACATCATCATCGTCGGATAAATCAACTTCGAGATATCCCTCATATTCTGCTGGGATAAACAAAATCAATCCTATCTTCATTCTTATACCTGGTTCCAGTATGATTTCGTTTTCTGGATCCTCATCCAAGAATGTACCAACAACCATTCTATCATGATTTCTTATTAAATCACTCTCGTCATCTGATCCTGACCTATCCGACAGAGGTCGGGCTATCCCTGCACCACAGTTGTCTAATATCTCAATAATATCAGTCAGGTCTTCATTTTGACCATCCATACCCATGTCTTTACTGATGTTTATGTCATCATTTGGATCATTCAGTGCTTCGATGACAACATCAAAAGACAACTTTTCCTTGGTTAGGTTGCATTCAGGCTTGAACGTTGCCAACTGCTATTCTTCCATTCTTGCTTTAAATTTCTTCTCGAGTCCGGCAACCTTTTCTATGTCTATCAAACCAACAGGCCATTTGCCTGTGGAATTTGTTGGTGGTGATGCTATCTCTAAGGCCTTCTTATTCTCTATGTAGACTTGCGACATAGGTTTACTCTGTCTGACTTGAGTAACAGGCTCCTTCATGTCAACATCCGTTGGGTGAGACTCTATCACGCTTTTCATTTTGACATCTCCACTCTTGTCAGCCTTATTGTCAGCCACTGCCACCAAGCAACCAGTATCCTATGAAGGCAATTCCTTTATAACGATGTCCCCTTGCTTGGCAAGATTTTTCTTTTGAGCCTTTCGGAGCCTCTACAGTCTTCTCTTCTGGCTCTTAGATATGGCTGGCTGATTCGACGGTCCTGACAAACCAAGTCCTGTCATCTGAGTGTTCTGAGCTAATTGCCCCCTTCGGTAATCCTCATTCCAGAAGGGCGGATTGCGATCGTTGAACTTATTTATTATGACCCATTTCTTCTTTTGTAATTCGGGATAACAGGCCATGGTAGAATTTCTTACCCATTTATCCACCATGACGTTGGACGGGGGCTTCCTGGTTTTGACGGAATTGAACCCTCCACCGACAGACTTGTTATTTCCCACTGATTCTCTTACTGCCTCTTCAAGACAACCTCCAGTGTTATTTTGTCTAGGTCTTGTCTGATACGTATGTTGCTGACGACTACCTGTCTTCCTGTTGACAACATGCGTAGCACTTTTGTGCACACTGTTAGACCCAGCATGGCTGCTCGGGTGTGAGAACCTGCCTTGACTATTACCATCATGAGACTCAATTCTGTCTTGTGGGTGATATGATGACGTTTTCTGCCCCCTGACCTTCTTGGTAACAGCATCGTCGTAAAATTCTTCACATCTTGGGTAAACCTTAAATATGCCGCCAGATTTCTTGCGCGTCATGAAATTGACAAGCGGTTCCCCTAGCTTTCGATAGATATCAAATGAATCCGTCAGGTCCATTTGAATATTCTGTCCAGCTCTTATATTGACCATGCCTATTCCCATAGGGACTTGGCGGTCAGTTTTGTTAACTTCAGGACCAAATGGTTCTGTGTCAATCTTCATGTGTGGTTTCTTGTTTGAAAATTTTAGTCTTCCTTCTGCCAAACCTTTTTGAATGATGTCCCCGAAATGCATACATTCATTAGTTACATGACCAAAAGTATTATGAAATTTACAGTACTTCCGGTCTTTTATTTCTTGGGCTTTCAATAGCGTATGATCATCTGACAACTTTAACTGCTTATCTTTGAGTAATATGTCAAATATTTGGTCGGCTTTGGTCACGTCAAACTTATACACTTTCTTATTGAAGAAAGGAATCCTCTCTCTGTCCCTTGCGGGCCTCAAGGCTTGGCATGTATAGGGTGGACCATTTTTCAATTCGACATAATCTACCTCATATTCCTCAGAATTATTATCTTCTTCGTCGAAACCATCGTATCAGACATAATTAATCTTTTCCCTTTTGAGGAATTTCTTTTTCTTGAAAACCTTTTCGGCTTTCAACTGCTCAATTTGTCGAACTTTGTCACCCAATTGGGTGAGATCAATTAGATGTTGGTTGACCAATTTCTTTCTAGTATAATAATCTAGACCTCCGGCATCAATCTTTACTATATCTACCTCAGGGATGGGGGTGAAGCAACAACTTCTCATTTGACGGAATCGGGCAAGGTAATCGTTGACAGACTCATTATTCATTCTCTTAATACCAAATAAATCTATCAACCCAACCTTTAAGTCACCCTTAAAGAATTGATCATGAAAACTCCTTTCTAATTGATTCCGGGAATGTATGGAATTAGGTCTCAAGGTTGAAAACCAAGAGAAAGCATTTTTCGTCAAGGAACTTGGGAAGAATCTCATCTTGAGGCCTTCTTCCAATGCCAAATATCCTATTTCGATAGTGTATCGAGAAATGTGTTCAACTGTCGACTCACCGCTTTCTCTTGAAAATTTTGACAAATTTGGCATTTTCACGCCTCTAGGCATTTCTGCCCGTTGTACCCAATCTGGGAATGCAGAAGCGAAGTATGGCTAATTGGCATAGCCAACGTTGAAGCCAAACCGATTCAATGCTTGCTCGAATACTTGGTTAACATTCTGGTTTAGAACATTTTGACGAAGTGCTCCAAGAGCACCCTGGTTTATGACAAAGTCTTCGTCTTCCTCTGGTTGTAGAATATGTACATTTCCACGTCTCAAAGGGACTCGACGATGGGGCTGTGGCCGCTCGTCATCTTGTTCGGATCCGTCAAGTTGGATAACTTGTGGTTGTTCAACCTGTGGTTGGTTATTCTGACCTTGGTTGACATTCCTATTGACATTTCTATTGGAATTTTGGTTATCGTCTGGGGCTAACACGTCTAAGGCTCTATTTAACCTACGTATATCTTTTTCCAATGTCAAGCAGGCATTATTAATGTTTTCTATTAATGGCGTAATCGCTGTACCCATTTGCTGAGTAAATGTATTCACCATGTCAAAGTTACTAGAATCAATTTGTTGTCGAACATTGGCTAATGTAGCCTCTGACAGACCAACAATATTTTGCGGGGGTTGTCTAAGTAGGGATACTTGTGACCTTACTACTGGATGCTCTTGTCTAGTATGGGTCACTACCATTGACCCGGTTATCCCATTCGCTTGACTGGGGATTTGCCCCCCAGTCGACGGTCCTGCCTGTCCAGATGTGTGGGCGGTTGTCGTCATTCCATTTGGATATGGTATATATGCATATGGAGTATTTGGGTTGACAGTGGTCGAACCATAAGGTATTCCATACAAAGGTTGTGGCAGAGGTTGTGTAGTCCCTCTTGGGTTTGAATTCACAACACTCCGTGGAGACAATTCGGTAGTTGGTGAATTTATTTGTTGTAAAACTGGGGAAGTTGGTGACGGGAGTGTTCGTTGGTCAACTTTGTCAAATCTATTGACAACTTGAGCGTAGGAAACACCTCCTCTCGCAACTAAACTATTAGTGCTATTATTTCCTGCACTAGTAGTGTTTGCCACGCACTACAAGAATTTAAGCTATTTCCCAGGGCAAACAATCCCTAGGAAATTTTGAATTTTCCCATGGTTAAGGCCCTGGGAAAGTTCTCACTATGGTTCCAACAGGTTGGGCCGTGGGTAACAGGGCGCCAACTGCTCCCACTTGTTTTCCCACGGGTTAGACCCTAGGAAAACATGTTTGTCCTTAACGCGGCGTTTCCCAGGGACTGTGCCGTCGCAAAAGGAGCGGCGTTTCCCAGGGACTGTGCCGTCGCAAAAGAAGCGGCGTTTCCCAGGGGCTGTGCCGTCGCAAAACGAGCGTCGTTTCCCAGGGGCGAAGCCCTGGGAAATATGTAGATACAAACCGCGCGCCCCTTCATCACTCCCTGCATGTGAACCGCGCCTTCTCCTTCAGTCCTTTTCGCGAACGGCGCCGCCCCAGCGCCTCATTCTCGCCGCCCAGTCTTTGCCCGGTTCGTCAGCGCCTCCCTCTTCCTCCTCCTGGTCCAGTAAGCTTCTTCTTTACCTTCTTTCTCTCTTCTTCTTCTCCTATTTACCTCTTTACCTCTTTCTATATTTTCCCTCTCTCATGACCATCTCCGGCCACCGTGCAGAACCACCACAGCTCCATAGAACCACCGCCTACAGCACCTATTCCCACCGGTCACGCACCTCAGGTAAGAACCTCTATTGAGTTTCCTTTTGAACCCTATGCTAGCTACTATCAGTGTCCCTTTGAACCCTGTTCTAAAATTGGTCTTATCTGTTGCATTGGAACGCTATGCTCAACTATTGTATGGTAGAGTATATGGTAGATGAATCTGAGTGATTTGGTTCTGAATGTTCTGAATCTGATTTGGACAAAGATCGGTATACTGCCTGATACTCAGTCTGCTTAACTTTCATGGGTTGGTTTAATCTGCAGTAAAAGGTGTCTATTGGATTTGCATTATTCATTATTCATAGTTATGAAAATGCTTACTGTCCATACTGTTTTCCATTCTGATCTGAATGTAGTGCTTAGAACACATAAACTTTACAATTGAAAATTTATATAAAAATAACTATTTACAAATTATTCTAAAAGTGATAGGATTTACTCATATCAAATATTACATGCATAATAATTTATATATTAGTTGAGTTTTTAAATTAATGAATATGAAAAAAAAGGCTTTAACAAGATGGGTATAGTCAAAGTTTAGATCCAAGTTATTTGCTTCCCCTCATATATGCTATAGAATTTCACTTGGACACAATTTTTAAAGATTTTTTTTGTGGTACCTACGTGGCTGGAACGCTTCCCCCTAATGGGTTAGGATCCATGTAACAGGTTGGTTTAGTATAAAATTTGGGGCTGGTTTTATGCTGTTGCGTTTAAGTCTGGTGTTTTTGTGCAGTACCTGTTATGCAGGTCTGTTTGATTTATTATAGGTGAATATACAGTTATGTTGCTTTATTCTTGGAAATACTATATGTATAGGTTGGTTGTAAACAAGTTCTTGGGTTGTATTGGGTGGATTAATGATGTTTGCATAGAAAACCAAAACAAAACTTATTAGTGAGAAATCCTACTATCCTAGCATGCTCCTTCAGAAGTATTATTATAATGCATGTTCATGAATGATCTTTAATTCTCTATCTATTATTTATCTACAGTTTTGTTATTTAAAAATAAAAAAATCTGACACCTGCAACAACGGGTTAAGTTCAAAATCATGGTTAACGGTGTGTTGAGTTTGGTTAACATGTACACCAAGATTGGATAACTCATTAACCATCTGCTGAACTTTATCAACCAATATTTTGTACATCATTAATGTTATAATTTATCTGGATTTTTTATTAATATGCAGAAGATGGATTGTTATCCTTCGAATCGTAGTTGGGTGTATGATAGGCTATATCCGAAAATAAGGGGTTTGAAACCAACTTTCGTAGATGGGGTTGAAGAGTTTGTTACCCAAGCAAAGCGACAAAAGTGTTTCATCGATGATGGAAACCGAATTAGATGTTCGTGTGCTAAATGCCGATGTCGAAAGATTAATAGTGAAGACCTTGTGAAGACTGACTTGTATATGAATGGGTTCCAGGAAAATTACTGGATTTGGACTCTCCACGGGAGGAAGCATTTCCCAGTCGCAGTGGGAAGATCGTATGGTATGCTCATACTGTCATTCTTTATGCATTAAATGTATTTATTCCAACATCATAGTTCATTAATTGTTATCTTAATCATCTATGCTTGTGTTATAGGCTCGCCGATATAATCGAGGAGTACAAATTCATGAGGTTCACAAACGCACCCATACTAGGAAGGATACCGACGAGTACATAGATGAGCGCTCCAAGCGCACTCAGGTAATATGCCCTTTTGATTTTTGAAGAAGCTATTGACTTTAATAGATATTGTAATACTCATACTTTACTGGACTTGAGAGGCAGAGAGCCTCAAATGTTATGACTAGTTTGAGCATTGGCTTTTTTAATAAGAAAGCAAGATTGTATTTCACATATTCTTTACTGAAGTGAGTATCTTTTTCAACTTTCACATTCTAATTTTAGTGTTGTTAATCAATTTCATTGGACAAAGACAAATGATGTAAGTATGTGGTTGTTGCTTTGGCTCTCAAGCCAGTTTGAATATATTGCTTTGTGTGAATCTTATTAAGCTCTTGATGACTTGCAGTTTTAAATTGTGGTGTTCAATTTGTAACGTTTGAGGTTTAGGGGAAACTCTGTCCAATTTTCTGCATAATTAATCGTGTAACATACTATTCATGTTTTGATTACTGAGTCTGTAGAGTCACTTTATATTTGGACCTATTGATACTGCCTGAAATTGGAAATGTTATAACTAGTTTGGACATGATAATTTGTGTGCATCCTATTGAGCTTTTGATGATGATTTATGGATTTAAATTGCGGTGTTCTGTTTGTAAACATTGGAATGTTGTAGTTTTAGGGGAAACTCTGTCCATTTTTCTGCATAATTTATCTTGTAACATATTGTTCAAATTTTGATAGTCAGATGTATTGTAACAGGAGGAGTTTCATGAGAGGATGAGTCAACATAGGTCTCAATCATCAGCCTCTTCACCATCCACCCCAGCTAACCCACAGGAGGACGCAGCTTTGCGCTGAATGTTTGGGCGTGTCGCCGGCGGCAAGTATAAGGGTCGTTTGTACAGTGCTGGAGACCTTGCCGGCAACTATCGGAAAGGGGCCTCGCGCAAGTTAGAGATTAGGGTTGGAGCGTCCACCACATGCAGACGTTACCCTCAGGAGTCTGTGGAGATTGCTCAGTTGAGGCAGATGTTGGTCGCTTCCCAGGAGAGGGAGCGACAGAGGGATGAGGAGCATCGTCTGATGATGGATACGATGCGATGGCTGATGGAGACAGTGCGACAGTTGCAGCAGCAGCAGCCCCCACAGCAACGACAGCCTAGTCAGACGACCCAGCGTGCTCAGGAGGACAACGACTCTCATGAACA
This sequence comes from Sophora flavescens, assembly GCA_030762895.1. Classification (NCBI taxonomy): domain Eukaryota; kingdom Viridiplantae; phylum Streptophyta; class Magnoliopsida; order Fabales; family Fabaceae; genus Sophora; species Sophora flavescens. The sequence goes on along the minus strand of CM061069.1, from coordinate 42,838,148 downwards.
TTTTGTTGAGGATCCTTATAATGGGGATTCTTAGACTTTTGAATGAATTTATACGTTTATTTTACTTATCATGTTTATTATGGTTTGAAATAATTTTTTCGTTGAACAAATATGACTTGAATAACATTTTGTGTTGAACAAATTGTTTGCTTGAATTATGATGTTAATTTCTTTGTTGATGCATTCATATAAAAATAATAATTATTTATTTATCCACTTTAACATAAATTAATGATAAGTTATAAGGTTATATAATTTAAACAAAACATATATTTCCCAGGGTTAGAACCCTGGGAAATATCCCAGGGATCTCCCCAGGGAGAGATCCCTGGGAAATTTCCCAAGGCTGTAACCGCGGGGTATTTCCCAGGGCATACCCGTGGGAAACGTTTCCGACCAGCTGAAAACCAAGGGATCTGAATCCGTGGGTCATCCCTGGGAAATGTGTATTTTCCCACGGATTTTATGGATTTCACAGGGCCATAGACCGTGGGAAACTGCGAAAATTCTTGTAGTGATGGTTGCAGGAATATTGTCAATTGGCGCAACAGTGGTTACAGGATTAACATCCACCATTGACACAACGGCGTTAATACTGACTACGCCTGCATTACTTGCACTACTCATATTCAGAGTTTTGGGAATTAAATGATATTTGAATCACTCTCCCACTTTGTAGGCACATACAATAAATTTGTATGTCAGAGTTGTGACACTTTACGAGTTACTCTAAACTCGTCCTACCAGGCGTGCCAATTTGTTAACGTGGTTTTTTTGGTTCTTGACCGAAATTCCTTCGTGACAAATAATTGAAGATCAAACGAGTGTGGGACCTACTAGTTTTATGGTAATCTCGTCAGAAATGTACAATTTTTGAAAGTAATGTCTGCCAAGTATGAATTTGACAAAGTAGTCAAATTAGGAATTACTGGCAATAACTTAATGTCGAAATAAATATGTAAGTTTGACAGAGAGATACAAAATATTGGCAATAATGAAACTTGATAATAACTTCTTATGTTTAAAAATATAAATTTGAATATTTAAACGAAGAAAGTAGTTACTTTATTAAAAAAATAACTTCCTGAATAACTTGATAATGTAAAGAAACAGAAATTTGAAAAGGAAATTAAGTAAATAAAGATCTAAATGATACTATTTGCGAAAAGTAAAGGAACTTAAAAGAATAACTTGAAATAAATAAATACTGGAAATAATGAAGAACAAGTAAAGAACTTGAAGGACATACATAGTATTGTAATGAGTTTTCATATTGATTTTAAATAAGAAAGATGGAGAGAGTACTTGAATGTTATCCGTCAATTTGCTGTGTGATCGAGATGTGTATGATTTATATCAAGTAACCGATCCAGATAATGAAAATAGTTTCTAAAATACTAAGTAATCAAGGATGAATACTTAAATTTCTTTTATTCAAATGAACGCCCACCACAGAGCCACAGACCCTCTCGTTTTACGTTCCCATTTTAATTAAGGCAATGGAGTTACAAGTTCTGGACAACAATCGATTTTAACAAAATTTATATATATGCAATATTACTTAAAGTGTTTCTATTACGCTAATGTTTAAATATATACGTTAGTGATATATTACATATATTAAATATTAAATATATATTACAATTCCTGTATAATACATATTAATTATTAGATAGATATATATTACACAAGTCCCGCATATTACGTTATTATATATTAAAGAGTTTAATTAATATATATTGTCAGTGCAAATATTTTTTATACCGTCGATTAATAATAAACCGTCACATTATTGAAAATCTTTGATTCTTATCCAAATCACCTTAAAAGTCATTCAATCCATAATTTGTGATTGGTTGATAGTGTAAAAAACTTTACACTGACTGTACATACCAATTTAACTCTATATTAAATATAATTTTATATTTCTTAAATTAATTTGACCATAAGATTTTAATTTTAATTCATAAAAATTTATTAAAATTAATTTGAGCATAAGATTTTAATGCAAGCACTAATTAGCATTTTTTTTCAAACCAAAAAAAAGATAGTATGTTTTTAATATATTTTTTTAAAAAGGCCCATGGGCTGGCCCTAACCCACAGGACTTTTAGGTTTTTTGTTCTTGTGGGCTTTTTTAGATGTGGGATTTTTTAGCCCCAGCCTACTTGAGTTAGGGCCAAATGGTGTGGGCTGGACCAAATTGACAGCTTTAGAAAAAATCACTAACAAAAAAAAAATGTGTTTGGCGACCACCAAATTTGATTGTTAAATATGGATATTCGATCGTTAAATCATTTAGTGACCACCGAACGTGGTAGCATATTGTCTAGTCAATAAACTGTTTGATGGTTGCTAAATGGTTTATCGATTAAATTTTCATATTTATTGACTGAGTTTTCATATTACCGATCAATTAAGTGGATCGCTAAATAATTGGTCCTTAAAATGCCTTTTTTGTATAATGAATGTTGTCTGATAGATAATCAAACTTTCGACATCAACCTTACGATTAAGTCGTGAATATTTGGCTAGTGTCACAAGCTCCTTAACAATGTATAATTATGTATGATTTTATAAAGGTTATAGACTTGTCAATATAAGAATAAATATAAACTACAAAGTCACGTATCGGAGTTTATTTAAATTCATAAATTGAATAAAAAAACAAAAATACAAAAAAATAACATTAATTATTTTTTTTATTGTCAAAATTAAATAAAAACCGTCTTCATTTCTTGTAATACATGTTTTACAGTAAAAGATTTAACTAAAATTGCAACCTTATTTTTCATCTAATAATATATCACCTATCTTATATTTGTTATTTCAACTACGCTTAAATAAAATAGTATGACTCAATTTTTCATTAAATAAGTGGCGAGAAAACAAAGATCACAAGGATGTGAGGACCAAAGAACTTCAAAATTCGCTTTTGCACGTCTTGAAGGCTGCTTTTAGGGTGAGAGAAATTTGCAAGTCTCTCACCATGAGAGGTCATAAAAAGCCTTTATTTGCAAAATGCAAAATTATTTTTCACCCTCTCCTTTCTCCTCTCTCCTCTTTTCTCTCTCCTCTGTCAATCCTGCACTCCCACCGCCTCCCTTCCCACCCACCCCCCACCCCCACGTGACGACTGGATGACACAGGCGAACTGAAGCAAGACGCATCAGTTCACAATGGGGGAGGTGGACGCCAGTGACATTGGTTCGACAGGGACAGTGGTTTGCGGCGTGGGTCGTGCCACAATTCAGATAGAGGCGCAAATGGAGGAGCAGAGGTGGACACAAGTATTGGTTCGAAAGCAGTGTTGGGTTGCTTGGCTTCTTATCCGAGGCGAGGTGGATCTGGTCCGACGAGACGACGTGGGGAGAGCTACACGCGATGGAGCTTGCAACGGTGGTGGTTTAGCATCACGAATGAGAAGGTGATGTCTAAAGTGCAACGGTGGTCTAAAGTGCTTATTCAACAAACAACTTCAGCAGAACAACACTTTAGACATCGGTTAAAAGTTAGAACCGATGTCTAAAGTACAGTTTAGACATCGGTTCTAGCTTTTAACCGATGTCTAATGAGCTACTAATCAGTTTTTAAAAATAAAATAGAACAGGACTTTCAACATCGGTTTAGGTAATAACCAATGTCTATAGTGCATTTTTTTAAATAACTAGTTTACATTAGTTACAATAATTTCCCCTGTTTCAGTATTACATCCAAATCAACCACAGTAAATTAACAGAATCTAAATATTCTTAACACAGAATCTCTTATACAACCAAAACACACACTAAATTAATATACTATATTGATTACGAACAATACATACACTTCAATTACTTTCAGAGCTAAATACGTAATAATGTCGCAAGTAGTGTAAACTGAACAATATGACAGCAAAGATACTTAGAATCCAAAAAACTATCTAGTACATGATATGTTATAGATTTCAAGTCAAAATATATATTAGTAAAAAAAAACTAGCTACTACATGATATGTTTATAAACTACACAAACTATGATTGGTACACTTCAAAAAAGAAGGTTGCCCAACGCAACCTTATGTCATTAATGTCCCCTTCAGAGAGTGGAGTCGAACTGTCGAACATCTGCACGTTCAATTAGACATAAGATTAATCTTATAAGTAATAAAATAAAATAAAACATAACTAATATATAACTGTTACAACTAATTATGTTACTAATTAGTTACCTCCTGCCATCTTTCAGTAATACCGATGGAGACAATTTTGAGCATCCATTTCATCACGTAATATCCACACTCCCATCCATCGCATTGTCTACGAGACTACAAATGAAACCAAATTTGAATATAAGGAATTAAACACAAAGTAATAACTATTGTAAACTGTAATTGAAGCATTTGTATTAATAAACATCTTACGTTATGAATAATCCACTAAATAGGCCTACGCCTTTCACCACCCAAAATGTGGCTTGCATCCATAGAACTATCATAAGAAAATAAACATTAATTAAAGTATATGTTATAGATTTCGGATAAAATAAACAACTTGATTCCTGATTAAATTAATTAAATGCTTAGTTTCAATAGCTGTCTTGAGATCCTTTGTCGGCCTCCTTCCCGACAAGCAGAAGAAGACCACGGCATTCACACGAGGACATAAGATCAATAATTGCCAATGTTTACTGCATTTACGAAACAGTTAGTGACAAGTCATATATAGTTATAATTAAATAACTTGTAAACTTGTACTTACTCATTGAGGTAAGGCGCAAGGTAGCAATGTTGATTGCGTATAGGACGTATGTTCGCGACTATGTCTTCAAACTCTTTCCTGTACAATATGCAATCATTGGGGCATGCGTGTATTTTTTTATACTCCATACCCATCGGACACAATATCTTCTTCGCCTCATAGTTTCGGGACGACAATGTGTTACCTTTTGGAAGCGCGTCTTTCAACAACTCAAGCAATTCGGTAAAGCTTATATCGCTCCACCCATTTCTCTCTTCACATTGAACAATCTTAACACCGCTGACAACCGTGTGAAATTAGTGCACCCCGAATACAAAGTCACTTCCGCATCACTGCACAAAGTATCATACACATGTGCTCGCCGAAAAGACTCTTGCCCAATATCACGGATCATGTCCTCTAGTCCATCGTCCATATCTACGTCATCAACTTCCTCTCTATGCGACACCCTTGGCCTATCTAACGATTCACCATGACATACCCATATTGTATAACTCTTGCAAATCCCCACACAAATAAGATGCTCCCTTATCTCCTCAGTTTCTAGTCGTCTCTCATTCAAACAGTTAACATAAGGACAATAAAACCTTCCGTCACTACTATCAGGAGCATTTATTTTTGCAAATTGTAGAAAATCATCCACTCCATTCTCATACTCATCACTTGTCCGTCTAACATTCATCCAACTGCAACCCATGACTATAAAAATAACTTCGTACTTATGACAATATCTTCATCAACTACTTCTTATGACAGGGTATGACCTTATCCCATTCGAGAAGAAACTTTTTCAAAATTCAGTTAACAGTTAGTCCTTAACTCTCATGCTCATACTTGACGAAATTTCGGCAGCATTTCCCATCAGTCTCCGGTCCGGCGTACACGACTTGAACGCAGTGAAAAACACCACGATAAAGTATGCACTCAGAGAAAGAAAGGAAATGCATCAGACCGAACTTTCATCAAGTATATAACATATGAGAATCAATGAATAACTATTTTAACTGAATGAAGAAAAAGTTTTTCCCCAAACTGTCCAACATGGACAATTCAAGATTCAATACAATGAGTGGTACCTTAAACAAGTACACGTATGCTTATTAATATTGAATCTCAAATGGGAAACTAAGGCTTTACTAATTAATTAACATTAAAAAAATAATAAAACACTCCAATCCCTAAGTTAAAGCAAACAAAAATCAAAAAAGAATAATAGAGAGGAGAAAACTTACTGGGTGTGGGAAGAACACACAAGTAGGGAAACGAAATCCTAAGTGTGAAATAATCAAGAAATGTTGAAAGAGAAAAAGAAAGAAGCTAAAGCTAATTTAACAAAACCAAAAGATGCAAATGAACTGTGAACACCTAATTTTGTCCGGATGTTTTAATTAATGTTTTGAAAAAAAATAACAAACAAAAATGATAAAAATAAAACAAAGAAAGTGATTTTATTCTTGGCCCATTATAGAATTAGTGTAGCCCATTTTCCTTTTATTGTTACAAATGGCTTGTTGGCCCCTTATCCAAGCCCAACTAATTTTTTTTTTTTCTGATTTGTCATCAGAATAAATTATATATATATATATATATATATAATAAAAAGTAAAAAAATTGAAAAAAGAGCTAGCTTTCACTTTACTCCTTCAAGTATGGATCAATTTTGTTTTATTTCCCCTTTCTTGTTTTCTTTTACTTTTTTTACTAAAAAGGAAGGCACCATCCCTGCCCTTGCACCGGCCATACAAAGTGTTGGGAGTAAAGGCTGATTTGCTCCCCACTACTTGTACCCACACCAGCTGGCCTAACAAGAAGATTTGTCATCTTCTTTTTTTTGTGCTATAAATTAGGCATTCAACAGTGCTATAAATTAGGCATTCAAGAGAGAAAGAAGAGAATTAAAAATAAAACCTTTGTCCCTGTTCTTGTTCCTCCGCCATCTCCTCCATCCTAGAGTGCCTTTCAACTCCACAGTAACCACCGCACGAACCGCCACCAGAAGCTGCAGATCTGTTCACATTACCACCTCTGCACTGCACAAGCCACCACGTGCCGGACATTCTCCCCCGCCGCCGTCGTAAGCCGCTGTCGTCACGACCTCCGCCTTCTAAAGCTGCTCCGCCAACCACAGCAGGGTAGCGTCACCCAGACGACCACCGTGTCGTCTGCCTCCGTCTCGCCGCCGTCTGTGCCCTCCGCCACGCTCGTTCCTAGATCTTCCGCGTCACTTTCGTTGCTGGGTATTCAGTTCCATTCCCATTCCTTGTATCAGTCTATTCACGTTTACTGACTATTGGTTTTTTTACTTTGTTTTCTTTTATTTGTTTTATTATTATTTGGGGAAATACTTACCTACAGTACTCTACATACTGTTGCTACGGTTCTGCACTAGAGGTATATGGTAACTGCCACGCGGAATTTAAGGGACAAACCATTAATATATTTTTTTAGCCTGTTTCTTTGACAAACGGTACGCACAGTACCCTGGGTACTGTACGTAAGTGTGACCCTATTATTTGTTTTATGTTGGGTTATATGTGTGGTCTGACTAATTGACCCAATATGTTAGTGTTTATGGTCCCTTAAAGTAGAGTCTGTTGGTTTTTTTAAATTTAGTTAGTGGGATGTTTCTTTATCTGTAAATTGGGCTAAGTTTTTTTTTCTCTCTTTTCAAAAAGGATGCTAAAAAAAACAAAAAGGTTATAAAAATAAATTTTCTTTTAGTTCACGCAATAATCTACAATGTCGATGTATGATTTTTCATCCTCAAGTGTTGTATGAATTGTAAGGGTTTATCGTATAGCTTCGCTATCTTTAACCCTGTGCAAGAGTGAATTCCTTCTTTTGTAAAAATTAAAATATCTTCAATTTAATCTTTTTAACAAAATTTTATCCAACTTAATAAAAAATAAAATTTCTTTGAATTCACGCAACAATCTATGACATTGATGTATGAATTTTCATCCTCAAGTGATGTATGAATTGTAAGGGTTTATCGTATAGCATTGCTATCTTGGACCCTGTGCAAGAGTGAATTTATTTCGATAAAATCCTTTTTCTCAAAATTATTTTCAAGATCAAACATTTATCAAAATAAAATCAATCAACCAATCAAACATTTTCTAAAGAACTACGTGGCTTTGAGATTCTCATCGCACCCGGGAATACGTAGGAGCAAGATAAATCATCTTGTCAAGCCAAAACTAAATTTTCTTTTTTTTTTGTCTCTTTTTATGTTAAAATAATTAATCAAAATAATTAAACTTTTCTATTTTTAGGGATGCTCTATGGACACGGTGTCATGTTCAGTCCCTTAGATTTGAGGTTGCCTTGTGGACTCATGTGCCATGTTCAACCTCATTTAGTTTTTATAAACAATAAATTTAAAAATGTAAAAATTAATAAAAATTAAAAATATTAAAAATTAAAAATAATACTTCCTTGTAAATAAATTTTGGGGTAAAATAAATATTTAAAAATGTTATTAAAATGTTTTTGCACAATTAACTTGAGGTATCGTTTTTTTCAAACGGGCAATGTGGGGTGCTAACACCTTCCCTACTCGTAACCGACTCCCGGACTCATCTCTCTTTTTTTTAGACCAGCTTACCTTTAAATAATTGGGTTTTCTAAGATTCTCCCAATGAAAATTTTAGTGGCGACTCCTCTTGTTTTTACCTTTCTTTTTTTGCGCGCTCGGATGGGACGGTCGCGACAGCTGGCGACTCCGCTGGGGACTTTTGAGAGTCAGGCCTATCATAGTTGGTTGTGCAATTTTTTTTAAAATAGCTTTGAAAATATTTGTTTTACCCTTTTTTTTATTTATTTTTTTAATGCTTTCATAACTGCTTTTGTATATTCTTGCAACCTTATGATAGAGAACTTTTGTATTGGTGTTGTTTGTCCTTTTTTGCAGGTTTGGGGTAGTTTTGTTTTAGTAGGTTTTTGTGAAGGTTTGTATGCTCCCATCACACACATCACTATCACACGTTGCACACACTTTTGGGCTCTATACCCGAGTCTTGGAATGTCATGAGATTAGAAGGGGCTTCAGTGATGTTATTGTGATGCTTTTGCATCCCTGACAGTCACTGATTCTCCCGCTCGGATTGCTACCGGTACATGGACCACCATATTGTGACTTATTTGTCCCTGTGGTGAGGTTCGTGGATTTGGATCCTTATCTTTAGGATGAGGGTAATCCGGGGACCATATGTTTAGGGGTCTAGATCTGTCCCGAAAGTCATGCACATAAAATGCCATTAGCACCCTACCAAACTAGGGTCTTGACCTCAGAAGTTTAAATTTTAGGATATGACCTATGTAGGACAAAAGGGAGCGCATTCCGCCTTTTTCTGCAGCATGAATAATTACGTTTATATCTCATGCATCATAAGATCTTCTGCATGCACCTTAACATGCAATTCATTCATGCATTCTGTTACACTCATTCTTATTCATTGTATGCTCGTGCATGTAGTATTTCAGGTCATGCATCGTCAATATGTCATTCATTCATACATTTCGGTACATTCTCATGCATGAGTAATTTTGCTATCCAAATGTTATTAATAAAATAAAATTTCCCTTGCACAGATAATTTGGTGAGAGATAACATCTTTGATAACAAGAGATGGAAAAAGTAAGACACACTAGAAATTCTCCCGCCACCAAGAGCTCCAGGGTGATTTTGAACTCATTATAGAATCTGAAAGAGTTGAGCCAATCTTTGCCTCAAGAACATCGAAAAGGCTTCGCCAAGAAGTATGGAGGGATCTTGGACCTAATTTTCATACCGGTTCAAGCTACTGCTTTGAGTGCTCGAAGTCGGTATTGGAGCCCATATCTCAGATGCTTCGAGTTGCCAAACATGGACATTACACCCACCATTGAAGAATATGCTTGCCTGTTAAGGTTGCCAATGCAGAAAGATACCCCGTGTACTTTTGCATGGGGTAATACTTGACCACTGCAAGCATAGCAGGGTTACTAGGGCTTCCTGAAATTGAAGTGAACTTGACCGGGCACTCAAACTCGCGAGGGTTGACCCGAAAATTTCTTGAAAATCATTTGAGGAAACTAATGGATCGACAAGACTGGGAAACCTTTGAGAGGGTATTGGCACTAGCAATATATGGGTTGGTTCTATTTCCATCGGCGCTAGACATGATAGATCAAGAAGCAATGGACGTGTTCTTCACAGTTGAAAGAAAGAAAAACCCCGTGCCGGCAGTATTGTCTGAAACGCTTTTGACTCTAGAATTTTGCCAGCGGCATCCAAAGGGGAAGCTCAGATGTTGTGCACAGTTACTCTATGTATGTGTCATGACTCACATGTACGAAAAAGGCTATATCAACCATCATTCAGATCCACTAAGAGGCTTCCATAACATCCTTACAAGACAGCTTAATGAAGAGGAATGGAAGAGCGAGTTTGACAAAGTGGAAAGAGGCTCTTTTAAGTGGGTATGCCCATGGTACGAAAGTCAACTGGGGCAAGATATCATTTATAGTTGTGGTGACTATCCAAATGTTCCTTTGATGGGTCCGAGAGGGTGCATATCCTACACACCCGCCACAGCCTTACGACAACTTTGTTAGACGCAAACCGTGCCACGAGAAGAACAACTCGGTGGATGCTGTTTCCGATACGAGGATGGTGAGAATACCAAGTTGTTGGCAAAAGAAGTTAGAAATGCATGGAAGAATGTGAGGATGGTGGGGAGATCACAATTGGGCCGACCAATCCTAATCATTGTCTCAGAGTATGAAGCATGGAGAAAATCAAGGAAGGGTCCCGTCAACATTCCTGCAGAAAGCACGAAAGCTGAAGATTACTCCCCTTCGGTAACTCAAATGGCAGAACAACTGAAAGTCCTGGAAGCACAAATGAAGGAAATGGAACAACAAAAGAAAGATGCCGAGTTGAAAATGGTCATTGGTCAGAAGCGTTGTGAGAAGTTAACAAAGGAAGGAGGGAACAACAAAAGCAAGATGCCGATGTTAAAAGTTTTCAATTTAATTTCAAAATTGTCACCGCCTCCTTTTTAACATCGGTTATATTTTAACTGATGTTAACTTCTGATGTTAAAAACATATTTTGCAGTGGGAGATGAGCATGATATGAGATACGATGGCGAGGACATGTGAAGGAGATGAACAGTGGGGAGGAGGGAGAAAGGGAAGGAGATAGAAAACAATGTTTTTTGAGGTATGTTATATGAACACCCAAGATGGACACCCAAATATGTATGAGCTAATAGTGCATGTGAGATGATACACTTATATTTATATAATTGCCATTATGTCATAGGGTGTCCAAAAAAAGTTTTTGAAATCGGTGTTCAAATATCATTTTTTTTATTTCCTTCATGATATGTATGAATAAGTTGATCAATAGTCCTTTGTCAAAAAAATAAAATAAAATTTATCAATAGTCCATTCTATGTTCCACCCGAAGCAATTCTTTGTCAAAAGTCTACTACGACAGTTATCTAGCTTCCGCTTTATACGATTATAGTGGAAGCAAAACCAAAATCCAATATATATTTTTTTTTATTAACAAATGGTAATATATTAGTTATTATGTTAGTTCTTTCCTCCTTTGTCAAGTTTGAAACTTAGATCTCCTGCATCTTTAACTCTTAACTCAAATAAGTTGAGCTACAAAAAAAAACTCCACTATCAACCTCCTCTAACTTGAGTTCCAAATAATTTCCAAGTCTGTCAACATTGGAGTTTGATTTTACTTAAGACTTAATTACAGTTTTGGTCCCCACTACAAGAAAAAATGAATTTAGCGAGGGCCAAAGGCCGTCGTAAACAGCTTAAATCCATCGCAAAACACATGTTTCTGACGGATTTGCGATGGCCATAAATCCGTCACATATTGGGTTGTTGCAAACACTTTCTGACGGTTTTTTTAAATGACCGTCGCTAATTAGCGACGGCTTAGCCGTCACAAATTATAGGAAATTAGCGACGGCATGGCCGTCGCAAATTATAGAAATTAGCGACGGCATGACCGTCGTAAATTAACATAAATTAGCGATGGTATGACCGTCGCAAATTATAGAAATTAGCGATGGCTTGACCGTCGCAAATCAACATAAATTAGCTGCAACACATTTTTATAAAACTAAATAATTTACTTAACTAATTTTTTATTAATTAATTATTTAAAATATGAATTATTTTTAATTAATTATTTAATATTTAATATAAAATTCAAAATTAATATAAACATTAGTTATTTTTATATTAATTATAATTTAGACTATATTATGATAAAAGAATAATAATTTTAAACAATAAATGAAATTCATAAATAAAAGCAAATTGTTTTGACAGAGTGCATACATCATACAAAATAAAATCTAATATTAAATAAACTAATAACCCAAACTAATAACCCTCTCTATAGGCCCGCATTAACAAATCTGTAAAGGATTGATCATCCTCCTCGGTCCCACTGCGGATGACCCTCGACTCGGGACGGTGGTGGGTGGTGGGGCCGAGGGGTCTTGTGAAGTGTCTGGTCCCCGCGATCGTGGCCGAGGGGTGCTGGTTCCTAAACGCAGCATGAGCTCTCTCTGTGCAGCTGCCATCATCTCTATCTGCTCCATCATCTATGTCTGTTAAGTAAGCAGCTGCCGATTGATCTCATCCTGAGCTACCAGTTTATGTCGCATCTTGACCATCTCCGCAGACTCATGAGACTGGAGGGGCCTAGTGCTGGACGATGCTCGACTCTGCTGAGTGAAGATCCTGGAGCACCCGCGTCGATAGTTACCGACTAGGTCTCTCATACCGTATATGCGACCCTTGTTCTTACCGCCAGCAACCTCGACCCATGCCTACAACTCCAATTGGGCTTCCACCTCTGGGTCAAGTGTGGTGGAAGGGGAAGATGAGGCTGCCTGAGACCGAACCTGAGATAACTTAGCATGATAGTCCTCCTGTTATTAAAATTGATGCACATCATCATACAAAATGACCATAATTATTAAATATAAAATAAAAATAATTTCCAACAAAGAGACATGTAAATCACCTGAGTGCGTCTAGAGCGCTCATCTACATACTCGCCGGTACCCTTCCTAGTATGAGTTCGGGCATGAAGCTCAACCGGCTTGACGCTACGGCCAAGCTCCCTAGCCTGCACTAAAAAAAAACTTGTTCATATTTGAAGTTACACATTTTTAATAGCCAGACATGTAAATGAATTAACAAAATATGATGTTGGAACTTACAAGGCATCGAGCATGCTCCTGCTTACTGATGTTGCCGCCAGTGTGCAGGCTCCCACCCTTTTCCGAGGCCCTGTTGAGCTTTACCTGGGTGGATATTTTCTTAAATGCAGGTGTAGCCCAGTAAGCACATAGCTCCTCCCAAATGGGTGGGAAACACCATTTTGGACGCTGTCCCTTTTTCCGATATCTCGTCAACAACTCGGAGAGGCGTTTGCTCGCTTTTTGATGAAAAATTATCTCTACATCAGTGGAATGCTCTACTCTCCAAGCAGCCTTCTCCTGTAAATAAGGAGAATATAATATTTTTTAGGATAATAATAAATTAAAGAAACATTAAAAGTAACTAAAAAATGGAAGTAAATTCAAAAGTACAAAATACCTTAAAATCCGCAAAGAATCCATCTCGATCCTGATCCTCAAGCTCACTCCAATGTTTCCAGGCCCGATCAAACTGAGATGTAACTCATACATGACGGCCTCTGCAGATTTTCTCGACGGAAGGAACCTTATCAATAAAACATGAGAACAATCAATACACATACATATAAAATCTGCACTCAACAATAAAATAACAATATTTGAGATATTTCTTACCCTTTACCGGTCGGGGTAACAATAACTCGGCCATCTGACATAACATCGATCTCCTCATCATCTGATGATATAGGCGATGAATATCCATAAGTCTCCTCGTCGTCACCATTAGACTGATGATCACCGTCCATGGGCAAATCCACCCCTGATGCATCTGGTTGTCTAGAATTGTCTCCATGGGTCTGAGTCGGAATCCTTGGGGTGGGCATCATCGTGATCCCAATGGAGGTGTCCATGAACTGAGTGGCTGGAGCAACAGGTCGGTAGGGAGGTGTCAGAACATATGTAGGCACGGGTGTGGGCGGTGGACATGGTGTAGGAGCAACGGGTGGGGGTGTCGGTGCCATATCATGTGGAGGCATGGGTGTGGGCGGTAGGCGTAGTGTAACAGATGTAGATGGGAGGGACACGAATCCGTCATCGACTGTCCGTGTCACGAAGCGGGGTCGACCACGACGACGTTCCCCTCCAGCAGGTGCCTTACCCTTTCCCTTACCATCAGTCATGTATATAGTGAAAAATGATGCTAATAATAATTAATTAAAAGTAACCAAAACACAAATTTGCAAATAATGGAAATTGATGGTGATAATAATTAACTTAAAGTAAGCAAAAACACAAATTTGTAAATAATGGAAAATGATGCTAATCATAATGAACTTAAAGTTATGACAATGACAATACAACTTAATACAAAATATATCACTAAAATAAATAAAGTAATTGTTCTTCAACATCTTCATCCGGAATGACTTGATTTGATGTCAAACTGGAGGTATCCACTTCTTCCCCTACAACTTGTGTGTCTTGTAAACATGAGATTGGTTCAACTTCAATTACCTCATTTGCATGTGACATTTCATCCATTTGATATGGCTCATCCAACTCTGAAACATCTATTTCAATGCGACCCCTTGGTTTTGTCTTGATTGCAACACACCAACCTCGTTTTTCTATTTGAGTTGCTGGATAAGGAACGTAACATACTTGTCTCACATTATGTGTCATGATAAACGGATCAAACATATGATATCTTCTACTCATTTGGATGTCCACAATATTATATTTTTTATTCAAATTAGTGCCTCTACTAGATGGATCGAACCAATTACAATAAAACAACACTATTCTCTTAGGGTAATCTAAATAACGATATGACAACTCATATATGTGTTGTATGACACCATAAAAGTCATCTGCAACTCTTCCTGGCTCACCCTTTACGTAAACACCACTATTTATTGTTGTTTTGTCTTCTGTCCATGATTGAGTATGAAATTTGTACCCATTCACAAAGTATGTGTGCCATTCTTTGACTTGTGTCAGAGGACCGTAAGCCAAGTTTCGTAAATGTTGATTAATGACAGTAGGTGCCTCATTGTAAACCTATTCACAAAGTTTAATGATATATGTTTTTATCCGCATACATTATAGTGAATAACATAATGATAAATGGGAAGATACTTACTTGTTGCTTAAACCATTTTGAAAAATCTTCATGAGTACGAGCAGATGCATCACGAGAAGACAAGAATGCACTGAACATATATGGATAACATCAATGAAAATTGACATACGCTATCGAAGGAATAAAAATTATAAGCTCATACTTACTCATGGTATGGTTTAACCTCAGCGCAATTGATCAATACATGAACATGAGCTGAGTTCCACTCTGCCTCCGATAAATAATGTGTCAACTCCTTTCCGGAATGACGACCGGGAAGACAAAAAATTGATAAGGTTCCAGGTAGTCTTCCACTTTCATTTTCCGTTTCGTTCCTTCTAGTTGTTGGCGACAAAACCATGTGTTTGAAATAATGAGAGCAGAAATGAATTGTCTCACGGTGTAAGTAAGACGCACAGATCGAACCTTCAACCTTAGCCTTATTTTTCACCGATCGTTTTGACTCG
This sequence comes from Sophora flavescens, assembly GCA_030762895.1. Taxonomy (NCBI): domain Eukaryota; kingdom Viridiplantae; phylum Streptophyta; class Magnoliopsida; order Fabales; family Fabaceae; genus Sophora; species Sophora flavescens. The sequence goes on along the minus strand of CM061069.1, from coordinate 42,822,652 downwards.
CCCATGAATCTATTAAAAAATGACGAGGTTATTATTGATTAACTAATATGCATGAAAGTGGATCAATAACTGTGATACTTAAATTACCTTTCAAATGGATACATCCACCTATATTGAACTGGACCACCAAGTCTGGCTTCATATGCAAGATGAATTGGAAGATGCTCCATTGAATCAAAGAAGCCCGGGGGGAATATTCTCTCCAGCTTGCACAAAATGAGTGGAATGTTTTGTTCCATCCTGGTCAAATCGTCCTCCCTTAAAGTTGCAGAACACAAGTCCTTGAAGAATTGACTTATTTCAGTAAGGGCATTCAAAACATTGTGGGGGGGGGGGGGATGAACTGAAGGCGATGGGAAGTAAGCACTCCATAAACACATGACAATCATGGCTTTTCATCCCATGCAACTTCCCTTTGATAACATCAGCACATCTTTCCAAGTTAGAAGAATAACCATCAGGCATCTTGAGCCCCATTATCCATTGGCAAACTAACCTTGCTTCCTGGATAGTCAAGGTATAATTGGCCTTTGGCTTGTACATCTTCCCATTATCCTGATGTCTCGGCTCCAAATCCGGTCTCCTGCAGTACAACTTTAAGTCCATTCCAGCCTTATCGTTGTCTTTGGTCTTGCCATGCACGGTCATCACAGTGTTGAAAATGTTGTCAAAGAAATTTTTTTCAATGTGCATTACATCAAGATTGTGCCTCAATAAATTATCTTTCCAATAAGGAAGATCCCAAAAAATACTCCTCTTTGTCCAATTATGCCACTGCCCGTAACCATCTAATTTGGAAACCCCGACTTGATCACTTTTGGCAAGTCCCTGATTCTACTCCAAATTTGTTCTGGTGTTAACCTCGGAGGCGGTCCATCCATTTCAACAACCCCCTTCTTGAAGGCATTCTTATTCCTTCTAAATTGATGATCGTTCGGTAAGAACCTGCGATGGGAATCAAACCAGGACGACTTCCCCCCGTATTTTAAGGTAAATGCCTTTGTATGCTCCATACAATGCGGGCATGCAAGCTTCCCATGCGACCCCAGCCAGACAACATGCCATACGCAGGGAAGTCATTAATTGTCCACATCAACGCTGCCTTCATTGTAAAATTTTGTTTTCGAGAAATATCGTATGTCAAAACACCATTCCACAACCTCTTCAAATCATCAATCAAAGGTTGCAAGTATACATTCATGCCTGCCTTTGGAATAGATGGACCCGGAATCAGGCAAGTCAAGAACGTATATGGCTTTGACATACACATTTCGGGAGGAAGATTGTAAGGGGTAACAATAACGGGCCAACATGAATAAGGTGATGCTGAGGCTTGGATATATGGGGTAAAGCCATCCGAGCATAACCCAGGTCGTACATTACGAGGATCAACGGCAAAATCCAGATGCACCCGATCAAAGTGCTTCCATGCTTCACCATCAGAAGGATGGCGTAACACTCCTGCATTCCTCCTATTCTCATGGTGCCATGTCATTTTTCCTGCAGTCTGCATCGATGCAAACATCCTCTGTAATCTAGGAATGATTGACAAGTAGAACATCAACTTTACCGGAACTGGTTTCAGATTACTTCTACTTGCGTTGCGCTGACGATACCTTGGTGCGTGACAAAATCTGCACTCAACCAATGCGCCATCATTTTTATCGAATTCATTATCGTAAAAGATCATGCACCCATTCTGACAACAGTCAGTCCTCTTGGACTCCAATCCTAACTTGGACATTAACCTCTTCGCATCATAATAATTGTTGGGTAATCATCCTTTGAAAGGCGTCCCGGCCAAAACCATTTTGGCAATGAAATCCAAGCCTAACTCAGGTATGCTCCAATTGGATTTGGCAGACAACAGTAGAACACAAATCGATAACTTCGAGTCGGGGGACCCTTCCCACAAAGGCTTATTTGCCTCTGTTAGGAGATTATAAAATTTGTGTGCATCTGCATTAGGAGGCTCTTCTGTATTATTGGACTCAAACGACCCGGACATCATAAGAGCATCACACACCATCTCCTCCATGGAAACAATATGATCTCCATATCCAGCTTCTGCACCACTACTCGAACCACCGGTGCAATTCTGGTCAATGCCAAAATCAAATTGCGGCATTTCTTCTCCATGATTTGTCCAAATCCAATAATTAGGCCTAAACCCAACTTTATACAGGTCGACCGTCACATCGTCTGCATTCTTAATTCGGGTACAGTCACACTTCACACAAGGACATCTAATCACCCCCCCCATTGTTATAAGTATCTTGCTGACTTGCCTTGGTAATAAATTCTTCAACACCATCTAATAAAGATTGTTTTAATCCCCCTCTACGCGGATAAACCCTATCATACATCCAAGTACAATTCAAAGGAACAAATTCCATCCTCTGCATTTGCGCCAAAAAAAGATAACTATAATGAAAAACTATTTTGGGCAAACTCGCAGAACTGCTCCATTTCTTTATTTGGTATGGCCCTATCCCATTCAAGAAAAACCTTTTTCAACACTAGTATAATAGTTACTCATCACTTCTCATGTCTCATATCTGACGAAATTTCAGCAGCATTTCCCATTGGTCTCCAAGTACATGACTTGACCAGGGTGAGATATCACAATCAAGTATGTACCCAGAGAACAAATGGTAATGCGTCAGACCAAATTTTCATCAGATATATCACATAAGAATTAATGAATAGCTATTATACTAGTAAAGAAAAAGCTTTTTCTCAAACTGTCCCACTTGGACAATTCGAGGTCCACTATCAAGAGCACAATGACTTGCAACAGTACACGTGCTCTAAAATATTGCACCTCAAACGGGTAACTAAGGTTTTTCTCGACGATCAACTCATCTAGAAAATAAATCTTTATTATAAAGACAATTTATAATATCCCTAACATACTTGAAACAAAACATAAACAACATTACAAGAATAAGAATCATTTAATATAATATAGGCAAGAAACTTAAAACTTAAAACACTTAATAGATATAGGCAAAAGTGAACAGAAAGATATAAGTATCATTTAATATAATATTGATAACCATAACCCTGTCAAAAATACACAAAAAACAATAAAGCAAATTCATAGTCCATTCAGCACAAGAAGAGATTATGATTCAAGCTACTTACCAATTCAGCCATTAATATAAAAAAAAAACTAACCCAAATACCTATAACATGACACATTCCAACCTAAAAGCATTTAATTAGGTGATTCAACAAACAGATTATAGACAAAGTAAAAAGAAAGAAAGAATATTTCCAAGAAAAAAAGAAATAAAGAAGGAAGCTTGATTTTTATTAATGGTTTTATTTTGTTTTTTATTATTTATTTTTACTCATTTTTGTTATTGCAATCATCATTCATAAATCACAATAGCTACTTACATCACAATAGCTACTTACAGCATAAGAGTAAATGAACATAAGGAATTGGTTCCTTCATAATCATCAAGCATGTTTATCAATGAGGAAAGGACAGCCCAAACTTGACAAATGAATGTATCATTTCACTCAATTTTTGAAAATTGTTTCAGACCTTCCATCAAACAGATTCAAATAATGTAGTTAGTAAAGAACCCGTCAACTCAGACTATTAAAGAAGAGAAAATCATGCCATGGCAAAATCAACTCAAAATAAAATATATTGCTTTCCAACCAATTGCTTAAGCATCCTTAATAAATCATAATCCTATCATAAATACACAAAAAACAATAAAGAAAATTCATAGTCCATTTTGCACAAGAAGAGATTATGATTCAAGCTACTCACCAATTCCGCCATTAATATCAAAAGAAAACTAACCCAACCACCTATAACATGACCACATTCCAACCTAAAAGCATTTAGGTGATTCAACAAATAGATTATATACATTAATCAAAAGGCATTATATTACCAAAACAATTACAATCTCCACATCAAGGTGCACCAAAAAATGATCAAATCAATATCAAACATTCACTCAATTAACAGAAAAAAAAACACCTTCTCTTGCTTTGTTTGTTTGGAAGCGATTTTCCCTTATTGTTGAACCTCAAAGTCGCGTTCTTACTCTTCAGCGAACGTGACTCTCCAGAACTAATTCATAAACAAATATATGCAACAATTATGAGATTAAATATGGAACAAAAATTAATGATGCAAAAATGAGGTGGTGGTTGTTTATCAATGAGGAAAACAAGGTGGCAGTTTCGTAATTATTTATGAAAACTGGACATGAAAACAGAAAATTGGAAACAAAACAAACAAGCACTAAGTTGTTATGAGATAAAAAAACATAGGATCAACTTCTCAGGTTCCAGGAAACATACAATGCTATCGTGTCCCATTCACAATTGAATACTTGTAAATAAAATCACATTTTCATCATTCCCAAACAAAAACAAAGCACTGACGCTGTAAATCCCCTTAACAAATTAAAGTCACACCCAGTCATAAAATTTGAAAAATAAACAAATTTATCAAAAAGATTTGAAGCCCAAGTAATCAATAATCATAATGCAAAGAGGACTACTTAAAAACTATAGCATTTTACATGGATCCAGAATATCATTCTTAATAGACCACAACAACTCATGCATCAATATTGGACTAGCAACAAACAGAGAAAAAAATAACAGACAATCATCATTCAGGCATTATATCATATTGTTTTTATTGTGTCTACTATTTTCAAACATTTATATGGGAAGCAGTGAAAACAAAATTTTTTGTGTTTCATGTACAAATTCTTGAAATAGAAACATGATGAAAATAAGGTAAAAAAAATCCAAACACACCCTAAGATTCTACGGTTTTGTTAAAAAAATTCTTAGAATGCTGGAGGGGAATAGAGGCAAACATCCCTGAAACATGAGAAATTGATTTCCATATATGATAATGTCTTTTGAATATTCGAGCCACAATGTAATTCTCTGAAGCAAGTGAAATGTTGATGATTCAGGATCAAAACCAAATGTTGAAGAAACAAAACTCTAACTGGAGAAACAAATTTCAAAAATATAAAGAGAACAGGCTCCCTTGTCACTAATAAGTAGTGACTGCACAGTGCAGAGCACACAAAAGTATCCTTATATAGAAAGGATGAGGAAACCTTAGGATGGATGTGGGTTTCACTTGATCTATGTGAATTAATTTACTGGACCGGAAACTATCATCAATTTCATGTTCATCAAGATATATACAAAAGCCAACTTTTAAAATCTCAGGACTCGGGAGTAAAAGAAACTATAGGAATCACTTTAAAATCTAATATATACAAAAGCTAATTTAAAATCTAAGCATATCTGGTTAACATGGTTGGTCTCCAATTGAAGCCATTTAATTTGAGGCTCTTAGTAGCAAGTTGACTATGAAATAGTGTGAATTATCCTTCAACAAGTAGTTTTGCACTCAAACACTGCTAACGACAATGATTACAACTTACAAGCATAGATGAGTGAGGCTATTTGGAAGTAAAAACTAGGATTTCAAGAGTAACAGGTTTATTTGATTGAACTTGAACCATTACTGTGACTTTGATTTCACTGGACTTTATCATGTAAACTGATACCATTTGTTTTTATTGAAAAGGACAATGTACAAACTGAATCCCCAAATTGAATGAAGCTTCAATATTCGACAACACTCTTAATTAAGTTTAAATCATGTTTTCATAGACCAATATTTTCTTGGAGCATGTGACTGTGTTTTACTGAGTGATTGATACCTACTGTATATTTTTTTAAGAAACTCAGTAAACAAAGTTTTGCACAAAAGATGGGGAACAAGTTTATTGACCGACTTGTTTATTATTATTTGATACAGGGAACCTTATAAGTGTTCTGCAATTTAGTACAATTAGCATATTTGTAAGTTTCCAGGGATGGAAGTTATCAACAAAAACAGGGAGACTGGAACTATAGCTAACTATAGTCATGAAAGCAGGCAGTAATGGTAATTACCAACAATAGGAAACAAGCCAGACCTTTGCAGAGCAAGAACCTGTGGCTCGGTGACGACGACATTAAAGACCCAACACTGAGACGCGACAACAAGAGTTGGGGCGAACGTCGAGGCGGTGGCGTCACGGAGGCTCAACACACGGAACGCGATTGAGAACGGAGAAGAGAACACGGAAGAGCGCGGAGGAGGTACGCGATTGAGAACGGAGAAGAGAACACGGAGGTGTGGTGGTGGCAGACGGAGGTTGGGCGGCGTGCGGTGGGAGCAGAGAATCAGAACCAGAGCAGAGAACCAGAAAGGGTTTCTGCATGCGAAGACGACAACTGAGGGAGGAAGAAAATTGTTCGAGTTACTTATTGGAAATTACCGATGGCCTTTTAATATTAGCGACGGCTAGGCCGTCGCAAATTATGATTCCGTCACAAATTGATAATGATCGTCGCAAAAGTACGGTCCGTCGCAAACCAATATAGCTGTTACAAATGACCTTGGACAAATATTTGCACATTGGCAACAGCCATGCCCGTCGCAAATTGGCGCCAACATTTCGCGTAAAATGATGGGAACGTTACTGACAGATTTGCGACGGAACTGCCGTCAGTAATTTCTTCTACCATTTGCGACGGCTTAAGCCGTCGGAAAACATAAAATTAGCGACGGATTTGAGGCCGTGGCAAAAATTCCGTCGCTAATTAACCTTATTCTTGTAGTGCCCCCAAGTATTGGTAATGTGTGATTTTGGTCCTCCACTTTTTTTTTTGGCGCATTTGGTCCCCCTAGTTTTTCAATTGTGCAAATGTAGTCCTTCCATCCATATTCCGTCAAATTGTTAACAGAAATTGCTGATGTGGCATGCCATGTGAATTAAGAAAATTAATTAATTTTTAATTTAATTTTTATTTATTAAATTTGAATTTTTAATTAATTAATGTGTCCAAATGGGGCCGCAAACCCGTAATCCTTTATAAAACATCGAACCCTAATTGTATTTGGTTCCCAAATCTCTAACCATCCCTACCTCACAAGAGCTCAAGCCATAACCATCTCAAGACACTGCAATATTGAAAAAGAAACGTTTTAGCAAAGTAAAGAACTGATGACCAAAAGAAGGAAAAGGATCCATGGTCCTTCAAACCCGCATGTGACCAGATGAGTGAGCAGAGGTGACCGGAATGGCGGGCTATGGCGGAGTCGCGACTGAGATGGAGGCAACGGCTCAGATCTGCGTCTTGCGAAAGCGGTGCTGGTGGAAGTGACCGGATCGACGACGTGCGTGGTTCCTGGTTCGGACGAGACGACGGTGTCGCGCGGCTGTGTCTTAGACGGTGGCGAATCTAGATCTATGGGTAGATGATTTCCTTCATTCAAGCGGTGCAGATGATTTGCGGTGGGCAGTTTATTGCTTCTGTTTATGGTGTCCACAACATATGGAGTGATGGCGATGTAATGGTGAAGATGGCTCGAATTTTTGTGGCGGGTGATGATGTTGTATGATGGATGAAGCAAAACAATGGAGGCGCAAAGATGGTTATGGATTATTCAGCAAAAAAAAAAGAGATTGTTATGGATTAATTAATTAAAAAAATCAAATTTATTAAATTAAAATTAAAATTAAAAATTAATTAATTAATTGACGGAATATGGATGGAATGACTGCATTTGCACAATTGAAAAACTAGTGGACCAAATGCACTCGAAAAAAAAGTTGGAGACCAAAATTACATATTACCAATACTTGAGGGATCAAAACTGTAATTAAACCTTTACTTAATCATCATGCTCGACTTAAAATTATCTAGCTAGTTTTTTTTTTTAAAAGAAAAGAGACATGTCAAAAAATATTAGCGGTCGAATGTCTACTAGCAGAAAACTTTCTTATAATCTTATATATTTTCTAGATTCAATATATAAAAGTTTTATTCTAAAAAATTCCGGTGATATTTGTTAATAAGAAAATGACTATCAATTTATTTATATATGATATATTATAATTGAAGATTGTTAATATATCCCTGAAATCAATTTTCTTGTGGTACATGTTGATAATTGTGCTGATTGTTGACTTTATGACAAAGAGTCATATAATATGAGTGTAGATCCCCTGGATCCTGTATAAATCATCTGAATATGGATATTCGTATAGATTTCATAGATTGACATGAATATAGATAAGATATAAATATATAATATTTTAAGATTATATATATATATATTATATAACTATGAATGAGATATCACGTAAATGTTCAAATTCAGATATATAAATAACATAAGTCTAAGAAAATATTTGTTCAGATTTATTTAGTAATTGGAATCCTTTTCAAGAGTTGTGACTCATCTTTTTCTTCTTTTTTTTTTTTTTGCTCAAGAGCTGTGACTCATCTGACTACTTCCTCAGGGAGATTTGACCATAGTTAATTGTTTAGTGACGTGATCGGGACTTCCATACCTCGGCCTATTTCATTTTTTACTTTTCTTCTTCGTATTAAAGTCAAACTCTGACATTATATATAATTTTTTTTGAGGACTGATATTATATATAATTAAGACTTATATTACACAATCTACTTTTATTACAATAATAAATCACATTTGAACTAATATTTAACATGTCTAAATAAAATATCTCATCTTTGTAAAAAAAAATATTTCATATATCTCAGTATTCAATTGAAATTTTTTCGTGCGGATTTTCAAACTTTTTAGTTGTGATACATAGACACGTTGTTCCACTATTATACGGTGAGAAGGGGAAGCTATAAAATGAATTTGAATGTAAAATAAGAAAAGAATGACTGTATTATCTGTTAATTAGTTAATGTATATTAAAATTTCAATTCAGGTTAACTCATAAGTTTAATTCGTATAAATTGTCAGTATTTTTTATACTGTCAATCAATAATAAATCTTCACATTATTGAAAATCTTTATTTTTATCCAAATCAACTTAAAAATCATTAGTTCCATGATTTGTGATTGATTGACAGTATAAAAAACTTTAACCAATTAATGGTCTATGCATTTTTATTTTTTATTTTTACATTCAAATTTACTTTAAAGAATTTGTAAATGTGATAGTTGGTGAGGAGAAAAGAAAGGATGTGCATGGTTGTGACTTGTGAGATGAGTTTGAGAGAGAGAGGGCCCAGTGGGAAGGAAGAAGTCATTTATCAGGAAGTCGCGTGTGTTTTAAGTTTTAACTAAAAAGTGAAGTTATTATTATCAAACAAACACGACAGAGATTTTGATGACGCGGCACTATTGCAGCCTCGTGCGGGTGGTCCCCACTCAACCCAATCACACGGACTCCATCTTTCCTCCTTCTGACAGCGACTACAATTCCAGATTCACCAACCTCCTTCCATTCATTTCTTGATAACTGAGTTGTAATAAATTTTATATTTATAATCTATTTTTCAAATAATTCGTAATTTGGAATTATTTAAAGTTATTATTTTCATTCAAATCACCAACAAAAGGGAGTAGCTATAGGTCTAACCCTTTTTTTTTTGTCATTGAGAATATTACAGCTGGAAAAAACAATTAATGAGAAAATCATGACACTAGACTACTAGAGTGGAAAACAAACCTCAGATAGTCAGACGATCAACATCAACATCCTTTAAATTTAAAACAATTTAAAATATCTATAACAATTGATTTGACTTTTGCTTATGGTGATAATTTTTATTTAAGGGAGTGAAAGGTACTTTTCACTGTCATTGCATCTCCACTCTAAACCCTGTATTTTTCTTTGATCCCTGATACATTCATTTAGCAGCCCATAGAAAAGGAGCCTGTAGAGTTGGAAAAAAAAATAGTAAATAAAAGTATATAACTGCAGCAAACACGTGTTTTGCAACTTTTTCAATTATTATTTTCGATATCCGAAGGGCTTTTTATCAAACTAGTATTTTTAGAAACTTATTATCGATTTAGGATATTTTGAAATTTTTTTATCAATGGGTATTTTGTATACTGTGGCAATTTTATTTTTTTTGTACAGACGGTGCAGATAAAACATGGAATCGAGTATGAGCGTTTAATGGCAAAGATTCACTCGAAGTTGAGGCTTTATCCAAATCAATTAGTTTCAAAAATTGTGACCAGATATATGATATGTGACAACCCGGCGAAATATATTATTGTTGAAATTGCTGATGATTGAGATGTGGAATGCATATTCAATGGTTTTTACCTAAAATCGTGGATGTCAACACTTGAGTTGTACGTTAATGTTAATGTTGCAGGTTCACATTCCCTGTACCGTCAATGGGTAGTAATTTTGAGTTACAAAATGTGCCGGTAAACCTTGGGTCATATGCAGATGACGAAGATGAAGATTGGACGAGCAAGATGGAGGATGAGCCAGATGAAGATGATGAGGAAGATGGTATACCGACTAGTGGTTCGTCGGACACCGAGGAGGAGGTTGAACAGGGTTCCAACATAGTTCTGTCCGCATTGGCGTCACCTGGAATTGCTGCAGCTCCGGTTTCATCGATGGTTCCTGGTGGTTTTGTTCCACATCAAGCTGGTTGGTTTCATCTGACAATTAATAATTTTAATTTGAAATATTATTATTAATTTTAATTTTAATTATTATTATTATTATCAATGTAATCATTTTACATTCTTATTAATGTTATCATTATTAGTATCATGATGATAATTGGAAATTTATTCATTTTTACTTACTTACAGGTTAATCACATGGTACATTCTTCATCCCATCCCCCATTATAATTATATAAACTGGGACCATCCTGATCAGGAGATAGAATTTGAAGGCATGGATGTTCCAGGATCGTGGAAAGTGGATCAGGAATTGTATGTTGGCTTGCAATTTGATAGTAAACAGGCTTTTCAAATGGCTGTTAAACATTATTCCATGAATGTTCATCAGGATTTCAAAGTTGTTATTATGTCAAGTGCACAAATCATGTGACAGGATGCCCATGGAGGCTGAGAGCTATCTTGTCAATAAAGTCACTAAAGTGGGAGGTTACAAAGTGGGGTGGTCAATATAATTGTGTGAATCGGATGTTGTCGTAAAACCACACAAAGTTGGATTCTAACTTTGTTTGCTCATGCATACTAGGTACAATCATTAGCCAATCATTTTTGTTTAATTTTAATTCAATTTGTAATCTAACTTTAAATTTAAATCGACTTACTAGGCATGGTCCGTGAAAAGTCGTCGGTCACAATTGCGTTGATACGCGAAAGAATTCTAAGTACTTACGGGTACAAGATATCTTATAGAAAAGCATGGAAAGCCAAGCAAAAGGTCATAGTGAAGGTATTTGGAGACTGGGATGAATCCTATGTCATGCTACCTAAATGGTTACAACATATGCAGTTATCTTCACCAGATTCATTTTACAAGATTAAGACCAATCTATATGTGGTGGGCAATAGTGTGAACAACCTATATCGTACATTTCATCGTGTTTTCTGGACGTCTAGACAATGTTGTGATGCCTTTAATCATTGCAAGCCAATAATACAGGTTGATGGTACATTTCTGTATGGTAAGTATCGTGGTACACTGTTGATTTCCTGTGACCACATCACAGGATGGAAACAATCATGTGCTGCAGCTTGCTTTTGCTATTGTGGAAGGAGAAACGTTGGATGCTTGGTTGTGGTTTTTTGGGATTGATCCGGGAACATGTTATGAATAAGACGGGTATATGTCTGATCTCCGATCGGCACAAAAGCATTAAATCGGTCGTTTCGAATCCTCACCTAGGTTGGCAGCCTCCAAATGCTAATCATGTATACTGTCTTCGACATGTTGCCAGTAATTTCAACCATAGATTCAAGAATGCAAAGTTGAAGGAGGAACTGATGACTCTAGGTAGATGTTTTTCAAACTACATCATTTATTTATTTATTCGTTAATAATACGGTGACCCAAATAATTTAACGTTTTCGTATAGGGTACATGGCAAGCAAGATAAACTTTGATCGGAAGCTTGAGAAATTACGTGAAACCAGTCCTGAAATACAAAGGTGGATTGATGCCATTAGGAAGGAGAAGTGGTCACTGGCTTATGACGATCGTCGTCGATTTGGACACATAACAAGCACCTTGTTTGAATGTGTGAATATAATTTTAAAGGGTGCTAGAAATTTGCCAATCACCGCTTTGGTTAAGTGTACGTATGGTAGGATCGTCGAGTATTTTATTCACCAGGGTGCGGAAGCGAGAGGCAAGCTTAGTTCTAGTCAGTTATATTCTGACAAGGCATTGAAGTCGACCCCGAAACATAAAAAAGATGCTTCTTCTCATCAGGTCCATCGATATGACATCCAAAATCTACGATTCGAGATAAAAGAGGCTTTCAATCCGGTCACCCAGAGAGAAGGTCACAGTTGGAGGGTCAACTTATAAACAAAATATTGTCGGTGTTGAAGATTTCAGGCATTTCACTTGCCATGTTCACATGTGATTGCTGCATGTGCAGCCTTGAATCTCGACTATGGTCAGTCTGTTAACGATATATACAAATGGACCGGCATCATTAACGCTTACGCTACCCAGTGGTTTCCGATCACAAATGAGGAAGAAATACCCGAGATACAACAACCTTGGACCTTAGTGTCGGCTGTGTCGATGGTACACCCGAAAGGGAGACCCAAGTTAACCCGCATTCATAATGAGATGGACTGGGTGGAGTCACAACCGACCCTGAGACACCCCGTTGTGCCCCTGTGTTTTATTAGATTAACTACCTTCTTAAATCAATTCTTAATCACGCGCTTATCACGAAAATACGTAAAAATTAAAACTTATTTAATTATCATATAACTTCTGCAAATTTAAAACACAACAACTTTAACATATGTAAATACACACCTAATTGTTCATTACAATACCAAAACACTGTTGAGGGTATTCTCTCAGTAGGATCCCTCACAGGCATAAACTTAATAACAGACATACTTAGTGGAAATATAAAAATGCTCCTTAGACACACTGGCCATAATGTATATACTCTAATCGTCATGGATCACAGCTCGACCCCCAGCGTCTGGTTCGTAAGGAGTTCCATCCAACTCCTCAGCAATCTTCGTTTCATACAGAGTTCCGTCCAGCTCCTCAGCAACATAACCCTCCATCAGGGTCTTCTAACGTAAACCAAAGTAACCCACAAAAATACAGAAACATAGGGGATAAGAAGCAATTCTATCATCAAAAAGCGGAAAAGAGTCATAGTACATTATACAGTAATTGTCACAGACAATCAACATACATAACTAACGAATCATCATCAAGTTAATATATATTATCCTCTACCCTTACTCTCAGGCAATCTGACACTTTATTTTAACGTAACCTCTCAAATCCTGTCACCATGTCTTTATGTTATTGTGGCCACTACCACTCCTGTCACCATCCCTCATTTGCATCGGGGTACACCCTCATTCCCGTTAGGATGTTCCACCTAGTGCACACCTCCATTCCCGTTAAGGTGTTCCACCCTCATTCCCTAAGGTGGAAGTGGTCTCGCGAGAACTCTTGATTTTATGTGTATCATATTACCAATACACGGTGTATTATATTACCAATAAACAGAAGTGTTTTACGTGTATTCTATAACCAATACACGGTGAGTATTATATTACCAATACACAGAAGTGTTTTGCGTATATTATATTACCAACGCACGGTGTATTATATTACCAACACACGGATGTCTTTGCGTATTATATTACCAATACACTTTTGTCTTTGTGTATTATATTACCAATACACTTTTGTCCTTGTGTATTATATTACCAATACACGGTTGTGGACAACAACACCTATAATTGAATCTCACCAACCCATTTTAACAACATCCAGGTTAGGCACTTCTAAATCATTATTATCCTCACACCCAAAATAATCATCTCTTAGAAAACATATATATCTTTGCTTAAAAACCACTAAGCATAATAATACAAACCAGGCAGATCATGCATAACACAATATCAATCAAAATATTCCCATATCACCAACATAGCACAAAATCAATTCAATAAAGGTAATAAATCAAATCAACCGTCAACAATATAAAATCAACCTAATATCGATAAACCTACAATCCCCAAATCGCCATTGGTTTTTTAGAAAAGGTTTCTAATGTGATTTTGGTCTTGTCGATTACTCGACTACTAGTAGGGTTTAGGTCGCCCTACACAATTATTATATAATATCTACTACTTATCCATTCCGACAATAGGTTGATTCTTTCCCTCACCTGGGTTATCACCGAAATCTCGAACTCGAAGCTCCTCGTTGTCACACCACAAAGTACTAACTCCACCTTCTTTAGATGCTCGAGGAGGTATACCACGAACGTCCCCGTTTCCTTCGTGATAGAAGTCTAAAGTTATGAACACAAAATCACAAGTTAAAATCAAACAAGAATACTAAACCACAAGGTATACGTTTGGCCAAGACTAGTTCTTAGGGTTAGAGATTCCCAAAAATTATACAATTCATGGATTTATGATCCTTAAGTGTTAGGAGTTCATAAATAATGATCATTTAACAAAGTTGAATTAAAATCCCACTAAGTTATAAACTTAGGGCATTCGGTCAAGGCTAGTAAAATAGGCTAGCATTCACTAAACTTTTCAATCTCTTAGGTTTAGCATCCATATGTATTAAGGAGCTCAAAACCATGATCATTTGGAAAAATAAGAACAAAGTATCCTAGGTCCATAACCTTCTAGGTTCGACCTTCATAGGATTTATAGGTTAGAAATCTTTAAAATTTCCAATATCTTAAACTTAGCATCCAAATATCTTATGGAGCTCAAGTCCATGATCATTTTGGAAAACAATGGAAACTTAAACATTCCAATATCTTAGACTTAGCATCCAAATATCTTATGGAGCTCAAGTCCATGATCATCTTGGAAAAATGAAAGTAATACATCCTAGCTTTAATAACATAGAATAAACAAGTTAGAAATCCTTAAACTTTTCAATCTCTTAGACTTAGCATCCATATATCTTATGGAGCTCAAGTGCATGATCATTTTGGAAAAATAAAAAATCAAACATCCTAGCACCTAAACACTAAGTTTCGACCATCATAGGATGATGAGTAAAATATTATATGTTTAACAATAACTCTTAGGTTTAGAATCACAAGGTATTAAGAGTTCTAAATCAATGATCATACTTGGAAAGTTGATACATAGTATCATAGGCTTACTTATTCATATTTTCAGCCATCATAGGAACAAGCTATCAAAACTTCCAAGATTTATAGATTTAAGACCAATGGATAGTTAGAAACTCAAAACATGATCATATTCCAAAAGTTGAAACAAAAACTTCCGAGGTCACAAATGCAAGCATTCGGCCTTCATTGGAAGAGATAGGTAGATATTTTTGTTTTACACAACCTCTTAGTATGTGAAAATATAAGTTAACACAAGACTATAGAAAGTGGTTTCAACTCAAAAGTTTTCTACCATTTTAGAAGTTTAAAGCATATAAAGAACACATAAAGTAAACTGAGAAATAAAAAATGAAACTTGCAAAAAGATTTATATGAGAGCATTACCCTTAGTGTAAGGAAGAACTTTAATGAGGAACTTAAGTAGAAAAGATGAATAAAAATTAAAGCTTTTAGAGCTTGAACTTTTAGAAGAAAGGAAGAAGATGAAGGTTTAATGGAGTTTGAAGAAGGAAGATGATGCAGTGAAAATAAGAGGTGTATATATAGAGAAGGGAGAGAATGGAAAGAAATTGAGGAGAGATGAATTAGCTTGGAGAGCAAGTTTTGACCTTGTGCCTTGTTTGGTTTGAGTAGAGAGAGAAAAATAGGTTTTTAGAATATAATGTTATAATTTGAAAAGTGTGATAATTACACTTTTGGAGTGTGTCATAACCCATTTCCATCAAGTCCCATCAAGTCACTTCACTTATTTTGTGCTCCCTAATCTGCTCCATTTTGTACCCGGTTGTATTTTCCGATCGTAATTCTTCCGACGTTTTCGTCCGAATAAAATATTATATTCTATTTTTTGAACGAAAATTTTCAAAATAATCAAAGTTGAAGGAAACATATTAAAAACACTAATCGTCTCGTTCACGGGTCAAAATTAGGTTTTCTGCACAGTAAACTTGTACCGGCAGTGAAAAAGCAGATTGACTTTCGTCTGAATTTTCAACCGAAAATTTTACCGTAACCCTCTAACATAAAGTAGACTATGAATATGATTTTATTTTAGTCAAAAATACTTTCTAACTCTCAAATTAAAATATAATTAATTATATTTTAACCAGTTAAACAGCATAATTAAAATCAGCCTGTTACAGACCCAACGATGTGGATTGTGCTGCTCTTAGGGTCACAACCGGTTCCACTGCCCTCAACAAGCAGGAGGATCAGGAAGTGGAGGAGTTGGTACGAAAGATAATATTTAGATTCCACCCATGTTTGGTCGTTATGCTTTGTTTTAATAAATCAAATGCTACGGCATATAATTAGTATGTGTTGTTATAATAATATATGCTACAAATTCAAGATGAAACCAAATTTAACGAAACAAAATAACATATAAGTCCATTAAGTACAAAATATCAAATAGATAATATTTTACATAATTAAAATCCAACTGTAAAGTAACTACTGAGCATCATCATCATCATGCTGAATGAGAGTCAAGATGCACAGTCGTCGTTTACCCCGAGCCTCTCGACGTGGATTTCTTATGACAATAGTATCAACTTGAATTGGACCTTCACTTGCGGAGCTAGAGTCTACAACTGCGAAGAAGTCAACGTTCAAGTCTATACCCATCCCACCATATCCAGGAGAGAACATTGGGGTGTTCTGTATTTGCCCAATCAAAGGGTCGGATGAATTTGGTGTGTTAGAAGTCGAGTGATATGGTGGTGGGGTGAAATACATGTGGGGTGAAGTTGAGGCATGGTGGAATGAATAGGCATGGACATGTGTGAATGAGCAGGAATGGACGATGCTCCTGCCATGTTCGGCTCAACATGTGGAATATCCGAGTAAAAATAAGTTGGAGCGGGTTGCTGCGATAAGTCATTCTCCTGGGTGGGCACATAATAATACCCGGTTCTGCGATCCGATACAGGCTGTGTGTAGAAACTTTGTCGTTCTACACGTTGTCTTCTCCTACTAAAAGACTGACCCTTGACTCTTGCTGCTGGCACACGTTCAAATGGAGGTGCCGGATCCACAATTTGTGTGGGAGGTTCAGCTAAGACAGAAGATTCAATGATGCGATCTGCCTCGTTTGATGTTCACAGTATGGCCTCGGTCTCCTGCCTAAGTTCAACTACCGTGAACTCTGGTTGCCTTCCAGGAGTACTTAAGTAGTGCAGTCGCTCCACCCCATCAAGCTACAACAAAACAACAAAAGTGAATAAATATTAACAATAAATTCTTAAAATAAAATTCAATCAACAACAATATGCTGGGAACCTTAAAGGTTACCGAATATCCTCTGAGTGCACCTTCCATGCTGACCCAGCGACGTGTGTGACAGATGTACCATTGCATATACTATGATTTCTTAATTAGGAGACCAAGTTGTGGAGTATTAGAAAAAAAACCCTTGGAGTGTCTCTCATTCCAAAATTTAATGTCTCCATCCAAAAAAACTTCCCAATCCTCAGATTGTTTACAACTTAAGGACAGATCATGACGATCATATGGTTGGGAAGGCGCGGCAAGTATATTTTGCTTCATGCTGAATTGCTGCATCACACGATCCAGTTGACGCCACTTCCTAATATTAAAGTATATCAAAGGAAGAACGGTCCTTCATAAGTGAATGGCATCTAGACATATCATGGGTAGTGTGACCATGGTCAGGTGATCGTTCGGACACCAAATAGTCTACAAACATTGAACAAAAATAATACAATTACATTCCTCAGATGGAGAAAATAGAAATTGCTTAATTTTAACTAACTAGAAATTTATACTTACATTTGTACGCTTCATTTTGTCAAAGCGACCTCGATAATACGTCAGGGGGTGCAACTGCCTGTTATAAGTTACTCCTGACCGCCACCTGTCATCGTTAAAAAAAGGAATATCACATCAAGTATAAGAAACAAACAATCATGATCACAAATATTAAATGACACTTACCGTGTACCGTATGGGGTATCATATGCTCGTTGGCCAGAATCGGCAGGAATACGGCCTAGAATTTCACTGACAAAGTACTTCCAATTTCCCTGAGTCACACCAACAACCGGGGGACTGTCTATGCACAGGCCACATAGAATAGCAACATCCTACAGTGTGATGGTGCATTCTCCGAATGACATGTGAAAGTATGTGTCTCTGGTCTCCATCGCTCAACAAGCGCACTAATCAAATTGTGATCAAGCTGGGAAATATTAACTTGGGCGACACCTAAGAAACCGGCTGCTTGAAGTTAAAATTTGATAGATTCTGGGAGATCCAAAACATCAGTATTAAATCTCAGTCCACGTCGAGGTCGGAGAACTCGATCAGGTGCTTCATTCCATACATTTTGGGAAACATGCGTTTCTTGCAGCTTCAATAGTGATGTATCCACCGGGCCAGGGTCTACCAAACGTGGCACTGATTGCGAGCTAGATGATGCCATATTTTTTCACCTGACATTAAAAAATATTCAAATTATGTACATTGTAACGATATTTTAAAATTCGTATCAATAAAAATAACAAGTAGCAATAAAAATGTACCCTAACAACAAGTAGCAATTAAAATAACAAGATGCATAAAAAAATAAAGTATTAACAATATAAAATTAAATCAATAAATATTCACTAATTATTACTGTTAAATTATGAAGAGTAACAATAACATTAATGATAAATACAATTAATGTAGCGGATAAAAATATCAAGAAGCAATAAAAATAAACCATAATAATAGAAATGGTGGCAAGATCTGGACCGTCGAAAAGTGTCAGAAATATCAGGGTCGTCGAACTGTGTGAACACCTAATTTTGTCAGGATGTTTTAATTAATGTTTTGAAGAAAATAATAGAGAAAAATAAAAATAAAAAAAAATGTTTTTATTCTGGGCCCATTACATCATCAAATGGAGACCATTTTCGTTTTTGTTCCAAGTTATCTTTTGGGCCCATTATCCCAAACCCAACCAAAAATTGTTTTTTATTATTATTCTGATTTGTTAAAATAAAAAAAATAAAAAAAAGTAAAATTTTTTATTTTTCTGCTCCCACACTTTTACCCCTCTTTGTTATCTTCTTCTTTTTCAGAAAAAAGGGGATTGTGGTACAGTCCTCCAGACCTCCTTGCACTTGTACTACCCTTGCACCATGGCTGCCCCTGCAAGGTGGTGGAGCAAAGGCTGATTTGCTCCCCACTACTTGTACCCACACCAGCTGGCCTAACAAGAAGATTTGTCATCTTCTTCATTTTTTGTGCTATATATTGCATTGAACTGTGACCAAAAGGGGAGGAAAAACAATAGAAAAAATACTCCATATTCTCCTCTCCAACCTCTAACAACCATCACTCCCAAATCACAAATCAACACAAAAATACCCACATACTCTCTGATACCAAAGAAAAAAATAAAAAAAAAACCTCTTTTTTTTTCCTGTTTCTTTCTTTCTTTCTCTCTTTCTTCTTCTTCCTCCCTGCATCATCTTTCTCCTCTCATTCTTCTTCTTCTTCAACAACCCATCCCTTCCACCATTTTCCACCTTCCTCCTTGATCTCCCCACAACTCAGACACCACCAGATCCGCGCGACCACCACGACCTCCACCACTGGGGAGTTGCAGATCCGCAAGCTCCACCCCGCACCTGTGACCCATGCCTTCTCCGCCACTCCTCCGCGCGACCACCACGACCTCCACCACTGGGAGTTGCAGATCCGCGAGCTCCTCCGCGCGACCATCACGACCTCCATCACTGCGAGCCACACGCGAACCGCCACCGCCCAGAACCGATCCCTGCTTCTCCTCCATCTTGGCCGCCACCATCGGTTTCTGCTTCCACCGTGGTCGTGTGTCATTGTGGAGCAAGTCGCCGTGACCCGATCCCCGCTCCGCTCTGCTCGCCGTCCACGCCGCCGCTCCCCCCTGCCGCTGGTTCCAGCCGCATCCATCAACATCTCCTTGAGCTCCATTGTTGGTAACAAGGAGGCTTGGGAGCCTTTGTTGCTTCCCCTCCATTTCCCCATTTTTTATTCTTTTGTCCTTTTTATGTTTGCTTGACTTGTGCTGGTAGCTCATTAGGTTTTGATATTTGGTTGGGTTTGGGTTTGTAGCATGTGGCCCATTTGTTTGTTTCCCATCTATGTTGTTTTATTATTGCTAGAATTTGGGCCAAACAGAAAACAAAAAGAGTAATTTGTTTCTAAAATGTTTTGGCCTCTATCTGGTAGGCCTGAAATTTTGTCTTCAAAATTTTGTGATTGGGTCAGGGATGTAGTTAGACCCATCAGCATGAAATATAAGCTGTGGACTAACTACTAAGTCCCTCTTTTTACCGATATGGGCCTTTTCAGATTTGGGTCAGATTCTTTCCTTTTTTTTAAAGAAAAAAATGCTTTAGTAAAATATTAATTAACATAAAAATTAAAATAATTATGTTAACACAAAAAAAAGGTGGTAGAAAAAATAAAAATAAAAATCTTTTGAGTTCACGTAACAATCTACAATGTTGATGTATGATTTTTCATCCTCAAGTGTTGTATGAATTGTAAGGGTTTATCGTATAGCTCCGTTATCTTTAACCCTGTGCAAGAGTGAATTCTTTCTTTCTGTAAAAATTAAAATGTTTTCAATTTACTTTTTTTTAACAAAACTTTATCCAGCTTTTTTTACAAAGGAATTAAATTTCTTTGAATTCATGCAACAATATACAATGTTGATGTATGATTTTTCATCCTCAAGTGTTGTAAGAATTACAAGGGTTTATCGTATAACACTGTTATCTTGAACCTTGTGCTAAAATGAATCTCCTTTTATTAAGAATAATAAAATATTTTCAATTTGCTCTTTTAACAAATTTTATCCAACTTTTTTTTGTAAAAAAAAAAAATCTCTTTCATAATTCACGCAACAATCTACGACGTTGGTGTATGATTTTTTTCATCCTTAAGTGACGTATGAATTGTAAGGGTTTATCGTATAGCACTACTATCTTGGACTCTGTGCAAAGGTGGATTTATTTTAAAATAAAATCTCTTTTTAAACCAAAAAATCAAAAAAATCAAATCTTTATCAAAAATTAAAATCAACCAACCAAGCAAACATTTTCAAAAGAACTACGTGACTTTGAGTTTCCCATCGCACCTGGAAATACGTAGGAGCAAGATAAGTCATCTCGTCAAGCCAAAACTAAATTTTCCTTCTTTTGTGTCCTTCTTTATGTTAAAATAATTAATCAAAATAATTAAACTTTTCTATTTTTAGGGTTGCTCTATGGACACGGTGCCATATTCAGTCCCTTAGATTTGAGGTTACCCCCGTGGACTCATGTGCCATGTTCAACCTCATTTACTTTTTATAAACAATAAATTTAAAAATATAAAAATTAATAAATATTAAAAATTAAAAGTAATTCTTTCTTGTAAATAATTTTTGGGGTAAAATAAATATTTAAAAGGTTATTAAAATGTTTTTTGTACAATTAACTTGAGGTACCGTTTTTTAAACGGGCGATGTGGGGTGCTAACACCTTCCCTACTTGTAACCGACTCCCGGACTCTCTCTCTCTCTTTTTAGACCAGTTTACCTTTAAATAATTGGGTTTTCTAAGATTTTTCCAATAAAAATTTTAGTGGCGACTCATCTGCCTTTTTATCTCCCTTTTTCGCGGCGCCCTGACGGGACGGTCGCGACAAACTGGAGGCAATATCTGGACCGTCGAAAAGTGTCGGCAAGATCTGGACCGTCGAAATGGCGGCAAGATTTGGACCGTCGAAACGTGTCGGCAAGATATGGGTCGTCTATCTTACCTAACCGCCCCTCTATAAATATGAATACGCGCCTCGTCATTTCTACGTATTCCGAAACTCTTTCTTCTTCATTCTCATCCGACTTTCAACCTAACTAACACTTCGACTATCAATCATGGATCTTGATCTTGTCCCTTTCAATCCTACACAACCAGCGGAATTTGAATGGAGTCCTGGTAGCGATCTTGCTTTCATTTACTTCAATGGCCGAATTAAAAACGGTTGTGGGGGCGTCAAGTTCCACTGCTATAATCCAAGGCGCCTCCGTATCAACGAGGGCATATCTCTGTAGGATTTGAAATAGATGGTGCATGCCAAGCTCCAAGCTGGTAAAAAAATTATTGCTGATCCTTACTACCGGTGCCCTGAGAAAACACCACAGGGGATGATGACATACGCCGCATGTTTGCTGTGTTTAATGAACACAGGAGGGCGGGCCCTATTCAGTTGTACGCTTAATTGGGACGGTCGGCTGCTGAGATAATAGTTTTGCTGAGTGGGCCATCTGGATATGGTGGGTCTGAATGACTAACCAAACACTATGTTCTTGTTGGATTTATCTAGTTTTTTACTGGTGTGTGTTTCAATTTTATAACTCTGTTTACTGTGTAAGCAATAAGCCGTCTCATGTGCGTTCATTCTAGAAAGCAAGTTGATTACGAATGTTTCCATTAAAAAAATTTCCATTAAGTTTTTAATTAATTAATTAATTTCTCAATCTCCTCATTAACATGTTAATTAACTAACTTAATCTAACTGTTTAAAAACATTAAACCTAATCTTGTTTAGTTAAGGATTATTATAAATAATTTTTTAATTAATGTTTTTAATTCTTGATATTATTTTTGTATTATATAGTTAACTTCTTACTGTCTTAATTAACACACTAACTAACTAAACTAACCTAATCAATTAAACTAAAAATTAAAACTAATCATAATTAATGATAAATTGGGAAAGGGGGTATTTTGGTAGATAATTGGGAAATGGGGTATTATTGAATATAACATTTTTTAGGGTTATTTATAAAAAAAAATTCTAATAACATGTAGCAATTAAAATAACAAGAAACATAAAAAAATAAAATATTAACAATATACAATTAAAGCAATAAATAATCACCAAATTATTACTGTTAAATTATGAAGAGTAAAAATGATATTAATGATAAATAGAATTAATTCCATGATTTAAAGTAACAGGCAGAAAAAGAAGATGCATCTTGTTTTCGGCAGTCCATCACTTAAGAACTCCACAGTTAAGCGTGCTTGACTTGGAGCAATTATGGGATGGGTGACCTCCTGGGAAGTTTTCCCAGGAAGCGTGTGAGTGAGGACAAAGCACGCTGAAAAGACCCGTGTTGGTTTGTGGGGACAGTCGTCAATCCATAAAGCAGTCAAGGATGTTACAAATGGTATCAGAGCGGCACCTCTCCCAGTACGGTGTGGTTTGGGGACGAACCAAGCAGAAGCTGGTGGGCATGTAACACCCGGGTGTCGCCGGTGCAAGAAGGCACAGACAAGGAGCGGCTCCTGGCAGGCTCCTAGGCGGAGGGACACATGAATGAACAAATTACACACTTGAATGAGAGGGATCCTGAGACTGTGTAGGTATGAGACTATACAGTTGAGGAATGTTTATATGAATTGATTGGTACTACCTATACTAACAAGATGCATCTTCTTTTCGGGAGCCCAACACTTAAGAACTCCACAGTTAAGCGTGCTTGACTTGGAGCAATTATGGGATGGGTGATGTAACACTCCCTTTGGGCATTACATGACTAACTTAATTTCGTAATAACCTATTAAATAAAATAATAATTACTGGTTTACTTTCGGAAAATAATTTATATAAGTACTTAAGTACAGATCGATACTTTTTTTTTTATAAAAATTTCGACAGAGTCTCCTATGTAATTCCAACATCCCAAAATAAAAAACCTGCTAAAATATTTATATTTTCATCCCAAAATAAAAGCTCTCCGAGCCATAAACATCCTATCCACAATAGAAGCTCTCCGAGCCGTAAATATACATACACATAACAGTAATCCAATAAAAGACTCTCAGAGTCATAATACCTATAACTATGACTTTCTCCAAATAAAATTTACTCGATAAACTAAGTTGGTCGTACTAAAAGATATTCCTGGGGAAGACCCCATGGTTCTCACCATTATAACTAACATCAGACATCTTCAAGGATTGGGACTAATATCCCCGAGTGAAGCTGAGAACTTCTCTGCAACATCTTTACACTCAAACAAAAAATACCACAAAAGAAACTAAACAGAAATAATGCAAAGGTGAGATACCGACATATGAGTTTTATCATAGCAATCACATACATGACTCTCACACAATGACATACAATATACCATAACCATAAACACAGGGATCCATTCCTGACAATCAAATGTGTTTTGTAAAACATTTCATGTCACTTCAATATTCATTATCTAGTTCACTGTCTTTGGAGATCCTAACTTCCCTTCGTCGAGCATGATAGGATCGCGATAATGCATATAACACAATTGTCTCGTGCGTTTTGGGCCAGCCTCTCAATTTAGGTCTGATCCCGAATTGTTCTGGGGTATCGCATCTCACCTAAATAATACAGAATAGTTCCTGATTGAGTACATTTCGAGCAGGGTAGCCGATTTCCACGACAAGAGGTTGCAAAGCCCCAAGCATTTCGTGGAGTTTGAACCCGAATGTCCCCGAAGACCCAAAAACTAAAGGAGTCATCTTTGGTCTGTAACTATTCAGTTTGTCAGTTCACCCTTTGTGAAACTGTAGCTCGAATACACAATGGCACGTCTGCCACAACAGCATAAAAGCCTGACTGCTGATCAGCCGCTGGCTCATCTAGTTTTATGGCTAATATGACCGTGGTTTTGTGCTAATTATGTATCATTTTCGCCCAAATTAGACTTGATTGTCTTTAAGCAGTATTTTGAGTCTCTAGAGTATTTTTAGGTTAATTTAGTTGATTTAGAGTCAAATAAAACACTTATGCTATTTCCTATTGTTTCAGGTTAAAATAAAGCACTTAGAGACAAAGGAGTGAAGAAACAATGGAAAAATGCAATTCTGGAGGATTCGCCTCGCGAGCCTGAAAACCAGCACGAGCAGCAACAGTCACCTCTCTTCCTCGCCTCGCGAACCTGAAAGCCAGCAGAACAGTAAAAATGTCATCCTCTCTGGTTCGCCCCGCGAACAGCACCTCGCCTCGCGACCCTGAAGGATGACTGTTCCAGAAATATGCAAGCTCTCGGGGTCGCCTCGCGAATAACTTCTTCGCCTCGCGATAATGGAAGTCAGAAAGCATCACGGTTGGCCCCTGATGTTCATAACGGGCGTAATAAGAAGACTCTTCAATTCTTCGCCCCGCGAGCCGTTCTTAGCCTCGCGAGAATGCCAAAGGTTGCTGACTCTTCATAACATTCGCCTCGCGAATTAGGGCTCGCCTCGCGAGTGGGCTGAATTTCTGAATAATTATAAAAGGCTGTTCTGGATAGATTGAAAAGACTTTTGCTTCTCCATTGTTTTAACTTTTTCTGTGTGTTTTCGTTTTTCCATGGAGAACTAAGTTTCTAGGATTAATCTATTGTAATCGATTTCCACTACACTTGAGGTTCTTGTATTTCCTGTTTTGTATGCTTTTCCCTTTTCAATGCCATGTTGTATATTTCTGTTTGCTTAATTCAGGAGTATATTGTGTTGTGTTGATTTATTTTCGGTGATACCATGTTCCTATAATTAATCGCGTTTGCTTAATTCGCGTGTGTACATTTCGTGTTCGCTTAGTTCACGAAGGGCTTAACCCCGTTTGCTTAA
Source organism: Sophora flavescens (assembly GCA_030762895.1). NCBI lineage: Eukaryota > Viridiplantae > Streptophyta > Magnoliopsida > Fabales > Fabaceae > Sophora > Sophora flavescens. Next base: position 42,796,859 of record CM061069.1, on the reverse strand, counting down.
TTCGGGAATAGGGACATATATCTGTAGTAGTGGTTTCGCTTGTAAATTGTTGCTACAACCGGGAGGGGATTAGAATCTGCTTAGGGCTTGGAAATTGCATGAACCTATGATAGTTGGGAAATCGAGAACAATGGATTAATCGTCTTTAGCTATTTGATAATCTTTTCAACTGCTTTGTTTTCATTGCTTTGTTTTGCTTTGTTTCTTATTTGCATTCCAATCCAACCCTCAACCCACCCCCCCCCCCCCCCCCCCCAAAAAAAAAACTGATTTTTGTGATAAATAACACTTCAAGAGTCCTTGTGAGACGACATCCGAGTTGTCGCCCTAACTACAGTTTTAAAAACCGCTCGTTCTTTTTGGCGCGTGCGCGACAGCGAGACCAAAAATTGGCGCCGTTGCCGGGGACTCTGGTTTGTTATTTTTCGCATTTTGTTTTTTTTCTTTTCTTTCTTTTATTTTCATTTTTGTTTTGAATTGGTCTGGCTACTGGGTCTAATTGCCCTGAATTGTGTGATTTTGATCCTGAAATTGAAAGAACACTGCACACACGTCGTAGAGAAATTCGGGCTAGCACTAGTAGTCATTCTAATTCTAAAACTGTTTTTGAAAACATGGGTGATCAAAGGACATTAAGACAGCTTGCTGCCCCTGATGTAAATTACAATGGCTTGTGTATTGCATATCCTGGTGCTGATACTCCTTTTGAATTAAAATCTGGTTTCATTCACTTGTTGCCAAAGTTTAATGGTCTTGCAGATGAGGATCCACACAAGCACTTGAAGGAATTCCAGGTTGTCTGCTCCACAACCTCGAGATCATAGGGAGTAACTGAGGATAGCATCAAGCTGAAAGCTTTTCCGTTCTCACTCCAGGGAGCTGCAAAGGATTGGCTGTTATATCTTGAGCCGAACTCTATCACCACCTGGAATGATTTGAAGAGGGTTTTCTTAGAGAGATATTTTCCTGCTTCCAGAGCTGCGTCAAGAAGGAAGGAAATATGTGGCATCAGGCAAGGAAGATTCAAGCATTTGGTATCCAGTTGCCCCCAGCATCAGATTTCTGAACAACTTCTTATCCAGTACTTTTATGAAGGGTTACTGCCGATGGATAGGAATCTTTTGGATGCTGCTAGTGGGGGAGCACTTGTTGATAAGACCCCAGCTGCTGCCAAGCAACTCATTGAAAATATGTCACTGAATTCCCAGCAGTTTACTACCAGGAGAAATTCTGTTGAGACAAGAGGTGTGCATGAGGTCCATAGCTCTTCGTCCAACCAGGCCCTTGAGAATAGAATGGATGAGCTCACTTCTTTTGTAAGGCAATTGGCAATAGACAGGGTTCAGCCTGCAAGGTTATGTGGCATATGCAATTCTCCTGAGCACCCATATGATGCATGCCCCATCCAGAGAGAAGAGTTCGTCAGTGAAGCGCCTCAAGCTTATGCAGTAAATCCCTATAATCAAGGAAACAGTCAGAACCGGTACAGCACTCCAGACCTCTCCACAAATAGGTACCATCCCAATTGGAGGAATCATCCTAATCTTCGGTATGGGAACTCATCCCAACAACAACCGATGGCACCTCAGAATCCTCCTCAAGTGACCACTTCTGCACCTTCTGGACCTTCACTGGAGGACATGTTCAAGCAAATGACTTCACAATTGACTTCACAAATGAATGCACAAATGACTACACTTTTCCAGCAGCAAATTGGACAGTTCCAGGCACAGTTCCAGGCCTCACAGGCACAGTATCAGCAGCGAACAGATGCTAGCATTCAAGATTTGAGGACACAAGTTGGACAGCTTGCCACTTCCATAAACAACATACAGCAAGGTCAAGGGACAACCCAGCTACCTGCACAGACAGTAATGAATCCCAATGCCTCCAATCCTAATGTGAGTGCCATTTCTCTGAGATCTGGAAGAGTTGTTGAGGCATCCTCTGAGAAAAATGAAGAAACTGTTGAGGTAACTCCTGAGCCTACTGTTGATGTTGAAGCTGAGAAGGTATACATACCACCAATCCCTTTTCCACACAGAGTTCAGAAAAATAAGAAGATTGGTGGTGAAGACAAGGAGAGGGAAATTTTAGATGTGTTCATAAAGGTAGCTGTGAATATCCCCCTTCTAGATGTGATCAAGCAGGTGCCTAAGTATGCCAAATTTCTGAAGGATCTATGCACCAAAAAGAGGAAGTTGAAGAATAATGAGAGGGTTGATTTGGGAAGAAATGTTTCAGCTCTTATCCAGTCTAAGCCTGCACCAGAAAGAGTTGCTGCTTTAACCCCTACTCAGGCACTACCACAAAAGTGCAAGGATCCGGGCACATTTACTATTCCATGCACTATTGGGGATAGAAGATTTGAAAATTGCATGCTGGATTTGGGAGCCTCCATAAATGTCATGCCCACTTCTATTTTCAATAACCTTGATCTTGGGCCTTTGCAGTATACAGGTCTCACCATCTAGTTGGCCAACAGGACCATTGCCCGCCCCATGGGAATGGTAGAAGATGTGCTGGTGCAAGTTGATGATTTGATCTTCCCTGCTGACTTCTACATCCTAGACATGGCAGGAGAGACTAATTCCAGTAGATCACCAATAATCTTGGACAAACCATTCATGAAGACAGCCAAGACTAAGATTGATGTGAATGATGGGACCATGTCTATGGAGTTTGGTGATATTGTGGCAAAGTTCAACATCTTTGATGCTATGAAACACCCACTGGAGGAGCACTCTGTTTTCCAGTTAGAGTTGCTTTCTGAGATCATTGATGATACCCATGAGGACCTAGTTTCTGATTTTCCTTTTATTTCTGGGTTTGATGATTTATATTCATGTACTAACTGTACTGACACTAACCCGTGTGCTGTTTGTGCTGAGTTTATTGATTCAACTTTGCAGGGTGATAGTGATAGTGAGAGTGAAGCTGTCTGTTCTGTAGGAGTCCTTGACATCATGGCTACTCCCAATGTACCATCCATTGAGCAGCCACCCTCCCTAGAGCTCAAGCCACTTCCTGGGAACCTGAAGTATGCCTACCTGGAGACGAATGAAAAACTTCCAGTCATCATTTCCTCCAGCCTTGACTCTGACCAGGAAGCTAAACTATTGGAGGTTCTGAAGAAGCACAAGAAGGCTATTGGTTGGACCTTAGCTGACATTCCAGGAATTAGCCCCTCCAGATGTATGCACAGAATTCTATTGGAGGATGGGGCTAAACCAGTAAGGCAGGCCCAAAGGCGGCTAAACCCATTGATTCTGGATGTGGTGAAGAAAGAGGTGACTAAACTTCTGCAGGCAGGTATTATATACCCCATCTCTAATAGTACTTGGGTAAGTCCGGTGCAAGTTGTACCCAAGAAGTCCGGTCTCACAGTAGTTAGGAATGATAATAATGAGCTTGTACCTACTAGAGTCCAGAATAGCTAGCGAGTCTGTATAGATTATAGGAAGTTGAACCAGGCCACCAGAAAGGATCACTTTCCTTTGCCGTTCATAGATCAGATGCTGGATCGGCTGGATGGTAAATCTCATTACTGCTTTCTTGATGGCTTTTCCGGGTACTTCCAGATCCATATTGCCCCTGAGGATCAGGAAAAGACCACTTTTACGTGTCCCTTTGGTACGTTTGCCTATAGGAGGATGCCATTTGGCCTTTGTAATGCTCCTGGCACCTTCCAAAGATGCATGCTTAGCATATTTACTGAATTCATTGAAAATTGCATGGAGGTGTTCATGGATGACTTCACTGTATATGGCTCCTCATTTGATGCATGTCTGCATAGTCTGAGTTTAGTTCTACAAAGATGCATTGAGACTGATCTGATTTTGAACTATGAAAAATGTCACTTTATGGTAGAACAGGGGATTGTTTTGGGTCATGTTATTTCTAAAGAGGCTATTTTAGTAGATCCTGCAAAAATTGATGTGATTTCTTCATTGCCTTATCCATCTTGCGTACGCGAGATCCGTTCTTTTCTTGGCCATGCAGGTTTCTACAGGCGCTTTATTAAGGACTTCAGCAAGATAGCTCTGCCCTTGTCAAACTTGCTGAAGAATGATGCCATGTTCCATTTTGATGAAAATTGCAAGAAGGCATTTGACTACCTGAAAAGAGCATTGACCTCTACCCCCATCATCCAGCCCCCCGTGATGGACACTCCCTTTGAAATCATGTGTGATGCTTCCAATTTCTTTGTGGGAGCGGTTCGGCACAAAGGGTGGGCAAGGCTGCCCATGTAATTCATTATGCTTCTAGGACATTAGATGCTGCACAATCCAATTACACCACCACCGAGAAAGAAGCGCTAGTCATTGTTGTGTTTGCACTTGATAAATTTAGGTCTTATTTGCTAGGTTCAAAAGTTATTGTTTTCACCGACCATGCAGCTCGAAGTACTGTTAAAGAAACCAGAAGCTAAGCCAAGACTGATCCGGTGGATGCTTTTGCTCCAAGAATTCAATGTGGAGATAAAAGACAAGAGTGGAGCTGAAAATCTGGTAGCCGATCACTTGAGCCGAATAGCAAGGGATGAGGATCCTTCTCCCATCCAAGATGATTTCCCTGATGAGCGACTTCTACATCTGTATAGGGTAACACCCTGGTTTGCTGACATAGTTAACTTTCTTGTTGCTGGTGTTGTTCCTGCAGGTACAAGTAGATCCAAGTTCCACAAGCTCAAGAGCGATTCAAAGTACTATGTGTGGGATGATCCGTACCTTTGGAAGTTTTGCAGTGATCAGGTGATTCGGAGGTGTGTCCCCGATCATGAGACAGAGTCCATCTTACACTTTTCACATGCCTCTCAAGTTGGAGGACATTTTGGACCACAGAGGACAGCAAGAAAAGTCCTGGATTCTGGGTTCTACTGGCTCACAATTTTTAGAGATGCCTATGAGGTCTAAAGGAATTGCAAGGAATGTCAAACAACAGGCCCTGCCATCACTCGTAGGAGTGAGATGCCTCAGCAGCCCATGCTTTTTTGTGAGGTTTTTGATGTGTGGGGGATTGATTTTATGGGTCCTTTCCCTGCTTCTTTTGGGTTTCTGTATATTCTTTTGGCTGTTGACTATGTTTCAAAGTGGGTGGAAGCAATCCCCACTAGGACTAACGATGCTAAAGTTGTTTCCAAATTTGTTAGGTACAACATTTTTTGCAGGTTTGGCATACCTAAGGCTATCATCAGTGACCAGGGCACTCACTTCTGCAACCGAACCATGGAAGCCTTACTCAGGAAGTATGGGGTTGTGCATAGAGTTTCCACTGCTGACCATCCCCAGACCAATGGCCAGGCTGAGATATCAAACAAGGAGATCAAGCAGATTCTAGAGAAGATGGTGCAGCCGAATAGAAAGGAATGGAGCTGCTGTCTGGAAGACGCACTGTGGGCACAGAGGACCGCTTTCAAGACACCTATAGGAATGTCCCCCTTTCGGCTTGTATTTGGTAAGGCATGTCATCTCCCGGTGGAAGTTGAGCACCGTGCAAATTGGGCAGTCAAGTGTTGTAACATGGACATGAAGAAAGTTGGTGTTGAAAGGAAACTACAGCTGCAGCAACTTAAGGAGCTTAGGCTAGAAGCCTATGAAAGCTCCAGGATTTATAAAGAGAAAACAAAACTTTTTCATGATAGGATGATTGCTAGGAAAGAATTTTTTGTGGGCCAGAAAGTCTTACTGTTTAATTCCCGCCTGAAATTGATGGCTGGGAAACTTAGGTCCAAATGGGATGGCCCCTTTGTTGTTGCTAATGTTTTTCCTTATGGTGCAGTAGAGATTAAAAGTGCAGGTACCAACAAGTCCTTCAAGGTTAACGGGCAGAGGCTAAAGCCATTCCATGGTGTGGATGCTGGTATTCCTGTGGATGCTAATGTTGAGGAGCTCTCCTTGGAAGCTTCTACCTACTCTGACACTTGATCAGGGAGTACCATTTCCTTTCCCGCACTCTGATTTAATAGTTATGTTGTTTCATTGGGGACAACGCATGTTTTAAGTGTGGGGGAGGGAACTAGTTGTAGTTTTGTTTTGTTTTGTTTTTTTTCCTTTTCTTTTAATAAAGCTCCTAAATAATTTGAGAAGATCAGGAGTAGGTGTGTCGAGTCTTGTGTCGGCAAGTTTGCTGGATTTTAATTGAATTTGCATAGATGATTGCATGCTATGTGTTGACTGTTTTCCCGCTAGGTTTTGAAATTTGAAAATTTAATCCCCATGTGAAAAAAATTGAAAACTGAACTTTGAGATATTTTGTTGTGATTGCATGATTTATGATAAGTTTGGGGTGAAGGGAAGCACACACTAGGGATAAAATCTCTGTCAAACAATTTGCATGAATGTCCAGGTGAGGTTTTGAGCCTCCAACATGTTTTTGACTGTGTGAATCACTTTTTTTTTAAGTTGCACTTTCCTGAATTTGTTTGAATCTCTTTATGGTTTGCATGTTTATGTGTTTGCTTCAGATGATTTAGGCATTTTCTTTGTAAATAGCTACTTAGCCTGAAAAGAACCAGTCCCTAATGCATGTTCCTTAGTTAGCCCCATTGTGCCTAATTAGCCTATTGTTTCTTGTTGACCTTATGTTATAAGCTAAAATCTGGAAAACCATGTTAACCCGATCTTAGGATTAGGAGAGCATGGAATCTTAACAAGAGAATGTTTTCAAGAAACTAAGTTTGGGGTGACTACAAGGTGTAATGTGTTGTTTGGGATTGAAATAAAAAAAAAATAATAAAAAGGTTGGAGCCAAAGGCAAGAAAAAAAAAAGAAAAAAAAGAATGAAAAAAAAAAGAAATAAAAGAAATAAAAAGTACAAAAAAAAAAGTCAAAAAGGATATTGAAAGAAAAGAGGCTGTAGTCACCCAAGGCAAATGAAAAATGAAAAAAGGAACTTGAGTGGAAATTCAAAGTGTAAAAAGCTCATTCTCTCTTAGTTCCTAGGGTCTTCAGCCTAGTTCCTTTGTATATCCTACCCTTAGCCAGGCCCCATTACAACCCATAAAAGACCTTTTGATGTTGCATGCATGTTTTCTGTGGGAATCATTTTGAGATGAAAATCAAATTTATGGGAAGTGCTTCTGAAAAGTGAAATTGAGTGAATTGGTGTTAGCCTAGACAAACTGAGCGATTGAGTGAAACACTAAATGCCCTTGTGAGGAAGGCGATTGTTTGAATTTGGTGATCTCCCTCTTGTGTGTAACTTGGATCCCTTGCTTAGATTAATGATTGTTTGAATGATGAAATTCTCAAATGTTCAGAATAAAGGATTGTGGGGATTGCTTTGTTTGAAAGGGGGGAACATTGAAAGAAAAACTGTTTTGATGAAATTGCTTGAATTTGTGCAAAGTTGATGGAATCTTTTAAGCTTGCCATGTCTTGAGTCTTTTTGAGTTTTAGTTTGCTTGGGGACAAGCAAAGTTTAAGTTTGGGGTATTTTGATCAGCCGCTGGCTCATCTAGTTTTATGGCTAGTATGACCGTGGTTTTGTGCTAATTATATATCATTTTCGCCCAAATTAGACTTGATTGTCTTTAAGCAGCATTTTGAGTCTCTAGAGTATTTTTAGGTTAATTTAGTTGATTTAGAGTCAAATAAAACACTTATGCTATTTCCTATTGTTTCAGGTTAAAATAAAGCACTTAGAGCCAAAGGAATGAAGAAACAATGGAAAAATGCAATTCTGGAGGATTCGCCTCGCGAGCCTGAAAACCAGCACGAGCAGCAACTTCCTCGCCTCGCGAACCTGAAAGCCAGCAGAACAGTAAAAATGTCATCCTCTCTGGTTCGCCCCGCGAACAGCACCTCGCCTCGCGACCCTGAAGGATGACTGTTCCAGAAATATGCAAGCTCTCGGGGTCGCCTCGCGAATAACTTCTTCGCCTCGCGATAATGGAAGTCAGAAAGCATCACGGTTGGCCCCTGATGTTCATAACGGGCGTAATAAGAAGACTTTTCAATTCTTCGCCCCGCGAGCCGTTCTTAGCCTCGCGAGAATGCCAAAGGTTGCTGACTCTTCATAACATTCGCCTCGCGAATTAGGGCTCGCCTCGCGAGTGGACTGAATTTCTGAATAATTATAAAAGGTTGTTCTGGACAGATTGAAAAGACTTTTGCTTCTCCATTGTTTTTACCTTTTTCTGTGTGTTTTCGTTTTTCCATGGAGAACTAAGTTTCTAGGATTAATCTATTGTAATCGATTTCCACTACACTTGAGGTTCTTGTATTTCCTGTTTTGTATGCTTTTCCCTTTTCAATGCCATGCTATATATTTCTGTTTGCTTAATTTAGGAGTATATTGTGTTGTGTTGATTTATTTTCGGTGATATCATGTTCCTATAATTAATCGCGTTTGCTTAATTCGCGTGTGTACGTTTCGTGTTCGCTTAGTTCACGAAGGGCTTAACCCCGTGTGCTTAATTCGGGAATAGGGACATATATAGTAGTGGTTTCGCTTGTAAATTGTTGCTACAACCGGGAGGGGATTAGAATCTGCTTAGGGCTTGGAAATTGCATGAACCTATGATAGTTGGGAAATCGAGAACAATGGATTAATCGTCTTTAGCTATTTGATAATCTTTTCAACTGCTCTGTTTTCATTGCTTTGTTTCTTATTTGCATTCCAACCCCCCCCCCCCCCCCCCCCCAAAACTGATTTTTGTGATAAATAACACTTCAAGAGTCCTTGTGAGACGACATACGAGTTGTCGTCCTAAACTACAGTTTTAAAAACCGCTCGTTCTTTTTGGCGCGTGCGCGACAGCGCGACCAACTGCGCATGTAAAACAAGGTGCTTTCATTTTCATTTTTATTTTTCGCATCATTCTTTCCTCGTCAAGGCTTACGCTCTCGACTGCTTGTAAATAAAATATTAAATTAAACTTTAATACTCACATAGAATTTTATCAATAAAATCAATGATTCACAATCTCCTTCACAACCGAACACTAGTCCGACGTCTCGGAATTCTAGGTTCTATCTTTCCTCAAAACTATAATAGGAACTCTAGCCCGGCAATCCGGAACACTAGGTCCTTTATACTTTCTCAAAACTCAAAACAAGAACTCTAGCCCGTCAATCCGGAGCACTAGGTCCTTTCTTTTTCCTCAAAACTCAAAACAAGAACCCTAGCCCGTCAATCCGGAGCACTAGGTCCTTTCGTTTTCACCCTCTTTTCAGAGATTTTCGTTCAGTGAAAACTAAATCGAAAAAAAAAAGTTCAAGAGTTTCTAAATTTTTGTGACATAAATACTTTTCGTTCTTAGGAATACTATTTCACTAAAACTGTTTTCTTTTAGAAATCCATTTTCTGAAAACTTAGGAAACCATTGAAATCTTTTTCTCAACTTAGAACCAAATACAAAACTCTTGTAAATAGATTTATCAAAGAGAGCATTTTCTCTAAATGTTTCCATTTTTGAACAACTTTTGGTAAAACCTAAACGAAAATCTTTGTTTTCAAAAGACTTTTCTTTTCAAAAATTCTTTAAACCTTTTCATGAATTTTGATATTTCCCATTGTCTTTCTTTCCTAACTTCGTTCTATATTCACACTTTCATCATTTAGGATTTTCTTCTCATTTTTCCAAAGAAAACAAAACACCACTTTTTCGATATTTTTGAGTTAAGGTACTTTAATGTCTTAATCTTGATTAACAAGCAATAACCAGTGTCATGCCATCAGCCAAGCACAATCAAGCAAAACAATAATATAATCAACAAACAATAACATTAAAACTCCAATCAAACTCTAAACAATTCAGGCAAGACATCATTACAAAGATTTAAAAATTAACATACATTCAAACACGTCAATAAGTATGTAACTACTAAAACTCTTCAAGTAAACTCTCTTTACCTTTGCAGACCAAAAAATAATCTCTCCTTGATGCATTCAACAATTAGCTCCTCGCACCACAAAACTGCTCAAGTTCAAACCCCAACTCGACCTTCCAGTTTCCTTTAAACAGCTCCTATCCACTCCCGAAAATCATAAAACCTGTTTCCCCCAAATAACCACAACCACAACAACATCCCGTAGAGGGAGTCAAAGTTGTTTAAATAATCAGACAAATCTAACAGTCGATCAATCATCATCAAACACTTACTCTAAGTTGATTAAACACTTTATTTCACAAAACATAACTAATTTCAATTAAAATCAGATTGGGACTTTAGGGTTCCTAAATAAATTTGGGGAAAACTCATTTTAAATTAAAGAATAATGAAATTGGTTTAGGAAAACATTAATTCATGGTCCCAATTGCACAAAAACAAGTTTTAATTTCACATCACAGTATGAAATCCAAGAGCTAGGGTTAGGGTTTGCAAACTGATTTGGGGCTTCATAATCACAAAGGATTAGGGGTAAGAAACTGATCGAAGGTGAAGAAGAAGAAGTTGAGGTGGTGCTGTGGTGTTCCTCGCGGCGGCGGCGGCGACGGATAGTGGCGGTTCGACATTTCTGTAGCAACCAAGACCAAAGAAAAAGGGGTAAAGTTCAAGGAGAAGAAGAAACTCAAGAACCAACAAGGAACAAGAAAACCCACAAGGGTGGTAGTTTACTAGACAGAACGTGGTGGCAGACGGCATTTTTTGCGCGGCAGCGATGGCTCCGTTTCGTGTTTCCAGCGACGCGCACAGGGACATGACTCGCGGTCGTCTCCACCCTTGCGACGGTTCCAAGCGGCGGTGCAGGGGGTGTTATGCGGCTGCTTCAAGGAAGGAAGCAGAAGATGGAGTTTGAGAGAAAGTGAGAGTGTGGTTTTGTTGTTGAAGAAGAAAGGAGGGGGGGGGGGGGGGGGGTTCTGTCGACGGGTTTGAGAGAGAGGGGAGCATTTTTGTTTTTCATTTTGCTTAAAAGGTAAATACTAAAATGAGTGGTTAAGATTATGTCTAGAAAAAGTAAATAATATTGATTCTTGGATCTAAAAATAATGAGTGACAAATATATAATTTTAAATTTCAAAATAGAGTAAAGATTGATGCTAGAATTTATCAACCAAAAAAATCAATGATTCAAAATAAATCTCCGATTAATTCTGAATCAATTTATTTTCAAAACTAAAATTAAATAGAGTAAAATATGAACATAATTTTCTTTCAATCATATCTTTTGAAATATTTTTCTAAACAAAAACTGATAGTGACAATAACATAATATTATTGTCTAGTAAACGTGCATGCACTGAAATAAAATAGTGCTAACGCACTTAATAAAATCATTTTAAATGAGTAATTAAAATTACTCAAACTAAATCACATAAAAATAAGTTAAAATAATTATTCATATAATTAATCAATCCAAATAAAATAATATAAACATATATTAAACATATATATATATATATATATATATATATATATATATATATATATATATATATATATACTGTTATTAAAGAACAGTAAAACACGGGGTGTTACAGGTGACCTCCAAGGAAGTTTTCCCAGGAACTGTGTGAGTGAGGACAAAGCACACTGAAAATACCCGTGTTGGTTTGTGGGGACAATCGTCAATCCATAAAGCAGTCAGGGATGTTACACCATGCAACCACGCGAAAGACGTTTGGGATGACCTAGAGGAACGATTTGCTCAGACCAACGCGCCCAGAGTTCATCAATTGTGGCGCACATTATGCTTGATTCAGCAAGATTCGGGTGTTAGCATCAAAGATTTCTATACACAGTTCAAAAGCTACTTGGATGAGCTGAGCGAACTCCAACCTTTACCAGAATGCACCTGCGGAGTGTTAAGTCTCTAAAATGTCTGATGTACATTTTCCTAAGTTTTGATGAGAACTAAACATTGGTTAATGATTTAATTAACCTTCATATTGGTTTCTAACCTGTCTATCTAGTGTACATATTAAATTAATCATTTGTCTGCTCATATAAGTGACTATCTGTCTGGATAAGGGAAAGTCAACCTATCTGCCGACTAGGATTATTGACTTCTTTCAAGATACGTCTTCAACCTGTCTCCCCACAAGATCCTTCACTCGTCTGAAGTTACTCGTTGAAGAACCAAGGATCTAACAAGCTTTTGTTGGCTGTTGTAACGCCCTTCGTTACAATAGTAACCCAAAATAGATTCACAAAAAAAATGGCTAAATAATTTTTTTCATAAATATAATATTCTGGAAATACCTCAATAATTATTAAGGTAAAATAATGATAATAAATCCTTACATAAATAAAAATGAATTGCCTCAAAACCCGGGCGTCTACTAAAATTAACCCAATGTTAAAAATAAATAAAATAAACGTGTCTAGCCACAAACGACTCTTTATTTCAAAAAGTACTAACCAAGCTAGATAATAAATAATAAAAATTCACTAAGTCTTCAAGTCTTTGTGACGTCGTCCTCGTGCTCTGAAAACAACACTTTTAATGAGATATATTCCCGGTGAATAAAAATCATTTAATAAAAGGGTTCACAAATAGTGTTGTTCTCAGCCGGCGCGGTAACCGGAAAAACATCCATGGTACCCGCTAATTTTCAAAATAAAAAATATAATAAATCTCCAAAATAATAACGTATAAATTAATTAATGTCAAACATTTAAGCCACAAGCTCATAAAACTAACCACGGTCACATCTCATTACATTTAATCACATTCACCATTGAAACTCTAAGCAATACAACTCCATGAACATGACTCGGTGATTCCCAGAATCATTTGACTTGACTCTTTGGTTCCCAGAACCGGTGTGAATCCCAGATTCACTATGGTCTATGAGCTCATATCCATGCAATGGCGTCCCACTGCCTTCCCCATCCTGGATGGAGGTATCTCACATCCCATCCCAGATGTGGATATTTTCAATAATCTGACATCCCATCCCAGATGGTTATATCTCTCATCCTATTCCTGGAATAGAATGTATACCGTTATCCCTTCCCGAAAGGTGATGACTAACTCATGCACAATACAATATGTCATCCCATATGACTATCAAAACGGGTGTTCAAACTCTATGTATCAATAACAATAGTATTATGTCATGCCAATACAACACTTTAACATTACAAAAACCAATTAAATAATCAAGAACAATACACCACACACACAGAATTATGTGTGTGTGTGTGTGTGTGTATATATAATATTATTATTATTAAACCACAACACTTTGCATGAACCCGATTTGTGAGTTCCTTGCTTCAAATTCTTTTGGTCAATTTTAAAAAATAAAGTACAGCCATGAAATTTTCCTTTATTTAAGCTATACGTACATATTCAGCATATTCACGAAAATTTGCATGTCTAGGGAATAAAGATTGTCATAAAAAATAATATAATATTATATACGTACAAGTAAAACAATTCAGCCATTTATAAAATTACATATTAGGCAAAACAAATAGGATTTTAATCCATCATATACTTTTTCATTGAAAACTCCTTAAATGTTTTAAGAATCTCAAATCAAGAATCAAGAACACTATATTAATTGTACCATGAAAGGGTGAACAAATGTATTTTTACTCACCTCTTGTAGACCTCTAAAAACGTTAAAAATATCAAAGACAGCTCGCAGCGTAACACCAAAAATCCTTCTTCTCTATGCTGTCGTTTTTGGCTGTGCGATTCCACACTTCTCACTGCAACAGTACTCATCAACCTGCTTTTGGTGTTCGGCGGCTCTAGTGTGATAGGTTTCTATTTTTATTTGTGCCAGGTGCAACCTTTTTTTTTTTCCAATCTCTCATTCAATTGTAATTTGTATCAGGGTCCCATTTTCTAATTGTAAAGAGTTTCATAATTATCAAATGAAAAGCCTGATCATGTACGTGATTGAGATGTGTTTTAGTCTTTCCTTCAAATCAATTTAACATATGTGGGTCCCGCTATTATTATTGTTATTTCCTTTTTTTATATTCCAAATGGTATTTCACCTGCTCCACCTCCGTTTGAGAATTTGGATTTGCCTTTAACCAAATTCTCCAATTGGCTGCCAACGTGAACCCGTGTGTGTGTGTTTTTCTTTTCTTTTCTAATTTTCCAAATTACTTCACTATTTAATTAAATTTGATCTACACTATACCTTTCAATAAAATAATTAATTGTTATTTTTCTATATTTAAATTTTTGGATGTTAGATTTTCTTCCCTTCTTTAAGAAATTTCGTCCTCGAAATTCTTACATTCTACCTAAACAAACAAGATTGAAGGTAATGCAACGCTAAGTTATTTACCTACACTGAAAAGATTTGGATGATGTTGTCTGACATCTTCTTCAAGTTCCCAAGTGGCTTCCTCTGAAGTCAATCCTTCCCAAACCACCTTTACCAATGAGATCGTCTTCTTCCTCAAATTTTAGTGCTCTTGTCAATGATCTGCTTAGGCCTGAACTTAAAGATCAAATTATCCCTCAATTGTACCGACTCAGGAGCTATCACATGTGACATCTGGTACGTACTTCTCAAGTTCAGAACATGAAAGACTTTATGGAGATTTAACAACTGTAGTGGAAGAGCCAATTGATAAGCAACGGGCCCGACTCTTTTAAGAATTTGGAAAGGACCCATGAAATGAGGATTTAACTTGCGGACACTTGTCGACTTCCCTACCCCAATCTTAGGAGTGACTATCAAGAATACATGTTCCTCTTCCTAAAATTCTAAGGCTTTCGTTTCATGTCGGCATAACATTTTTTCACTAATGGAAATAATGTAATATACGGGAACGTTTTACGTCAGTTGACCATTGATAAGCCTCTGGCTCATCAAGTTTTATGGCTAGTATGACCAGGGTTTTGTGCTAATTATATATCATTTTCGCCCAAATTAGACTTGATTGTCTTTAAGCAGCATTTTGAGTCGTTTAAGTATTTTTAGGTTAATTTAGTTGATTTAGAGTCAAATAAAGTACTTACTGTTAATCCTTGTTTGCAGGTAATAAAAAGAAATAATTCTGGAGTTCTCGCCTCGCGAGAAGGCATTCGCCTCGCGAACCAGAAGCGTGACTGTTCCAGAAATTGCAAACCTTTCTGTGTCGCCTCGCGAATACATGTCTCGCCTCGCGAGACTGAAGACCAGAAGCCATGACTTTTCCATTCCTCGCCACGCGAACCGTACTTCGCCTCGCGAGAAGACCAAACGTTGCAGAAATTCGTGTCGCGAGACAGTGTTCGCCTCGCGAGCTCGCGCAGAAGTCACATATATAAATTGTTGTTCTATGACAGATTGAAGGAGACTGAGTTTTCAGTTTTGATTTTAGTCAATAGTAGTAGTTTATCTTCTTTTCTCTTAGAATAGGACTGCTACGAATTTAGATATGTTTTGTTTTTCCTTTGTAATGGAGAGCTAGTCTCCTTAGATTAATCTACTGCGATTGGGTTCCATTTACACTTGAGGTCTTGTAATTCCTGTTTTGTATGCTTTTCCCTTTTCAATACTATGCTATATATTTCTGTTTGTTTAATTCAGGAGTGTATAGTGCTGTGTTGATTTATTTCGGTGATGTTATGTTCCTATATTGAATCGTGTTTGTTTAATTCGCGTGTGTTCATTCATATTCGTTTAGTTCATGAGGGCTTAACCCCGTTTGTTTAATTCGGGAATAGGAACATATATCCGTAGTAGCGATTTCGTTTGTTAATTGTTGCTACAACCGAAAGGGGATTAGAATCTGCTTAGGGCTTGGAATTATATAAACCGATGATAGTTGGGAAATCGAGAACAGTAGATTAATCGTCTTTAGCTATTTGACAATCTTTTAACTGCTCTGTTTTTATTGCTTTGTTTATGCTTTGTTTTCAATTTTAATTTCAATCCAAACCTCCCCCCAAAAAAACTTATTTTTGTGGTAAATAACAATTCAAGAGTCCTTGTGAGACGATATCCGAGTTGTCGCCCTAAACTACATTTTTACAAACCGCTCGCTTTTTGGCGCGTGCGCGACAGCGCGACCAAAAATTGGCGCCGTTGCCGGGGACTCTTGTTGTTATTAACAGAAAATTAAATTAAAAAAAATAAAAAAAATCTCTTTGCTGAATTAGTTTTGGCTGAATTTGTCTGGTTATGAATCTTAGTACTGCTATGGATAATTTCCTGTTTGGTGATATGCCTAATGTTGATTATAATCCACCACCATGCATATATTATCCGGATTTTAGTGAACCCCCACCATGCATAAATTATCCTAATTTTACTGGAAATTATGAGTTGAGCAGTGGTTTTGACATGATTGGAGTGAATGAGGAGCAACCTTTTTATCATAGCCAACATGGAGGAGAACGCAACATCTTGGATGAGATAGCTTCTCTGATGCAACAACAAATGACAGAATTCCAAGCAAGCCTTCAACAAATGGCAGAGAACAATCAACGGATGGCAGAACAAAGTCTTGAATCCCAACAGAGGATAGAAGCTGATTTTCAGAAGATGGCCATTCAATTGGAGCAAAGCCAACAGAGGAGAGAAGCTGAATCTCATAAGTTGGCCATTCAAATTGATCACATTGTCGCCACCTCGGCTGCACTGCAAACTCCACATCCCCTTGAAGAACATACAGATTCACAAGTAGTTATTCCTGACAATACTTCTGAGGATAATTTTGATAATGATACTTCTGTTGATGAACTGTGTGTTGAAACTCCAGATATTCATACCTCCCCTGATTCTATCTATTATAATTCATGTGCTAATTGTAATGAATTTGCTTCGTGTATAGCATGTTTTGAAAGGTATGAAGAGCAAAACGTCCATATGGAACAGGATAATGAAGAAAATGAGGATCAGGAGGACATCTGCCTCACCATGCTTGAGGATGATGAAGAACCTTTGGAATTAGACGATTCAATTAATTCATATGCATGTGTTGAGAGTGATGGGATGGATGAACTGCGTGCTGAATTTCCAGACATTCAGACCTTTACCGATTCAGTTTATTGTACCATATGAACTGACTCTACCAACACTAACCTTTGTGTGGTGTGTGCCGAGATTTCTGTAGGTTTAGCAGGTGATGGATTTGTTAGCACAGTGAATGAAGAACGTGCAGAAGTTGAAGCAGCACCGGAGACCCCAGCTACCTATCTGTCACCTCGCACTGTGGAACAACCGGTGATGGAGTTCAAGCCTCTGGATTTTGCACCATGGTCAGTCCAAGAGGTTGAACCCCGCTTTTATTGGGAGGACTTTATTGAGAAAGAGATCAACCTTGACCCAAGAGGGAGTGAGAAGTCCGCCGCACTTGGCGGAGTTACCATAACTGTCAAGCACTCACTTCCATATCAAGGCTTCAAGTTAGGGGACCACGGAACAAGCTTCCGTCCCTTGTCTATCACGTGGGCATTATGCTGCATGCCATGGGATCCGGGAGGATCATACTGCAATTTGGGCATTCCGTGGCCGTTGTATCATAGACAGTGGGATCCCGGTGGAACCGCCCCCATGAGTTTTCTCTGAACCTTACTCTTTTTAATTGTTTTGCCTTGCTTTGTTTTTGTTTTGTTTTCTTTTAGCTCCTGAATAATTTGAGAAGATCAGGAGTATTTGTGTGTCGAGTCTTGTGTCGGCAAGTTTGCTGGATTTTGATTGAATTTGCATAGATTGATTGCATATTATATGTTGATATATGATGATTCCCCCTAGGTGAAATTTTTTTTGAAAAGTGATCCCCATGTGATTGAAAACTGAACTTTGAGATTTTATTATGATGGCATGATTTATGATAAGTTTGGGGTGATGGGAAGCACACACTAGGGATAGAATCTCTGTCAAACAATTTGCAAAAATGTCCAGGTGAGGATTTGAGCCTCCAACATGTTTTTAACTGTGAGAATTACTTTCAAGTTGCACTTTCCCGAATTTGCTTGAATCTCTTTATGGTTTGCATGTCTATGTGTTTGCTTCAAATGATTTAGGAATTTTCTTTGTAAATAGCTACTTAGCCTAAAAATAACCATCCCTAATGCATGTTCCCTAGTTAGCCCCTTTAAGCCTAATTAGCCTGTTAATTCTTGTTGACCCTATGTTACAAGCTAAAATCTGGAAAAAAAAATCATGTTAACCCGATCTTAGGATTAGGAGAGCATGGAATCTTGACAAGAGAATGGTTTGCAAGAAACTAAGTTTGGGGTGGCTACAAGGTGTAATGTGTTGTTTGAGATTGGGAAAAAAGAAAAAAAAATAATAAAAAGGTTGGAGCCAAAGGGCAAGAAAAATTGAAAAAAAAAAGGGAAAGAAAGAAAAAAAAAGTATTAGAAAAGAAAAGGATGTAGTCACCCAAAGCATAAAGAAAAATGAAAAAAGGAACTTGAGTGGAAATTCGAAGTGTAAAAAGCTCATGCTCTCTTAGTTCCTAGGGACTTAAGCCCAGTACCTCTGTATATCCTACCCTTAGCCAGGCCCCATTACAACCTTAAAAGACCTTTTGATGTAGCATGCATGTTTTCTGTGGGAACCATTTTGAGATGAAAATCAAATTCAAGGGAAGTGTTCTGAAAGGTGAATTGAGTGAATTGTTGATTGCCTGACAAAAACTGAGCGATTGAGTGAAACACTAAACTCCCTTGTGAGGAAGGCAGTTGTTTGAATTTGGTGATCTCCCTCTTGTGTGTAACTTGGATCCCCTGCTTAGATTAATGATTGTTTGAATGATGAAATTCTCAAATGTTTAGAATGAATGAATGTGGGGATTACTTTGTTTGAAAGGGGGGAACATTGAAGAAAATTGTTTTGTTAAATTGCATGACATTTGTGCAAAGTTGATTAAATCTTTTAAGCTTGCCATGTCTTGAGTATTTTTAAGTTTTTGAGTTTTAGTTTGCTTGGGGACAAGCAAAGTTTAAGTTTGGGGTATTTTGATAAGCCTCTGGCTCATCTAGTTTTATGGCTAGTATGACCAGTGTTTTGTGCTAATTATATATCATTTTCGCCCAAATTAGACTTGATTGTCTTTAAGCAGCATTTTGAGTCGTTTAAGTATTTTAGGTTAATTTAGTTGATTTAGAGTCAAATAAAGTACTTACTGTTAATCCTTGTTTGCAGGTAATAAAAATAAATAATTCTGGAGTTCTCACCTCGCGAGAAGGCATTCGCCTCGTGAACCAGAAGCGTGACTGTTCCATAAATTGCAAACGTTTCTGTGTCGCCTCGCGAATACATGTCTCGCCTCGCGAGACTGAAGACCAGAAGCCATGACTTTTCCATTCCTCGCCACACGAGCCGTACTTCGCCTCGCGAGAAGACCAAACGTTGCAGAAATTCGCGTCGCGAGACAGTGTTCGCCTCGCGAGCTCGCGCAGAACTCACAAATATAAATTGTTGTTCTATGACAGATTGAAGGAGTCCGAGTTTTCAGTTTTAGTTTTAGTCAGTAGTAGTAGTTTATCTTCTTTTCTCTTAGAATAGGACTGCTACGAATTTAGATATGTTTTGTTTTTCCTTTGTAATGGAGAGCTAGTCTCCTTAGATTAATCTACTGCGATTGGGTTCCATTTACACTTGAGGTCTTGTAATTCCTGTTTTGTATGCTTTTCCCTTTTCAATACTATGCTATATATTTCTGTTTGTTTAATTCAGGAGTGTATAGTGTTGTGTTGATTTATTTCGGTGATGTTATGTTCCTATATTGAATCGCGTTTGTTTAATTCGCGTGTGTTCATTCATATTCGTTTAGTTCATGAGGGCTTAACCCCGTTTGTTTAATTCGGGAATAGGAACATATATCCGTAGTAGCGATTTCGTTTGTTAATTGTTGCTACAACCGAAAGGGGATTAGAATCTGATTAGGGCTTGGAATTATATAAACCGATGATAGTTGGGAAATCGAGAACAGTAGATTAATCGTCTTTAGCTATTTGACAATCTTTTAACTGCTCTGTTTTTATTGCTTTGTTTATGCTTTGTTTTCAATTTTAATTTCAATCCAACCCCCCCCCCCCCAAAAAAACTTATTTTTGTGGTAAATAACAATTCAAGAGTCCTTGTGAGACGATATCCGGGTTGTCGCCCTAAACTACATTTTTACAAACCGCTCGCTTTTTGGCGCGTGCGTGACAGCGCGACCAACCATATGTTTGACGTTAAAAATGAGGCGGTGGCAGTTTTGTAAATATTAAATCACTATTTGCGTCAGTTGTTTAATGAACTGACGTTAAAAGTGATTATTAACACTTTTAACGTCAGTTGTTTATACAACTGAGGTTAGAAGTGTGATTTTTACTTCAGTTAAATAAATAACTGACGTAAATAATCAACTCATTCCTATCTTTCTTTCGTTGTCATCTCCCTGTTGTCACTCTTAACGCAGATCATCACTCCATATATAGTGCAGTTTATTTCTAATCTTTTTTTTTAAAAAAAGTTTATTTTTAATCTTAATTAATTAGCTTGAATTAATAAACAAATTCTTGTGTAAATTAAAATAAATAAACACTTAACATAAAACAAGTTATATGTATAGTCAAATCGTATTTCATTGAAGCGATTCATAAGTTACAATTACATGATTAAAAGATAAAAAATTTCCGCAAGATAGCACTAAAATATAAAAAAGTTTCTGCTTCAACATCATTTTCTTCTCAGTCCTGTCCTCAGAAACTCCAATATTGGATGCATCTCCTCCCTTACTTGAAGTCCTTGATGATCCATCTGAATCCACAGTCAATTTGGAGCCAAAGCAGAGTGAAGGATGCACTCGATCTGTTTCAGCAATATTCTTGGAACAGTCACTTGGTTCCAAAGCTGAGGTTTTGGAACTGTAGCTACTGATTCTCCAGAAGGATGATAGTGTGCGCAATTCACATAATACGATTTACACACCCTTATCACCAATGTAATGCGATTTACACAACCTCAGAAGTTGTTTGACCATTAAGACAGAGACCTTTAAGTCTAGGTATAGGAAGAAAGAGTGATGAAGTTAATCTCCATGGCAGAGCCATATTGTGAAGCAGAAAAATTAAAGGAAGGAAGGAAGCTATTTATAGGAGTAGGGGATGAAGTTACTAGGCGTCGTAAGTTGCTAAAAAATTAAATTGATCATTAAGAGCATTAGGTTCCAAGGCGCATTGGGAGTTGGCAGTCATATATTATAAACGTGCAGAAAATAAAACGCCCGAAGGAATAGGAAGAAATAGACCTTTAAGTCTAGGTATAAACTTAGTGCTCATAAAGAGGATTATAGGTTACAATGTGCATGGGTAAGTAGCACAAAAGAATGGGTAATTAAGTAGCAGAGTAGTCAAAGGAATGAATGCTTTTGCAGAAACTTATACACTTTTAACGTCAGTTGTTGAATAAAACTGACGTTAAAAGTGTTTTTAAAATAAAAAATATTTATTTTTAACGTCAGTTGTTTATACAACTGACGTTAAAAGTGTTATTTTTTACTTCAGTTAAATAAACAACTGACGTAAATAATCCTATATCCCTATCTGAAATGCCCTGTTGTCACTCTTAACGCAGGTCTCAGAGCCATTTTGTGAAGGAATAGAAATATAGAGGAAAAGAAGAGGCAAGATGTGATCGATACTGGAAGAATGGTACTTTATATAGAGAATGATTTTTACACAACACTTTTAACGTCAGTTGTATTCAACAACTGACGTTAAAAGTGTTTTTTAAAAAAATATTAATATTTAACGTCAGTTTGTTAATACAACTGACGTTAAAAAATTAATTTTAACGTCAGTTGTTTAATACAACTGACGTTAAATGTTGTTTTATTTTTAGTTTTTGATTATAACGTTTACACCCGCGCGCCTTCTGCACTTCACTCTGTACGTACGTCTCTTTTCTCTTTTCATCACACTCAACCCTAGATCACTCTCAACCCTCACTCTCACTCTCACCCAGCACAGAACCCTAATCGCGAGCTCATCTCCACCGCAACCACCACGAGGGCTTCTTCGCCACCACCGTGAGGTACACTATTAACCCTAACTCTGTCTTTCCATTCATTCTTTGCAATAACTTGACATATCTCTTTCCCCTTCCCACGCACTAACTCTCCTTGTCCCTTTGCTCTCAGTAACCACATCGAACGTTGGCCACCACTCGAGCTCCCCTCCCCACCACCACGCGAGCACCTATTTCTGGTGAGTATTTAGGGCACATTTTTGTATTTTTGGTTTTGAGTGTATGTTGAAACTGTAGTATCAGTAGTTGAAACTCGAAACCGTGAGTTTGAGTTGTTTGGAATGTACGTCTCTATTTTTGGTTTTGAGTGCATGTTGCTCTGCTGGTTGATCTGTCACGGCCGTGATCAGTTCTGCCTGTGATGGCATGGTCTGGTTCAGTTGGCATGTTACGGCCGTGATGGACATCACTGCCAGGCCGTGACCAGTGCTTGGCAATTAATCTTCAAAAACTATAGTTTTCAATCTCCCGTATTGTCCTTATATTGGATATATGTTTTGTATATCTACAGGAGTACCTATCTAGTTATGGATCGTAGTTGGATGGTTTGTAAGCGTACTAGTGCTGAGTATTTGAAGGGGGTGGGAGAATTTATAGAATTTGCTCAAAGGAATGTTCCTAATAGTAATGGAATGTTCTGTTGTCCTTGTGTCAAGTGTTTGAATACGAGGAAATGTACGGTGAAGGATATACGTACTCATTTGATTTGTGAAGGGATTTGCTTGAGTTATACAAGATGGATATGGCATGGTGATGTGTTGTTGAGTAGTACGGCGAGTGTCTCCCAAAGTGAGGACGTTGACGTAGATAAGGAGGATGATCGAGTAGAGGACATGATCCGTGATATTGGACAAGAATCTTTTCATCGAGCTCATGTGTATGATAGGTTGTGCGGTGATGCGGATAAGCCTTTATATCCAGGGTGTACTACTCATCCACGGTTGTCGGTGGTGCTAAAATTGGTTTGTGTGAAGGCGAGAAATGGTTGGATCGATAAAAGCTTCACGGAATTGCTTGAAGTGTTGAAAGACTTGCTTCCGGAGGACAACACATTACCTGACCGTAACTATGAGGCCAAGAAGGTATTTTGTCCTATGGGTATGGAGTATAAGAAGATACACGCATGCCCCAATGATTGCATATTGTACACCGGTGTTCATGAAGACAATCACAATTGTCCCAAATGTGGGTTATCACGATACAAAGTGAAGGGTGGTGATGATGATGATGATCTTGATGATGTGAGAAAAAAGGGTCCTTCTGCGAAGGTGTTGTGGTATCTTCCAATAATTCCAAGGTTCAAGCGATTGTTTGCCAATGCGAAAGATACGAAGAATCTTAGATGGCATAATGATGAGAGGAAACGTGATGGAAAGGTTCGTCATCCTGCTGATTCTATTCAATGGAAGAATATCGATACTATGTTTCCGGATTTCACCGATGAGACAAGAAACCTAAGGCTTGGACTTGCTACGGATGGAATGAATCCTTATGGTAACATGAGTAGTATTCATAGTTCATGGCCTGTTCTGTTGGTAATTTACAACATGCCCCCTTGGTTGTGCATGAAGCGCAAATACATGATGTTGTCTATGATGATTTCGGGCCCAAAGCAATCGGGAAATGACTTAGATGTTTATCTAGGTCCCTTGATTGAAGACTTGAAAACGTTGTGGGTGGAAGGTGTTGATGTAGTTGATGGGTATTCTCATGAGACTTTCAAGCTTCGTGCCATGTTATTTTGCACCATCAACGACTTTCCAAAGATACGGTAACTTGTCCGATGCACAGTGTCAAGGGGCATAAAGCATGCCCTATATGTGAAGAAGGCACATGCTACACTCAGTTACATCATGGAAAGAAGATGGTTTACCTTGGGCATCGGAGATTTCTTAGACGTGATCACCCATATCGTAAGATGAAAAAAGCTTTTAATGGATGCCAAGAGACAGAAGAAGCGCCGGCGGCCTTAATTGGAGAGCAGGTTTATCAGAGGGTAAAGGACATCGATGTTATATTCGGCAAGTCCAAAAAGAAAGGTAAAGCTGCTGAGAAAAACATATGGAAGAAGAGGTCGATATTCTTTGATCTTCCATACTGGCGCAAGCTTGATGTCAGACACTGCATTGATGTGATGTATGTGGAGAAAAATGTGTGTGATAGTGTGATCGGGACGCTTCTCAACATTCAGGTCAAGACAAAGGATGGTGTGAATGCTCGTCTCGACCTCGTTGCTATGGGTATACGAGAGCAGTTAGCTCCAGTTGTTGATGATGGTAAGCGGACTTATTTGCCGCTAGCATGTCATACTTTGTCAAAAAAAAAAGAGACAAAGTTTCTGCGGGTGTCTTCAGGGCATCAAAGTTCCACATGGTTACTCTTCAAATATGAAGAGGCTTGTCTCTAGTGATCTTAAATTGGTTGGCTTGAAGTCTCATGATTGTCACATCTAGATGCAACAACTTCTGCCCGTTGCTATTCGTGGTATTGCTACAAAAAATGTGAGACATGCCATTACTCGGTTGTGCTCATTCTTCAATTCTATATGTAGCAAAGTCGTTGACCCCCGTATGTTGGATGACTTGGAAGTTGAGGCTGCTACAATCTTGTGCCAATTGGAGATGTATTTTCCCCCTTCCTTTTTCGACATAATGGTTCACTTAATTGTTCATTTGGTGAGGGAGATTAGATTATGTGGGCCGGTTTTTCTAAGATGGATGTACCCAGTTGAGCGCTACATGAAGATCTTGAAAGGGTACGTGAAGAATCCTCATCGTCCGGAAGCATCTATTGTTCAAAGGTATGTTGCAGAAGAAGCTATTGAGTTTTGTTCGGACTACCTTCATAACACGGATCCTATAGGGGTTACTAAGCCTCGGCATGATGAGATCAGATGTCAAGGTAAGGGTACACATGGCTTAAGAATTAATAGGAAGGATCGGGAGGAAGTGCTTCAAGCACATTTGTATGTATTGAACAACATCGAATGTGTTCAGCCTTTCTTATTTGAACATAAAAGAAAAGTCAATCAAGAAAACCCTCGAATGAGCGAAAGGTGGTTGTTGAACAAGCATAACAAGACTTTCTTACCATGGTTCAAGGAAGAAATGCTTAAGGATGGTAGTACTGCTTCTGATGACGTAAGATGGCTAGCACGTGGGCCTAGCTTCAACGTCATATGTTGGAGCGGATACGACATAAATAACTTTTCCTTTTATACAAAGGAACAAGATAACAAGAGTACCATGCAAAATAGTGGGGTTATGATCGTGGCCGAAGCAATGCACTTCTCTAGTGCAAAGGACACAAAACCCGTTACAGCACCGAGACCTTACTTTGGATATATTGAAGATATTTGGGTGCTCGATTACACTAAGCTTACGGTGCCGGTATTTAAATGTAAGTGGGTTGATAGTAACGATGGTGTACAAACCGACGAATTGGGCTTCACATTGGTAGACCTCAACAAGTTAGGTCATATAAATGAGCCTTTCATAATGACTTCCCAAGCAAAACAAGTGTTCTACATCACTGATCCTTCTAACAAAAGGTTGTCCGTGGTTCTCCAAGGAAAAAGCATGTATAATGGTAGTGATGAAAATGAAGATTCAAATCTTGATATTCCTGAGACTCCTTCTTTTTCAACAAACATGCCTACTATAATCGAGGAGACACAGGTGGACGATGTACATGCCACTCGTGATGATCATCACGAAGGGATATTGATATAGGTAGTTTAAACTTAGTATACATTTATTTTTATTTATATTTCTGTATTTATTTTGAGTTATAACCTATGTTAATAAATATATATTGTTTCTCAACAGGCATACATATGGATCATTGTTCCGTTTTTCCTTTGCAATTCTGTAATGTGTGTGATATTCTGTGTTACTGGGATATTTACTGAATGCAGGGATAGCTGAGGAGAGTGATATTTTAAAACTGAATTTAAAAAAAAATACTATTAACGTCAGTTTTATCATACAACTGACGTTAATAGTATTTTATAAAATATACAGTACACTATTAACGTCAATTGTTTATTACAACTTTACAACTAACGTTAAAATTAAGACCTTTAACGTCAGTTCTTGATAACAATTGACGTTAGTTTTAACAAAATTCACGTCAGTTTTGTTAAAGAACTGACGT
Organism: Sophora flavescens; assembly: GCA_030762895.1. NCBI lineage: Eukaryota > Viridiplantae > Streptophyta > Magnoliopsida > Fabales > Fabaceae > Sophora > Sophora flavescens. Next base: position 42,770,827 of record CM061069.1, on the reverse strand, counting down.
TAATTTTGACAAAATTAACGTCAGTTGTGTTAAAGAACCGACGTTAATAGTGTTATATTTAACGTCAGTTCTCAACTGACATTAAAAGTTTAACTTTTAACGTCAGCTGTATTTACGTCAGTCAGTATTCTGACGTAAAAAATCAATTTTAACTGACGTAAAAAGCACTTATTGCACTAATGTTTACTTATTCATCGCAGTGTCCATCTTTCCCTAAACTATTCATCCTTAATGTGGTCTATTGGATTAAATCTGGTCCTAACAAGGTCTTCTCACTTTCTTCGCACTAACATAAAAGGGACCTACATTTTCTAATCACATCATCAGTATATATATAGTCATTGACGATTTCACCAGATAATAAGCGTAGAATTCATGACACATTTACTATAAAATATATTTATTTTGAAAAAAAGAAAAAGAAAAAAAAGAATTGGCATGCAAAGGTATCAAGGCAAACCTACTTAAAATCTCCTCTATTAACAAAAAGAATTAAAAGAAGTCAATAACATTAATAATATTTATGTAATAAAATCATGTACTTAAGCATTTGTTTATGTCCATTCACCTATAATTAGAACACCTTCACTTGTATTTCATCATTATAAGCATTCTCACAAATTAAAGTCATAACAAACAATCCACAAAAGAAATTGAAGTAATGTTTTATATCATCCATACATGCATAGATATAATAGTCTCTTACGGACTCTACATGAAAATTCTTATATTATTTACAGAACGAGAATTTTATAAATAAGAAAAATAAAGAAAGGAGAATCAGTAGCACATCCACATACTAATTTTTTATCTAGTCTGAGGTGATAACTTCACAAAAAGTAATAGTTTCACTTTCAGTTGATAAGAAGATTTTTATTAGTATAAATGTGATAACAAAATGGAGAATAAGATTTAATAAACTTGCAATTAAACAGTGGAGGCATTGTGCAAAAACAATTGTAACAAAAAGAAAAACTCCATGAATAAGCACCATAGTAGTACTAAGAAATCAATTTCATCTATATACAAATAAGAAATTACTTTTTCACTTTTTGATAAGAAATATAATTTCGTTAGGATTAGACATGCCATTAATCTATATGGCACAATTCCAAGGGCGTATTAATCACGATTAAGGTTTGGTCACTTTAAAAACAATCTGAAATTTCAAAAAAAAAAAAATCTCTAAAATGTGTAACAAAATTACAACAATATAATAAATTTTGAGCATACAAATACATTTTCTTGAATACAACATTCATTTTTATTCCCATCCACCAATACATCTTGGTTATCTATACTAGGTACTACTGGAAACAAAAAAATGAATTTTTTTTTTGAAGAGGGGAAACAAATAATGAATTCACATGTTACTTATTTTTGTTTCTTATACAAACATACACTTTTTTTTAACGGTATATGTCTTTATTGTTATTATTGGAATTAAATTAAAGATACGTTTCATAATAACTTCTCTATTCTAACATATTTTTTTTCCAAATCACACGCCAAGTACTAAGTCTATTAAGAATTTCATGCATAATATAAATGATTTAGGGTCAAAGGAATAATGATGTTTCTAGCCTGTCAAAAATTAAATATCAATATTTAATCCCAAAGGTAACTCTAGAGTATCTACAAGAATTATTCGTAAATCAATCACTTTTAAATTAGAACATCATACATAAGAGTCACAGAGCAACATGCTTAATGTTCTGCAAAATAATATCTAGGTAATAAATCAAGAGAGTATGACATTGATATACTATGACACAACAAGTTGTAAAATAAGTTCTTGCCATTCATTATATTGATTTTTTTTAGTATTACATTTTCAAAATAGTAACATAAATGCAGCAAAACAACATTCATGTGTCAAACATCAACGTCTCATCATATCATACCAATGACAATTTTATTAAGAGAGAAAAGTAGTCTGTTCATATTTCAAGCGGTATAACTGTAATAGATTTCTCCTCAACTATCTTTAGAGAAAATAGCAAGTTAAATTATTATTTTTTTTCGAAATAGGTTACCACACATAGAAGGATCAAATAAACAATTCACCAAGCTAAGAACTTATGCATACATGCAGCAATAGATCATGATATCCATTTTCACTCTCATTTATCAATAATTAGTTGACCAAGTGGTAATTCCATTTTCAATCATGCACAATAATTTCAATTAATTATTCATTATTATTGATTACGGTAACACATATTTTCAATGGTCAAGACATGTACTGACGTCAATATTTTCTTAAGCCCCCACAAATTCTCTTTGCACTCCTTATCCCACTCAAAAGGTTTCTCCCTCCTACCTAACTTGGTAAAGGGTAAGGCTAGTCTATATAACTGCTTTATGAACTTTTTATGGTAACCAGTCAAACTGTTTATTAAGCTTACTCAAATCTAAAGGTGACATCTTGTAAGGCACTACAGATATTGGTCCACTCTCTGACACTAGATCTATGCTGAACTCAACCCCTATTGAAACTTAGGAGCCACGGATATAGTCGCTACACCATTGTCTGCCTCTATAGTGGCAGTCAATGAGAGTATGTATCCTTGAGCTCTATAAACCAAGCATTTATCACAAGAAACATCAAATAAAATATGGGTCGACATTGAAGATCAAAAGACATTGTATGTGAAGAGATAAGGATAGTTTTGTTCAGAGTGCTTTATGACAATGAGTCTAGAAGCCAATAAATCAAGACCAAGAATAACATACAATCCAAACATAGATAAAAGATTGATGACAAAAGGCATGTCCATATGCACAAGAAAATAATTTAAACAAGCACTATAAATAATAAGAGTGTCCTCCATAGAAGTAGAAACACATGAATCAAGGACAAATGAAAGATAGGTAACTCCAAATTTTGCACACAAGGGATATATCAAAGAATGTGTTTCTCCAGAATCAAACAGTATAGTAACTTTTTCTCCTATACGAGTTGAAGAAATTTAGTCTCCTTCGGATCTAAGCTGCCTCAGAATGATGGCGGATTGTTCTTCTTGAATTCGAAAGGCCCCACGTGCTAAGGGTCCTAGGTTACCACCACTCCATAGTGACTGGCCTCCATTCCCCTTCAGTTGACGGAGAGTCTCCGTCTGCCCCTGCATAGCTTTGGTCATACAATCCAAAGCTGCTACAAGTGCAACATTTGTCCCTCGCTTATTAGTCGTCATAAATCAACTCACTACCAATGAAATAATGGGTTGATCAGGTCCAATATCCCAAAGAATAGCATGCAGCATCTATAACTTTAATAAGCATCATATGCGCCTAAGTTTTACTTTAGAAAAAGCCCCGTTACCACAGTCCGATTTAGAATCGAACTGCTCTGATACCATAAATGTAACGACCTTCGTTACAATAGTAACCCAAAATAGATTCACAACAAAATGGCTACATAAATTTTTTCATAAATATAATATTCTGAAAACACCTCAATAATTATTAAGGTTATATAACGATAATAAATCCTTACATAAATAAAATCGAATTACCTCAAAACCCAGGTGTCTACTAAAATTAACCCAATGTTAAAAATAAATAAAATAAACGTGTCTAGCCACAAACGGCTCTTCATTTCAAAAAGTACTAACCAAGCTAGATAATAAATAATAAAAATTCACTAAGTCTTCAAGTCTCTGTGACGTCATCCTCATGCTATGAAAACAACACTTTTAATGAGATATAATCCCAGTGAATAAAAATCATTTAATAAAAGGGTTCACAAATAGTGTTGTGCTCAACCGACGCGGTAACCGGAAAAACATCCATGGTACCCGCTAATTTTCAAAATAATAAATATAATAAATCTCCAAAATAATAACGTATAAATTAATCAATGTCAAACATTTAAGCCACAAGCTCATAAAACCAACCACGGTCACATCTCATTACATTTAATCACATTCACCATGCAAACTCTATGCAATACAACTCCATGAACATGACTCGGTGATTCCCTGAATCACTTGACTTGACTCTTTGGTTCCCAGAACAAGTGTGAATCCCAGATTCACTAAGGTCTTTGAGCTCATATCCATGCAATGGCATCCCATTGCCTTCCCCATCCCGGATGGAGGTATCTCATATCCCATCCCAGACGTGGATATTTTCAATAATCTGACATCCCATACAAGCAAAACAATTCAACCATTTAGAAAATTACATGTTAGGCAAAACAAATAGGAATTAATCCATCATATAATTTCTCATTGAAAACTCCTTAAATATTTTAAGAATCTCAAATCAAGAATCAAGAACACTGTATTAATTGTACCATGAAAGGGTGAACAAATATATTTTTACTCACCTCTTATAGACCTCTAAAAACGCTAAAAATATCAAAGACAACTCGCAGCGTAACACCAAAAATCCTTCTTCTCTTTGCTGTCGTTTTTGGCTGTGCGATTCCACACTTCTCACTGCAACAACACTCCTCAACCTGCTTTTGGTGTTCGACGGCTCTAGTGTGATAGGTTTCTATTTTTATTTGTGCCAGGTGCAACCCTTTTTTTTAAAATCTCTCATTCAATTGTAATTTGTATCAGGGGCTCATTTTCTAATTGTAAAGAGTTTCATAATTATCAAATGAAAAGCCTGACCATGTACGTGATTGAGATGTGTTTTAGTCTTTCCTTCAAATCAATTTAACATATGTAGGTCCCGCTATTATTACTGTTATTTCCTTTTTTTTAATATTCCAAATGGTATTTCACGTGCTCCACCTCCGTGTGAGAATTTGGATTTGGCTTTTGATAAGCCTCTGGCTTATCTAGTTTTATGACTAGATGAACTAGGGTTTATGTGCCAATTTATTCGAGTTCACTCTCGTTTTCGCCCAAATTTGCCTTGTTTTGTTCCTAAGTTGGACTTTGACTCATTTTGCGTATTTTGTGTAGTTTTTAGGTTATTTTGAATAGAATTACGCTTGTGGGTGCTTTTGTTGTTTCAGGTTAAATAAGTGAAGCTCCGGGAGTCAAGGAAAGTCGAAAAGCAGTGGAAATTGCAAGTCTGGAGACACTCGCCTCGCGAGTGTATGCTCGCCCCGCAAGCCTGAAAGTCAACAAAGCAGCAAGTCATCACTTCAGTCTCGCCACGCGAGAGGTGTCTCGCCTCGCGAGATCATAAAGACCTGCAAGACAGAGACCATCACGGCCAAGCTGTGATGAAGACCACGCCCGTGGCAGTTTAAGGTTTGAAGTCTCGCCCCGCGAGAGTTTGAAGACCCCTGGAAGTCGAGACCATCACGGCCCGGTAGTGATGAAGGTCACGACCTAGAATTGAAGACTCGCCCCGACGAACACACTTTCGCCTCCGAGAGTTCAAATTGAAGCGCGCCAATTTTAATTCTCGCCTCGCGAAAGGCTACTCGCCTCATGACGAGCGCAGATCGGGAATCCTATTTAAAGGTCATTGCGGATCGATTGGGATCAATCTTGAGGAGGCTGTAGGGCTTTTGGAGGGCCGCGAATCCTAGTAGTTTTCCACTGTTTAGAGTAGCGTTTAGGGTAATTTCTTTTCTCTTTGGAGCTGCGTCTCCCTTTTTCTTGTGGAGATTATGTCCGATTGTTTGTCTATGAGCATGAGGAACTAATCCCCTCGTCCGAGGGAACGATGAAGCCACCCATGGCGATGTAAATCCGATATGATGTATGTCTTTCTCCTTTAATTCAATTCTTGTTTTCCGATTCTGTTTTGATTGCATTGATCATATGTTTTGCGTGATTGATTTGTTAAACGTGTTTGAGGCCGAACGGCGATTCGCGTTTTAGAACTTGAATTGGGATCACTAATCGAATATTGCACGAGAGTGAGTAGGAGATTAGTGCAACCTTATAGGGAACAAGAATTAACCAAATTCGAGATTAGGATTATGAGACCTAGTAAGTAATTAATCCAATCGTCGAATACGTCCTAATAAGCACGAGAGTGGATTTAGGAGAATTTGGGGGTCCCGGTTGACATTGTAATTGAACTTAGGGAGGAATTCATCATCACTTGGGTGTACATATTGGGTAGGTGGATTTGTGACCTTGGATATTTTAATTTCTGATTTTTAGTTAATTATTTCATTAGATTTGTTAATTGAATTTTAGATATTAATCTCTCTCTCAACCACCTTCTGTAACTTGACCGAACATATCGGATTTCCCGCGGATTAGTCGAATTGGTAGCCCAATCCCTGAGTTCGACCTCGGTAATTACTTACCGTGTTTATTTTTATTACTTGCGACGACCCGGTACACTTGCCGGAGTCACAACAAGTTTTTGGCGCCGTTGCCGGGGATTGGCACAACCAATTTTCCTAATTTTTAGGGAAGTTTGATTATTTGGTTAAGTTATTTTTGTTCTTATTTTTAATTTTATTTTTATTATTTTCTTTTTATTTTCTACTATCTCTCTCTACTTCTTTGATTCCACTTGGTCTTGCCTTGTTTTGTATGCGAGGTACACTAAGGAATGCTTCCGGGTTGCGAATATTGTGATGGGAACCATGACACTTGGAGTTGTCCGTTCTACTTCCCTCAAGTATATGTGGAACCATTGCATAGTGACAGCGTGCCCCAGAACAACTATCAGAGTCAGAATCAGTATTGGGGTGATATGAGTAGAGACCATCCGGATTTCGCTTGGAGTAATGCTGACGATGGTCTAGCCTGGCAACCACAACCTCAACAAAATTGGCAACAACAACCTCAACAAAGTTGGCAACCACAACCTTGGGAGTTGGCTCTTGAGAAGTTGTCAACTTTTACAGCCACATCTTTCGAGAAGATGAATGCGACAATTGACAAGTTGGCAACTCAGACAGGGATGGCACTTCAGAATCTAGAGATGCAGATTTCCCAGCTCACAAAGCAACTAAATGAGTATCCCCCAGAGACTCTCCCAGTTGATACCGAGAACGACCCTAAGAACCAATGCAATGATACAACAACGAGAAGCAGTGGGGTGTTGGGATATGACTGGGATGTAACTAGTTTTCAGGGAGTTGAGGAAGAACTACCACATGTTGAGGAAGAACAACCGGAGGAAAAGGAATTGGCAAGTGACATGGCCCCGGAACAACCACATGAAGAGGAAGAGCAACCAGAGGAAGAGGAGTTGGCAAGGGACAAGGCACCGGAGCAAGGGGGTAGAGAACAAAATGAAGATAAAGTGGCAGAGGATTTCACCATGCTTGCCAAGCAACCTGATGTTGATGCGTTAAATAAATATGTTGGCTTGCATGCATGTGTGGACATTGGTAAATTAGACCCTCCCACTTGTCTGGCACACTCCCTCGTGAAGACACCAGTTGACCCGAGAGGAAGTGAGTTCATAATTATAGAGGTCAATGGGGTTTTCACACAAAGGCCGGGTGGAATAATGAATAGAGTGGTATTGCTCCTGCGAGGGCCACTTCACAAACCATGGGATCCGGGTGGAGGATTTGATATGATGAGCGTCCCTTGGCCTCTGTACCACAGACTATGGGATCCAGGTGGATGCTTCTTAATAAGTCAGGCTCGGGACGTTAAACAAGCGCTACTTGGGAGGCAACCCAAGCTAGGTATCCCTCTCTTCTCTTAACTTTTGTTTTGTTTTGTTTATGTTTTTGTTTTTGTTTGTCACTCTTGAATAATTTGAGAAGATTAAGAGTTGTTGTTTGAATGTCGTGTCGGCAAGCTTGTTGGATTTTAATTAGATTGAGCGTAGATTGATTGCATGAATTATTTGACCATTGATGATTTCCCCTAAGTTCTGAAAATAGAAAAGCTTATCCCTACTTAAAAATTGAAAACTGAACTTTGAGAACTTTATTGTGATTACTTGATTTATGATAAGTTTGGGATGAGGGGGTGCACACACTAGGAATCGTATCTCGGTCAAACAATTTGCAAAATGTCCAGGTGAGGATTTGAGCCTCCAACTCTGTTTTTGAATGTGTGAATCACTGTTAAGTTGCACTTTCCCGAATTTGCTTGAATCTCTATATGGTTTGCATGTTTATGTGTTGCATCAAATGATTTAGGCAATTTTCTTTGAAAAACCACTTGGCCTAAAAAGGACCATCCCTAATGCATGTTCCCTAGTTAGCCAAATTGAGCCCAATTGACCTATTGTTTCTTGATGACCCTACATTACGAGCCAAAATCTGAAAAACCATGTTAACCCAATCTTAGGATTAGGAGAGCATGGAAATGAGCAAGAGAAAGGTTGTGAGAAACTAAGTTTGGGGTGGCTACAAGGTGATGTGCCATATTGGGGTGAGAAAAAGAAAATAAAGGTTGACCCAAGGCAAAAAAAAAAAAGGAAAGAAAAGAAAAGAAGAAAACAAAAAAAAAATTGCCAAAAGAAAAGGGGCAAAACAAAAAGATGAGCAAGGAAAAGGATGTAGTCACCCGAGCCCAAATGAAAAATGGAAAAAGGAATTTGAGTGGAAAAAGTGTCAAAATGCTCATGCTCTCTTAGTTCTTAGGGACTTAAGCCTAAATATCCTTCATTATCCTACCCTCAGCCAGGCCCCATTACAACCTTTAAAAGACCTTCTGATGTTGCATGCATGTTTTCGTGGGAACCATTTTTGAGATGAAAATCAAATTCATGGGAAGTGCTCTTGATAAGTGAAATTGAGTGAAAAAGTTGAAAGCCTAGACGAATTTGAGCGAATGAGTGAAATTTTACATACCCTTGTGAGGAAGGCAATTGTTTGAAATTGGTGATCTTCTTTTTGTGTGTGACTCTGAACCTCAACTTAGATTAATGATTGCATGCATGATGAAGTTCTCAAAAGTTTAAAATAGATGAATGTGGGGATTACATTAATGTAGGGGGGAGATCATTGGAGAAAAAAAACTGTTTTGTAAAGTTGCATTAAATTTGTGCGAAATCGATTGATTCCTTTAGGCTTGCCAAGTCTTGAGTCGTTTTTGAGTTTTAAGCTTGCTTGGGGACAAGCAAGGTTTAAGTTTGGGGTATTTTGATAAGCCTCTGGCTTATCTAGTAAAATGACTAGATGAACTAGGGTTTATGTGCCAATTTATTCGAGTTCACTCTCGTTTTCGCCCAAATTTGCCTTGTTTTGTTCCTAAGTTGGACTTTGACTCATTTTGCGTATTTTGTGTAGTTTTTAGGTTATTTTGAATAGAATTACGCTTGTGGGTGCTTTTTTTGTTTCAGGTTAAATAAGTGAAGCTCCGGGAGTCAAGGAAAGTCGAAAAGCAGTGGAAATTGCAAGTCTGGAGACACTCGCCTCGCGAGTGTATGCTCGCCCCGCGAGCCTGAAAGTCAACAAAGCAGCAAGTCATCACTTCAGTCTCGCCACGCGAGAGGTGTCTCGCCTCGCGAGATCATAAAGACCTGCAAGACAGAGACCATCACGGCCAAGCTGTGATGAAGACCACGCCCGTGGCAGTTTAAGGTTTGAAGTCTCGCCCCGCGAGAAGCATCTCGCCCCGCGAGAGTTTGAAGACCCTGGAAGTCAGAGACCATCACGGCCCAGCCGTGATGAAGGTCACAGCCTAGAATTGAAGACTCGCCCCGCGAACACACTTTCGCCTCGCGAGAGTTCAAATTGAAAGCGCGCCAATTTTAATTCTCGCCTCGCGAAAGGCTGATCGCCTCGCGAACGAGCGCAGATCAGGAATCCTATTTAAAGGCTGTTGCAGATCAGATTGGGATCAATCTTGAGGAGGCTGTAGGGCTTTTGGAGGGCCGCGAATCCTAGTAGTTTTCCACTGTTTAGAGTAGCGTTTAGGGTAATTTCTTTTCTCTTTGGAGCTGCGTCTCCCTTTTTCTTGTGGAGATTATGTCCGATTGTTTGTCTATGAGCATGAGGAACTAATCCCCTCGTCCGAGGGAACGATGAAGCCACCCATGGCGATGTAAATCCGATATGATGTATGTCTTTCTCCTTTAATTCAATTCTTGTTTTCCGATTCTGTTTTGATAGCATTGATCATATGTTTTGCGTGATTGATTTGTTAAACGTGTTTGAGGCCGAACGGCGATTCGCGTTTTAGAACTTGAATTGGGATCACTAATCGAATATTGCACGAGAGTGAGTAGGAGATTAGTGCAACCTTATAGGGAACAAGAATTAACCAAATTCGAGATTAGGATTATGAGACCTAGTAAGTAATTAATCCAATCGTCGAATACGTCCTAATAAGCACGAGAGTGGATTTAGGAGAATTTGGGGGTCCCGGTTGACATTGTAATTGAACTTAGGGAGGAATTCATCATCACTTGGGTGTACATATTGGGTAGGTGGATTTGTGACCTTGGATATTTTAATTTCTGATTTTTAGTTAATTATTTCATTAGATTTGTTAATTGAATTTTAGATATTAATCTCTCTCTCAACCACCTTCTGTAACTTGACCGAACATATCGGATTTCCCGCGGATTAGTCGAATTGGTAGCCCAATCCCTGAGTTCGACCTCGGTAATTACTTACCGTGTTTATTTTTATTACTTGCGACGACCTGGTACACTTGCCGGAGTCACAACAGCTTTAACCAAATTCTCCAATTGGCTGCCAACGTGAACCCGTGTGTGTGTGTTTATTTTTTTTTTCTTTCCGAATTTGCCCAATTACTTCACTTTTTAATTAAATTTGATCTACACTATACCTTTCAATAAAATAATTAATTGTTTTTTTTCTATATTTAAATTTTTGGATGTTACAGCTATCCCATCAGAAAGAGACTTAAAGCCTTCTCTCCTACTCAGTCTCACGCTTATCAAGAAAAGTCAGAAGTTACTCTCTCAAGCAACCTCGGTTATCAGAACCGAAGACCAGTCTTAGAATGCTTCCAACGTGCTTTATTCCCTAGTACCTCTGGTCCTTTCACGAAAAGGGAATTGTACTCAGCAAAGTACAAAAAGCTCTCCACACAACTCTGATATGACTGTTTCACGATGCATAAAGCCACGATCCTTCAAGTTAGAGTACAACCAACGTTCTTATTGCATTAATGGCTACCCAGAATAACTCTATTGCATTTAATGAAGTTCTGCTTGAAGCCAACATCTGAGGGAATGTCTCTAACAGATCTTAAATTCTTGAAGACTATAAATACAGAAGTCTCTGAAGATGAAGATATAAAAAAATAAATATAGCATTAAAAAGCCATTACTCTGTGCATTAATATCTTCATTCTTTCATTCTGTATTCTTCAATCATTTGAAGTTATTACATTTCCTAAGCTTTACATTTAAACCACTCTCTGAGTGTTAGTGAAAGATCTGTCTGTCTGAAGTTGTATTTATTATAAACCATATTTCTCAAAACAAATCTGAGTGAGCCTGAAGAGGCTAGGTGTGCAAAGAATACTTGTCTTGGAGCCTGAAAAGGCTAGGTGTGCAAATAATACTTGGAGTCTGTAACCTGATCAGTTATAGTGGATAAATCTTGGTGCTGTCAAGGACTGGACGTAACTCTTTGCTTTGAAGAGTGTACCAGGATAAATAATTGTGCCAATCTCTCTTTCATTATAAACTCTTTAGTTGCTTTAGTTTTCTTATCCATTTATCAAGTGGTGTGTTTGTCCCAGTCACTGTTAAGATTTCATCAGACAGGTCACCTGTCTGTCCTGTATCTTTCCACTTGTCTGAACCAAGCTTCTGTATGCGAAAAGTTGCTAAGTTTGTTTAAATTCTAATAAACACAATTCAACCCCCTTCTCGTGTTTATAGTTGTCTATTTCACGGAGCGGCCAAGGCATTGACGCAGAGAGAGGAAGAAAAGAGGGTTCACCTGTTTCTTGGAAGTCTTGACAATGAGTAATTTGCTCATGTTAAAGCAACTATTCTTAATTCGGATCCACTTCCATCTATTAGATCAACTTTCAACCATGTGCTGAGAGAAGAGTCAAGGTTCATGGCAGAAAGAGAAAGAAGCTCCAAGATTGATTCGACAGCAGCTTTTTACTCAAACAATTCCAACAGGCAAAGAGGCAGAGATGGGGTGAAGCCTAAGTGTGATCACTGTGGAAAGATTGGCCACATCAAGGCCAAATGCTTTGAAATTGTTGGCTATCCCCCAAATTGGGACACTGGGAGGTCTCAAAGGAATTTCAACAAGGCATAAGGCCAAAATACTGCTCACTTTGTTTGTGCAGAAGAAAAACAGAAGGGAGATTCATAAATTGAGTCATCAGGGCATGCTCTTCATGGCATCTACATGAGGAATGGTTTAGAATTCATGGCGGGTAATGTAGGCTTTAATAAAGGCCAACAGTGGGTTCTTGACAGTGGTGCATCACACCACATGACTCACCAGCTTTCTCACCTAGAGGGGAGTCAAGAGTCTTGAAAAACCATTTCATATCATTGTGCCTACTGGAGATGCAGTCCTAGTAGAGAAAAAGGGATTCATAAACATTAGCAAGAATATTAGATTAAATGATGTTTTATTTGTCCCTGGTTTTAATTGTAATTTGATTTCAATCTTTAGGTTAACACATGATTTGAATTGTACTGTGACTTATCATATGAATTCTTGTCAAATTCAGGACCAAGCCATGAAGAGATTGATTGGCTCGGGTGATTTGCATCATGGGGTGTATATCTTCAAGACTGTTGAGGAAGGATCTGCATCAGCTACTATAGAAAGAGAAGATCCCACAATCTTGTGGCATGCAAGGATGGGACATCCCTCACTTGAATCTTTACAGTGTATTTCTTCCTTACTTAGTTGTAGGTTTAATTTCAATAAATTGATTGGTTGTGATATATGCCATAGGTCAAAATAGTGTATAATGTCTTTTAATCTTAGTGAAAATAAAGCTGATGAGCCTTTTAGCCTTATTCACTGTGATATATGGGGAAAATATCACAGACCATCACTTAATGGTTCACACTTCTTCCTCACCATTGTAGATGACTATACTCGAGGAACATAGGTTTTCCTAATGAAAGAGAAAACTGAAACAATTAAGATTCTCATATATTTCCATAACATGGTTAAAACCCAATTTGATAGGAAAATAAAGAGAGTGAGAAGTGATAAATGGACTGGGTTTGTGAACCAAGCCGTAAAAGATTATTTTGAACAAGAAAGGATCATACATGAGACCTCTTGTGTGGCTACCCCTCAACAAAATGGAAGGGTAGAGAGGAAACATAGACATATCTTCAATGTTGCTAGGGCATTAAGATTTCAGAGTAACCTCCCAATCAAGTTTTGGGGAGAATGTGTCCTAGCTGCCACATATATAATCAATAGGACACCTACAAGGACTAATAAGGGAATAACACCGTATGAGATGCTGTTTAGGAAAGCTCATGCATACGACCATATGAGGGTTTTTGGGTGCCTTTGTTACACTAGGAATACCTCAAAACACAAAGATGAGTTTGATCCAAGGGCTGAAAAATGTAATTTTGTGGGTTACCCTTTAGGTCAAAAAGGTTGGAAAGTGTAAAATTTGAAAACTATCGAATTTATTGTCTCAAGGGACATTATCTTCTATGAAAATATTTTTCCATACATAGACAACACAAATAATTCACCCATAGCGTCTCTTAGACCAACTTATTTGAACTGGCCTCAATCTATGGAGGAAGAGAATAATTCTCAGAGGGAAGTTATTAACCTCTCTGAAATTGAGAACATGACTAATATAGTAGAAAACCAATTACCTGCACACAATATTGAGAATGTTGCAGAGGATAACCACATTGAGGGGGAGCATCAGGACCATCTGCATGGAGATGCACAACCTGCTCCAAGGACTAGGCAGTCACCAGGCTATTTGAGAGACTACTTTTATCATTCAGCTATTCAAACACCAACTAGTAGGTCCTTAGTTCCTCCCGCAGGTTCAGAAATGGCCTATCCCATCTCCAATTATGCTAGTTACAAGGGGTTTTCACAAAACCATGTTCCATACCTTACTGCCATAGACCAATATGAACCTAGAACCTTTACAGAAGCTGTTAAAAGAAAAGAGTGGTGTGTTGCCATGGATCAAGAGTTAAATGCCCTAGAGGAAAACAAAACATGGGACCTAGTGCACCTACCTAAAGAAAAGAAAGTCGTGGGTTGCAAATGGGGTATATAAACTGAAATTCAAAGCTTCTGGAGAAGTATAAAGGCAAGACTTGTGGTAAAGGGATATACACAAGTTGAGGGTGAGGATTTTAATGAAAACTTTGCATCAGTTGCAAAGATGACTACCATCCGATGCCTTTTATCCATAGCTGTAGATAAAAATTGGGAACTCCATCAAATGAATGTGAGTAATGCTTTCCTTCATAAAGAGCTAGATGAGGAAGTTTATATGGAATCTCCTCAAGGGTACAACAATCCAGAACAAGGAATGGTATGTAGGTTAAGAAAATCCATCTATGGCTTAAGACAAGCCTCAAGGAATTGGTTTTCCAAACTATCACAATCATTGGTTGCTTATGGTTTCAAGGAATCTGATTCTGATCATAGTTTCTTCACTTACTGTTGTGATTCTGTTTTTATTGTTGTTTTAATCTATGTGGATGACTTAGTTATAGCAGGAAATGATTCTACTTCTTGCAAGCATTTTAAACAACATTTAAATAAATGGTTCCATATGAAAGACCTTGATGTGTTAAAATACTTTCTTGGCATAGAGTTAACCTATGGACCTTCAGGATTGTTTTTATGCCAAAGAAAATACACCCTAGACATACTCGATGAATGTGGTATGCTGGGGTGCAAGCCATCTTCTTTTCCTTTGGAGCAAAACCATAAACTTGCCCTTGACCAAAAGGAACCATATTGTAATCCTTCACAATACAGAAGATTGATTGGTAGACTCATTTATCTCACCATCACAAGACCTGAGCTTACTTACTCTGTGCATATCTTAAGTCAATTCATGCAGGAACCGACACAAGGGCACTGGGAGGGTGCCATGAAAGTGCTTAGATACCTGAAAGCATCACCTGGACAGGGCATCATTTTACCAAGGAACAACAATTTGAAGCTGACAGTTTTTTGTGACTCGGATTGGGCTGCTTGCCCCTTGACTAGAAGATCAGTTTCAGGGTACTTGATGAATCTTAGAGAGGCACAAATATCCTGGAAAACAAAGAAACAAGTCACTGTCTCAAGGTCTTCAAGTGAGGCAGAGTATAGGGCTCTTGCCCATGCCGCTAGTGAAATGTTATGGTTGCAGAGTTTGCTGAAGTGTCTTCAAGTGAACCGTGTTTTACCCACTACGATATACTGCGATAATCAAGCTGCACTCCATCTAGCAGCCAACCCTGTTTAGCACGAGAGGACCAAACATATTGAAGTGGATTACCACTTCATTAGGGCGCACGTTCAAAGAGGAAAAATCAGTCCTCGATATATTTCCACAAAACAGCAACAGGCATACTTATTCACTAAAGCTTTAGAAGCAATAAAATTTCAGGATTTGGCAAGCTAGATAGGTGTTCACAACCCTCACACTCCATCTTGAGGGGGACTATTGAAAGTTGGCCTATCTTGGGCTTATCTATGTTGGGCCTATCTGTTGTCTTTGGGCTTGTATTATGCCTTAGTCTTAGGAGTCAGTTTTTCTATTTAGTTTTTGTAGCAGTTTTTAGCTAAGCTTTCGCTTTCTGTTGTATTCTTGTTAGGTTTAGTTAGGTTAGTTGTTCTTGACTGCTGAACCCTTGCTACTATAAGTAGCTGGCTTTCACCTTTGTATTTCTCAATTCAATCAATACAAAATTCAGAGGAATTATTCAGTAATTCAGTTTTCCATTAATTCTATTCCCGCTGCCTTCTCAATTAACTCCCGCGCTCCTTTTGCAAAACAACCCTTTCTGAAATACTCATTTTCTGAACATGAACCCTAACCTCTCTTTGAATCGTTTCTGCGTGTAATCAATGAGGAACCGTTTCTGCGAAGTCTACGTCATTGCAAGGTTACTGATCTCTTTCTTCATTCCTCTCAGTTCCTAATCAATTCTAATTTCTCTTCTTATCTTTCTAATTTCTCTTCGAATCAATTCACACTCTTCTAATTGCTCACTGTTAGGGAAATATATATATTGAGGCCAAGGTTCACACTCTTCTAATCAGTTCCTCTCACAATTCACACTTTCTTAACTCATAATTGCCTCTTCTTCTTCCTAATATTTCATTTCATTTCATTCTCAACATTTTGTTTTGTTTGGTTTGCTTTCATTACTTCTTACTCAATGATTTTCATGTTTCCACTATCAATTCTGATTCAATTTTCTATCTATATAGTTATAATTTTTGGAATTAGTAGCTGAATCTTGATTAATTTTACTTATTTGATCTCTTTATGTTACTCTTTATTTATTTATGTTGCATGAGCTCACTGAACTAAAGTGAATGGTTGTATTGTTTGTCATATTTTGTCTGGCATGTGTTTGATGAAATGCTTGAATAGCTTTTATATGGACATGGCTATAGTATATATAAGATGCATGATCGTAGCAAGTAGCGGAAGAGATTTCTCTATGATTTTATTGGGGTTGGTTATCTTATGCTTTTTCATTTAATTATACTTGTAAGGGCTGTTACTATTATTATCTAAAGCGTTAACTAGAAAATGTGTTTTAGGGGTTCCGTCCCATACGAGAGAGATCTAGACTGATTTCTGGCTATAAAGAGATCGTTGAACAATTGAATAAACTAAAGGCTTTTACATACTTTCCCGAAGACTATGTGAGTGTTATATTTCTTTCATTGTTTTCTATTTGTATGAAGAAACTAAAGGCTTTTTTACTCAGGGTTTCAATTTGAATGAAAGGAGGCGATTCTCAGGTGAGCCCGAAAAGAAACTTGAAGATTGTTCAGATATCATAACTTATCGGAAATAGACTTCCCCTAACTATATTTTATACCACCGGAAATATATTTCCGGTATCCACTTTCTAGTATATATACACCGGAAATTAAGTTCTGGTACTGTGTTTTTCTGGAAAGATACGCACGTATTTCTAGAGGAAATGGAAGAAGAATAAAGGGAATGAAAAGATGAAATAGTGGAAGATGAAGGAAAGGGAGCCAGAAATATGGATGAGAGGGAACAAGATGAGGGTATTTTGGGAATGTAAAACATACTTTTAAAATTTTTGTGGTGTATTAGGAAAAAATTGTGGTGTAAAAAGCAACACCCATACATGAAACATACACAAACACAATATTTCAAATTGAATTAAAAAAGCGAGCTGGGCTTTACTTTATAAAATCAGTAAGCCCATTATTAAAAAACATAAACACACATTATTTCTTTTTTTTTTTTTTTGACAGAACACACACATTATTATTTTTTTTACACATTATTTCTGATAGTAAAAATTAATAGTTCTTTGAAAAATAGGTTTAGAATCTTATTCGATATATATTTTTATTTTGAGTTTGTACTAATAAAAGAATCAATCAGTCATCCTGCTTTGAAAAAAATATTATTTACGTAAAAAAGTTACATAAAATTAGTTTTTTTTTCTGTGATCGTAAAAGTTAGATTTGTTTTTTCCAGGGAAGGACACTTGAATGAGCAAGGATCTCGTGCATTTACAAATTTCACACATTCACGTATTTATCTTAATCAACGATAAAAATTTTGTGCACCCATCATTACGTTAATATATTTATCCTACACAAAATTTAATCAATGATCAGGATCTCTCAACATTCACAAAGTAACCGTAGGGAATCTATTTTCGTTGCTTGCAAAATAAGAGATAAACAATATCTGCGTTGGAATAAATTTTGACGTTTATATTTCGTACCAGTATACTACTTTCATAATAAAAATGTGGGTGTACATTATGATCAATGGCTGAACAAGTAAATAATCCATGCATCGCAGACAACTTAATGCTTAAATTTTGATGTTTATATTTCGTACTAGTATATACAGTTTTCATAATAAAAATGTGGCTCTAATGACTGAATAAGTAAATAATGCATTGCTGTAAAAAAAAACAAAGGTAAATAATGCATGCATAACACACAACTCAATGTTAGGTACAGATCGGACGAAAATCTTCTGTCCCCTACTTCCTATCCCAAACCCTGTACTTCACCCCATCTTGACCTTATTGTTGGATAGCTTCCATTGAAGAAGAGGGGTCTCGATCTCCGGTGCAAGATACCGTCTTCTCTTGCCAGCGGCCAACAGCTTCAGGCGAATCCGATGGTTTTCAAGATATTGATAGAGAGCGGCCATTACGAGGCGTGCGAGTATATAGACTCGGCGCGTAACTCGTCCACGACTCGATCTTCCATGAATCGATGAGAAGGGTCACTTTTTCCCCAATGCAAAGTCATGTGCATCATCTTGGATATTGAACTGTGATAATTCAGAGACAAAGGTTCAACGATTTACTCGAACTTTCAAGGGGACATGATTTCATGCGCTTTCCTTGCAGTGTTGAGCATTTCGCGTTAACGTCTGTTAATAGAGAGAAGAAGGGTTAAGCGTGACGTGGCAATTTTAATTGATTTGGCATCACACTATGTGGTACTGGGTTTGGGACAGGAAGTAGGGGACAGAAGATTTTCGTCTTTATCAAAGATATGACATATCTAAAATATAAATTTTTGAATATAGGAATTAATATTAAATATTGATAAGAGATGAATAACTTGTTTTATGAGAAAGATGGGGTAATATACATATCTCTAAATAAATTATTACAAAACCTCTTAAAAAACACACCATATTTTTTGTCTCTGCTTTCTAATGACTTAAAAAAAACTGAGAATGATGAAGGTAGGGGCAGAGCTGGAAGATTTTAATTGAAGAGGTTATAGAAAAGGATCAAGTATCTTGAATGTACTTTACTTCTTGTATATTATTGAGATTATGAATGTGAAGGATACAAATGACAGATTATATAGTCATAACAACCTCTATCTAAAACTAACTTTCCTCATAAAACTATAATAACTGAAACAGTTATAACAAACTTCTAGAAATTAGGAAAGGTGAACAAACTAGCTAAAACCACTCTCGGCTGTGATAGGACCCTTTAATTCCATCACTCCCCCTCAAGTTGGAGCATGGAGATTCACAATGTCCAACTTGTTGAGAAGGTAAGTCAATCTGTCCTTTCCCAAAGGTTTTGTCAACATATCTGCAATCTGATCTTTGCTGCAAATTTTGAGAGCTTCAACTTCCTTGGATTGAATCCGTTCCCTCACAAAATAGCAATTCATTTCCACATGTTTTGTCCTTTCATGAAAGACAGGATTTGCAGCTATGTGCAAGGTTGCTTGGTTGTCACAAAACATCCTTGTTGGACCTTGCTGAGTTACTGTCAGTTCTTGCAGCAGCCATCTCAGCCAAACAATCTCACTCACCGAGTCTTTGCCATTGATCGTATTCAACCTGTGAAGACTTGGCAACGACTGATTGTCTCTTTGTCTTCCAGGAAATAGGAGAGCCACCAGGGGTAATCACATAGCCTGAGCAGGATCTTCTAGTGATGGGGCATCCTCCCCAATCAGCATCACAGTAGGCTTCAAGTTGCAGGCTGTTGTTGCTTGGAAGAAGGATTCCTTGGCCTGCTGTGGTTTTAATGTACCTCAGAACTCTGTCAACAGCATCTTTGTGAAGTTGTTTCAGGGATGCCATGAACTGGCAGAGAGTATTGACTAAGTAAGTAAGGTCTGGTCTTGTTATAGTGGGGTAGAGGAGCCTGCCAAGAATTCTTCTGTATCTTGTTGCATCGACACGGATCATCACTGCTTGGCTTAAGCTTGCAGTTTTGCTCCATAGGAATCTTGCTTGGTCTGCAGTTTTGCATCTTAGTCTCCTTTAAGATGTCAATTGCATATTTTTTTTTGATTGAGCATGATTCCTTTTTCCGATCGAGCCACCTCTATTCCTAAGAAATACTTCAATGTTCCTAAATCCTTGATGCTGAACTTTTCATCCAGAAATTGTTTTACCTGTTGCATATGACACAAGTTATTTCCGTCCAGTATAACATCATCCACATATATGAGAGCAGTAAGAAAAACTCCCTTTTTGTTGTAGATGAATAAAGAGTGATCAGCTTTGGATTGTTGAAAGCCAATATGTCCAAGAGCCTTAGTAAACTTTTGGTACCAGTTTCTAGAGGCTTGTTTCAAACCATAGAGAGACTTTTTAAGCTTGCACACTCTATGATCTCTTTCTTTTGCAAAGCCTTGAGGCACCTTCATGTAAATTTCCTTTGATAAATCTCCATGGAGGAAGGCATTATTTACATCTAATTGATGAACAATCCATCCCTTTGCAGAAGCAATGGTGAGTAAGGTTCTGACAGTTACCAACTTGGCCACTGGGGCAAAAGTCTCATGAAAGTCTTCCCCTTCTATTTGAGTGAACCCTCTAGCAACTAATCTAGCTTTATATCTTTCTATTTAGCCATTGGGTTGATACTTTATCTTGTAGATCCATTTTGAATCTACTGGATGCTTCCCTGGTGGAAGGTCTGTCAAAATCCAGGTTTCATTTTTCTCCAAGGCCTCAATCTCCTTTTTCATAGCTTTTCTCCAATGATCATGTTTAGCATCCTGTGAAAAGGTTCTTGTCTCATCTTGAGAGGAGATGGCAGTTAGAAAGGCAATGTGAGTGGATGAAAACTTATCATAAGAGACATAGTTGGACAGAGGATAAGGAATGGAGTTACATGCGCGTGAGAATTGGAAAAAGATGGAGGAAGATCAATTACATAATCTTTCAAGTATGCAGGTAATTGTCTTGCTCTTCCACTAGAATTCCTTAAGACTACCTCCTCTCTGCTATTTGTTCCACCTCTATCTGTGTTGTCTTGTCCTATGTCAATTTGATCAACTAATTTAGTTTCAGGGATGTCTATAGCACTAATCGTTTCAGTAAGGTCTTTATCACTATTCGTGATATTTGGTTGCTGTTGTATTTATTGTGACACATCTTCCAAGCAATGTGTGTGAGTCTGTTGGAGAGTTTCAGGATTGGTCTTTAATGGAAAATTCCTTTCAAAAAACACAACATCTCTAGTTACATAGGATTCCTTAGTATTAATGTTGTAAACCTTATAACCCTTTTGGCCTAAAGGATACCCAATGAAGATGCAAGCATTCCCCCTTTCATCAAATTTCCCTGCTCTCTTATGCTTTAGAGCATAAACTAAGCAGCCAAAAACCTTTAGATGAGTGTAATTAGGTTTCTTACCATACAAGACTTCAAAAGGAGTTTTACCATTGATGACCTTTGAAGGTAATCTGTTGATGATATGTGCTGCAGTGAGAACACATTCTCCCCAAAACTTGATAGGAAGCCCTGCATGAAACCTTAAAGCTCTAGCCGTCTCCAAGATATGCCTGTGCTTTCTTTCCACAACCCCATTTTGTTGGGGTGTGTAAGTTGACTTAGTTCCATGATGATGCCTTTTCCTGCATAAAAGTCTTTCATATGCCTAGAGGTGAACTCCAAGCCATTGTCAGATCTAATTCTTTTGATTTGTTTTCCAAACTGTGTTTTAATCATATTGATAAACATAGGTAGAAGTTGTTCTACTTCAGACTTATATCTCATGAGATAAATCCAAATTCCTCTACTGTAATCATCAACGATAGACAGGAAATAATGAGCACCAGTTAAAGAAGAGGTCCTATAGGGACCCCATATATCACAATGAATTAGATCAAAGCAACAATTAGTTTTTATAGAGCTTGAAAGGAAAGGCAATCTAGATTGTTTGGCCCTTATACAAGCATCACAGTGAGTTGTGTCAGTCCTATTAGCTAAATCTAAACCTAAGGGTGTGATCTTGGCTCCTGAGGCATGTCCAAGCCTAGCATGCCAAAGTTGGTCATCAGATGCGCTAGCTTTAAAGCTGTGCTTTTATCTTGGACAGGCTCAAGAAGATACAATCCACCTTTGTGGCTACCCTTCCCAATCAGGGTCTTGGAATGCAAGTCCTGTATAAAGCAAGAATTAGCAACAAATGTCACTGCACAATTGTGCTCCCTTGTCAGTTTACTTACTGAAAGCAAATTACATTTGAAATCAGGGATATGCAGAACAGTGTCAAGATGCATTCCATTAGGCAAAACTGTTTTCCCTAAGCCTTTTATAGGAACATTAACACCATTAGGAATATGAACAGAATCATGATGATTTAGAGAAACTTCCTTAAGGATGCTAGAGTCACAGGTAATATGTTCTGTTGAACCAGAATCTATAACCCAAGGTTTATCAAAAACAAAGTTACCTGCCATATTGACACTTGGCTTGGCCTGCATGATGCCTGATCCCACTTCATGATCATTGTTTAGTTGTTGTATCAGTTTTTCATACTGCTGTATTGTGAGACCAGGTATCGGGCTGCTTTCTGTAGTGACTTGAGCCACCTTGATGTTTGATCTTTTGTTGTTCCAAGGAGCCTTGTCCTTCTTGCTTGGCTTCTTCTAATCCTGAGGATAGCCAACAATCTCCCAACACTCATTTTGAGTGTGTCCTATTTTCTGACAATGCTCACATTTAGGCCTTTCTTTCTTGTTACCTTTTCGATCATCATTCCCATACTTAGCATTTTGAGTTTGGAATGCAGTTGTTTAAATGACTGGCTTTTGCATTGCTGATATAAGTCTCTGCTGCTCATTTTCAGCAACCAGCTGGTAGGCATGTCCAAGAGTAAAGGTAGGTGCCATACTTAGAATTTGAGTCTTGACAGTATTAAACACATCATCAAGACCCATCAGAAAATCATACAATTGTTCCCTCTCACGCATCTGAGAGAGATTCTTTTGAAGCTCACATATGCATCCACCACATACACATTTAGGCCAGGGTGAAATCGAAAGAATTTCATCCCATAGTCCTTTCAATTTTGTGTAATAGGCAGGCACAGAAAGCTTTTCTTGTTTTAGAAGAGCTATGGCACGTCTCAACTCATAGCCTCGAGGAGCACTACCTTTTGCAAATCTTTGCACAAGTTCTGTCCAAATATCTTGGGCAGTGTTGGCATATCTCACACTGTTCCGAGTCTCCTTGTCCATGCCACTCTTGAGCCACCCTTTCACCATGGCGTTGCAGCGAATCCAGTGAGCAAGGTTTGGATTATTGGCATCAGGGATCGTGATGGATCCATCGACAAACCCCATCTTGTTTTTGGCACACAGAGCATCGCTCATGTCAAGGACCCATTCACCATAGTTTCCATCATGCAAGGCTTCACTAACAAACACTTGGCCTGGATGATCTGAGGTGTGAAGGAAGAATGGTGACATTGGATTGATCTGAAAGTCTTCATTCTTGATGGTTTCTTTCATTTCATCTTCTTCTTCTTGAGCTTTCTTTGGTGATGATTTTGGATGTTCATCACTATCATCACTGCCTGAAGGAGATGCGAAATCAGTTTTTGTCATTTCAAGAGATCAAGTTTTCAGGAAACCTGCTCTTGATACCATATAGAAAAGGATCAAGTATCTTGAATGTACTTTACTTCTTGTATATTATTGAGATTATGAATGTGAAGGATACAAATGACATATTATATAGAGTCATAACAGCCTCTATCTAAAACTAACTTTCCTAACTTTCCTCATAAAACTATAATAACTGAAACAGTTATAACAAACTTCTAGAAATTAGGAAAGGTGAACAAACTAGCTAAAACCACTCTAGGCTATGATAGGACCCTTTAATTCCATCAGAGGTCAAAAAAGAAAAATACCTCATTTACGGCCTAATTAAAAGAAATTATATATATAATTTAAATTACATGTAAAAAATTACACTTTTAAAAGTCTAGGTAAGTATAGCTATCCTATTTTTACACTGACGGAGAGTCAATTTATAGGTGATCCTTTGATGCAATTGGATGCTCTTTATTGGGATTTGCCATATAATTAACATGAATTATTATTCTAACTGCTTAAGCAATGTCTAATCTCATACTAATCAATAAATACATAAATCTCCCCACTAGTATTGTCTATGGTACTTGAGACATTTCCATCCTTTCTAATTTATTGGTCAGATACATACTTGCGGATAACTTATGATTGACAAGAAGTGAGATCGAGCTTACAATCTTGTACGTTGAAGCATTGTAAGATTTTCCGAGAATAACCTCTTTGAGAAAGTCAAATGGGCTTGATCTTACAAATGACACGATACAGTTCCTCTAGTCTCACAATCGTTCCGCCTTGTCATTGCCGACCATCCCATTTGTTACAAATGGATTTTCATCCCTCTAAAGGTGAAAATAGTCATATCTCTTATTCATATGTAAGATTTCCATTTCTTTCTTCACTGGTATCATCCACTTATGAACATCTGGATTACTAATAGTCTTTGAAATGAGACACTTGTTGGTGTATGCCCTAGAGGCCAATCATAATTAATCTCTATATGTAGTTTACACTTTCTAACATGTTATTCGATTAATGAAATGAGGTGTTTCATTTCTTTTATTTGTATTCATCGTTGAATTAGGTGAATATAATAAAGTTCTCAAGAAGATAAGTTTGAAGTCATAGGATGTCTAGTACATGACTTGATTGTGAGATCCAACCGGATAAAATTAAAACATCATCCTTAAATATCCCTAGTCATGTATTATTGTGAATTAGGACAACAATAATGCATAAAGACTAGTATCTAGATAGGTTGATGATCTTATCTCATCGATCATTGATAAGTTTCAAATGTATATGCTTTTGGGATGCTAATTTGGTTGATGTTATGACTCCTTTAATACTTAAAGAGTTGTTTTTGTCCAACTTTATAGTCTGCTTCTATAGAGTCATTCAGGTTAATTGTTGTTTTAGTTTGTTTGGTTAATTTTGTAATTTTTGATCTAGTTTGTGTGTTTTAGGTAACAAGATGAAGACATGGCAAAAAAGATGGAAATTGAGCTCAAATGCAATTTGGCTCAGTCAAGGTTATCCTTGGCTTAACACAATTAAGGCTGGTGTTCATTCTGGAGGTTGTGTACTGAGTCAAACTTTAATGCTTGTTGTGACTTGATCATCCATGACCTTATTCTTGATTTGGTAGACAATTGGGATGTTGATACTAGATCTAGACTTGAAATCATTCACCTAGTAAATCTTGAATCCAGGAATGGATCCTGGTTTATTAGCAATCTTTGAAATCTTGTTCTTCATGCAAATGCATTAATTAAGTCACCAATGGAATTAGGGTTTATTTTGGAGATTTGGGCTCTTATCATCTAAGGGATTAGGATTTGATTTATCCAGATGATAGTTTGTCATAATTGAAGTAGGAATTATGTTATAAGTCATTTCAGTGCATGTGAATGAAGTTTGATGAACCTAATCTCAACAATTATCATACTTGAATTAAAACCTTTTTACGCATACTAAGTACTTGTCAAAAATCCAAAAAGAACTTGAACCTTTTACTTTGTTCTTTTTAATTCTTGTTTGGTTTGGTATTTCATTTTGAGCTCCATTCCTGCCAAATACTCACTTAGATAGTAGTCTAGTTAAACGTGTTGGTAGTTGGTCTTAATCCTTGTTAGGAACGATAACTTAATCACACTTCTCATATCTTCAACAATCATTGATATAAGATACTAGAACCCGTGCGATGCACGGGATTTGGATTCTCTCCACTGTCTCTTTTTTATTCCCTCTTCATATTTTCTCTCTCCTTTTTCGACTCTTTTTTTCCCACCATTACCCTTCCCATCTCTACTCTCTTTCCCCTCCCCTGTTTGTTTTTGTTGCTGCAGAGGCAACATCGATAGAGAGGATCTAAACGAGCGATGCACGTGGTATTCATGGATGTTTAATATATTTTGTTTATATTTTATTTTGTGAAACGCAAAATATTTGATAATTAAATGAATAAGAACTTTATGTATGGATGTAAAAAGAAGATGTTAAAAAAAACAACTTTATGTATGAGTTTTGTTTGAAGTAGGAAGTTCAAAACAAATTTAGTTACATTTATTAACTTCATTGTTGTGGTTAAAAAGTAAAATGTTTGGCTAAATTTGTTCATTGAAGTCCTTAAAAAATAAAAAAATTACTAAAATGAATTTTGACCACCATTTATATAAGAGGTGAGAAGAGGGAAGGAGTTTTGCCTTATATGATGTGAGACTATATTTGCCAAAGAGACAGGTGTGCTTATTTTCTCGTTTTATATTTTTTGTAATTTTTTATTTATTTTTCTCTATTTTTAATTAAATCCACTCATAAAAATTAAATATTTTATTTATTTAAAATATTTTGTAATTTAAATATGTAAATTAAATTGTAACCCTGTTCATTGAAGTCACTGGAAAAGAAAAAGATTACTAATAACCACTCTTTATATAAGAGATGGGAAGAGTAAAAGAGATTGCATTCACTTATGTGAGACTACATTTACCAAAGAGTAAGTGTACATAATTTTCTCCTTTTTTAGTTTTTGAAATTTTTAAAATATATGTTTTTCTCTATTTTAAAATAAATCCACGCATCAAAAGTAATAATTTGATTTAATTGAGATAATTTACTAATTTAAATAGACATTAGTAATTTTGGATGTTTATATAAAAGTTTACACAAAATTTAATATAAAATCAAGTTTATAATAATGATTATAGCCACTAATTTAAATGAATATAAAATTAGGATAGTTGGTTCCCAAAAACAGAGAAAAAAAAAAGGATAGTTATTAATTGAATAATGAAGCAATTGTCTAACATTAGATTAAATGATTTAATTGATATAACTTAGTTATTTAAATAGGCATTTATAATTTTGGAAGTGTAAAGTAAGGGTAAAGCTTAGCATAAAATGAATTAGTAAAGAAAGGAAAAATGTTAGCATAAAATTTAATATAAATGAATTAGTAAATTCAGTCCTTAATTCTATATCAGGATCGACCCAACGTATGTGGAGGCCTAAAACCAACTCCAAACAGATAATGTGGGCCTTTCGCTCTAAGTAATGCTTGCTAATAGGGGTGGAAGTAGGCCAGGCCGCCCGACAGGGGCCTATGGCCTGGCCTGTTTATGGCCTGGTCTGGCCTAGCCTATTTAATAAAAAGGCCGGGTAAAAGCTTTTTTAAAAGCCTTTTTAGATAAATAGGCCAGGCTTGAGCTTCAAAAAAAGCCTACGAAGCCTGATAGGCCGGCCTATTTATAAATAATAAATAAATAAATAATATTAAAAATAAAATTATTTTTTATTATATATATATATATAATATGATTTATATAATTTAAAGAGATGCAATTTGCTCTTTATTTATAGAATGTTGGTTTGCTCCACATGTATACTTTGAGAGATGTGGGACTTTA
This sequence comes from Sophora flavescens, assembly GCA_030762895.1. Classification (NCBI taxonomy): domain Eukaryota; kingdom Viridiplantae; phylum Streptophyta; class Magnoliopsida; order Fabales; family Fabaceae; genus Sophora; species Sophora flavescens. The sequence continues at coordinate 42,743,569 of CM061069.1, read as the reverse complement.
TAGAATGTTGGTTTGTTCCACATGTATACTTTGAGAGATGTGGGACTAACAGAGGCAATTGTAAACTAATTGAAGAAACCATGATCTTGAACAACTTCACTACGCAAATGGTATATGCTTCCTCTTGATGCAGACTCATTGGGTCTCTTCTTGCCTGATCCACCTTCAAAACATAAAATCGTGTATAAAAGCTTGTGAAGATCCACCACACAACCATAACCGTTAGGCACTTGCGTAGTAATATGTACAGCAAACAATAAATTTCAGATTAAGAGGAAGCATATACCATTTTCTTTGTTCAACTGTGGAAGATCTTCATCACTATCTGTACAATCCATAGAAAATGCAACAATGTCTCGAGCAACCAACTTAATGAAAATATCAATAACAGAAAATGTTTAAGCCTCACCAGAAAAGTCAGAAGAAAGATCATCATTGTCACTAGTGCCATAAGATGTTAAGGAAAAATGAAAGATGTCCACCGCTTTTATAAAAAAAAAAGTCCCACATTGCTAAAACTATACATGTGAAGCAGACCATCATTCTATAAATAAAGAGCAATTGGGTATCTTTTAATAAAATTAGATAGGCCCTTAAAAAGGCTAACAGGCCAGGCCAGGCTTTTAAAAAGGCCAGGCCAGGCTTAAAAAAAAGCCTTTGACAGGTAACAGGCCAGGCTTAGGCTTAGGCTTTTAATTTTTCAAACAGGCCAGGCCTATTTAATCAAAGCCTGGCCTGGCGTGGCCTATTTCCACCCCTACTTGCTAATAATACACTGAGACCTAAAACTATTATAATTATTTAAGTCTTAGTTGCAATCACTCTCAATCATGGGTTCTTCTATGGGTGAGACCTAAAGCAAGGATTTTGGTTGCCTCATCCTTGAGCCGACTCTATTCTATATTCATTAATCAAAACATTTAATTGATTATAAAGTAAGAATAAAATTTAGCATAAAATGAATCAGTAAATTTATGAAGAACGTTAGAACTAAATTTAATATAAATGAATTAGTAAATTATTTTTAAAATAACATTTTGGTGAATATAAAATCATCTAGTTGAATATAAAATGAGGATAACTACTAATTTAATTGATATAAATTCTGAGTTACTAATACTACATAAAATTAATTCTTATACTTAACCTACTAAATCTCAATATTTAATTGTTTCGTTGTGATGGAAACACACATTAAATAAGAGAAACTCTAGCATCCCAAAGTTTTAGGTGTGAAGTGGGTAGAATTAGGAAAAATCACGTTTCAGGTGGGTAGAATTGATTTGAAAGAGAAGTAGCAATTTTTAGTTTTTTCGTTTAAAAAAATTGATTCCAGATATAACACTCACAAAGTTATTTATATTATACATCAAAAACAATTTTACTTTATCATTCAAACAAAATCAATTCTTCTTTTTATTGTATTGAATTAAAATACAAGAGGTATTCAACTCATATACAAGGTAACGGTCATGCTGACTAGGGATGGCAAAATTACCGCATCTGCGGGTATCTGCATAAATTATCCACAATGGATAGTAAATGAATACATACTAAATGAGGATAGGGATGGCAAAATTACCCGCATCCACAGGTATCTACATAAATTACCCGCAATGGGTAGTAAATGAATACCTACTAAATGAGGATGGGGATCATGGTACCCGCCCCGCGGATACCCGCATATTTATAATAAATATTTTTTATTAATATATAATATATATTATGACAATTTCTATCATTTTGAGAAGAAATAAATTTTATTTTCCATCTTATTTGATATTTTTTAGTGGTTAAGCCCTTAATAATAAATCTTTTAAAATATATATATAGTATATTATATAATGTTAATTTAGTATATTGTTATATTATATTATATAATTTTATTTTGTTTCATTTTATTTTAGACTCTTAAATACTCATGGATATTCATGAATATCCGCTTCTCACATAAATATCCATGGATATTGACGGGTATGAACACAGGGGAAGCACTACCGCAGCCGTCCCGTCGCCATCCCTAATGCTGACATTAGACAACAAGTGTTAAATGGTATACCAAAAAACTGAACTAAACAATAGGAAAACTATCCCAAAAACAAAATCCTGTAAACAATGTAAAACAGAACGAGTGTGTACTTTAGTCCTAAACTGCATATCCAATCCATTAGCATTTTAGCAAAATTCTATTCCTTAGACTAAAACACCAACATAACTAGCAGCAATTCACACAGTAACTGCGCCACTTCACCTTGCCAAAGAGATAGAAACTGAAACAGCTTGGCCAAGTATTTTGCTGCAACAAAAATAACAGCAATGCAGAAAAAACTACTGGGCAGAAAACAGGAAATCCAAACTGTAGAGCTCAAAAGACCAAGACCTGCTGCAAAACCATACAGGAACCACATAAAAGCACACGCAGATCCAGACAGCAACAACACCAGGAACCAGAATGCAGCAGAATTATTGCATATACAGCCAAGGGGACTATTGTACCAATCAGTCAAGCTGTAAAACTGCTCCTTCCTATAAACTGAAAACCAGTACCATGATCTTGATCTAATTAATTCTGTAATTACCAGCAGATCTACCTTGCCATTGTTAAAGATAATGATCACATTGTGGCATGCCATATGATCTGCCATGATTTCTTCCCTTTTTTGCATCTAAAAAGTTCCCTGTGGTGCAAATAGGGAAGACCAATATCAGTGTGCAGGATATGTGAGGAGCCAATCCTCCACCAGCCTACTCAGGAAAACCCTAGCCAAAGTATCACAGAAAATCCTATAAGCTTCCTCCTCCAAACATCACCATCCCACCAACCCATTTCCGCCACCGAAGCCTCTTTTTGTTCCGACAAGGACTACAATCTAGGGAAAACCTCTTTAAGATTTGAGTTCCCAAACCATTGTTCATGCCAAAAGAAGTCTCAACCCCATTTCTTACCTTCCTCCTAACCTCCTTAGGGAACCAAAGCAATCCGTGTGTGGGATCATGATCCATGGTCAATAAATCCCTCCACCATTGTGAGCAGTTTCTCGGTGTCCAGCTTCCTACTTGTGAGAACCTCCCCATAACACCATATCTATGGAGAATAAGCTGCTGCCAACATGCCCCTTCCCCAACTAGAAGCCTCCACGTCCACTTCCCTAGAAGACTTGAGTTGAAGAGTTCTATGTTTTTTATGCCTAGAACATGAATAAAGTTTCCACAATCAAGTTATAGCTGCCGGATGGGATCCTAGCTCTTCTACTGCCAGGTGTAGAGAACGAATAAAATTGTTAATTACAATGGAGCTATAGTTTAATTAAAATTCAGAATGCAAAATACATAATTAAAAATGCGTAGAACATGAAAACTAAAATTTTGAACCAATTGATCCTACACATTTACCTATAATTCAATTAAAATCCAAAAAGGCAAAATAGTGAAATACATACTTGTAAATGTTTAGAACATGAACAAAGTTGCTTCGGCCAAGTTATAGCTTTTGATTGGAGTTTGAGATTATAATAGCATGAGGTTTTGCATCACTATAGATTCTGAAGGAAGATTCTTCTTCAACATGATGTCTACGCCAATGCCCTGCCCCTGCACCACAATATTAGCCTCTGATTTGAGAAAGGCGAAAGATAACTATGACATTGGCAACATGGATAATTCATCAAGGGTTTCTACTTTCTATATCATGCAACTCGTGCCATAGACAAACAAAAAATAATGCCAAATGCCCTGTACCACCACATTTACCTCTAATGTAATTAGAATTCTGATCTCGAAATCGTTCTTCATCTTTTTTGTTGAAAGCCTTGGTCTTCTATTTTACTCCAAACAAATGAGAGCACAACATGATAACCAATCTACCTTTAGGTCACCAATCTAATATGTGTTTAATTGTAGTGCAAGAATAAGCACCAATGTGTTTTAACCCAGGAAGAAGAAGGAGAATGTTTTAGAAATAATATAGAAGAGCATCATCAGTTTTCCATATCAGCTTTTAAAAGGTAAAGCCTAAAGCCGCCTATATTGGAGAGGAGAAACGTTCAAAGGTTGATAAACAAAACCAATGGAAAATGCTACCAAGTTAATTAATCAATATATGCAAGTAAATAGTCATTCAATAAAAAATGTCCTTGCCCAATTAGTAGGTGTTAAAAAACAGTGCAAATTTTTCAATTAAAAAAAAATTCGTTAACTCAAGTGGTTTTACATAAATACCCCCAATGACCAACTTACTAATTCATTAACTCAAGTGATTTTACATAATTACCCCCAATGACCATCTTACTACTGTAATAATTGATGAATATTTATTGGTGTAAATTATTGTTGCTATTATTTTTTTATTATGCCTCTTGTAATATTATTTGCTACCATCGTTTCTCCCTATACTTATAGTATAATTTTTTTATAGCAGTGTTCCTTTAAAATTGCTGGTAACTTTCTTTTAATTCTTACAAGATAAAATTTTTTTTTATTACTGGAATAATTGATGAATATTTATTGGTATGAATTGTTATTACTATTATTTTTTTATACCTCTTGTGATATTATTTACTAGTTATTATTTAGGGAGGGGAAACGTCCCTACAGTGCCACTTGATGCAGTACAGGAAATGCGCCACCACGCCTGCCGCCTTTGAAGGGCATAAAAGAGTTTGTCATTGACCAAAGCACGTTAGATTTTAGAAGGTCACGAAACCTACAGGTACATGCTAAAATGGAAGATTTGTGGCACAAACATCTGAATGTCGTTGGCGAGGTTCTTAAGCAGTTTTCAAAAGCCTGTGCAGTCCTACACAATGAAAATGCAGCATGCCAAGGCTCTAACAAGTAGTGCGTGTTTGTTTGTCGTTAATATTAATGTTGAAACCGATACCTGGAAAATATTATTTTCATATTTGGCAATTGGCATTAAAAAATTTATACTTTTACCACCGTCAACATGATTTTTTGATCACTACCAACGCAAAATCAAACATAGCCTAGCAAGTGTCAAATTTTCCCTACTGTCGGTTCCTAAATGATTATGTTTATATCTTATATTTGTATCTAAAGTGTGGAAGTGTACTTGTATAGGGCGGAACTAGTGTATGTATGTACGTATGTATAACCATCTGGGAGTGTATACTAGCATTTTAATTAGCCAGCACTATCCATAGGTGCTTATATAAAATATTTATGATTTTTGTTTTAAAGGTGATATTTTAATTTTTTATAATTACATTTTTGATGATAAATTAAAAGTGAAGATTAGTTTAGACTTTGTTCTTAATTTTTTTAAAAAAATAAATAATTAGATTCAAGCTTAATGAACAATTGTATTCACCATTAGTTATCTAATCGAGAGTTAATATAATGATTGATTTTATTAATAGCTTGAGTTTAAGAACTAATTTAGACAAAAATAATAATTGAAGAGTTAATTTTATTGGTAGTTGGTCAGATTCATTGCTTGAAAATGACTTGGGTAAGTTTTTTTTTTTAATATACTGCATTTAAATAGTTTCAAGTGAAATTAAATATTCTCACATTAAATGATTTCAAGAATATTAAGTAATTTAATGTAATAGACTTTTATATGAGAAGATGGCACACAATCAATTGAGATGATTTGTCAAAAGGAAAGATAGCTTCCCAGAACCTACTCCCTTCCGTGTTTATTATAAGAAAAAAATCCCAAAATTTTTATTCATATATAAGTAAATTTTGTTTTCCAATTATTTATTTAATGATATTATTTATAAAATACCCTTCATTTAACACAAATTTCAATAACTCATTTAATGAAAATTGAAGTTACCAAACGTTGCTGACATGGTGGTTCGGAGTCTCGTCCCTTGATCAAGTGATTGTGTGTTCGATCCTTGAGAACGGAACGACAGCACGAGGTAGCACTTTGTCCTTAATTGACCGACCCGGTGAGGAGTGGTTGCTCACTTGCTACCATTTTATTCCAACAAAAAAAAAAAGATTGAAGTTTTAGATGAAATGTAATTTAGGCAACAAACCTAATTTTTTACAAGATTCAATGAGATTAACTAACTACCTTAATATATGTGTTTTATTTAATTTTTTATTATAATCGGAGGGGGTATTTTTAATAATTTTGTGTGTGCGTTTATACTTTATAGAGGTGGTAGATATTTTTTAGGCCAAAAATATCTTTCAGGGGTTAAAATAAAGTCTTTTTATATGAAAGTTTATTTTTTAAAACAGAAAATGCATATAAAAGTATCATCCTTTTTATAAAAAAAAATGGAGAAAGTTAAGGCTCCTCAAGCTTACTACCAACGGCGCAAGAGATGATACTAACAATTTTGATTTCTTTGGAATTGCTATGGTTTGAATTTATTATTTTTTGGCCAGTTGCGTTGGAAGGGCAAGCAAGATTTAAAGACTTAAGATGCTAATTGAGTTACAAATTCGTTAAGGAAAATATTGGAGATATTGTAAGGAAAATATTCATCTTACCACTTTTTTATCATACTATTTTTTTCCACTTAAATCTTAATTATATATCATTTATCCATTATTATTTTCAAAGCAAAAGTGATTTAATCGATAATTACAAAATACATGTAAAAGAATATTAGAATTATATCATAAAAGAAAAGAAAGTAAATTTATAAAATATGCAAGTCGAGAAATTAAAATAAAACAAATTTAATATACAATAATTAATTGTCTGTCGTCTTTCGCAAATAATAATAATCTTTCACAAACGGCATGAATTTCATTTCGTTAGAACATGATTTCCTGTGTGACTAAAAATTTGTTTGTTAGAATAATATGAAACTAACTCCACCAAGAAAATGATTGGTCAAATTATTATAAATGATTCTTTGTTCACATGTTTAATGGATGTGAGACTTTAACAACATTTAACAGTAATAATTATTATTATACCTTATCTTTTGGAAAGTGTTCATATTTGAGTAACTAAAAAGCCATTAACAAAATCCATTCTCTTCACGAGAACAATGCTGAACAAAAAGAAGGTCGGTCACAGAGACAACGGGTTCCATTAGGCCACTGAGTCTCTTTTGAGACAGTTTGTAACGTCCATGTGAGCCTTCAAGTACTGAACTATTTCTTTCACTTCCCTTGTGCTATAAATATATGTTATATAAGACATGCTCTTAAACACTCTTCCATATAACAAATTCCTCAATATGGATCACAGAAAGCATGAAGTTGCAGGGATAGTATCAACGGATGTTGATGATGACAGAAGATTATACGAATGTGCAAGGAAGTATGAAATTATGGTGAAACAGGTATCACCTTAATGTTTCTTATGCACCAAGAAACATCAATGACCATAGGCTAAAAAGTTAATTTTTTCCTTCCCAACAAATTGAATCTTAATATCTTGTGCACAAATAAACATAATCACTTTTGTGGGTCTACTATGCTTTCAGTTTGATGAGCTGGTGGGGATGATGAACAACAAAACCACAGTACCAAAGCGGAGAAAGGTACCATGTTTAAGATCATTCTTATGCAAGCTTATAGTACTACTTATTGTGTGATTCCATTACAAAGAAATGTCATACCTAAATAAAGGCCATAGCTTCATAATTCACAACCTTGGATACTATAAATTAACCTCAAATGACATTAAACTAATGCAAATGTCATCAATTCTTATAGTGTCATCAGTCGAGTGCTTACAAATTGAATTGTGTTCTTATTTCTTCATTGGTCTTCTGCTCCATTTCTCTCAAACTGCAAAATAGAGTCGAAATGGGAGTGCTGGTGCAAGAGCAACTGTTTCCTCGAGCCAGCGCAACAACGATGAAGCAATAGTGCAGACAGTTACCAGATTTTTGCATGAATTGAGAGCTAGCCCTACAGATTCTGAGTGCGCTAAAGGAGGACACTAGGTTGAAGATATATTGTGTCAAGATCAAGAATAATATCATCCAGAAAGTTATAGCCACCATATGTAAATCTTGCATCTAAAAGCATCACAATGTTGGCCAAAGCCAGCATGTAATGTGAATGACTAATACCCTTGCCTTCACCTTTGGTCAGAGAAGAAAATTGCTCCCTTTTCTTTTTGGCTAAGCAAATATATATGTAATAATGTTAGCAATATCAACATGAGGAATCTTCCCAATTGATTGTGCATATCAATACTTGCACTAGCATCAATTAAGAACTTTCCTTTACCTGATAAAAAAATATTGACATTTGCCAATCCACCCTAGATACAGTGTGGAACTTCACCTATGGGTCTCAAATTTGATAGAACATATGTCCTTTCCTTTAATAGGCCATAAATAGAATAGAAATACTGAAAATGTTGTAAGTTCCAAATCTCATTATATGGGAGCATAATATTGAATAAAAATAAAGTGGATAATGATTACCAAAGACAAGCTGGATTAGCAAGATACTATCCCATAATACAATTGAGGCATACAGAGGACTCTATTTCTTTTTTAAACAAAGTAAAACAATGTTAACTATCAGGCATCATCCCGAATAAAAATCACATGATTCATCATTTGTCCTGGATAAAGAACAAAGAGAAAAGATTACAGCGACTTATGTATTTCTATTCCCTGGATGCCTGGTGTCTCTAAGGTGAAACTTGATACCATAAATCATACAGTCAAAATTCTTCCTTGGTTGAAAACTGCTTAAGGACAAAGTGATGAAAAAATCCACTTCATGCAATGCTTTCATGATTAACTCGAGTGTCGTGAATTGCACTTCGATTTTTCCTCTTCAAGCTCTCTCTGTAAGGTTTCCACCCTTTCAAGTAGGATTGCATGCTCCTAGTAGGTTTAAGGTCATAAGATTCGAACAATGTTATGAAAAACAAACAAATTATGCATACCCAAAGAGAGCAAAAGAAAAACTTCATCCAACTTTATGCTAATACAAAAGGGCAGGGATCATAATAGTTTATAGATAAAGTTATGGCATTTAATTTAAATAAAATCACAAGGGCTGTTAAAACAATTTAATGTTGAAACTTGGGGACCAACTAGAAGTTGTTTCTACATTGTACCTCTGACACACCAGTAGTTCATAGTGTGGTAATCCTTTAACAATTTTATCTTGTTTCCCAAAGTTGGAGAAACGAATAGAAGGGTTATTGTGGGGAAGCAGAATGAAGCTTGATTAATACTTTATGAAGGCATACCTTTTGCAGTATTGCCAATTTATGGGTAATATCAGAAGCATCCTCTACCTCCTGAGACGACTCCTGAAACTGCCACACATACGATTATGCAGTCATTACACGAAAGACAAAGGGAACAATTTATTATTTTATTGGTTGAACAAAATAAATGTTGATTTCCACAAGTCTTTTTCATTCAGATTTCAGAACCAAATATATCTTGGTGCAGATATACCATACTACTCAATTCCTACCAACTGAAATTAAGAAGGCTATGGTGTAAACTGAAAAGTACTACCAACCATAACAGCACAAAAGTTGAAGCAGAATATTTCTTACAATTCAATTTGGAAGGTAGAAAATGAAAATCCAATGAAGAGAATACATACCACTTGAAGTTCCTGTAAACATTTTTTTGCCTTATCGGCTTCCTCATCATACCTAAGCCTCCACTCAGCAGATTCATCCATCGCCTCCCTGTTAGCAATATCAAACTGTCGCCTGCAAACAGTTGAGTGGACCAAACATCATCACAATAAAAGCTGGAATACAATAACCCTAGAAGGTTGCCAATATAGTGGTGAAATGAAAATTCAAGCATTCCAAAAACAGAACAATACTGCATTCAGTATTATCAAACTATCAATTCAAACCATGTATGGAATCCTCTTTGCAATAAGAAGACATGGGAACTGAAAGATGCTAAGTGTAACTAGTGCAGGAGCTTTCCTTTGATCAAAATTCAGAAAAGGATAACAACTATAAGCAACTTATTATATTTATTTGTAGCACCAGATTAAACCAGCAAGGCCTTGCAATATAAACTAAAAAAACAAACTAACAAGATATTACTCAAAGCAACATAACCCTAACATTATTTCCAATAAACTGGAACAAAAGCAGAATGAATATACATATTAAACTCTATTAATTTTCTTTAACTACAACAATCCAGAATTCAGGAAACATAGTGAAATGAAAGATTATTATGAAGAAGGGGGGAACCGAACCTTAAGAGGTCAGTGTCATCAGAAGAAATTTTGGAGTGAATAACCCATAGTCTGAAATAGACAGCAATACCCATTAACATTAGAAAACCCAATCCTGCTATCATTGACCTTCTCTTCATTCTCACCATTCCTCCTCTTCTGCCCTTGTTGCTTCCTCACTCACGCGCTCTTTTTCTTCTGTTTTTCGAATAACGTTGTTGTTGTTGGTTGGGGTTCCCGGTCCCAACAACCAAGGTTGTCAGGGTCCCTCACCTACATTAATCATGCTTCTGCTTCTACTTCGCGTGCTATTGGTATTGGATGATACATAATTTTTTTTTATTTATTGTCAAATAGGATGAAATTTGTTGGGTTAGTAGTATTTGAAAAATGATTTTAGGATAATATAATTTATTTAATAAGTTTATTTTTATTCACTGACAGTCTAAAATTATTTATAACGTCAACCAATCAGAAATCATGGTACGTGAGATTCTTAAGTTAGTTAAGATAAGAGTCAAATATTTTAATTTCTATGACAATTTTTAAATGGTTGATTGTATAAAAATTGTTTACATCGAATCACTGACAGTGCATATCAATTAAGTTATTATTTAATTATAAAGGAATTATTATATATATAAAATTATTAGAAGATATATGAAATAATTAAAAATATATATCTGATTAAGGATGAAAAAATATTTATCTCTTCTAGAGGTCAAATAATCATATTTGCCTAAAAAAAGCTTTTGGAAAAATGCCCAAATCTTAGCTTATAAAAGGAAAAGAAAATTATCATCTTAAAAAGATTATTCCTCTAAAAAAAAATAGATTATTTATCACTTTAATTATTTTTATTCAAATACATCAGTTTCATCTCAAAAAATCTCTTTTTTCCAGAATAGTTCATTTTCAAACACTCACTTAATTCAATTTCTTTGTCCTCTCTCTTTGTTTTTATATATTTTTTTTATCTTTTTGAAAGTGGTTTCAATATCAACTACACGGGTTTCACAATAATTATTCTTTGATGGTAATTTTTTTAAAAAATTTTTTACTGGAATTTTTTTTTATAAGCATATAATTATTTTATTTTAGCTTTATCCTTGCCCCCTTTTTTTTGGTTTTCCACGGTATATTCCGTACCCAACTGCGGAGACTAATCCCTCGAGCCGGGTAGGATTACAAGGACGACAAAGCTCTCTCTCAAGAGTTTTAACATTGCTACATTCTCAGGATCAGGATTTGAATATCATATTAATAAAATATAAAGTAATTTAGTCAAATATCATTATATTTTTTTAAAGTGAGATTACTTAATAATTTTTAAATTCACATAAAAACGATAAATATTATAAAATAAAATAAAAAGTTGTTCAGAAAGAAAAATTGATTCTTTTCAATTCTTAAATGATGTCTTTAAGGTCACTAATTGACTTTTTTATATTTTGGGGTTTGTAATTTCCATGAGTGTCAACCAATATTGGGTATGGGCATGGATTGATGCAAATTTGTTGTCCCAAAAAATAATGTCTCAGTGTTCCCTATCAATCAAAAGCTAGAAATCTATATAAGTGATGATGAGTTATGATTGTATTTTATGAAGTAGTAGCAAATTATGATCGGTGGTGGACAGAGAACGAGACAGGAAAGTGGGACGGATCTTCATCCATCTTCTTGATGACTGCCTTGGATGACCCAAATGATGAAATAAATAGCCTATTATAAATTATGAATGGTGATAAATCCAAACCATTTTTGGTTGAAATTCATAAATTTAACACTAAAGACTCATTTAAATCCCTAACAATTTTCGATATCCTACCTTTTGACACTAAGAAAAAAACTCACCAAATAGTTCTCGATAATGATAACACTTCAATCCCTTCGCTTGCCTCCGTACTGAATACATCGTTAAAGTGTTGAAGTATATTGTTAGTGTGCTCTGGTATCCATTAAACTTGTCCATGTTACTTATGTTGGTGCATCTGGTATGGTGCATGTGGTGTGTTGCTTGTAACAAGTAGGAACTAATTTGTCCCATGACTTTTTTATATTTTAGGGTTTGTGATTTCCATGAGTGTCAACCAATATTGGGCATGGGAATGGATGGATGCAAATCTGTTGTCCCAAAAAATGATGTCTCAGTGTCTCTTACCAATCAAAAACTAGAAATCTACATAAGTATTAATGAGTTATGATTGTATTTTATTCAGTGGCAAATTATGATTGGGGGACAGAGAATGAGACAGGAAAGTGGGAAGGATCTTCATCCGTCTTCTTGATGACTGCCTTGGATGACCCAAATGATGAAATAAATAGCCTATTATAAATTATTATGAATGATAATAAATCCAAACCATTTTCAGTTGAAATTCATACTTTTAACTCTAAAGATGTAAGACCCAAATCAATGACCCGATGAATCCGAAGATCCAAACCAAACCAAACCAATTAAATTGGTTTGAATTTTTTGATGTTCGGGTTCAAACCGAACCGAACCGAACCAAACCAAACACGATGGTGATTAGTTTAGTTCTCGGTTTCAAGGATATTCATTATATTTAATTTATATTTTAATATTTTATATATTTAATATGTATATATATTTTGAAATTTAATAACCTTCGGATTCGAACCGAACCAAACTGTTCTTGAATGGTTTGGTTTAGTAGAAAAAATGGTTAAAACCAAAACAAACCGAACCAAACCATTTTTGATTGGTTCGGATTTTTTTCCACTAAAAATCGAACCAAACCAACCCGTTACACCCCTAGTTCTCGAGAATGATAAAAGAGGGACACTTTAGCCTCTTCGCTTGCCTCTGTACTGAATAAGCCTAGGGTCGCCTCATGAGCGGGTGAGGTCTAAAACAAAATTTGAGTGAGACATTTAATTTAAATTATAAGTGAGAGAGTCTATTTGGATCATGTTGGCCTTCTTGTTAGCATGTGTGGCCTTTTTGCTTTATAAAAACTAAAATTAAATATATATATTCTTTTTGGTAGGCCTAAAGCTAGGGCTTTAATAGCTTCACCTTGGGCCGACAATGAATACACCGTTAAAGTGGTGAAGTATACTGTTAGTGTGTTCTGGTGTCAATTAAACTTCTCCCACGGTGACTAAATTGAATTACTTAAATAATAGTTGAAGTGGATCTACTCGGTCGAAAGAATTAATTAGGGTGGGTTTGAAATTAAAAAAAAAAAAGAGAGAGAGAGAAAAGAAAGTGAAGCTGACATGTAATGTAAGATGTAATGTCAGAAGTAGGTGCATGCAAGTAATTGGGATGGGTGGGGAGAGAGAGACAGCATGCATAATTGTGTAACCATTTCTTTCGCTCCTTTCAGTTATCAGCTTTAGACTCGCTACTTTGATTATATGTTGTGGACCATAAACACAATGAAACAACAACACTCTGCTCTCATATCTCACTCCACACGACTTCTCCATCCTCTACTACTCTTTCGCATGTATTCCACACTTGTGCTCTTTCATCTTCTCACAAGACCCAAGTCCGATCTTAACTTTGAAGCAATCTGCAATAAATGGCGTTAATGAAGCTGGGATCAAAATCTGATACATTTCGTCGTGAAGGCCAAACATGGTACTATTTCTATGACAATGGGTTATGTAACATGTGTTAGTGAATCCAAAATTAATATTGGATCTTCTAATTCTTTATATTTTCTTATTTGTAAGCACTCTCGCGTTGGGATGATTAGTCATAAAGCTGTTTTACATTTCCTCTAATTTCCTTTTGAATTGTTCATTTGAGAGATGGTAAAGGTTTTCAGTTGCATCTGCAGTGTGTCCCATAATTTAAGTCACAATTTTGGATTCAAATTGTGGACAGGCCGCAAGTATTGTAAATACAAGCAATCACAACATCATGAAGTCTGTGGTGCAATGCTGAAAGCATATCACTACTATATGATCAATTGGATTAAAAAGGAAATGATAGAAAATGTTAATCACTTATTGTTTTCGTGTAATGGGTATACTGTACAACTGGCTACATGAGAATTAATATGCATATGGTTGAGTTGTTATATTTCTTAACTAGAGACTAGAGAGTTCAATTTTCATGAGTCTCATGACATTGTTGATATAACAGTTTAAATTTGATATTTATTAATCTAAAGTTTTTTACACAACTAACCAACACACTTGTATAATTTTTAAAATGGTTTTTGTGAGAGCCAATCATTGTAATAACGTGACAATGCATAATTGATTACCGGAGTAAAAAACCTTAATATTATTAGAATCTCACAATTAAATCTGGACAGATATATATAAGATCCTAAAATATCTACTATGTATATTGTTCAGCTCTGTTGTACTTGATTTTACTATGTAAAAACAGTTGCAAATTACAGGATAAGCATCAATTATGAAACAAGTTGTCTTTGTAGATTTATAGCATACTCAACTTCTAGCCAGAGTACTTGTTGTTTCTTTTCACAAGCATATACATAGGCCAATGCTTCGTTAATACTGAACCACTGGTCATGCTTCTCTTGGTCATCAGTCTCAATTTCTTTTCCTTTTTAAATTTCAGGCATTGTACAGCCGGACTTCCAAGCGACGTTACTGTTGAAGTAGGCGAAGTATCTTTTTTTCTCCACAAGGTGCATATTTGAATTGAACTTTTGATAACAAGACTCATCTAAAGTGACCGAGTAAAAGTGTATATATCATTGATTTGATAAAAAGTATAGAGATCTCAACCCACTAAATGATTTAAAGATATGTACACTTTTATTTGCTCATTTCGGGGGCAAACTCACTTTAAAGAATTTTTCTTAACATATATGTCATTTTTTGCACCCTTTACCTTCTATGTCTTTGTTGGTGTCTATAGTGTTGACCTTAACTATGCTCTTGCTCATACCGGACCTTAGTTTGTTTATGCATCTATAATTTTGATGATGCAGTTCCCATTGCTTTCTAGAAGTGGATTACTTAAGAAACTCATTGCTGACACCTCAAACGAGGATGGATCAACTTGTGTTTTGCATCTTCATGATGTGCCTGGTGGAGATAAAACATTTGATCTTGTAACAAGGTTTTGCTATGGTGTTAAAATAGAAGTGACAGCATCAAATGTGGTTAGTCTAAGATGTGCAGCAGAGTACCTCCAAATGAATGAAAATTATGGTGAAGGGAACCTTGTTGCACAGACAGAAGCATTTCTCAATGAAGTTTTTAGTAATTGGTCAGACTCAATAGAAGCACTTCAAACATGTGATGAATTTAAGTTCACTGCAGAAGAGCTCCATATTATTTCAAGATGCATTGATTCCTTGGCCATGAAGGTATGTTCTGGCCAAAAGTTTTTCAATAGGCCTATGTCTGGAAGTGATTGCTCTCAGATTCAAGCAGTAGACCCTGCCTTATGGAATGGAATATCCTCCGAGGCTAAGCTAACACCTTCTGCTGGTGATGATTGGTGGTATGAGGATGTGTCTTTATTAAGCCTACCCTTATATAAAAGACTTGTTTTATCCCTTGAAGCAAAAGGTATGAAACCTGAGAGTGTTGCTGGTTCCCTTATTTATTATATTAGGAAGTTTGTTCCATTGATAAATAGGCAATCAAGCTTCAATGATAAAAATATTGGCAACCAACAAGGGACAACTAGTAATACAACAACTTCTGAAGCAGATCAAAGGGCTTTGCTGGAAGAAATTTTGGGTTTGCTTCCTAATAAGAAGGGTGTCACACCCTCCAAGTATCTGCTAAGGTTGCTTCGCGCAGCAATGATATTACATGCAAGTCCATCATGCATAGACAATTTGGAGAAAAGGGTAGGATCTCAACTTGACCAAGCTGAGCTTGTGGATCTTCTCATTCCAAATATGGGGCAATCAGTTGAGACCCTCTATGATATAGACTGCATTCAGAGGATCATTGATCATTTTATGTCCATATACCAACCAACAACTGCATCAACTTCTCCAACCATAACTGAAGAAGGACCATTGATAGGTGGAGCTGATGCATTGACACCTATGACAACAGTGGCAAATTTGGTGGATGGATATCTTGCTGAGGTGGCTCTGGATGTTAATTTGAAGTTGCCTAAGTTCCAGGCCCTTGCTTCTGCAATTCCAGATTATGCTAGACCACTTGATGATGGTTTGTATCATGCAATAGATGTATACCTTAAGGTAAGATCATGTTGGATATAGCCTAACTTGCCCAAGAAATTAGTTTCTTTACATATTTCTGTTATACTTCCAATTAATCAGATGTTGTGACACATAATTGTTATGAATTTTAAAAATAAAAGCCCCAAAAGTATGGGGGAAAAAATATACAGTGAAATTTCTGAAGATTTTGATGCTTCTGGTTAAGACTTTAGAATTAGTTGTTTGAAAGTATCATTTCTTTTATTCACAGCTAAGTAGAGCAAAAAGATAAAATTAGCAGCTTCTTATATATGCATCATTTAATGCTCACTAGAAAGAGATAATATGTGGTTAACAAATTCCATTAGGGTGAAATGAAAGACCAAGTCATGAAAAGGGTACTACAAATTATGTTAATATAGTGACAAAACTTCACAATCAAGTAATATCAGCATTATATTTTTCTTATAATTTCTTTTGTGCTCATTTGTTTCAATTTGATATATAATTCTAATGTAACACATTTAATATAACTCCAGGCACATCCTTGGCTCATAGATTCTGAAAGGGAGCAATTTTGTAGACTCATGAACTGCCAAAAACTATCATTGGAAGCAAGTGCTCATGCAGCACAAAATGAAAGATTACCTCTTCGAGTAATAGTGCAAGTCCTCTTTTTTGAACAGCTTAGGCTCCGCACATCAATTTCTAGTTGGTTGTTTCTTTCTGACAACCTTGAGAACTCACAAAATCTTGGCCTACCAAGGAGTAATGGCAATGGACAACAAGAACATGCACCTGAAAACTTGAGGGATCGTGTATCAGAACTAGAGAAGGAATGTTCAAACATTAGGAAAGAGCTTCAGAAGTTGACTAAGACAAAGAAAAGTAGGAGCATTTTCTCAATGTTCTTTAGAAAAAATTCCAAGTGTTGCAATCCAAAAGAACCAAATTGCTGCAATGTTAACACACCATCATCTGCTATGGATGGGAAACCAAATCATTCAAATTGTTGAGAAGGTTCATTGGAAATCATAGCTCAGGTAATTGCAGACCATGTTAAGCTACATCTTTTATTTTTCTTACAATTGAATGCATCAGTGGCTTGTGACCCTTGAGTTGTTAATCAAAATTTTGGTAGAAATCACATATAACTCAATTAAAAGAAAATTAAGAATAATAAGTATTTAATGTCCAGAAACCTTATTTGTAGTTATGTACATCATAGTTTTGGTCTAATATTTGAACCATTTTAATCTTCCTAGAAAATGACTAGAAATTAAAATTGACTTAATCTCCCGTCTTTTATTTTTATGTTTGGGCATATATTCCATCTTTTTTTAAAAATTAATTAAAATTCTGTTACAATAGTATTTAAAAAACTAACAAATTCACTGACTAAGCTATTATCTCATGTTTTGTGAGCACATGTTATTTACTTCATAAATATTTTATCGTTTTCCATTTCATGCTGACTTGCTGAGGCTAAAAATGAATATATTACTTTTATATTCTCAGCATGTAAGACTGAATAAGGATAATAGTGACATTTTATTATGCAATATTCATGAGCTAATAATTTCATAAAGAAATGGAGTTCACAAAACTATAAGTTATGTTGTAATATCATGAGTATATGACATTACTCATCCAAAAAATAGGGACTCTTGGTTGGTAGGTTAATGATGGAAGCATTTTGAATAACATTACTAACGTGATGCATGATAAATGAATTTGTTTGTCTTGTTTGGTTTCCAGAAGGACATTTGTTATGTGTGTGTTTGGTTTTAAGTTGAAAACATTTAGAATTAATCCAATCTCCTGTCAAACGTGATTTTCGTAAAAATAGATGTTTGGTTACTGTCAGATAAAATTGATTTTGCCTGCAGAAGTGATTCTAACTAGAAGCTACAAAATGTAGCTTTTGAGTTGAATTGGAAAATCTATTCTAAGTTTTACATTAAACTTGCTTTCAAAGTAAAAACATCCAAACATAAATCACTTCAGATCAAACTCAATTATAACCAAATCAATTTTACAAAATCAATTATATTAAAAATCGCTTTTATCAAACGCTCATCCGTTTACACACACTATGTGTCCTTCAATGTTTCTTATGATGTTTATGATTTGGTTTGAATTAATTTTGAATAAAAAACTAATCAATTCAAATAATATTATTTATAACAGTTTGAATTGGATTAGACGAGTTATATTTTAAAAATAGAGTCAATTCAAACTACTTTTTTTTTTGGTTTGGAAATTCAAACTATTCTTTTTGATAACCATGACATAGGTACGAAGTATCCACCATCGTTAAAAGTGACTAATCTCCGTCGGGGAATCTGTCTGGCACACAAGGTAGGTTCTCCCCTCCCAACAAGGTTTTCTCCATATACAATAGCCAGAATTCGAACCCCTGGTCACTTGCTTAAAGTGTCCAAGTCCCTTACCAGTTGGACCAATCACATGTTGGTTAATTCAAACTACTTTAAATCGTCTTGAATTGGATTGATATAATTAAATTTTTGACAAAAAATTTAGCTAACCATGATTGCGAGTACTATGATACAAATTTGTCACCTGATTTATTTATTTTTCATTGAAGATTGGTTTTTGAACATTTTATGGTTCCATGCGGCCCATTACGACCATAAGCAATCCAATGGGGTTGGGCCATATTTTCTTTTTTCTTTTTTTGAAGCAAGTTGGACCACATTTTCATTGCGGACCTTTTCTACAATTTGAAATCACACCACAATTGTAGATAACATGATTGCAGCAATGACTACAACCAAGAGATGCGTCCATTGTTTAAAACCTTATAACTAAATTATAATTATCCTAAGTAACTCCATTTCGTATCAGGTTCAGTTGGATTAAAAATCTGTGACATGGTTAACCAAAAAAATAAAAATCCGTGACATGAATTTGCAGTCTTAAAATAATCATTGACCTGAAATAGTATTTAAATGACTTTTTATTATCACAAATACATATATCCAGGATCTTTTTTTTTTCTCACACTCAACTCATGCAGCACATATAGAGGAAGAATAGAGAATCAAATCTTGTATTCTCTCTAAATTCTTAACTCTCGATCCATTACAAAAAGGTTATGGAGGCATGCCTTTTATAGGCTACACTTAACAATAAAATAACATATTTTTCTTAATCATGAAGCAAAAACAACTTGTGGACAACTCAAATTCTACAAGTCTCCATTGACAATTCAAAATCTATAGTCAAAGTTCAAGTCAAACTTTGCGACTCAAGTGGTTATAAGAGTTCAATTTGGAAACAACTTCTAGTGCCCACAATTTTTTACGTAGGTTGATTTATCCTTATCTAACATTGCCTCCCTTAAATCACGCTTGTATCAATCCAAGCATCTTCTTCAACTTATAAAATAACTTAATCTTCAAAGGCTTTGTAAAAATATCTGCAACTTGTTCTTCAGTGGGACAATACTTGATCACCACTTCTTTCTCTTCTACCAACTCTCGTATTTTGTGAAACCGTATATCTATATGCTTGAACCGTTCATGAAAACATGGATTTTTACACAGTGCAATTGCAGACTTGTTATCACAAAATATTTTTGTTGAAGTGTTTTGCTTCTGATGCAATACTTCAAGAATTCTTCTTAACCACACCGCCTGTGTAGCACAACTGGCTGCTGCTATATACTCCGCTTCTGCTGTGGAGAGTGCAACAACTGGTTTTTCTTCGAAGACCATGATCTTGTGCCCGTGCCAAGATGGAATATGTATCCTGACGTTCTTTTCCTCGTCTCTATATCTCCAGCCCAATCACTATCTGTGTATCCAACAAGCTTCACATCATTATTACTGGCATAAAAAATTCCATCGGTCAGAGTACCTTTGATATAACGAAGAATTCTCTTGGCTCCTTGCAGATGACAAACACGTGACTCTTCCATAAATCTTCTTAGCAATCCTACTCCAAATACAATGTCTGGTCTAGTCGTGGTCAGATATCTCAGACTCCCAATCAAAATTTTATAATGAGTTGAATATACTCTTTTACCATCATTTTCTTTTTCCAGCGTCAACTTTTCTTCAACTGGCGTGGATATTGGTTTCGAATTCTCCATCTTGAATTTCTTTTAAATATCACCTGCATATTTCTTCTGAGAAATAAAGATTCCATCATTCTGCTGGACGACCTCAATGCCAAGAAAATAGGACATTAGGCCTAAATCTGTCATCTCAATGCATCTTATCAAAGCCTCCCTAAATTCTACAATCACCTTTGGATTATTGCCAGTAAAGATTAGATCATCAACATAAAGGAAGACAATAATAATATCTCCAGGATCAACAAATTTAATATATAAAGTGTGCTCAAACGGGCATCTTTCAAAACCATATGCTGCATAAAATAGGAATCAATATTCTTGTACCACACTCTTGGTGCCTGTTTCAACCCATACAACGCTTTCTTCAATCTGTAAATTTTGTCTTCTTTTCCTCTTACAACATATCATGCAGGTTGCTCAACATATACTTCTTATTCTAGAGTTCCATTCAGAAAAGCAAATTTAACATCCATTTGATATATTTTCCAATTATTTTGGGCTGACAGAGAGATAATCATACGAATTGTATCTAATCCCGCAACAGGAGCAAATACTTCAAAATAATCAATACATGGCTTTTGTTTATATCCTTTCGCCACCAACCTCGCTTTAAATCAATCAATTTCACCATTGGGCTTGTACTTTGTCTTGTACTCCCACTTTACTCCTATAGGTCTTTTATCTGCTGGCAAATCTGTTAACTCCCAAATTTTATTCTTCTCTATGGCATGAATTTCATCATCCATTGCTTTTCTCCAATTCTTATTGTTTGAGGCTTCTTCAAAGGTTACTAGCTCACAATCCGCAAATAAGGCAAAGTTGATAATCTCTTCATCAGATGGGTCATTATTGTTACCCACAACATAATCCTCCAATCTGGCTGGTAACATGCCAAGCCTTTGAGGTTTGCTAGATGATTCTGGTTGGGGGTGCTGGATCTGTTTGACCATCCTCTTCTTCATAATTTTCAGAAATCACCACTGGCTCTTTTTGGGATTTTGAGGACCAATCCCATATTCTTTTTTCGTCAAATGTCACGTCTCGGCTGATAATCACTTTCTTCGTCTCCGGATTATAAAGTCTGTACGCCTTTGAGTTTGTGCTGTAGCTAATGAAAATACACTTTTCACCTTTGTCATCTAGTTTCTTCCTGAGCTGATATGGTACGTGCGCGTATACTATACACCCAAAAACTCTGAGGTACCAGATTGAAAGTCTCCTTCCACTCCAAGCTTCTTCTGGTGTTTTGTCACGAACACTCTTTGATGGACACCTGTTTAGGATATACACCGGCGTAGCAACTGCTTCTGGCCAAAACTCCTTAGGCATTTGTTTATATCTCAGCATGCATCTCACTATGTCCATGATAGTTCTGTTCTTCCTTTCAACAACTCCATTCTATTGAGGCGTGTATCTGGTCTTTAGTTGATGCTGGATTCCATGCTGCTCAAAGAAATCCGCACAAGCAAGATACTCTTGGCCTCTGTCTGTTCTAAGTGCATTGATTCTACAGTCACTTTGTTTTTCTACATATGCCTTGAATTTATTAAATGCATCACAAGCTTCTGATTTCTGCTTTAGGAAATACACCCAAGTCTTTCTGCTAAAATCATCAATAAAAGTAATAAAATACCAGCAACCACCATATGTTAGCACCTCAACCATACATAAATATGAGTGAACAATCTCCAACAGCTTTCTCGCCCTCCAAGATCTTCCAGTTGGAAATGATTCTCTGTGCTTCTTGCCCAAGTCTCACAAACTCCATTAGGAATATTCACAACAAGCAAACCAGAAACATATTCTTTTTGTGGTAGATAATTCAAACCAGAAAAAATGAAAATGTACCCAAAATGCATATGTCACAACCAATCATCATTTGGAATCACAAAACTCAAACAAGAAAATTTCTTATGTTGAATTTTCAAAGGGAATAGGCGGTTGTGAGTCATTTTTACCTTTGCAATAAATTTTCCATTTTTGTCAATCAACATGCAGTAGTCATGATGAATCTGCATGTTGTAACCTTTCTCTGATAGTTGTCTCATACTCAATAGATTGTGATGAAGACCAGGAGCATAGAAAACATCAGAGATAAAGTTTTGAGAACCATCATTCAATATGATAGCAATACGGCCTTTCCTCACAATTGGAATATTTGTGTTATTCCCAAATTTTACTTCTGAGCGGACATTTTCATCTAATGAAGAAAATAACTCCTTTTTTCCCACACATATGGTTACTACAGCCAGTATCCAAATACCAAATATTTTCATCTTTAGCAGAAATATTGCTTGCCAAAAATAAACTCTGTGGACTATCAGAATTCTCACCAATATTTTGATACCGGTTTTTTGGAACATTTGCCTGATAGTTGTTCTGAGTTCTGAATCTGCAATCCGAGGCTTTATGTCCAAACTTCCCACAGTAAAAGCAATTAAAATTGCTTCTTTTCAGTTAGTAATTACCTCGTCCTCTTCCACGGTTGGTAGGTCCGAAATTATTTCCACCTCTTCCTTGATTTAGTGGTATGAAATTGTTGTCTCTTCCTTGGTTGAAATTGCCACGCCCTCTTCCTCTGAAATTTCCTCTGCCTCTATAGTTTCCTCTTCCTCTACTATTGAAATCACGACCTCTACCTTTTGCGCTTTGACTGGATTCTGCAATATTGTTGAAATTCACCTGGCTTTTCAAAGCTTCTTCGTTCACTTTTTCTATCTTCTCCAAGATTCTACTAACGTGGCTTTTAATGCTTCCCTACAACTTTGCAATCGTCATGGTGTCTATGTCGTGGGACTCTAGTATTGTAGTCACCACATGATCAAACTTCATCGGCATGGTGCGAAGAATCTTTTCAACTAACTTGTTATCTGGGATGTCTTCTCCATACACCATCATCTTGTTGACAAGATCAGTCACTCGAGAAAAGTATTGTTCCACACTTTGAGTTGGACATCTCATACCTTTCATATTCTCTACGCAAGGATTGTAACTTGGATTTTTGGGCTTTTTTTAATCCTTTGTTTGACAGCTTCAAGATGTTCCATGCTTCTTTGGCAGCTTTGACATTTGCTATTTTGCCAAAAACTGAATAATATACTCCTTGGTGAATTTGCGACAACGCCAATAGGTCCCTCCTTTGAGCGGTTGTATCAGCTCCTTCTTGTAATCCTGGTTCAACAAAGCTCCAAGTATTGTGAGCCTTTAGATGTGTTGACATCAAAATCTCCCACTATCTGAAATCAAGTTTCCCATCTAGTTTGGGATCGGACCACACAATATCGTAATTGTTTACCATCTTTCTCTCTCTCAAAGTATATGAACTAAACTGGACACGGTGAGAACTCTCTTGTTCCTCACACGATCAAAAATATTTTTGACACTCACTACCAAGCTCTCTAGCTCTGATATCGATTTGTTATATCAAATACATATACCAATGATCTTTTTTTTTCTTCTCACACTTAACTCACCCAGCACACATAGAGGAAGACCAGAGAACCAAATCTTGTATTCTCTCTAAAATCTTAACTCTTGATTCATTACAAAATGGTGACAAAGACTTGCCTTTTATAGGCTATATTTAACAATAAAATAACATATACTTTTCTTAATCAAGAAAAAAAACAACTTATGAACAACTCAAATTCTACAAGCCTTCATTGACAATTTAAAATCTATAGTCAAAATTAAAATCAACCTTTACAACTCAAGTTATAAGAGTTCAATTTTAAAACAACTTCTAATACTCACAATTTTTTACTTTGGTTGATTCATCCTTATCTAACACTTTTACTTTTTCGTAATTTGAGTGTATCGAGTCAGGGACTACATTATTCGTACAAAGTGAAGGTGAGCTTTTTCTAATAAGAAATAGAACCGTGAGGTGAGAGAGATAAAGGAAAGGTGTGTTGTCTTACCAGGTGTTTGACGACAGCATGTTAGTTTATGGTGGTTCATACTTCATATGCCTTTGCAATCTTGCACCTGGCATGTCAGTTTGTGGTGTGGGCATGTCCAGCGAAAATATCTGAAGCCAATTGGAGGTGTGGACGTGTTGAAAGAGAAAGGAATCTAATTAGTGTTGGAAGGGATTGAGTCTATTTTTTTTTTCTTTTTTTTTGGAGAGTCTTTGACACCCGTCTCGATATTCAGAATCTTTGACTCTGATTAATTCGGGGTTCGATCTGGAAGTAAGTAAAGTCTGATCAAAAGTTATTGCTGTTAACAATCAAACTCGTACAAAACACAAACCATTCGTCAACTGCATGCTTGGTTAAGGGATTGAGTGCCTATTTGGGTAGGTCACAAAACGGACTTTCGGTCTCCCAAACTCAGTTCTTTGAAATTTATTTACTATTTATGCGTTTGTTTACGAAACTCCATTGAAAATAATTGATTTCTGGTGGGTCAAAATGGAGTTTTGTGAAAGCAAAAATTTCTAGCTTTTCCGTTGAAAATAATTGATTCTAGATGTAGGACCTACAAAATTCTACATATTTATACCTCAAAAATGATTTTACTTTATTATCCAAACAAAAACAATTCTTCTAAATCCACTTCTAAAATATCATTCTCAAATACAAATCAATTTTTTCAAACTCCAATTTTCAAAATCAATTCTTCTAAAATCAATTCCCCAAAATTAATTCTATCAAAATCTAAACGGAACTGACGGCGAACCTATAGGTGTGAATCACCACGAAAACATGTTAAAGGAGGGGAATCCAACAATTTCCGTGACATTTTATTATGAAAAAGTTAATGATTGGAAACTCAGTATGCTGTGACTGAAGCGCTTATGGTAAAAACTTGTATTTGAATAAGCGTTTGATAGAAGTGATTTTGAATGTAATTGATTTTGGAAAATTGATTTGATTAGAATTGAGTTTGAAGTGAAGTGATTTATGTTTGGAGATTTTTATTTTGAAAGCAAGTTTGATGTAAAACTTAGTGTAAATTTTTCAACTTAACTCAAAAGCTATTTTTTGTGGCTTCTAGTCAGAATCACTTTTGGAGGCAAAATCAATTTTCCTTGACAATAATCAAATATCTCATTTTTACTAAAATCACGTTTGACAGAGTGCATAATCAATTTTGGAGGTTTCCAACATGATGTTTGTATAAGCTTTTAACAAACGTGATTTTAGAAAGAATTAATTTTATAGAATTGATTTTGGTTAAAAGTGAGTTGAAAGTGAAGTGATTTATGGTTGGATGTCTTCATGAAAAAAGTGATTTATATGCTCAACATTACTTGTCAAGTCACAAATTGCATTACAAATTTTTGGATCCAACATGAAAGCTATAAATTTCAGCTTTAAGATGGACGTGATTTTGGGGTTATAATCACTTTCTAACCATGGGAGCCAAACATTAAAGTTATTCAATCAAACCACGTTTGACCATGGCAGAAGCACTTCCAGCACTTCAAACCTTCAAACAAAACACACACTTAGTGTATGTTTGGATGAACATTTGATAAAAGTGATTTTTAATGTAATTGATTTCTTTTTTTGATAAGTCAATGTTAGTTATTATGTTAGGGGATGAGGGTGGGGTTTGAACTCCTTACCTCCAAGTGAACTTGGAGTCTTCTATGTCTCTTAGCAACACCGAGTGAGTTACCTAAGTGGGACTTGTAAAATTGATTTCGTTAAAATTGAGTTTGAAGGGAAGTAGTTTATATTTGGATGTTTTTTATTTTGAAAACAAGTTTGATATAAAATATAGTGTAAATTTTTCAACTCAACTCAAAAGCTATTTTTTTTATATATTCTAGTCAGAATCGCTTTTGAAGATAAAATCCAAACATCTTTTTTTTTTACTAAAATCGCATTTGATGGATGACAAAATCAATTCCGATGTTTCCAACTTAAACCAACTACACGCTTAAGAGTAGCTTTTACCTATGTAGAAGTGCTTCTATCCATTTTGACCGTCGAAACCAACATAATAAAAATGGGTAGACAACAAGACAAAGATATAAGCTTTGTAAAAGAATAAAATAGGTGTGTTTGGATTAACAGCAGGAAATAGTTATTTTGATAATTAATTATTGTTATAATTAATTATATTAAAATCAGTTTTATGTTTAGATACATTTACTGAAAATAACTTTAGAATAATGTAATAACAACTCAATTTAAATCCTACCAAAAACAACTCAATTTAAACAAGATGGTTAAAGAAGAAAATAAAGAACGAATGTGATAATATATTAAAGATTAAATTGTTATTGTGACGGCATACTCTTCAACAGCTATATATTATGATGTCCACCACAAACTATTTAAACACTAATGACTTTAAGAACTTAATCACAAATTATTAGGAAATATGGCATCCATCGAAGGAGAAGAGAAATTTAGAGAAACTATGTATGTGAAATTGATAGAATGAGTAAGTATACAAATGAGTATATCAAGCCTTTATATAGGCTAACAAATGAGTAACTAACTATTAGCAAACTAATAACTAATCTAACTAACTTTATCTCTAATAGCCCCTTGCAAGCTAGAAGTGCTCCTTAGCAAGTCCAGCTTGAAATGAACAACACAATAAAAGAAAAAGAAAGAACAATTAATGAAAATTACAAATGTATAAGCCTAATTACATTGGCTAATCAAGAAAAGTCTAACAGTGATATATGTAACGACCGAAGTTCATAGATCTGAGAAGCCTTCAACCTTCTTTTGGGCTCCATCGATCTTCTTTCAGCGTCTCCCCGACTTTCATTCCAAAAGCATATGAATCTTGTCAGAATGAACATTGGCAAAAGAATGGAATTTGTATACGAAATGAGCTGACTCACTGGAATTAACATCAATCAAAAGTCGCTTGAAATTGACTCTACAGGCCTCATGAATTTTGTTTGAAAACGGTTGTTGGTTTTTTTTGTCATAGTTTTTTTTTTGAAAGGAATCTTTTCTTTTCTTTTCTTTTTTGCACCCTTATTGGGACCTCTTGAATTTTCTTTGAAACACGGTTGTTAGGTTTTCCTCACCGATCTTTGAAAATCTTTGAAATATTGGAGTTGGATTTTCCTCACCGTTGTTTGAATATGAATCTCTCCTGTTGATCGACATCTTGAAAACATAGAACACCTTAAAGGATATATGTAAAGCTTTGGGAATTTATGCAGCCACAACTCCAACATGAATGGCATCATATAAGGAGCCAACTCTGGCCAACCTTGCCTTCCATCACTGACATGAATAGATACGAAACCATCTTCAAATATTCTTTACTAAAAAAAAAACAAGAAACGAATTCTGGAATATGCTCCACGCACGACCGCATTCACCATCTTCCCAGCAAAATAAACATTTTATTGCAAATAAAAGTTTTTGCTATGGTAGAAAGACTTTGAGTTTGATGTTGATTTTGCATAGAATGTGAGTCACATGTGTGGGTGGAAAATAGGGTGGTAGCGTGGCTGCAATTGGGAGAGGGAGATTTATGCTTCATTCTGGGTGCACAATGTGAGCACCCTTCTTGTCAGAGATTGTGAAGGTTCTTGCTAAAGAACAAGCAAATTGGTTGGAGCTGTAAAATAGACATGTTGGCTTCTTGTGTTGATTTTCTTCATTGTTGATGCCAGTGCTGGATTTTGAATGCATAGGTGGAAGAAAGAAAGAAATACAATAAGAAAGAGAGCAAAATCTCAAAAAAAAAAAATTCTAGTGTTTTGTAAAAAGAAAGAAGAAAAAGAATGGTGTTTTGGGTTTTCTTTGGGTAAAAAAGAAAAAGAAGAAAAATGAATAATCTAAAGAAAGAAAGAACGGAAAAACTTCTCTCTCATGGTGGATGATATCGCTTCCGATACCATATCGGAAATATGAGATCCATTTGAAGGAGAAAAGAAATTTAAGAAACTATGTATGTGAAATTGATAGATTAAGTAAGTATACAAACGAGTATATCAAGCCTTTATATAGGCTAACAAATGAGTAACTAACTATTAGCAAACTAATAACTAATCTAACTAACTTTATCTCTAATACAAATTTGAACAATATTGACAAGGGCATATAAATGTGGTTTATCTTGGAATGCAAATTGGTTACCAATTTTCGGCCGTGTTGGCAGTACTGCATTTCAAATATTATGTATAGGCTATGGGTCTTGCTAACTGGTGAAGTTAATGTTGGAAAACTAAATAAAACGACAAAGTTATTATTTTTGGTTTCTTTAACAATGTGTAAGAGCATTGGCAAGCATTTTTCTTAGATTATTTGTAAGAGCGTAATATTTAATAAAGACATAAATTTAATAAAGACATAAAGCAACAATCAAGTTGCAGCTCAAGTAGACTATGCAAATCAACTCAGCTAATAAAATCTTTTGCAGGTGAACTCAATTAAAGATTTAAGGTCAAATTCTATCTTCACCCTTTTCCCTGGCCAAGGTGTCATGTGTGTGAGTCACTACTTAAAAAGTATGCAAGATTGTTCCATACCCAAAGGAAAAAAATCACACAAAGCAACATGTAACTTTTTTTTTCATTACAAAGAAAGGCAATTGCTCTGTTAAAAGAAAGATCAAACGACAGACTGAAAAGAAGGAATGATTCTGACATAATTAGACTATTGCATCTGCAGATACAAAAGCTTTATTTTCTGTATATGGTGAACCATGTAGATAAGATCAACTATTTGATGTCGATATCCTCCTTATCCAACATACAGTAACATTGATGTATAATGGAAAATTGATAATGTAATGCCTGTCCTTTTAACTTAAGGAAAAAAAAAAAGGTGATCTCTATAGTATATATACAAACCATGTTACCTAACAATAAAAATAGTTATTGAAAGGTGTTCCACAGGGTAGTGGTCCAAGATGTACATGTTTGCCAAAACTAGCACTGCATAATGCACAGTAAACCTTCTATACCTTAGTCATTTGCCAATACCCGAGTTTTCAATTTACAAGACAAGTTGACTGATATGGAGAAAGGAACTTCACACTAACCATACCTTCTTCCTTTTTTGTACTCATTGCTTAAAGATGAATAGTTGTTTCCTTCAATATGAGCTCTAAGTCATCAAGTCAGGTATACTGATATATCACTTAATAGAGTGTAAATTGCACAAAAATTTCAAGGCATGTTTCTGGAGTGCACATGCCACGTGTCTAATTGCCAATTAAGAAGTGTGGGTTGTGTATGTGCAAGATATAATTTTGGTCTAAGACCTGGATAGTCGAAAATCGCATTGTACTTTAATTAATTGGAGTCAAGCTGGAAAGACTCATTTAAGGCTGACAAAACTTTTTTGAGGTCTTTTTTTCATTCACAATACTCAAACCCAAAACCCTACTTAAGAGGAACCAAGATACTCGTCACTTGGATCAACTAGCATTAAGGCATGTGCATGATATGTGGCAGAGTTTCATTTTATTATAATTTTTTTTATATGTTTAACTTTAACTTTTTAATACTGGGAGTTTTCATTTTCCTAACGCTCCAGTAATTTAGGACTTTACTTTTCCATTATTTTAGAAAGTGTTTTGTTACGATGTGAATCAGAGGTACATGTTAAAGATTAGGCTTAATTGTACTTTTGGTCTCCTATTATTGATCATGTGCGATTTTGGTCCCTATAATTTTTTTTTTTTAATATTTGGTTCCCTTATTTTTTGTAATGTTACAAATTTGATCATTCTGTCTAAAGTCTGTCAATTTTTTAAAAAATCAGCATAGAGAAATCACTCCCCTGAGCGCAATGTGCCTCCAGTTAAGGTTCCCCCTCATCTGCCTTTCCAATTCGGAATGATTCAATGGTTTCTCTCTGGTATTTACAGGTTTTATCCCTCCTTTTCGAGACTTTTTTTTGTTCTACCACATAATTCTTTACTACAGAAGCTCAATCAGAGTTTCTATGCATTTAGAGCAATTGTTCCTCTCTGTTAATCATTGAAAAATTGATAGATATTGAATGGAATGACCAAATTTGCAACATTGAAAGAATATAGGGACCAAATGTGCACAAAAAAAAAACTCTAAAGGCCAAAAATGCACATGACTAATAATAAGATAACCAAAATTACAATTAAACCTAAAGAATAAAAAACAATCAGTATTAAATGGAAAGTACGAATATTTAATATCTTAAAAATGTAAAATGCATTAAATGTTTTTTTTAAAGTAATTTGGGTGAGTAATAAACACTATTTTGATTTCTCCGTATTTTGAAATGTTGAATACACAATTTCTCATACAAATTTTCCTTTAATAGTTCCTTAAACAATGTCCTAAGGGTATTTGTTCCTGCTAACGAGTGTCACAAGGTATTGGTTAATGAACCCATAAAAAGAAAATTCTTATTAAAAAACTAAATATCATACTATTCGAAATATTGAATATACCATTTTCCATACAAATTTTCCT